>OX637875.1:72500-1308333 GCA_951802675.2 Boloria euphrosyne | reverse complement strand
AGTAGTATTTGCGTGAAAGAGTAACAAACATCCATACTCACAAACATTCGCATTTATAATATTAGTAGGATTTAATGATCGTATGGTTGGTTCCCATATGAAGTAGGGACTTAAAATTTAGACTTTAATTCTAAAATATATGAATATATGTAACGTGAAGTACTTTAAACAACTAAGCATACGAATATAGAAACAAAATGGCGACTTTGCTTTTAGCGCTCTAATTCAAAATCAAAATACCATCAAGTAAAATCATTACTTCATTAAACGCTAACCAGAAACCATAACTAGTAATATAAAAAGTATTACGAACAAAATTTCACTACGGAAATAAGGTATAGTACGTTTATTTAAAATCATAGAAAATTGTAGTATAAAATGAATTACAAGAACGGAGTGCACTCTGGGAACTAATGAAAAATATGGGAGCGATTTTCATTAAATTTATATGGAACCACACTCCGAGCGCATTTCCTCGTTTCCACTATAATATTATAGCAACCTGTACGCACATCACGTACTACTGGACACATTTTGATAAAATTTTATTATAAATTTAATGTATAATGTGGAAAAGACGTTTCAATTACAATTTTACTTACTAACCTAACCTAACCTAACAAAGGTTAGGTTTGTGTTACTAAGTTATGATGGTTTTGTTTTTTATTTTATTTATTTATTTATTTAATATTTAATACATGTATAATAGAAACAACTTAACGATAATAACTGCATAAGTATAAAACTGTGTCGCAGTTATTAACGCCCACCTCGCAAGCGTCGTGGATGACTACAGTTTTTTACACTTAAACAAAGCAAAAAACAAAACATAACAAAAGAACAATTTTACAAACAAAAAATGTTGTATTTATCTATAACTATTACTAAAAAAACAATAATGAAAAAAATGCTATAAAAATGTATGATATACAGATAATAGTCCTCCATGCAAGCCAAGTACGAGTTGGCAGATGACTTGAGTTGGTAATCATATTAAAAGTGATTCGCACATAAAAAATATCAGAAGTGTGAGACTCCTGATTTGAACTCACTTCACTTAGATTTCCTAAGCTAACTCAACACCACTGAGCTACCAGTGCCTATTAGCTATAATCAACTAATATTTTATTAATGCCAAATAGATTGCAATGTATCTTTGAAAACACATAGAGCAAAGTATTTATTATCAACGTACGAGGATGTATGCATACATATTTTCACGTAAGCAAACCCGGAGGAAACACAAATTCAATATCATTAATGGAAATACATTTCTAATTTCAAGGCAAATTAAGTTTTAAAATGGAAATTGTAATAACTTCGTATTGGAATTAAAATATGCATTTGATTAAAAGAGAGCTCAAAATAAGTTCAATTTTTATTACATTCATTTGCACGGGATAATTTAAAGACTCGCACCCACTACTACTTTGTGCTTTACTATAACTATAGTACTATATAATACTATAAACTCAAATCTTACTATAGAACTACATGGTGCTATGGTGTACTAAATATTAATGTCCAAAAGAAAAAAAAAAACATCTTGCCTCTATTCATTTGTAAGAATAATGATGATGAAGATGAGTTCGTTTGTTCGCCATTCTATTGTAATATATGTAATGAATTTTTCACCGATAATATTACTCAAATCGATGGGAAACTTTAACAAAGATAAGTCAACAAAATATAAATCAACCTTAGTACCTTTGGACATTCAATAACTTGACATTCTTGCACTTTTTCAGTATTTTCTTCTACATAGGACTGGTTTCTTAAAGGAAGCAGGTCTATAGCGTTGGCGGCAAGTGACCAGAGATGGCCCGCCCCCTGCGAAGCTCTCGCGCCTTTGCGGAAATGGGGGTTGATAGATAAGTTGTGTCGGACGGAGTTCTTCCAACGGTCGTCATTTGCTTTATAAAAAGGAAAGCGGTCACTGAAATTGAAAAGTAAAAGTCAATATTAGATTTTTTTAGTGTTATATAGCGAACACATTAATATTGTACTTTAATGACTTAATTATAATGCATTATTAATGATAATATTTGCAGTATCACTGTCTGTAAAAAATACTTGTTTGATATGTTATTGAAGTATGCATACACATATTAATATACTAGAGATTTACTTAGGGACTCTTCTACTATCAGTATAGATTTTTCAGAAATTAAATATTTTCCCACAATCTTCTTGATCTCTTGAAATTCTCGTGTGATGACGTAATATCCAATATGTATATTACGTCATCACACGAGATTGCATCAAAATCTATCCAGTCGTTTTCTCGTGATGCGGTCACAGACATACAGATACACAAACAGACAGATTATAACTATAGAATTTTATTTATTTATGTATTTATTTATTTATTAAATTGTTATCATAAAAATTACATAATTATTTGATTAAAAGATAAATTAGCGTCTAAATTTTCTTGGGACGTAGGTGAACTAGGTTAAAAACCTGTATCTCAGGTTACGAAGAATTGGCCTCTGTATTGATAATAATGACTTCCAATAGGATATTCAAAACAAATTCCATGTATAGATAAGTTACGAGCAGACAAACATTCATATATCATTTACATATTACATACTAGTTTCTAAAATCTGATAATTTGATCAGTCAGTGTGGCAAGTCAGTGCCAGGCACGAGGCGGCTGACGGGGTCGATCGCGACCACCCTAAACTAAAAGTATTAGGCGTATCCGGCAAACCGTAACGCACCCGTCTTCACCTGTTTTGTTTATTAATTTGGTTATGCTTCAGTACATTCGATTTTTATTATCTATTGGCAAATACATAAAATCTACTGCAATAAATTTTATTACATACAAAATAATATTCGAGTTTCTCTTCTTTTTATATGTTACGAAGAGCCTTTATTATGCATTGATTTAAATAATTTTTATTTTAATTGAAAAACTATACTGAAGTTGTGGAGTAATTGCTTTTTAAATAATTTTGAATTCAATTTACATTTTCTTTAAAAAGCAGCCAAACGACAAACTGGTATTATGTATTTATTTTAATAAAATTTACCATATTTTAATAACAAACGAAATTATTATGAAATGCGTACGTAATTATTTAGTAAAAACCATCTGTATCAAAACGAAGCACCCAACAAAATTTTACATTGCTTATAAATCATTCCAGTTTCCACTTAAACTAAATCCATTCTGTATGGTACAATAAATTCGCTCAAAAGTCTATACAAATAATAAAATTATAACTTAGTTGAACTGGTGTATTAATTTTTTTTAAAATCTTATTAAAATAATCGCAACTATCGATACAGAGGCAGAAGCCATATCTATAGTTCTTTTTTTTTTGTCTGACTATGATGCGGGTTCAAATCCGATATTTTCATCATCGAAGTTTCAAGCGAATCATTTCTATCATGATTACCACTTGTCTTACGGTGAAGGAAAACATCGTGAAACCTGCATGTATAAGAAAACCTAGCAAGTTTTCGAAAGACATGTGAGGTCCGCCAACACGCACTAGGCCAGTGCGGTGGACTATGACCTGATCCTCCTCGTACTGAGGGAGGCCCGTGCCCAGCTGTGGGACGTTAAAAGGGCTGAAGACAATAAATCATAAAATCTCATATTGACTGGTTATATGTCAACTTATAGGATACTTTTTACTACAAACAATACAACAA
The DNA here is from genome assembly GCA_951802675.2 of Boloria euphrosyne. Lineage (NCBI taxonomy): Eukaryota > Metazoa > Arthropoda > Insecta > Lepidoptera > Nymphalidae > Boloria > Boloria euphrosyne. Next base: position 1,304,664 of record OX637875.1, on the reverse strand, counting down.
CAGCAGAGCGAGAGTGAGTCACTACTACAAAATATAGGTGTATCAACAATAATAATGTAATAAACATTATACCAAATCAGATTAAACGGACAATGGCCACATCGAACATTATTTACTACAGATTGCTGATAACTAGGCAATACCGCGGTAGTCGCCCGCGAGAGTAATAATCAATTTTAATACCTGTATCGATAACTACGCTACATGTTTGCTTTACGCTCCGATAAGTAGGCAAATCCTTATGATAATGCCGATATCGCTCTGATTACCAGTAATTGGTAGGAGGGGAACTAATTGTTAGGGGATCGTGCTGACTCTCGTATGATGTAAAGGAGCCTACATACGTAACTTAAAGGAACCGGTACCGAAGGGACTATAATTCAGTTTGTTGTCCCTAGTTTAACCGTCTGTCAAGAACATTTTCCCCAGAGTCTAGAAGAATAAAGTAAACTTAATTTTCAGACCAAATATAATGACAGGGTACAATGGACATACGCAGGGTACAATTTTTTATAGACTATATTAATAAGTATTTCTTTATGAGAAAATGCATTATAAATATAACTATTTCATTTCATAATGTTAGTGAGATTTTTTAGAATACCACCTGTACTTAAAAAAATATTATTGTTCTAATATACTCTATACATGTAAATTTCTATACTTACACGTATTTCTTCTTCATTATCTTCATCAAACCATCCCTTGAGAGGGACCAACAGTCTCTCAAGTAAGGGATACTAATTTATATACTTACTATAGTCTCTATATACATATAGAGTGTACTAGCTTTTTACCCCGGCTTCGCTTGCATTGAAGCCATTAAATAAGTATCAGAGATCATTACAATAGAAATGAATCAATATGATAACTATATTTTATTGCTTCACTGGGATAATGAATTTTTAAAAATAACTACATAATGAAGTTCAAAAACTTCACTATTGGAGTGCTAGATGGCGTTGAAGTAGCTACATTTTGTGACTTTTGGCAAACATTTTTTTTATCTTTCATAAAAAATATTTTTTTTATAAAAAGTATCCAATATTACTTCTAATACCTCTAAAAATATGTGTACAAAGTTTCATGGTGATCGGTTCAGTAGTTTTCGCGTGGAAGCGTAACAAACAAACTTACATTCACATTTATATTAGTAGGGATTCCATACCAACCGTTAAAAGGTTTACAAAAATAACTAGATTTTGTATCTATAATAAGTACGTACAAAATCTCAATACCTGCAAAATTCAGCTCTTAAGCGATCGACTGTCGACTGAAATAATGATTGAATATATTTTTATAAAAACATCATTAAGGCTTACTCTTGTAACATTTCTTTACGATTTTTATATACAAACGAGCTATTACTTACTATTAAAAAGAAACAGGTTGTAGCTTTAAGAGGGATGTTGATATTTCTTATTTCCAAGAGAAATTATTATGCATCAAAGTAAGGCAGCACAGAACGAAGAAACAATACTACTTAGAGATGGAGCTTAGAAACTTTTCTTGTATTGTTTTTAAAGTAGTATTTGGATTTGAATCTTTTATTTTTAATAACTATGTATTATTTTAATTATATGCATTCTTTCATAGAGTATACGAAGAGCTTTGTATGTAAAATTGAATCATATAAATGTTTATGTTAATAGGTACTTTCCTTCATTATTGAGTAGATATTATTGGCTTATAAATTATAATTCGACGCTACAATAAAAATGATTATGAGTATTAGGTATTTTCTTATCATATCAAATGAGCAATTCTTGAATATATTATATGGTCATTTTGTACTCCTTATAACATGAGCTATCTCTCAATGAAAGTCCTTTAAAATCTATCTAGCCGTTTAAGAAATTAGCTGGAACAAACGTTCAGACAGACAATTCTTGTTTAGGGATTTTTTACACAATTCACACTATGATTTTAAAATGATCTTGAAGATATTATTTCTTCTAATATATCATCTTTTAACACGTAGTACAGAAACACTAAATTGCAGCAAACTACTATTAACTGAAATATAAGAAAAAATCTTCGAGATAGTAGGTAAGTATGTTTTTAGAACCGCATAATAACGAGAAAACAATAAGTTTGTATACAAATTCCATCACAAAAGGAACAAAGGGAGGCCGAATAACGACGCTAATGTAATGTTACGATTCGCTTTGTAAATATAATTTGATATAAAGCAATGACTGGCTTACTTATGTTACTTCATGGATTCTTTAGAAATTGGTACATGACTTCGAATTCCTTTTCATCGCTTTAATCTAAGAAGCTTTTTTGGAACTAATAACTTAACTTATTATGATGTCAATGGTATGGAAACATCGATAAGGAGAATATTAGATATATAATACTTGAATAAATAAGTATTTTTGTATGTTAATAATTTAATTTCATTGCCTTTGTCACCATCATCCTTTAAAACTGTTGTTTTTTCTTGTTAAATCTATTTTTATATTATATATTTGTTACTGTTGAGTAATAAATAAAAATTATTCGGTCGAAATTCTTCGTAAATACGTATTAAGGCTCACCACCACAACTAACAACACGTGCAAATATTTTCGTTGCATGATAAAAGATTAAGACATTTGCAATGTTATTTTTTATCTTTATAATTCAGGAATATCTTTAAAAAAAACCCGGATACCATGTATGAGTAAATTGAGTAGGTATATCATGCGAAAAATAAACTTGTCTTAACAAAAGAATACTTTAATCACATCCAACTAGAATGTTCAATACGTGACCAACTGGATATACCGTATAAGTATGTACATACATTTGAAGGGTACAGTACAAAACAAGGAATGTCACAAATTTTTTTTTTTTTTAAATTAACATTGCAATCAATACGATCATTCCATATAGCGTACGATAAAACTACTGAAGGCAATTGTTAATGCTTTAAATCCAGCAATTATTGCTGGAAAAACTGCAGAAAGACCTATTTTTACCAAAGTAATAACAGATGCAAACACTTTCCAAGTAGACAAAAGAGCGAGTAAGGAACCTTTTACAAAAGTCCATTTCACTTGAGAAAGATCATTTGCACTGGTATCGATGATAAAGTCGCTCATTTGCTTTTTACTTCAATAGGTAGCTGAATACTAGAATACGTGGCAAAATCTTAAGGTTGCCATATTTTTCAACTTTTTGAATTTTATGTGACATTCCTTGTTTTGTCTCTGTACCCTTCCTTTACAGTATGAAATAAAGGATTAAATTATTTACTAGCATTAGCCCGCGACTCCGCTCGTCTAGTGAGAAAATACTATAAATATAGATTGGGACATTATTACACATAGTGGCATCTAGTTCCGTGGTAAGCTACTGGAGTGGAGGCTTGAATTACGGATACCAGATAGTTGATATACTACACATATATAAGTTATAACTATCAAATACATACATATTATAAATATAAGCACCCATGGCTGAAGTATAAACATACGTGTTTAACAAATGAATGCCCCCAGCGGGACTCGTATCCGCGACCGCTGGCGCAGAAAGTAGGGTCACTACCAACTGAGCCATACGTGTCGTGAAATCGTCGGTAAAATATAGTAAATATAATGTAAAAAGAGTTATACTTGAATATAATGTAAGCCTCTAGAGATAAGCGATTTTTAATAAAAAAAAATAATTCAATCTCTTCAGCGTAATATGTATAGATTTAGGAAATAGTCATACCCTACAAAAAATTGAACCTCTGCTGTGTGAAAGACAGCGAACGCGTAACGAATCTGTTATTCTTACATCGATTTGAACCAAAAAAAATCCGTATAACTCTTTGTAAATTTCCAAGCCTAACAATATTATACTATTATATTTAAAAACATAATAGACTAATTTTTATCCCGATAAGTTATTCAGTCGGTACATTTCCCTGGGGCGAGGTAAAAGTGTCAACGTGAGCGCAACGCAGTATGAAAACGAAATACAAATAATAAATCATGCCCACAGTCGCAGCCAATGAAATGGTTATATTTATAATGATTAAATATGGATCCATTTTGGAACTACGTTTTAGAGTTATCTGTGCAATAACAATGTACTAGTCGTCCAATTAAAATTTTATTGTATAGTTCGCTCAGTAGTGATAAATGTGTGGGTCGACTAATGGTCTAAGTTCTATTTACTAGGCTAGAAATTATGACGTTATAATAATAATATACTGTAATATACATTTTTTAAGTTAATTTTTCAAGTTATTTAACAAGTTACGTCATAATAATATTTGTATGTACGTATAATTCGTGCCTAAATCTTTATAGCTCGTAGAAACGAACATTGTTTACTTCTTATTTAGGGAAGTATTAGAAAACAAAAGGAGTTAGTAGGTTTTGTACTAGACGTATTTTTTAAATTAAAGTTGAAGTGGTATGATGTTATAAAATATCGACGCTTACGCAATTTAAATAGAAATGCGAATATACATCATACGTAATATATTAAACGTATGGGAATAGTCAAGATGTCGCTATACATGAAAATGGACAGTGCCTCTGAAATGGCAACTATGTACCCTCTATATAAAAATGGATGTGAAACATTTACTATACCTATAATAAATTACTAAATATAAAGTAATAATATAATATACAAATGGCTGTACATCATATAATTGTATACTACGAGTGACAACTCCATACTACTTCTCCATCTTTCAAACAACAATTCTGCAACGTATCGCGTGATTTTGTCTAAAATAAATTATTTATGAGGAAAAGTGACATAGTCTAGTTTCATACACTTATGGTTCCCATACATTATCTGGATATGGAAAACATAACATTGAGCAAAGCGAGATTGAAACACCAGACTGTACATAAACTAGGTATTTGTACATAAAATCACAGCACGCTTTACTTTGCACTATGACAAATATAAAGAGAAAGAACCCGTCCCGTGACCATGATTGCTGTAAAGCATTCGAAACGTCGGGAACTAAAAATCAAAATAAATCCGCGACAAAATTCGAAAAGATAATGTCGAATATTCGCGTAAATCTAAGAAAGTATTAAATATGAAGAGCTAAAGTTATATTTTATTCTCTTTCCCTCATGAGAAGCTATTCATCAAGTTACACTTTGAACAAGTTGAAGCTAGCGAATATTTTGGGTTACAAACCTATTTTATCAGCCGCATTCACCACGATACTGCATTGCAGAAAACTGACAGAATGACATGATCAAATAAAGAGGGATATACGTCATTGGATTAAATATCCATGAAATTTAAAACTATTAAACCAAAAATAATAGTAAATAATCCATCTATAAAGGAGATTATATTTTATAAATGTTTTTTGTGGAACTTTAACAGATTTAGTTTATTTATTTACTTATTTATTTAACACCAACAAGACATACACTAACAATAGCACAATATTATTTATACAAATTATTACAAACCAAGTGTTGCCTTAATTATAGGTGTTACACGCAATTCACAAAACTTAGACACACGAGTATATGTAGTGAAAATATTCTTAGTATAAAAATTATTAGAACAATAAATTCAACATAACATTTTAAAAACAACATTATTTTTAATACTAGTTAAAATATAACCTCCTCCTTTTGGAAGTCGGTTGAAAATATTATAGACATGAGATACTTACGATATCCATTGATATATAGCAGATACAGTCAATTCTCCATTTTCTCGTAAAGCTCGTTCTATCAATTCTGGATAAGTGTACGGCGGTTTTTTTGCTGCGAGACATTCGTCCTTAAGCTTAGGCTCCGGTACGTCATCTTCGGGGACTTTAACGTTAACGAAGTCATCTAGCCTGAAGTTCAGGAGCCAAGTCAGACTCGCGCAGTCATTGTCTTCATAATTTTTTGATTTTCGTCGTCTACACTTTGTTTTATCGTGTGCCGTCCTGCTTGCCATGACTGACAGACTGAACCGACTCGACTGGGGTTCGGTTTTGGAACGCCATCGTGCCAGGCACCGCTATCTCCGTGCATTGATATTAACATATACCACCTTCATGCTGATTTTATAGTTCGTAAAAAAGGTTTTATTGTACTACATTTTATTAATAGTTTTTTTATATTTATTTTTTTGGAAATAACTACATTAAATTAACTTTTTTTAAATAAATATTTGTTGAAAAAAATCGTACGTAATTTTTTTCTTACTTATATTTTATCTATGCTCCGTAGTTATACCTATATAATCTGAGAGATTTTATTTAAAGTTAGCTGCACAATTTGTTTGCTGAAAAGCTAATTAAAAACTGTATTAAGTACATAAGTTCTCTAACAAATGAAAGAAAAGCGATAGTTAAAAGAAAATTTTAAAAATGTTATATTAATTACTCTGCTTTTTAATTATAATTCTCTTATTGACTACTAAAATTACTATTTATGGCAGTAGGAGGGGCGAAAAATTTTAAAAATCTTAATAGTCTCTTTTTTTCTATAGTCTTCGTCGATTTAATATCCGAATCATTCTAATATTTTTACAAATAAATTGTAGAATAACGTATTGGATTTTTGTTTTTTTTTTACTAGTAAGTTTAAGCACCTAATCTATTATTGTTTACTAATCGCAGAAACTACATATTATACAATTAAAAAAAAATTAGCCTGCTTATTGAGGACAGCTAAGTCATCATAATCTAATATATAAAAATCTCGTGTCACAACTCACAGTGTTTGTTATTGAACTCCTCCGAAATGACTTGATCGATTCTTATGAAATGTCATGCGTGTATTTGGTAGATCTAAGAATAAGTCGTAAGCTATTTTTTTCTCCTAGTTGATAAGAATGTCCCTCTCCAGAGATTTTATTTTTTATTATAAGACCAAATTTTTATTTTTTATGATTTGGCATCAACCCTTGTACCACAAAACCCTATTTTTAATATTTAATAGTTAAAGGGTATCGTCAAACCTTAGTGAAGTGATCTTAATTATTATTACTTCCACATATAAAATCAATGCGTCCATATCGATTAAATACCAAAAATATTATTCTACAGTCATAAAACCATATTGCATTCCCAACGTGTTTTATTCGCACGTTCTGCATAAAACAGCTATCTCGTATTTATCGTGAAAATCCGCGAGATCCGCATCCGAGCTGCAAATTGAAAAAGTAATTGAATTTAACAGTACTCTAAATCCGCGGACAGGGGACCTTTCGTTTTGGACTGTTGATAACTCTATTTAAAAACTAGTACTTCTTGCTTTATTTTACATTTTTTTATGACTGATTGCGGTAGACTCGACTATTTTTGTTTAAACATTAATTCAAAATGTCATACTATATTAAACTATTAATCAATAATTTGGAATGAAAACACACCGTCTTTTAAATCAGTATTTTAGGCACACTTTTTAAAGTAAGCTTTTTAAGAAGCTTTCGAAGCTTTTTGTCTTGAAATATGTCATTACTCTGTATTATAATTGATTTAAATTTGAATTAAATTAAATACAATTACATTAGAATATAATATAGTGTATTTTTTCTAATTTGCAAAAAGGCCCAGTAGTAACGAGCTCGCTTAGGAAACCAAGTGAAACGGGTTAAAATCCCGTGTCTCGCACCTATGATATTATCATATACTTACTGCTTGTGTTACGGTGAGTAAAAACATTGTAAAGACACCTGCATGTCTGAAAGACCGCCAACACGCACTTGGCCAGCAACAGGAGTTAAAAAGGGTTGATATTGAAGATTTCTCTCTGTATAGACACGAAATTAGCAAATTTTTATAAGTGGATAGAAAATATGAAGCTCAATTCAATAGAGTAATGGGTCAAATTAGATTTATTCTTCACCCTTCTAACATAGGCGTGTTGACTTTTGTCAGTTTTGATTGAGTTCGTTCAGCTAAATTGATTACCTAATAAAATTTAAAATTTTATCTAATACTATATATTGTTTTTTAATGTTGTTTATATTTATAAATTACATTTATTTCGGTATACACCTTAAAATTAATAAGAATATTATATCCCAACAACAGCAACTTGTAAGTTTAATGTAGGATATTATTATTTAGATCCATAGTAACAAATCATCATCTATAGATATATTATAGACTAAAATGCAAAGAATTTGAACCGCAATTATTTAAGCGCATCCAAACAATATGTACTACATTAGAGCAGATCATTCATCATGCATTGTTGGAGAATTTCGAAAATCAACCATGTTGTTGTTTTCCTCAATAATAGCTATAACCGAAATATATTTGCTAAGCTCTCAAGACCTTTTTGCTTTCTAAGTTCATAATCTTTGTGTTTTCTAAAGTTCATCCAAACCTGCACAGTCATTTCTGCATGAAGACCTATCAAAGTTTACTTTGGAATAGTAGTCTGATTATAATCTAATGTCATCCACTTTGAATAACACTCGCAATTATATCATACGAATACATTCACCAAAACATTTCGATGCAATAAAACATTGGAAGTTCCATTGATCGCAGCGAATCCGCAAATTGTAAATAATTGCAATGGAGTGTGAGAATAAATTGTCATTTTCAATTTAATTGAAAACTTTTAGAAATCAATTGCATTGAATTCAATGGGATGTTCGAATTAAAATTGGTTTTCGTTGTTCTGTTCCGGTACATTGGTCAGTATTTAACAGCAAAATTACTTATCGTTTAGTGATATAAATTTATTTTTTTAATGTAGGTTGAATATTTTTTTAAATCTGTCATTTTCACTTAGATTACGAATTAAATACAATAATTTTATATACAAAGCCAGTGTACTGTAGTGTAGTACATAGCATTACGTCACAAATTCAAAGGAAAATTATCTCTACGTCAGCTATAGGGATACAATTCTTTTGTTATTTTTTCTCAGTAACCTAATTATGAATATAGGATAATTTTTCCTGGCAATTATCCCTTAAGAGAGAGAAAAGCCCTTTTGATAACAATTTGTATGAGGAATAAATCTCTTAACGCAAATAATAAGGCTACTTATCAATAAAAACGAAATATAACTCAATAAAAGTGAATTTACAGGCAACACAACTCGGTATATAAAGAGAAGGTGGTGAAACGATTAGTTTCAAGTGGCGGTAGATAGCAGGCATCCATTAGAAACAGATAGCGGTGTAGTAGCTCTAGCAGTTGCTGACTTTAACGTTTCATAATTATATTTCAAACGATTTCTTTCCTTGCACAATCGCAAGTGTGTTCAAATACGAAGTTTTTAGTTAAATATTTTTACACTACATGTTCTTACGAGTGATTCTCGATTATTATTTATTTTACCAATTATACATCGTATGCCGCTCTTTCTAATGTCCCACGGACAGGCACAAGCCTCATTACAATGCAATTGACTTATGACTCCACATCAATAGATATTATTTATTACAAACCTTCTTAAACCTTAGAAAAAAAACTAAAAACCAAAACTTCGAATAAAATACAATATATAAAACCTGGTAAAACAAAACAAAGTCGCGGGAAAAACCTGTGTTAACATTTATATTACTTTACTATTCCTAGATATAGCCTGGTGTTATTTACAGCATGAATATTTTAACTAGTAGGTATCTGTTCGCAGAGAGCATGCGTCTGCATCTTACATTAGACCGTATAATTGAATCTCGGATAGCTAGGAACTGCTCACGCTTACTCCGCAAATGGGCACTGAATATGATATCGACAGGATCTATTGAATTAAAGCACTCCATGGCTCTACTCTATCTGAGATGCTGTGAAACTCAATATCCTGAGTGGTAATTATGAATTTTTAGTACTCAGCCATTGTATACTAAATATTGCAGTTATTTCTAAATAGGAAAACTTTCAGTTTTGAACGATTGGTGATGTTTGAACGATTTTTTAGAAGAGACTAAGCTTTAGGGAGAGAATGTAATTATGATCACATTGAGGATGCAGCGTGTTTCATTGAATGTTTTAGTCTATGTAAGACATAAAAAATTGTTTTCCGGTATTTAGAAAGCGAGCGGATCCGCGCGAAATGCTAGTATCATAAACAAAACTTATAAGGATAAACGACATGAAGGCGTACCACCCACGAATAAATATTATATAAGTAATCTGCTCAAATACATCAAGTCCATTTGTTTTACATTCACTTTACTCAGACGCGTCAAAGCGTAACTGAAAGGTTATGTAAAGAATGCTTTTAAAATAATTACGAGTGAAAACCTCCCAGAATACGTTATAGTTGTTGATTTTACTAAAATATTATACGCTTTGAGATAACAAAGTGAAATTTTGCTTTAAATTTTTGTTTCAAATAAACATTGATGTTAACATAAGGAGAAAACTTTTTAGTGGATATGCATTATACATTCAATGCTGTTTCAAAAAAATCTCGGTATAATTTGTAAGCTATGCAAGTTTTTTAAAAACTAAAAGGTCTTTGAAAATGAATCGTGGAAATTTTATTTCTGTTTCTGTCCGTTTAATAGGCGGTAAAGGTAATAAATTAAATTAGTAGTTAAACGATAGTTAACGAAAAAAATGCACCGACTTTTAATTCATTTTGTTCAGGAGTGGTAAATATAATGATCAAACTAATAAAAAAATGTATGTATTCAGCCCTTTTTAACGCCACTAATAGGCTGGGCTCCCTTCAATATGAGGGCAATCAGACCATAGTCCTTCCCGTGTCTTTCGAAAACTTGCTAGGTTATCTCAGACATGCATGTTTCCTCACGTTTCCCTTCACCGTAAGACAAGTGATAATTATATAAGAAGTAATTCGTACATGAAAGTGTCAGATGTGTGGGGCCCGGATTAGAACCCACATCACTCGGTTATCCAAGTGAGCCCGTTACCACTAGGCAAAAAAATATTAAATTATTAAAATAAAATAAAATATGTTGGGACATTATTACAACAGCGCCATCTAGTTCCGTGGTAAGCTACGAAGCTTGTATTACGGATACCAGATATAAATAAGTTCATACATATTATAAATATAAACACCCATGACTAGAGTACAAACATTCGTGCTATACAAATGAATGCCACCAGCGGGACTCGAACCCGCGACCGCGACCCGTTCGCGCTGAAAGTAGAGTCACTACAAACTGAGCCAAACGTGTCATCAAAAAACTATGATATTTTATATACACTATATAATATATATCTTCGTAAGAAATAAGTGTAAAATATATACCTATACAATTATAAAGTTTTAAATAAACAGTATCCTGTTTTATCCAAATCTATTCGGATGCACACTTTTCAACCGAGAGGCAGCCGTCGTTTGCTTCCGGAAGAGGTTCCGGTGTGACAAAACGTGAATGTGGCTGGGAATATACATATATAGCGACGTTTGAAGTACGGTCTGTGTAAACTGTAGAGTAACATAAACAGGTATATATAAATGGTTTGGCAATACACGACTGATCCCGCGACTCCGCTCGCGTAGTCTATTTATGTAAAACTCTTTCGACCATAAAAGTCCTACCAACCTACCGCCTCCCAGTACTGGTTTTGGTTTTACGTCTGGCTAGATTGCCAGACACTGATATTGCGACGACACGTTTGGCTCAGTTGGTAGTGACCCTACTTTCTGCGCCAGCGGTCGCGGGTTCGAGTCCCGCTGGGGGAATTCATTTGTTGAGCACAAAGGTTTGTACTCCAGTCATGGGTGTTAAAATGTATATATGTAGTATATCACCACGGAACTAGATGGCGCTGTTGTAATAATGTCCCAACATATTAGGTTAATCTACATTAACTTTTATTAAGTAGATTAATATGTGTATAAATATGATCATTACTCATTTGCCTTTTCTTTTCATTACTACTTTTTTTTTCGATATTTTAAGAATAGCAACGAACGTTTAACTACGAGTATAGCTTCAGGTAAGTAATGGACGGATGACGGCTGGACCCCGACCGGCTCGCCAGTGCCATCCATCTTTTCGAAGTTGCTTGGGTAATACATTTTCCTTGTTTTTATAAACTACTTTCATAGTATTTGGTATAGTTTTACGTTACGTTGTAACTTTGAATGATTTCTAGTTTTGGCCAACTCCAAAAAGGAAGGTATTTAATTGGGAGATTTATTTTTTAATGTATTTTACGCGATAACCAATGGTTAATAAAAATGATTAGTCTCCTAAAAAGTGGTACTAAAATATTTTAAAATTACTATAAAGTGATATCAGTATCAGTTTTTTGTAATATGATAATTAGATTAATATAACAACAAAAATGCAACAGTTTATTGCTTTGTATTTTTTCCTATAATTTATCTTATCTTTATTTCATGCAAAGTTCTTTCCACTTTTGCCTCGAAGATGTTGAGGTAAAAAAAAAACAAATTCTGTAAAATACTTAAACTCTAACAAATAAATACAATTTATATTTGTAGGAAGACAAATTTGGAAAAGTTTAAGGTTCACAAACTTTACTGAAGCTCATTGTGTAATTTGTCGTGATAATTATAAAAAAAAACGTTTTTCTTTACAAGTTAAAAACGCCATCTGCCCACAACGATAGACAATTTTTATCCATCCCCATTCTACCTTAAACAAAATAACAGTAGAACCGAACTTATCTAGCGTGTTCGATTACCAGTGCGTAATGATGCAGAAACACGGGCTTGCGTATTCAGCAGAACGTCCCCTGACCTAAGCGAAATACTATAGAAGGGGTCAAATACTGTAGCTTAGAAGGGTATTGGTGTAAACGACTGTCAAATTAATCCCAAAAGACAAGCAACTGATCGTAGCGAAACTTTGTATGTTAACTAGCAATTCCCGCGGCTCTGCTCGCGTTGGTAGAAAGATGAAAATTTAGAGTTAAAAGTATTTTTAATGCCAAATCACAAATAAATAAAAAATAAAAATTTGGTCTAAAAATTAAAATACTGGAGTGTGCAACCTAGGAGAATAAAAGTAGCCTACGATCTATTCACAGACTTACTAAATGTACACAAAAAATATCATAATAATCAGTCAAACCGTTTCGGAGGAGTTCGATCTCAAACACCGTGACACGAGATTTTTATATAATATTAGATATAAACTATCATTTTTTGTATAGCTTTATCATTTTACAAGACTAACCCCCGCACTCATAAGTCGTTCTCTAGTATACCTATTCTCGACTTAATGGTTCATTAAGTGACTCTGAGTGCGGTTAAACTACTTAATTGAAGTAAGTTCAATCTAGTTAAGGCTATGTTCAATACTTTCGTCATATTGTGTACATTTTGCTTCTAATTTTTATGAAATCAGAACAAAGAAAACGTAATGATAAAGCGACGTACCCGTTATGCACAGTTTAAGTACAGGTAGTCCCTGAATTATATATATTTACCAGAGACTCACCCTCGCTTGCTCGGGTTCGTCCCTCGGTACGGTATAAGGGTTAGTTAAGATTTCAATAACATTTTCCAAAAATATTTAAAGTTCAGATTCAATTAAGTTAGAATTTTAATGCATGCATAGTTTTTAATCATATCTATGAAAAAACAAAAATACCGTATTTTTTTATCTATTCTCCTTTCAGTATCCAATGCAAATAAAAAAAGAAGGATAAATTCAAAAAATGATGTCCACATAAATCGAAACTTCACTCCATATCCATTAACTAGAAAGGTCAAGTCATATTATACTTCCAGTACAAACTATGAATTACTAAGAAAACAGCGGATACCGCACAAACAACGTAAAACAATTTTCAGGCACATTCGTCCACGTTGTTATTCAAAGCCCTTGTATTGCCATATATATTTTTTTCATGAGATGTGTACTTAGGACGGCGGAGACGGTAAAATTAGGATTTATTGTTATTACAACGAAGCGAAACGTATAGGGTACCCTTTCAACTGTTTTATTATTTTTATAAAAGACCTCATAGAAAATGTGCGTAGTGTAAATTAGTGCTTTAACATATTGTGCTAACCGTTAGGTTTTTAGTTTAGATCTAGATTGTAAAAAATAGTTATTAATAAGGAATCAAACTTGTGATTTTTGATAACATAAGACCACATTTTCTCTCTCGTAAGATTCTTTCTCAGTTAAAATTCCAATCAACGTTCATGGAAAAAAAAATGAATGATCAAATGATAAACAAATGCTAGTGTAAAATACAAATGTAATGTTTAAAACTACTTATTTTAAGACAGGTAACCTTTTGTACCACTACTCTGGTTTAAGGAAAAACTTATTTTTTTAAGTAACCAATTTTGTCGCAAAACATAATAAGTTTTACTCCAAATTGCAATAACTAAAAATAGTCCATATTACACAAATCTTAAAACCACCATTCCTATCAATCAAGGCATTAAAAACATGCAAATTAAGCAGTCTAAAAATCTTTTTTTTTTGTATTCAATTTAACTTTGAGTGTAAATGCTTAAAAATTAACGTTTTAAATAAAAATAATATAAAAGAGCTTAAATACTAAAAGACTCTACCTTCCCTCAACAACAATTTTTAATATAGTAGTGAAGTATACTCTCCAAAGATGTCAAAGTCATTTAGGATAAAAAGCGTACCAAAGAAATAAATATACATACAGAATTATAGAAAGCATTACCATCTTTTCAAGGCATTCAAAAATAATTCATTGAAATTAATATTTACATTTATGTTTTTAGGTCAAATAATGGTACCGTGGATGAAAATTCACTTGTAATAAAGTTAGTATATTTAATGCGGATAAATTACTTTTCATCTGTACAGTTCATCGCTTCCAGTCGCTTATCTAATTGTTTCACGCGAAGAAATTTAAGCTATTATTTATAATTCCATCTATAAATCACACTTATAATATTCAAGTCTTCCTAATTCTACTTATACCTTAGTAATATTAGTAGTGTAAAATTATTATTGTATAATAATTATTGGTACTGCCTCGGTGAAGTCCTGGGTCCCGGGTCGGGCCACGTTTAGTTATTGGTCTTTCTGTGTAGTAAGTCTCAGTAACAGCCCGGAGTTGGGAAGTTGGTGGTATGTCACCCCTGTGCCTCTGAGAGCAAAGTAAAGCCGGTCCTGCACCTTAGCTCTCACTGGTCGTGTCGAAAGTCGTCCCACTGGAGTATGAGAGTGATGGTAACAGAGAGTGCACTCGTGTCTGCGCGTATACTTGTGCACTATAATATCTCCTGCATAGTTGGTCTCAATGAAATTGGCCGCCATGGCCGCAATCGGTTGGAGGTATCTTACTAATACTTTCACAAAGATGGACGATGGAGTTAAATGAGTACAAAAATAAGGGAAGGAAGTTGGACACAGGTGTTGGTCACCGCCGGTGAAATCGAAGTAGTTATCCGGCGCTCGCGCAGACCGCTTGACGCCGCCATCCGCCCGCTGCCCACTCCTGGTGCCTCTCGAACGTTTGTGTAGTGTGCGAATAATCCTCCTCGTATTAATGGGAGTCCCATGACCAGCCATGAGATGTTGAAAAAGGCTAAAAATAGATAGATACATACTTATAAAAAGGTAAAACACTTAACCTTTGTACCAAGGCTGTCCTTTCATCATCCAGTTTTTCTATATAGTTATTTTATGACCTCTATGACGAATTAACTAAAACTATTTTGTACCGTATTGCTATTTATATCAAACTTTGTCCAGAACAAGGAATAGTTTCTACCTAAATATTATGTCTGGTGCAGAAAGTCATGGCGAGCCATTTTTATATACATTTCAATTTGAATTATTCTCTTTATACTATAAAGGATTTGCTAACTTTTTTTTATAAAAATTAAAGATAATGGTAGGTAGTTAACAGGACATATTATGACAGTTTAGGACAATCTGAAAAAATGTAAAAATTGAGTGCTAAATAAAATATTTTGAATTTGAATTAACAATAACTAATAATATTACATGTAGAATTTTGATAAACTAAAGTATAGTCTAGAAATATAATTAATAAACGCTGGAGATAGAAAAAAAAACATACATTCTGAGCACGTATCGCTGGAGATAGAAAAAAAAACATAAATTCCGAGCACCCATTTTAGTAAATGACCGTTAAAATGATAATACCACTCATAACTATGTGTTAAGCATTTCCTTGAGAAGTTTTACGAGCATCTTTAGTTACAAACTGCAACTTTATGCTAACGTACTAATTAGGTACCTATAAATTATAATACTTACTTTTTTCTTTACATTGTTATCCCCACTAATAGGATAAAATTATAAAAGTAGCTAGAATTTAGTGATAATTAATGTATATTATGTTACAGTTAAAATCCATTCTCAGTTACAATGCGTTTCAACTAGTCAAAACTAGTTAACACGAAACGCCTTAGTGAAAACTAGAATTGATTAGATGAAGGTTTAAACTGTAACATAATATAAATAAATAAAATTTTCAAGTGGTAGTGCCATGCTTGTTACCTCCGGGTAGCAGCCGAATGGGCCGGCACGCCCCGTATAGTACCACTCTCTCACAGGAGACCGGCGTGAAGTGGCAGCTATGCTGCCGCGTTTCGTCCGGTAAGTGAGAGTCCGGGAGGCCCACTCCCCATCCCTCCTCCCGTCCTTCTCCCTCCTCCCTCCCTCCCTTTCCGAAAAGGCCGGCAACGCATCTGCAAGCCCTGTGGTGTTGCAGATGTCCATGGGCGGAGGTGATCACTTACCATCAGGTGAGCCTCCTGCCCGTTTGCCCCCTTTGTCCCATAAAAAAAAAATAATAATAATATATAATTTTACTTCTAGCTATGTACGAGTATAAGTCTGAAGTTGGCCCGTCTTAGGAATGATGTGATTTTAAGAGTACTTTAAGTTTTTAGTAGTATGTAGTTATGGAATTGTAATCGTAAATTATTTCCAAAAAAAATAATTATGTTTTTGTGTTGGATATTCTAAAAATCAACTGAACCGATTTAGAAGTGTATAAAAACCAAAACGTTAAAAGTGTTAGACTAGTATCGTACATGTGAATCCTTGTATATTTGTTCTCCTTCACGATGAAATGGCTGAATAAATTTGTATGCTTAGAATGCAGATATGGCCTGCAATAATATATAGGCTCCGGTTTGTCCCCTAGAGGTGCACCGGTGTGAAGTACGGGTAAGTTGTTACTATGTTTAAACATGTGTGCAATGTACATATGTACATGTACATATTATGTACGTATTAAGTATTATGTAGAATCGACTCACCTTCATGTCGCTCAATTCATAGTATTTTATTAATTTTTCTTTATTATTACTATAATAATTTAACTTAATTATTTTTGGTAAGATTACGAGTACTCAATTTTGCATGCTATTTTACTCATAAGACATTGTGTTTTCTATTTTCTTTCTTTATATATGTAAGGCAAAGCGCTCAAAATACAAGTACACTTGCAACCGTCTTAGATATTATAGTTTTTTTGTAATAAACTCCACCTATTTATTAAGTGAATGAATAAACAATGAAATAGTATTTAAGAACCCATGTTTAAAATCTATGCCATCCGATGAGAAGTTTAATGGACCGGGATACAAGAAATGTCCGTTTTCTTATCGGTGTCTACGTGCGTACCAATTTTATTACGATTGGTTAACGCGTTGACGCGTCAAGAAAACAAAAATCTTACAGAAATGATATTTCAAAATTTACTTCTATATATGTGGCAAAACGACTGGACACATTTTAATGAAATTTAGTGTTTATTACAGGTAGTTTATCCGAGTAACACATGAGCTACTCCTTAGTATTCAGCCCTTTTTAACGTCCTACTGCGGAACTCGGGCCTCCCTCAACATGAGGGGATCAATGCTGTCGCACATTTCTGTTGAAAACTTGTTATGTTCTCTCAGACATGCAGGTTTCCTCACGATGTTTCCCTTAACCATAAGACAAGTGAAAAAGATAGAAATGATTCGCAAATGAAAATATCAGAGGTGCGAGACCCGGATTTGAACCCGCACTCGGTTATCCAAGCGAGCGTATTACCGCTGGGCTATTACTGCCTAAGAACTCACCCAAGCAAAGCGTTATCATTTATTATGAATTAGTAAATATGTTTATATTATTAAAAGAAAAATACCATATACCTACATTAAATATTAAACATTAATTATTGTGTACGTTTGAGAACTGTTCCGCATCGTTGCAACGACATCGGCGACAATGGATTGACGTATCCGTATATTTTCTTTGACTATCCTAGATCGGAAATAATCTTTATTAATATAATAAAATTCTAACCAAGTGAATCTGTTCATAAAATATTACTTGGAAATATTTATAGGAAATAGTCGTTATTATCGATACAGGAGCCGTTATTATAATTTTTAGGATTTTTCAGTACGATGTTTAGTTTAACATATAGGATATATTTTACTTCAGGAAGATCATAGGAACGAATTCGAGCGGAGCGAAGTCACCTTAATAAGTAAGTTTAAAGTTGGCTTTGATTCTTAGTTCAATTCGTCTTACATCTTGTTAGTTTTTAAAATTTTATTTCATCAAAGAGATTTTTTTACTTCATAATAACTAACTAATATTTTTTAATATTAATATTTTTAATAATATTTACTTACATTCAACACTTTTTTATTAAACACGAAACGAGCGATGTTTAAACTCAATATCTACTTGTAATTATTTTAGATGATTTTATTATACCAGATTTGACGCCACGTTTGGCTCAATTGCCATGCCAACGGTGGCGGGTTTGAGTCCCGTTGAGTGCATTAATTTCCACTCCAGTTACAAAATTGCATATATGTTATGTATCAAATATTTGGTATCAATAACTCTAGGCTCGTTTCCTGTCCATGGAACTGGTAATTTTGTGCGTTATTAACCCAAAATATTTATTTATTATTTATTTATTAGGAGGTTTCGAATTTCTAACTCTCCCATATTTGAACATATGGTCGCTTTACTTTATATTGTAAGTTTAAAGTTTAACGCCTACCCAGGCAGACATTTAGCGAATTAATATAATAACTGAGAGGTTCAGGTGGCACCAAAGTTGGTTAACAGGCATTCATTACATGGGATCTATAGCTTATTGTTCTAAATTAATAACTTAGTTCACTTTTTGTTTGCATCTTATTAAGTCCAAAATGTACATTTATTGGGGCTTTACACGTATTTACGACCCCATTACATTTTATGAGATTAGATGACGTTTCGAAATTTATTCGTCATTTTATGTTTATTATTTTTAGAGTTTCGTAACTCAAAAGGAAAAAATGGAACCCTTATAAGATCACTTTGTTATCCGACTGACTGTGATGATGATGACGTCACCCTTCATCCTTCATTCCTTTTATACTCTTCATGCATTCTATTCTTAAAATCCTTCCATACATTTCTTTTTACATCATTACATGCATACTCCTTTTGCAAATCCCACATGGATATGTAACAAAATGTATTAGGTATACATTATTTTATTTCTGTCAAAATCTACGCCAATCCACAAGCAGGTTAAAAACTAATATTATAATTTAAAGAACTTAAGCTTCCATTATAATTTTAGAGCACAACCGATAACACACATACAAGAAAACTCTTCGGCGGTTATAAGCTTAAGAATATTTCATACAATCTGATTCATAAATCAAAATAAAACGATTTATAAGTCTATCGCTGATAAGATGTTTTAAAAACTATGTCAAGACGATTTCAGATTATTGATCAGCGTGTTAAGACAGCATCTACATTTCTTTTTTCACTGCTTAAGTTGAAAGAATGTTTAACTTTAAAGTCATATACCGCGATAATATGTGATGCTGCCTAAAAGATACTGCTTTAACGCGAAAACTTTTATAGTTCAAAGGTGAATATTTTTAGAAATGATTAATGGGATACATTCTTCAATTCTTCTCAGGCTTAAGGAACATACAGTATGTGTCAGTTTAAGGGAATTAAGGGTGTTTCAGGGGTTCTAAACATCACATTTGAATGTTATTTTGTTTTTATTTTTGCTTCTAAGAAAACTCAATATTTTTCTTTTTAAGCAAATAGGTATAAGTTTTTTTATTAACTATACATATAAAAAATAGTAGTACTTACATAAAAAGTCTTTTTTTTTTAATTTTTAACTGTCTGTCTGTTCGTTCCGGCTAATCTCTGAAACGACTGGACCGATTTTGACAGGACTTTCACTCGCAGATAGCTAATGCTATAAGCAGTAACTTAGGCTACTTTTATTTTAGACATTTAATTTATTTTAACTAGCGATACGCGCGGACAGCGCTAATTCACGCGTGATATTTTAATATAAACCAAATATGACCGTGAGAGACAAATCACGTAAATATAATCAGTGCTAAGAAACACCTCGAATGCATTCCCCAAATACCACCACCCACTATATTAAGACCGTAAATTCTGTCCGTCAGTCTAATATTACAGTGTAAATCCAGGGGTCAATGTGCATTTGACAAACGATGACAGTTCCACGCATTTAATTGGAGACATTAATCTACTTGTCGGCACTAAAATTATATTAATATATGAATAATAGTTAATTTTCAAGGATTTGTTGGAAATTCTAAGATTGATTATTCTACAATGAATTTCATTTCGTTGAATGTGGTGTAAAATTTATTAATGAGTGATACTAGGTCGTCCTCGCTTCCACTAAGCCCTAACACTGATTAATATTTTACGAGGAAAATTAACAGAAGGAACCTTATTTTACCACTAGGTATTAATGTTTTGAGCGGAAACTTAATTCTTCCCCTAAAATAAAAGAAGCTTTAGTTACTTGATATAAAATCAAAGAAAAAAAAAAGATTTTTGAACGGATTTTCATGCGGTTCTCACCACAGACGGAATGTTTCATGAGGATAGTTTAGTTACTCTGTACTAGTTAATTCGTTAAAATATTAAGGTGATTCTTGAAGATGTCGATAAAAGTTATGCCGATGGCATGCGCCGTCTTAATTAAAAAAGGTTATAATATAACAACAATGTATTCTAGAAAAAATCGTCTTAAAAAGATCTTCTAATTAAACTGTTGCAACGAATTTTTGTATGTATTCAGCCCTTTTTCCACGTCCCACTGCTGGGCACGGGCCTCGCTTTAATAAGAATCGAAGGGGGTCAGGCCATAGTCCACCACGCTGGTCTAGTGCGTGTTGGCGGACTTCGTATGTCTTTCGAAAACTTGCTAGGTTCTCTCAGACATGCAGGTTTCCTCACGGTGTTTTCCTTCACTTAAGACAAGTAATAATCATGTTAGAAAAGATTTGCACATGAAAATAGGTGTGAGGCCCGGATTTGATCCCGCTTCACTTGATTATCCAAGCGAGCACGTTACTCTGAACTACCTTATATAATTACGATATCCGTTGTTTGAATCATGACGAGAAGACCATTCTGAGCGAAGCAGAGGTAGAATTGTATGTAAATAACGTGGAAAGACATTATTAAATGAAACACGTTCATAAATTAACAACAATTTAATTAAAACTAGACATAGCTAGATAATGAGAAGTTATTATGCCCGGGTATTATGAATATGAATCACCTTATTTTTCTCGAGTGAACGCAAACTGATCTCCGACGATATTGTCACAGCGTAATGAAAATAGATCTTTTTCCTCTCCGCTTTAATTACTCTATAGTTGAGCAAAAAGCAATTTCGTATCTTGTTGAAACAAACAGCCCCATTAAAGTAATGCTAACTAATAACTGTATCATCGTACCGCGGTATGAATTTTAATGAACAGATGTAGTGGATATTTATTGTTAATATTTTGTAGAACATTATATTTAGTTAAAAATAATACTAATTTTATGATAACATACTGTAAAGACATTCAAACAATCTATGCTCCTCGAGCACGCTTTGATGACATTAACAAGGAAATTGAATTGAATTGAAATCTGTAAAATTATAAACCACTTAAGTAATTTTTTACTCGTTGGTGTAGTGCCTAGCATGTACGACTGCAGATTGAAATATGATTTAGTGAATGGGTTTGACTCCCGGGTTGGAACTAAGAAGTAACGGATTTTACTATCACAACATACTTACTCAGTAGCAATAGGTTATGAATAGGTTCACCGATATTTTTAATTCTATCTTATTTTCCCAAAAAGCCCCTTATGGAAACCTGCCAACCATCAATGAAAAAAATGCGAGACTTATTGACTATAACTCTCAACGAAACCCTATCGTCGTAGTTCTGTATAACATTGTATAATCACTAGACTATGAATACAGAATATCAGACACTCAGTAACTTCGGGAACCATTTCAATGATCTTGACTTAATTTTCGATGTCAAAACCAAAGCTTATAAAATATATATATATTTTAATAAATAATAAAATTATATACATACATATACATACTTACATACATATAAATAAAATTGAAGTGTCTGTTTTTTATTTCGAAAGAACAGCTTTTCACTAAATATATATATGAAAGTATAAACGATACTAACAACAAAAAAAAACAATTTTTAATTTTTTTTCTGTCTGCTTGGTCCGGGTAATCTCTGAATTGCTGAACCGATTTTTACGGGACTTTCACTGGTAGATAGCTAATGATGTAAGGAGTAACTTAGGCCACTTTTTAACCGACTTCAAAAAAGGAGGAGGTTATATTTTAGAAATTTTATTTATTTTAACCTACGTAACCCGTGGCTTCGCTGACGTTAAACCTAGGGACGAACCCGAACGAAACGAGGGTGAGTCGCTAGTAAATAATAAAATCATATGAACCCAGCACATGTAAATAGTGTAATATTAGCGTACACTTACTCTGTGTAATTTCCGGGTACAAGTTTATATGGAGTTTGATTGTTCAGGACCGTTTGTCTTGTCACTACTTCGAGTTCAAGGTAGCTGAGCAACGAGAGAGGTTAGGATTTTTCCCCATAATTTAATAATAGTTAATTAAAGCAATACAACTTAAGCATTTGAGTATTACGTTTGTAAGGTTTAAGCTCTTGCAACAATACGAAAATATTTTAAACTTAAAATCAAGTAAAATATATTAAATACTATGTTATATCTACTTAGTTATAGGCATTAGTTGACAAATTACTATACAAAAATTCATACATCCATTCAAAACTACAAAATAAATAAACTAAGTTTTTACTCACTCATTTATAAAATAAGTTGTCAGTTTTCAGTGTGAGTATCTCTTTCTAAAACGAGCAATTCTCAATCTCTACCGTAACTTCTCCATTCTACATGACATTGGTGAAGTAATTTGTGCCCAAATGGCACGCCTAGAAGCCACAGAATAAAGAACAGGCAACTAAGTTCTCTAAGTCTCATGTTTGTATGTTTGTCCTCTATGCCTTCCAAACCATTGATCGTGAAAAAACTCTGTACTATTCCATATACGGTAACGAAGATATCTGCAGCGTTTTTTTTAAATTAAGTTTTTGTAAAACATGCATTTTTAAGTGGCGAGGCGAGGGCAAATCGCTAGTTATAATTAAATACTTCGTCTTCAAGGTTCTCAAAATCCGGTTCTCGGTAAATTCTCTTTAGTAAGATACACGTGTACACGTCGAACACATTATCTGTACCACCTTTTTTCTAAACCGGTAAAATTATTTTCAGAACCGATTAAAACTAAATAGTGTGTATACAATTTTAAATTAATTATCATTTTAAGAGCAAGTTGCCTCAAACAAATTGAACTTAAAATATTTTAACATCGATTATATCTCAAACATAATTATCAGTAATATAATATAGCCGTAAACTTTATAATTTTATAAAATTATAGATAACATCGATAACCGATAATAAAATCGATTTTAAATTTCCTAGGTCTTTTTAACACATTAGAACAAGTCAATCACACTGATATGACACAGGTGTATAATATATAAATGATTTTTATTATAGTAACATGAATTATTTATTATTTTTATTTTAAAAATATAACATATGAACAATCACTACTGCAAACTAATATAGTTCTAGAAATACCTGCACATTTTTTATTTGTATTTACGTTTTTATCAGGGATTTTCACTTAAAATGGACTTTCCAAATAAGTCAACCGTGGTATAAAAAGTAGCGTTTAAAAAACACTGTTATTGAAAAGTCACGGAAAACCCATATTATATGTACAATGCTAAAATTCATTTCGATTTCTCACATTTCACTGACCACTAAATGTACTCGTAGCTAATTTTTCGTCACTAATTAAGTAATTATCGGAGTCCCGCTGAAAATAATATCTAATAGAAATAGCTGGAATTGGCTAATGGCGTGTAAAATTAATGCCCTCCAGTTTTTGACATTTTTCTATTAACTCTCAGTTATTAATAATGTCGTTTTCAATTCCTGGGCTCTAATGACTTCCGATTTAGAGAGGTAATGAAGTTCGACTTTGTAAGTTAGTTTCTGGCTACGGCTTTACTCGCAAAAGTGCTTATTTTTTATTCCACTGCTTTGGATCACTTTTCATACGTTTAAATCTAGAAAAGTGCTAAAAAGTACTCATAATATGCGATTAATCATAAAAAATGGAACCATTTTTAAATTCAAAACGTTTTTAAACCTCTTTAAAAGTCTATCCATTTCTGAAATGTCGCAAAACAATTAAAGGCAAAAAACCTACGCTTCAAAAGTAAATGTAATTAATATAACAGTCGCATCCATTAATTCTGTTCTTGTCGCATCATATTTTATCAAACCATCCGTACTTGACGGTGCAAAAACGTCTGGATAAAAGAGCGACAAGCTATTCATCTTCAGATGAGGACTTGCATGTTTACGTCCATCCACCATATTTCATTACATACCTCCGAATATAAGTGTCAGTTTTGAATTTATAGCATACTAGCAGTTCCCGCGTCTCCGCCCACGTTCTTATCACTATTAAAAAATAGGGATTGGTAATAGAAGGATGAAAATATAAACTATTGGTATTTTTAGATGCCAAATCATAAAAAAAATTTTTGGTCTAAAAATAGAAAATAAAAAATCTGGGGAGGGCCACCCGTATTACCTAGGGGAATAAAAATAGCCTACGACCTATTCTCAGATCTACCAAATATACACACAAATTTCATATAAGGTCAAGCGGTTTCGGAGGAGTTCGAAAAGAAACACTGTGACACGAGATTTTTATAAATTAGGTTAATTTTTATTTAAATTATAAACTAACACTTTTAAAGGTGCACAAGTAAAAATGGAAATAAATAACTGTGGTATGATTTAGGTAAAGTGCATTAGGTTTCACCAAAACATTCAGCAATCAAAAATTGTAATACTTTCTAGTAATCCCTTTTTAAATTTTTTTTCGTTTTAAGAAGAAAGTATTAAGTAACTTTAATTAAATATTATTAAATATTCAAACAATTTACGTAATTAACTATACAACCATCTTTTATTATTTACACTCAGATCAGGCTTTAAAATCAAAATTAGTATTTAGGAAACAGATAACAGATGAAAATAGAACCTGCTTTTTAAAAGTCGGTGATTAAATTAATAGTTAACAGAAATACTTTTTATAAATAACAATAAATAATTTTTACGCGAATATTTGACATTTTAAATAAAACTATTTTTCGATATTTTTTTCGGATTTTCGCCATTCAAATACAAAGTGCACTTTCATCATGGTAAGGGAGGTATAAAAAATCCACTGAAAAATCTCGAAAAAATAGTGTTTCTAAAATTCATTGTACTTATTGTTAGTCGTGAGCAATAAAACAATATAGTTAAGACAATCAATAAAATAAAAAATAAAATATAAGATTTCAAGAGCGATAAAGCGACAGCTCAAAAAGATATTAGATATAAATCTAGAATGAAATAAAAGGTCATAAAACACTAATAATGTAATGCTTAAGTATATAGAATAATATTTCTGTAATACTTCACAAGCGGCTCGTTGGTCTAGGGGTATGATTTTCGCTTAGGGTGCGAGAGGTCCCGGGTTCAAATCCCGGACGAGCCCAAGATACTTTTTTAATTAAAATACGACCACATTGTTTTTTTTTTATGGGACAAAGGGGGCAAACGGGCAGGAGGCTCACCTGATGGTAAGTGATCATCCCCGCCCATGGACATCTGCAACACCACAGGGCTTGCAGATGCGTTGCCGGCCTTTTAGGAAAGGGAGCTCCCTCCCTTGGAGGAGGGAGAAGGACGAGAGTAGGGATGGGGAGTGGGCCTCCCGGACTCTCACTTACCGGACGAAACGCGACAGCATAGCTGCCACTTCACGCCGGTCTTCTGTGAGAGAGTGGTAGGTACTATACGGGGCGTGCCGGCCCATTCGGCTGCTACCCGAAGGTAACAAGCATGGCACTACCACTTGAAGCATGGCACTACCACTTGAACAGACATAAACACGTTTGTTTATTTATGATAATCTAATTCTAATGTATAGATTTACATTAAATATTTTTGGAAAATCTTATTGAAATAGTCGTTATTATCGATATAGAGACCGAATATAGAATTTTTGTTTATCTGTCTGTCTGAAAACGCATCGCAACTTTTAGAAAAGCATGGACAGATTTTTTTAATTTTTTTAATGAAAGGTATTCGTATGATGATAGCGGGAAAATATGTCATTTCTAAAATTTATACAAACACTTAACACATAGCTAACAAATAAATATAATACGAATCTAGTTCCGTGGAAAACTACGGCTTGTGTTTTGTTTCACGTTAGTATCTTGAGAAATCACCAAACGTATATTTTATATTTATAATTCCGTTATCAATTTACAATCACTAAAATGACAACAAATTTTAGAATAATTATACTTTCATAATACCGTAGAGTCTAAGGCAAATTCATTATTGTCCATTTTATTATTGACACTCAATTGTAACTCCTGTCATTAAGTATTAATGGAAACACCGTTATCTCAAGAATGGGGGCCATTTGAATTTTGTTTATTGTGACTTTGAGCACTCGAGATTGCCGCTACAATATTAATTAGCTTTGTTCTCTCCGTTATTAAAGACTGTTGTTTTCCTTCTATTTGTGAAAGATATTAAGCTAAGCGTCACTCGATACTATTAAAATAATTAAAATGCTCTTCATACTCTCCCAGAATTAACATAGAATATTCATTGCATTAACTCACTGACTTGATGGTTTCTAATATCTAATAGCAATTATTTGTTATTGTGATGACCAAAAATATTTCAAATTATTTGCTTGAAATTGCGGTAGCTACTAAACCACGGTGTACGTGATAGGTGATGTGAATATGTCAATTTTAATTTCAGTTTCTACCACAATTTATCGTTTTAAAGAGAAAGAACAGTGTGTCTTAAAGGTATTGAAATACTTTTGGCAGTGATAACGTACTCGTTTAAGAAATCAAGTAAAGCGAGTCAAATCTAGGGTCTCACATTTCTGATATTTGCATGTGTAATTTGTTTTGAACATGATAACCACTTGTCTAACGATGAAGAAAAACATAATGAGAAAACCTGCATCCCTAAGAGAAGCTAGTTTTTGAAGGACCTATAAAATCTGCCTATCCACATTGGGCCTTCGTCTCCCTTTGTGTACAAGGGAGAACCGTGTTTGCAGTGGGACATAAAAAAGGCTGAATACAATTTCACTAATATATACTATTTAAAAAAAAATTTTTGTATGAATTTCTAAACCTACAAAACGTAACCGTTGTTATTTTTTTATTAGAATCTCACTAAAGATTTGTAGCGCATTCTGCACCGCTGTCTCAAGTCGGGATTAGACAATGCAAACTCCATTTACCTAATTGAGGGACGCAGAAATCCTCCGCTGTTCCTTCCTTCCATCTTAGCACGAAAGGGATTCAATCGACAAACTTTTTGTGATAATACAGTATTTATCTATACTGCCATTATAAAGAGAGAAATGTCATTTTTCAACCGACTTCCAAAAGGAGGAGGTTATCAATTCGTCTGTATTTTTTTTTTTTTTTTTTTTTTTTTTTTTTTTTTTTTTTTTTTTATGTTTGTTAGCTCATAACTTTGAACTGGGTGAACCGATTTTGATGATTCTTTTTTTATTTGAAAGGTAGTGCTTCCCATGTGGTCCCATTTTAATATTTTCCAGTTCTGACAATGGTATCCATGAGAAAACCATAAAATTCTTAAATTTGCATTAAGTATTTGCACGACAAATGGATGAATAACTCAATATCACGCCAACCGATTTCGATGATTCTTTTTTTAATGGAAAGGATATACTTCAAGGGTAGTTTGATGAAAGTTTGGTAAGGTTCTGATGATGGGATCCATGACAAAGTATCGGAACTCTTCAATGCTTAGGAGCAAATTAACTATGCTCGGCCGAATCTTTTATAGGCTATATGGATATTTGATTCACGTACCGTAACTGATGATGTAAGGTACAACTCCTCAACGGTTAGCAGTTTAAAGAAAATTCTTTCAATATAATACGCAATTATGGACCGATAGTTGTATACTTTCAGGCTATTAGGTTTACCTCATAATAGAAGGTAAATTTTTATAGTATTAACACAATACGTATCTACTTTCCGCTAAAAATTTAAAAATAAATTATTTTTAACAAAAAAACAAAAACCGACTTCCAAACTTAATAAATCTAAACTAAAAAGTAGAAAATAATACTTTTAAGGACTTTGTTAATTTTGAAGTCGGTGCCAGCCAAAGCAAAATAACCCTAAATAGATACATATTCGATTAATCTATCAATTTGTAAACATAATCAAAACACCTGGCTGGCACCGACTCCAAAATTAACAAAGTCCTTAAAAGTATTATTTTCTACTTTTTAGTTTAGATTTATTAAGTTTGGAAGTCGGTTTTTGTTTTTTTGTTAAAAATAATGTATGCTTGTAATAGATAAACTGATGCGGACCGATAAATTATGGTAAGTGAACTGATTTATACGAATTTTAGTATGAAGATAGTGTGCTGTGTGAGATCCTTTGAAGGACATAGGTTAGTATTATTATGCAACAAACCAACTCTTAAAGGTTAGGGACGAACTCGAAAGAAGCCAGGAACCGCTAGTTTTTATATATTTTTGTTAGTGCAATATTTTTATTATGCTTAAATGCTGAAAATTAAAGAATTATACAATAATAATTGAGGAACGAAAACAATGTATGCATAAACCAAAAAAAATTAAATGTACCATGATGCTTTGTGTGACTTGTAAGAATATGTATTAGTTAATATCTCGTTGTGTTCGTAATTCGTATTCTCGAAGGTATAATTAATTATTTTGCATGTTCCGCGTCTTTCCCGTTTTAAAGGGAAAGAGTCATTTAAAATTAATGGGCGGCCATCTTTGCTTCTCATCAAAGCAAGCCGTTAAACAAACGCAGGCGGTATTGTCAAGAGATAATAACGCGAAGGTAGATTTATTAGAAAGTTTTATGCTGTAAATAAAATCAGTTTTAATTTTTGTTTGCACGCCAGTAAAAGCTTATAAGCTTAAGTAAGTACAGTATATAATTGATGTGATGTTACAAACAGACGTTTCAATTTCATTTATATGCATAAATTAATTTGATAATAATTTGTGATGACAAAAAAGCTCAAATGTGAAAATTTTATTTGATAAAAATTAAGACAGCCTTATATTTTATACTACTCGAGAAAATTCATAATTTTACATCTTTTTCCGTTTCCTCTCTTGACACAACATGGCCTTTAGTGCCCATACTTTCTGCTTGATGCACGTTATCAGGTAACGGCTCATCAGCCAAATCGGGAACAAGCAGTGTAGTTAGACCCGCTGCAATAGATATACTACCGAATAATAGTGTCGGTAGACTTTCCATATATTGTGTCTGAAACAAAATTTTTAACTTGAAGCTTACAATATCAAAGACAAACATAAAATTTGCAAATTTATTGTAATTAATATCGTTAAATATTCAATAGTATAATGTTTATTTTTAAGAGAATTATCAAATAACAGGTGCTCTTGATGTATTAACTTAATTTATCAGTGGTCATATTTTTAGATATATAATAAATTTGCTTTACTAACATTTTTTTCTACATCTATGGCTTGGCTAGAAGAGATTTCCTTCAACGATAATAAATAATACACGGTATGACGCTTCAGCATAGACTAACATTTATTTAAATTCATTTTAAACTAAACATGTAAGTACACTATTACAACATAGATGGCTCTAGTAGTAACATTCTTTAAGAATTTTGTTATAAGATTAACACCTCCGCTTAACAAAATTAATTAATAATCAAAACCCAATCAAAACAATATTACATAAACTGTGAAACAGGTAGAATGCCAAGCTTTTTAGTAAAATATTTGTGTTTAATATATCCTAAACTTTTAGTTAAAATATCTGCTGGCATTTCAGCTGTTTCCATATATTCTATTTTAACAAAATTATTCGCTACAGCTTCCCTTATGAAGTGATATCTAATATCAATGTGTTTTGATCTACGGTGAAATATTGGATTTAAAACTAATTTTTGTGCACTTTGACAATCATTATACAAAACAATAGGTTCTGAAGTACCTAAAATTTCAGACAATAAGTTTTTTAAATGAATAGCTTCTTTACTAGCTTCTGATATTGAAATATACTCAGCTTCTGTTGAAGACAGTGCTACATTTCTCTGTTTCCTACATTCAAAAGATACAACTGTATTTGACATTTTAAAACAAAATCCAGAAAAAGACATCCTATCATTAATGTCTGAGCCCCAATCTGCATCTACATAACCTTTAATATAAGATTCATCTTTGGAAAATACAAGACCATAATTTTTAGTACCTTTTAAATATTTTAAAATTCTTTTTAAGTGTTTCCAATGAGTTTCATCATATGAATTATTAAACTGACTTAAATAATTAACACTATATGCAATATCTGGTCTAGTTAACACTGCAAGATACATTAAACTGCCTATCAGTTGTCTATATGGATATTTATTATCACAACAATTATTATGAGATTTTTCTAATTTTAAATTGATCTCCATAGGAGTTTCTACTGTTTTACAATGCAACATATTAAATCTTTTTAATAAATTTTCTACATATTGTTCTTGATCAACAGTTATTACATTATTATTTAAATTGACTCTTAAACCTAAACATTGTTTTATCTGGCCCAAATCCTTTATTTCAAACTTACCACCTAATTTATTTATCAAGTCTGTAGTTGCTATTTTACAATTGGTAAATACAAAAAAATCATCAACAAATAATGCTATAATAATTTTAACATTTTCATTAAATTTAGTAAAAAGACAAGGTTCATATTTTGATTTTTGATAACCTAAACTAATTAAATAATCATTTATTCTTTGATACCAAGCACGGGATGATTGCTTAAGGCCATATATAGCACGTTTTAATTTTAACACTTTGTTATTTTCACTACTTGATTCATAAGTTACAGGTTTTTGCATGTAAACAATTTCTTTTAAGTAACCATTTAGAAAAGCTGTGGTAACATCAAGATGGCGTATATCTAAACTAAGTTTTGCTGCTATAGAAAATAATAACCTCAAGGTGGAATATCGAAGCACTGGGGAAAAGGTCTCATGATAGTCAACACCTGCTTTTTGTGAAAAACCTTTAGCTACTAACCTTGCACGGTATCTCACATTTCCTGCACTATCATATTTTTTTTTAAATACCCACTTGCACTGCACTATTGTTGCATCCTGTGGTTGATCGACAAGTTCCCATGCATCATTCTTCTTAAATGATTCTAATTCCTCTTTCATACTTGCTCTCCAAAAGTGACTTTCTGGTCCATTTAAAGCTTCTTGAAGTGTGATATCCTTTTCATCATGATCTATAGGCTCAGAAATACATAAATGGTTATATCCAAAACGATCTGGTACTTTCCTAATTCTCTTGGGAGTTCTTTCCTCATAGTTTAAATTCACTGGTGTATTATCTAGATCAGCATCTACATCAAAGAAACTATCATCTGAGGTACCCAAGGAAGTATCCTCTGGAACATATGTACAGTCGCTATCTTCACATTTAATTTCAAAATCTGTGTCATCTGGAGATATATTCTCCTTTTTCTCCATTTTGTTTTCCTCCGCTGAAGCCTTACACTCAACTGGAATATCAAGTGTATTATCATTTGATGTTTCCATTATGATAACATCTCTGCTAATCATAATCGAGTTATTTTCTGGGTCATAAACCCTATAACCCTTTACATTTTCTGCATAGCCCACTAAGACAAGCTCTTTTGCTTTCTTGTCCCACTTGAGACGCTTTTCTTTAGGAATATGCACCATTGCTTTACTTCCAAAAATTCTAACATGGCTAAGGTCGGGTTTATTCCCTGTCCACATTTCATATGGAGTCACATTTTTTAATCCAGTAACAACTGATCTGTTTCTTAAATACGCAGAGGTATTTATGGCTTCTGCCCAAAATTTTTTATGTAAGCCTGCATCAAAAATCAGACATCTGGCTTTTTCTATTAATGATCTGTTCATTCTTTCACTCAATCCATTCTGTTGAGGAGTATAAACATTCGTTTTTTGATGCTTGATACCCGAGTCTTTCAAATATCCTTCAAATTCATTGCTGCAAAACTCTAGACCATTATCTGTCCGCAAGATTTTAATTTTTTTACCTTTTTGATTTTCAACAAAATTTTTAAACTGCTTAAAGTATTTAAATGTTTCATTCTTCGCTTTGAGGAAATAAACAAATACCATGCGACTATGGTCATCTACGAAAATCAGGAAATACCTCGCTCCTCCAATGGAAGTTGACTCCATTGGTCCACAAATGTCCGCATGTATTATCTCCAGTGGCACACTGCTCCTAGTACCTACATGACTAAAAGGCAAGCGAGTCTGTTTGCCTTCACAACATGTAGTGCATGTATTTTTGTTTAATAATGGTCTATTTGTATATTGAATTCCCGTGACTGCTCCATTTTTCATAATTTCCAAGCTGACACTATTTATATGTCCCATGCGCCGATGCCAGGTTTCACTTGATGCTAGCGCTGATGCTGCCAATAACTGTTCTGTTTTCATAGTGTATAATCTGTACACACCTTCCACTAATTCTGCCATTCCAACGAGTTCTTTCTGTCGATTGTAGATATAGCAAGAGTTTTCTTTAAAAAACACACTGTTGCCATTCGCGATCAACTGACTCACGGAAAGCAAGTTGGTTGTCAAATTTGGTATGCACAATACATTTGAAACTGTGATGTCATACTCTGTACCATTCACAACTGTAATGATGTTTACATCACCAGAACAAAGCACTGGAACACGTGTTTGATTCGCCACGATAACTTCCTTTGTTTCATGTTCATGTGATGGATTCCGGATATTACTTTTCCTTGCAGTCATGTGTTGACTCGCCCCGCTGTCTATGTACCAATCGTTGCTATTGAATTTACCGCTTAAAAATATGGCACTAAATGCATTAGATTGTTTTCTTTTATTCATATCTGAGTTTGGGGGGTTGTCGGGACATTGATTTTTATAATGGCCGGTCCGCTTACATTTATAGCATTTTATAACTTTGCCAGCCTTTGTTGTGTCACTGACAGATTGTCTTTGGTTATTTTTGTTATTGCCATATTTCAATCGCTGCGTTCCTTTCGCGACAAACGCATTATCGGAACCGGAAATCGTCCCAACTTCACTACACATGTCCATCAATTTCGTTTTTATGACGTCTGCACTGATTTCAATTCCAGAATGTTCGATTGCCATTAACATAGGGCTATATTTCTCAGGCAATCCCGCTAACATTAATGCACCGATCCACTCATCTGTAATCTTGAATCCTGTACCTTGTAGTCGCTGGCCAGTTTCTATAATCTGAGTTACATACTGAGTCATGGAATCACAATTCTCAAGTCGAATGTTAATAAGCTTGCGTAACAAACCAATTTTTCTTGTATAGCCGGTGTCATCAAACATATTCTTCAACTTGCTCCATAATTCATACGTAGTAGTGGCATATTTAATGTGCACATAAAGCGATGGGTCAATTGTAAGCACTAATTTAGCCTTAGCTTTAGCATCTTCAGTTAATTGAACCACTGTAGCCGGCGCCGGTAAGCTTCCCGTAATGGCGGACGCCATGCCTTCTAGTACAAGTAAATTTTGCACCGCAAAACACCACTCCTCATAGTTTTCTCGACCTTTCAACTTAGGTATGTTAGCAATATAGTTCGTCGACGACATTTTGAACACGAAACAACACAGTTTTACTCGTTTTATACTTTTAGAACAATATTTTACTCTGGGCCCATAACCTAATAAATAATACACGGTATGACGCTTCAGCATAGACTAACATTTATTTAAATTCATTTTAAACTAAACATGTAAGTACACTATTACAACATAGATGGCTCTAGTAGTAACATTCTTTAAGAATTTTGTTATAAGATTAACAAACGATAAGTCGTTTTGCTACCTAAGATTAATTAATTTTTTTTTTAATCTAATTTAGTAGGTATATAATTCCATAGATTTTAAAAATTATAAAAACAGAAAAACTACATGGATAACACTTTTTTATGCCATTATTTAAAACATTTTAATCAAAACTATCTTTTGCGAAGCATTCTAAGGCAAAAATCAATCCGCGTTAAAACCTAAAAGTTTTTTTTATTAAGAATATTACCAGTAACGGCGTCATTGGTGCCAGGATAGAACCGATCCTTCCGATCGCAGAACAAAGTGCGTGCATAGAATTCCTCGAATAAGTTGGAAAGAGTTCTGATGTGTAAATGTAAACTGTAGCAAAAGTAAACGTCGATACAAATCTACCCAAAAAATATACTCCAGTAGACATCCAAACGAATTCTGAAAAAAAACTTCTTTTATTATGTATTTTGGATTATAGCTACTTATATGATGTTATAAAAACAAACGTGAGAAAATAATAAAAAAATTAAGTAACTAATAACTAAAGAAACTAACCGCATATTGACCCATAAATTTTCAAGAATATTTTTATATTTTACTATATAATATTATACAACAATATATAATAATACTAGCACATATGTTATATGAAAAGTATTTTTATGTGATGACTTTAGTATTCAATAGAATTTTGTACTTACATTGTAAATCCAAAATTACGTACCTTTTGGCACAAATGGCTGGACTAAGCAAAACACCCCAGCACATATGAATGATATGAGGAGAGGCTTTTTCCTCTTAAATCGTTTTAGAACAAATACCATCGCTATACTCGCTGGTATATCGGATAGGGACATTATAGCAAAATTTAAATATTTATTACCAGCTAGAGACTCTACATTCACCACTAAACCAAACGAAATAAACGTACATGAAGTCCACCAAATCAAACATATTAAAAACCTTTTGATTACGATTTTTGAATGAAACGTCTCCCTCAAGGCTGAATTTTTGGTACCATTTTCTTCACACTGTATATTAACAAGCATTTTGTTATCCAGCTTGATGTTGTTTATTCGTGCCATTTTTAATAACAATTTTGTCGCTTGATCCTTTTTCCCTTTGCTTAGCAACCATCGCACGCTTTCGTCCATGATAAAGTAGAATAATATGAAAAGCAGAGACGGTGCATAAATCACGCGGACGAAATGTCTCCAGTAAGGAACTAAGTATGCCGCTATGGAAAATGATACGCCGCCCAAAGCTGCAATCACACAGAAGAATATCTGTTGATGGAGTCTGTAGTCGCTGTGTACAAGTTCTACTCCTGAAAAGAATATTAATTTTCTCTTTATTAAAAGACTATGACCCAACTTTTCATTTCATGAAAGTTACGTATTTGAAACTAACACTAAGCATAAAAGCCTCCACCAATTATATCTATTTAACTTAGCCATTAGTTAGTATAATCGAACGTTTAATTACTTAACTAAGCAATTGCTTTGCACTGTATGAAATCGGCAAAGTCATTGTGCCTGATTGGGATGAACAATAAAATTATAACAAGTATCAAACTTTTGTCAATATTGAAAAAACTTGAAATATAAAAATATAAATTACTAAAGATCTCAGCACGACGCAACTTCTGGATGGTTTAAAAAATGGTTACAGTACGTTGAAAATACAAAATACTACCTTATTTTTACTTACCTTATTTTTAAATAATTCAGGCTCAAACAAGTGGTACAATTTTTCTATTCATTATACGAACTCTTGTCCGATCCAGAGATTTTTATAAGAATAAAATCTTTGAAAAGTTTCTTTTACTTACCCAATATAAAAGCTGGTGAACAATTGTCCCCAAAAGTGGCTTCTAACCACTCCAGTATAACAAAAGCTAAATATGTACTTGCAAAGCTCTTCGCAATACCAAATAATGCTGCAGCTACACCGGCGATTATGATGGCCGCTTTCCGTCCAATTCTGTAAAGTAAGTTGAATACTATATGAGATGACCGTACAGCGTATACATTACTTATATGCTGCTAAATATTCGCTTAGACTAAGCTTTAATATTTGTTCATAGTTATTCATTTTTTAGATACATATTATTATGAAAAGTCTTCATGGAGTAATCATATCAGTAACATCACAAAAAATATTTTATTTTCGAAAACTGTTAATTAAAAAAGTTAAAATTTACTTGTCAGAAAGCTGTCCTTGGAAAAAAAGTCCACACATTAGTCCAATGCTGTGCACTGTGCCAACAAATGTGCGCTTCCAATCTTGGCATGCTAGCTGGAACTAACAGTACAAATAACTTCAAAAACTTTTAATCAAAATGTTAACCAATTTTGGCGTTTATCTCAATCTTAAGATTAGGTCTTTTAAAGTTATTACAGACTTAATTATTACATTCAGACATTATTTTACAATCTAGGAACTTTTTACATCCTCATAGATATCAGATAAATAAAGCATTGAGTCCTACGAAACGCACGTTTTATCACGTACTACTAGGAAATCCCGCGGTTCAGCCCGCGTTCTAATCACTATTAAATAATAAGGATTGGTGGCGGATGAAATTTAGAGTTTGAAGTATATTTTGATAAAAAAATTAAATAAAAACCGTTTTAAAGAAGTTCTATAACAAACACCATGACACGAGATTTTAATAATAAATTAAAAGAAGAAGATTATACACAAGCGAATATAGTATGTATCTACCAGTTTTGTTCGTGAATGCCTAGGAGCCTGTAATAATACTAAGTATATATTTAGCTGATTTTTTCAAAGCCAAACCTTATCAATATAATAGACTTTCTGTTCACTTTCCTGAAAGTCAGTGTGAAATTGTAACAAGAATATGCACGTACATTTTTTTTTTTTGATTTATGATGTAAAACCAAAAAAAGTCGAATCTTTTACAATCCAACGTACTAATTAGAGAATATAAAAATTTATAATTGTTAAATTATGTCAGTTTTCTAAATAATATAAAAAATACTTCTTTCATAGCGCACTATAAACTTTTCTTTCTTTATCTTCCTTCTTTACTTTTTTTACATTAATGTAGTATATCTGTACCACACTGTACTATATATAGTACCTACTGTTTAATTTCCTAGGTAATAAAAATAATTCTCAAATCACCTCAGCTACAAAGCTATCCTCCTTCTTATAAACCCATTGATCACACGCCTCCACAATTGATGTATTGAAACTGAGCTCCGAACATTCTTCAGAATGTGAGTGGTATTTATAACAGCCCCTGGATGAAGGGGGCGCAGTGAAATTGAACGGCGAATCGAATACGCTGTTCTGCTCGCAAGCTTCAATCTTACATCTATAAAATATTTTTAATTAAATTCTAGATTTTTCAAGTCACTCACGACTAATTTAATTAATAAAAGTAATTTGTAATTTTGTTTTGCTAAATATAGACGTTTATTGAATACTAGGAAACCCATTCTGCTTCGCTGGGCGTAAGTTAAAATTAATCATACGGTTTTTAATAGAACTTTCTAATAAAATAAAAGTAGCCTAAGTTACTCCTTGTAACATTCGCCAGATAGTTAGCGAAAGTCTCGTCAAAATTGGTCCAGTCGTACTAGAGATTCGCTGGAACAAACAGACTGACAGCCAAAATTTTAAAAATTGTTTTTTTTTATGTAAGTACCGTATATACTTTCATATGCATTTAGTGAAAAGTTAATTTGAAATTGAGAACAGACATTATAATTTTATTTATATCTATGTGCAGTCCTTTTCCATTATTATTGAAGAAACGTTAAAAATCTCGTCAAGTTTTTTTCTATTGAATTTATATTTTCATTTATGAGGCCAATCACTGAAAACTAAATCAGCCAGCTGGGAGAAATTATTTTTTGTAGAGACGTCGTCAATCGTGCTCTGTCAGAAAGTTAAATCTGAGTGAAAAGCTACTATTTCGACTTTGATCACTGTTCAATAAATTGACTATCTGGTTGCTTGTGTCATACCTTAAATGATACATATCCAAATATTTACAGACTTGTTTATATTAAATCTATAATGATTCAATTCTAGGTCATACATTTTAACTTTTTTATATTGTGAATGAGGAGGTACCTACTCCTCATTCACAATATAAAAAAAGTTTAACAAACAACAAATCTTCATGTTATTTTTATTTTAACTTTTTACTCGAATGCATTTTTAAATTTATTAAAACAATATAACAACAACAAATAAAAATCTGTTATCAAACATACCTGTACAAAGTCTCTTCAGCCACTATAACATAATTAATGCAGTGCATGCCATTATTAAAGAAGGCGAAACTGATCAAAAAAATCGCTTGGATGTGATAACGACTCCATGCACCGAATAATTTTAACACTTCGTCCAAATGTACACTTTTTTCTTCAAAAATCATTATTACTACATTTATTTTAGTAGCTCTTACGAATAATTTCGTTTTTAACTGATGTCATTTCAGAATTATCAGCATTTTAAGTTAGTTTATGGTTAAGATGTAGGGAGACATTCTACATTTGGACGCACGTCTGATGCACGGCACGAAGTTACCGTTACGCGTCTAATACAACAATCGATTACTTCCGCTTAGTACTTAGACCTTAACAAGATAAGTGTTGCATGATGAGCTGCGTCCTTTGATTCTTGAGATAAACGGTTATTATGCTTGCAGCAAAAAAACTCAAATTAAAAAATGGGTCATACACCCAGGTTTGCCTGAGTGACATTTTAGGGTTCCTCGGCCAAAATTAAACCTTTAATTTATTCATGACAGCAGAATGTAAATTTCAATGTAATATTACGTCCGTGTTGACAGACACATTCGACATTTATGTTACTCATCATTGTTGATATTTGTTAAAGTGCTTCATGTCAATCGCAAGACAATTCTACTCTCGAATTAATTAGAATATTTTAATTAATAAATATATAAAGATGGTAATTACTTAAGTACGTGAATCATGATGCATATATGTATAAATAAATATAAATAGAGGCTGAGACAAATTTGTGATAAATAGAATGATGTGTCGATCACAGAATTAGAATATAAATGATTATATTATTTTATATTACGAGAAAAATCTTAGCAAGTAACCTGCGACGAAAAAGATGTAGTATAGTCCACTGTTGGACATAGACATTCCTCAAATATTCTAACGACTTCCGGCCTTGCACTATCCGCATCCGGTAGAACTTGGACAAAGTGTTTAACCCACTTTATACCTTTATACTTAAACGTATTACGTTATTATTGACTAAGTAAGAATATTACATGAGTGGTTTTCACTTATATTAAGTAATATTTATAGATACATTAAGTATTAAATAAAAAGTAGCGTGCCAGAAACATAGTTAGCCTAGCTTGAAAGGTTTCATTAAATTCGATTAAACTATGAGAGTGACTACGGGCATCATCAAAATTTAAAAATTAAAATGGCCGCTTTTTGTGGCATATTATAGGTCTTAACTTGTTTAAGCCCATTAGTTTACTTTTCAAAATAAGTGCATTACTTTTAAATTGTCTTTTTTTCAATTAGGTTTTTTATTTTTTTATTTCTATTAAGTTTTTTTAAGATATCAGGAAATCGCTATACTCGTATTTAATGTATTATTACGTTTCGTACTGAATTTCTTAACAAATTGAAGGAAGTGAAGCAACATTTATCTGCAAGTCCAATTACAGGAACAATAGTGGCTAAATTGTAGAGATGTACAATAGCGTAAGAATGAATGAAACGTGAGGTAGATGCGAGTAGATCCTGAAAGCGGCTAGTAATGTACTAATCAAAGGCATTGTTACGCGACGGTGCCTGTGTCTAGATTCACCTAATTACCTCCTCGACGCAGTAACAGGTTACATACAGCTTAGAAATAGAAGCACTGAAGCTATTTAAAAATAGGTTTTAAACGAATAAGCTGTAGTTTGCAATATTACTTTGAAAGTAATAAGTTACGCTTCATATTTTTTTTAATTTAGATCAATCAATTGACTTTGCCCATGAATACTAATTATAATTGTTGTAATTATTTTTCTTTATTAGCTACTTACGCTCATTCTACTCTAGTGCGTTCTCATGCTCCTAACCATATTAGCCTTTGGATTGACATAGGTTATGTGTACATCAAAAACTATTAATTTCAAACTGACAACCTTCACATTCATACAAACTGTTACACTTGATAACTATTAAAAAATATTGTACATATAACATCATATTTGTCTGTCTGAAGAAGATAAACTCAGAAAATACCAGACGGTTTTTTCATGATTTCCACGGAATGATTAAAACTACTTTTAACTATCATATTATGATTTAATACTTCCATATCTATTTCTACTAGCAATGGTTGAATTAGAAGAAAGAAAGAAATTTTATATATTAATTATTATTATATTCTTTACGTCCGTGTGTAGATTAAATTAAAACCATTTCAGACTGAGTTATTATTGAAGTTGTCACACACGCCAAATATTTTGAACTGTCCCTAATTGAGACGGAATCAATTACGTTAGAAATGTTTCATTTTATAACAACGTAAAATAATACTAATAACTAATATGGCTTGACGACACGTTCGGCTCAGTTTGGAGTGACCCTACTTTCTGCGCCAGCGGTCGCGGGTTCGAGTCCCGCTACATTCCTGCAAATGCAATGCAAAAATTCCTGCTTAACAAATGAATGACCCCAGCGGGATTCAAACCCGTTATAAGGAATAGATAAACAAACTTACTTT
Organism: Boloria euphrosyne; assembly: GCA_951802675.2. Taxonomy (NCBI): domain Eukaryota; kingdom Metazoa; phylum Arthropoda; class Insecta; order Lepidoptera; family Nymphalidae; genus Boloria; species Boloria euphrosyne. Next base: position 1,263,651 of record OX637875.1, on the reverse strand, counting down.
TTAATTTATAACATTAGCAAGTACTAATAGCAAAACGGATTTAACAAAGAGAAAATCATATTACATTTTAGATATGCAAATCGTCAGTTTATAAAAGATGGGTTAAATTCCCGTAACTTCAAGCAAAAATGAGGAGTCGCAAACAGAGATGAATGCGCTTTTAAACTTTCAAAGAGAATTTTTACACGCGAAAATGTCCACAAAAACGTCGACGCGCAGTAAACCGTTAATGAGAGATGTATCGCTATATCTGTTTATATCGCCCTTATGCACTTTGTGAAATGAGTTAACTAGGGACTGTATATGAAGTTATATTACACTAATTATATAAATGTGTTTAAGTACTATATATAGGATTTAAGTGACGTTTGAAATATAATAAAAAAGGTGTAGAAACGTGTACGGGATCGGCAGATACGATATAATTTTGAAATAATCGACAAGGTCCGTGAAAAACAATTTGTTTTAAGATAAATTTATTTTTATGTAAAGGAAATTTATGAAATTTATTTTTTTATTTTTTTATTTACTTCACCTTTTAAACCTTCTCTGGACTTCCACAAATAATTCAAGACCAAAATTAGCCAAATCGGTCCAGCTGTTGTCGAGTTTTAGCGAGACTAACGAACAGCAACTCATTTTTATATATTATAATATAGATATAGATATAGATTAAGATAACTGGTTTTCGAAAAATATATGAAGCTTTCCAGCCTAGCTTGTAAGACTATGGCCTGATCCTCATACCATTTAACGTAGTCGTAAAACTGTGTAAGTGGGAAATTAAAAAAAAACGAATTATAATATCTATAAGTATCTATGTTGTTAAATAATTAAAATGAAAACGAGGTTATTTGTATAAAAATAGTTTCCTCAAAATTTTTATGGATAAATTTTACTACCGATTGCAAAGTTAAACAATCAAGAAAGTTACTTAAAGTCAAATAAAATATACCTAAGAGTAGAACACTCTACGTTTAAAAACCTAATAACAAAATGTCCTCGAAAATTTTTCAGCCAAGTGACAATAATTCCTTCTCCCGAGTCTCGTTTCGACGCAAGAGGTGGACAAATGTTTGTGCAACGTTAATTAAACCGATATTGCTCAGTGGTAGCTAGAAAAATACTTTAAGATTGGACCCGGAGTGTAAAATACTCCCTGCTTTTATTGCTGTTGTGTTTATTCGATAGCGTAAAATAGAACTGCTCCCTGAAAGTTATTTCAGGATTTTCATGTATTTCTTGAATTACCACTTACCACAATATATTATTACTAAATTATATGTTTATTGGTCTATACTAATGGTAGAGTACATTCGTAGAGTACATACATAGATCATTTGTATTTGTGCAAGAAATTACCTTTTGATCAAAAATTGTAATTTTTTTGTCCTAGAATGATTTTAAATTTTTAAGCAGTATCGTTAACACCTTTCAAGTTGTTAAACCTCATAAAAACCAACGTTTTAAGAGGTTTTATCTGCATAAATCAGTACAGGTCTTTCGATATATTGGTTTTTGTAATTAAAATACTATTTTGTAGGAGAATTATTAACATAACTTATTAGAATATGATATTAACCAAAAAGTTAATCGTAAACTAAAATGTATGCACAAAAATAGATAGTGCAGGTGCTACAATTACGTGAATTTGCATTTCCATATCAACACCTCCCAACTGAAAGTATCGATTTTGGCGATTTGTAGCCACATGCGAAATATCACTCAGTACCTCTGATATATACCGTTATATAACGCGTCCGAGTGCAAATCTTTATAAAATAGCGAATTATTTTCAAAATATTTTATAAACACAATCCTTTAACGTGTCGTCTGCTTCGTTGTATTCGTATCTGTACCGTCTACAACACTTTTTTTTATCCTATTCAACTAAATATATAAAAGCAAAATGTCGCTTATCACATCACGAAATATCGAAAACCACTTGACATATAAAGATGAAATTTAGCAGGGAGGTTGGAAGAGTTAATAGTTAGTAAAAATCTGCTTAGAACGGTTTCCCTACAGGGCCGGATTAAGGAGGTTAAAGGGCTCTTGCAAGTATGTAGGTATGAAAGTCCTTCATTTTTTGTGCTACAAATCAAAGCGTAGCGAGGATGAGTCGCTAGTTAATATTCAAAATCAAAATATACTATATTCAAGTAGATTTTACAAGCACTTTTGAATCGTCACTTTTACATTATTATATAGAATTTAAATTAAATGTCAGTTTGTAAGTCTGGGACTTGGGAGTAAGCTACCACCGACTCGGAATGCTGTTCTGCCGAGAAGAGCCGGCGAGAAACTCAGCAGTTGGTCTTTTCAAAAAATATTTGATTACAATATTTATTGCATTACAATATTTATCTATTTAAATGTGACTGATTCAACGGATCTAGTTGTTTGGCACAGAGATAGAGTATAGTCCGAAATAACACATAGGTATCCCAGAAAGATATAAACTTCCCGTTGGATAAATTATATTACGTTACGTATTACGTTACGTTATTATACGTAGGATAAAACTTATTTATTAAGTAAGCGAGCGAAACCATAGGTAAAGGCTAGTCTACGTATACTAAGAAAATGAAAATGTTGTCTTCATTGGAAATCTTAACAATAACAAATTGGATAACGAGTCGAAATGCGTTGTTTTATTTTCATTACTGGAACTGATGTCATATATCACCCCCGATGCTGTTATGTGATTGTAATGGCGTTTTGTATGAAACATGATACGGAGAATAACGTTTTTAATGGGAAATGTCCCCATATATTGCAACAGGCTGAAAGGTTTTATGAAGCAAAATAAAAATATATACATTGATACATTTATGTATCATCGTAAAAACAGTTTTACGATATTATAAAATTTATAGTAAATACTATATTCTTTTTACTTACAGTACTTGTGAATTTTTTCATAGCAAAGATAGACTTGCCTTTTATTTTCATCTCTTTACTCATAAATCAAAAACTACAAAACGAACAGACATGGAAATTATTCCATGCAAAGGATGCAGTGTGTTTCGGTGAAGGTTTTGGTACGAGTATATTTAAAATATAAGAACCTAGTTTCCGGTTCTTAGAAAGCGGGTGGAGCCACGCGAATTTCTGGTATTATTATATACGGGCAACGTTTGTATATTACTCCAAAACGTCATTATCTATTTTGGTACTCAATTGCATTCAAATTTATTTCTTTATATTTATTAAACGTTACATAAAATAATAAAAAGACCAACTCCAAAACGTTTAACATAATATCAAGGTGCAAAATAGTGTATTTATTTTCTTACAGGACCGTTATTTTGGTACAATTATTAGCATAAGTTTTCGGTCAACACAAATATTTACGCAGGTCTGTTCCAAGCTGGATAATCGTTGAGATGTAAATTTACTCAGAAACCTAAGTAAAACTGAAAACGTCCGCTTACACATTATATACTGGTAACGTAACTGGATTAAGTAAATTAACATGAATTCTAAATTTAGCTCAATTCGATTTTTTTAAGTAAAAATATTTTTTACAATATTGTCCTATTACTTTGCTTATAGTTTTAATGACTTCATACTCATCACGTCAACACCATATTGTTAACATAATCAATGTTAAGTCTAAAACATTAATACTTAAACGTTAGAATAGAAAATACGCCACTAGCATAGAGCTAGTCTTGAATACGAATGTATGAGAAAGAGGACCTCTGACTGAAATGCTTTAAATATATATTGATACTTTCAGGCAGAATGATTAATAAAACATGCGGTGAGACGCTGGTCTTGGAATTCCCAACGTCCAGTCCAGATGCATGTGCCTTATTGAATTTCTTTTCGTAACGTTTCTGTAATGTCGCGTATGACTAGAATGTTAGATGGAAATCCTAAATTCTTACCAATTTTTATAAACTAAATTAATCCTTAACTTGTACTAAGGCAATTTTTTTCTTACTCAAGTTGAGATGCCAAATGTACTTTACGAGTATATTACTGTAAATATTTTAGTATGACGTTATATAAGAATGTAACGCCAAAGTTCATTTGTTTATTTTCATAGTTTAGATCATGGAGGTTAGATACAGGAGAACCAACGCTTCATACTAAAGCATTACCCGCCTGTCTCTGAAAATTTGTAGAGTTTATAGCGCGTTGCCGTCAATAAGTAGTATCTGTGAAGTTAGCTATTTATGAGTACCTACTGTCACTATTGTGACAACGTGAAGTTAGGCATTGAGACAACATAGCGATCGCAGCGCCTCCTTGGTTTGACAATATTTCTGAGACACTACATTCTAGGGCCTTGGTTCTCCTGGTTTCTAATCTCCATGGTTTAGATGTACACAACTAAGTATTTAATCATAGACGAAACAAAAACTATTTTTCCGAACTTTTTTATTTTATGAACTATAGAATTCCCAAAAAATGTTTACATCTATTATTATTTTTTATATGAAAATTTGCGAGTTCTGAATGTAATAAGTGAATGAATTTTTAGCAAGTTAGTGAGTTCTTCATACTGTAATTTTAAGTACCTATTAATAATAATAATGTCCTCCCGAATTATTTCTTCTGCGGCCTCAACCTCAGGGCCTCCAGATGAGTAGCCGTACATGCCCAATGCCCATAACCACTACACTTTCGGGGCATTTATCATACTTAACTAAAAATAAATAAATAATAAATAAATAAATATGTTAGGACATTATTACAACAGTGCCGTGTCACGTTCTTGTGTTACGGATACCAGAAAGTTGATACACACATATAAGTTTTAAATACATACATAGGTATTATAAATATTAACACCCATGACTGGAGTACAAACATTCGTGCTTCACAAATGAAGACCCCCAGTGGAACTCGAACGCGAGACCGCTGGCGCAGAAAGTAGAGTCACTAGGCCATACGTGTCGTCAAAAAATATTCCGATAAAGCAACTTATGTCTTAAATATTACGTATATTCGCTAAATTTTGTCGATATTTTGTCCACTAGCATTACAACTAACATTAAATATACATTTAATAAATACCAAGTAACAACATATGTTGAAAGCAAAGCAAACGTTTCAGGAATATAAACAAAAATATTAGTGCAAATTATACAGCACAGTAGTTCGGTATTCTAGCATTTACATAAATAAATACACGTTGTTTCGAAGAAGACTGCCATTTGGATGCAATCGAAGCGCCAAATGCGTTCCGAGGTATAGCGCGGTATCAGGCATATTACCTTGTCACGCGACTTTTCTTCAAAAGATAGATTTTGAAAGAAAATAAGAAGTAGTTGACTATAAGTCTCAATGATATTAACCGCCATGACCGTAATCAGTCGGGAGGACATTATTATTGCTGAAAAAAGCGTAAGTACCCGACGTAAAGTTACATTCGTAGTGCAAAAGATGTGCTTTAATAACTGATAAAACGCAATCAGAACATCATCATCAGCCCTTTTTAACGTCCCACTGCTGGGCACGGGCCTCCCTCAGTACGAGGGGGATCAGGTCATAGTCCACCGCACTGGCCCAGTGCGTGTTGGCAGACTTCACATGTCTTACGAAAACTTGCTAGGTTTTCTCAGACATGCAGGTTTCCTCACGATGTTTTCCTTCACCGTAAGACAAGTGGTAATCATGATAGAAATGATTCGCACATGAAAATATCAGAGGTGCGAGACCCGTATTTGAACCCAACGCGTTACCGCTTTAAACCGGTACTCGTACTAAAAAATTTTAACCGTTACTCGTATAAATAAAATTGAAATCTCTATTTTGATTTCAAATTAACAGCTTTTCACTAAATGCATATGACAGTATATACGATACAAAAAAAATATATTTTTTTGTCTGTCTATTTGTTCCGAGTTCCGACTAATCTCTGAAACGGCTGGACCGATTTAGTCGGAACTTTCACTCACAGGTAGCTAATGTTATTAGGAGTAACTTAGGCTACTTTTATATTATTAGAATATTATAAAAACTGTTTAATTTATTTTCACTTACGCCCAGTGACGCGGGTCGTATTTTCTAGTTATACATAAAATATTTCCATATACGGACGGACAGATCTATTTCGGTCTCTACCATTATCATTTTGATATTCCATAGCGCAAATACGTAGCGAACCTACCTCCAATGCAGCGGTTGAATAAAAATTGGCATATTATTGCTCCTCGTATCTGCTGTCTACTAACCACGCATTTAAACAGTATTCTTAAATATCGAATGAAACTGTATTTTAAAATTATTTGCCATGTAACTTTGTAACATAAAATGGTAAAGGAGTTTTGAAAAAAGTCTATATTTATACTGAATATTAATATTAATGTGAGGGTAACTTTGTCTTTCTGTATGTCCGTTTGTTTTTCCATACCTCCTATTCACGCTTAATCTACTGAACGAAATCAGATGAAATTTGGCGGGAAATATAATTTTACGCCCTGATAAGGATATAAGATTGTCTTTATCCCGAAAATCATCCCTTAAGAGGGTGATAAGGGGGTTGGACTTTTATGGGGATTCAATTATTTATCAAGTAAGATATAAAACGCATCATACCTATGCATATGTTATAGTCTATCTATTCGTTAAACGACCGCAAAACGAACCCAAGCAAAGCGAGGCCAATTTGCCAATATTTACATAAAGTGGCCGATTTTTCACAATATTATTTAAACACGACATTTCATTTATAAAATGAAAATCTTGATATAATTTTTCTTGATTACATTCTATCTCTAAAATAATATAATTTATTTTTGTACGACAATATCAATTATTACATACAGAACCACTTCGCTACTCTCTCAGTATGATAATTTCTAAAGCATATATTATATCATTTCATGCTTTAAGTGGAACGTTTCATAAGAAACGCAAACGAGGAATACTTAAGTAATTACACATTACTCGGTAATTAAAAGGCTACTTGCCAAGCAAAAACAGGCTTAATCGTCTCGCCTAATGAGTTGGGTCAACATAAGGTAACCAGAGAAAAGCTTATCTAAAAATATGATGAAAATTAATATTATTTTTATAAAAAATGTTATGGACACATGTTTACAACTTATTTTGATTAAAAAAAAAGCAGACTTAAACAGAATATTCTTAAAATTTACTGGGTTACAAATACATACGTATATTATAATATAGCATTATGATTCCAAATAGCTCATGAACTCACACTGCCTATATGTTGTTTTTACTTCATAAAATATACTTCAAAACAGTTGATTTTGCGTGATGCTAAAGTTATTAAACGTAATACTTTCTTAGATTTTTATTTATTAAACGTGTTAAAAAATTACATATCACTAAGAAAATGGATGTTATATACTCTATACTTAAGAGCCTTTAAACTACGGAAACCTAAAAATAAAAAAAGATATAAAAGCTTTCATATTAAACAAAAAGCTCGTAAAGCTCACTTAAAAGCACGATAATAAATTTTATATGAAATCCTCAATCAAAACTCTACATAAGTTTATAACAGCACAGTGCCGCTTCCGTTTTTAGTATGTAAGAGGCCTTTTGCAGAATAGTAAGTAACCAGAGACTACATAACAGAACAACTTGTTCAAACTTTATCGTAGCTAAGTATGAAGGTAATTGGATCAAAAATAATTAAGGCCATAAGTTTCTTGACTGTATTGTTTAGAATAAGGCTTTTTAAAAGTTTTATGTGAAATTTCGCTCTCATATGTATAATTGCATATACGAGTATCTACGAGTATATTACTTAGTGTAGATTTTTCATGAAGAGTAATTTTTTGCTTACGTAAGTACCGTAAGTGTACCGTTAGGCATATTTTTAAATTTTGAGTTAATTTTTTTGACTATATTTACAGTTGATATATTACATTCTTGTTGGGAACTAATTAAAAACAGCAGATACAGAAACTAAAAAGAATAAATTTCGCAATCAAAAATCTATCATAGACAATGTAGTTAATTCATCTTGAATATTGATTACGGATTTAAGAGGATGTAATAATTAAGTATATTTTATATTTCTCTGAAAACATTTATTAAATAACATGTATAAGTTAAAGCTAATTTACTATGAATTTTGACTGAAACCTTTTACGAAACAAAAACAAATCTCTACCATCTAATACAGAATCCTCACCAAATTGGGACACTTTAATATTCTACTAATTAAAAATTAAACTTTTTCAAAGAAGCATCGTAGAAGCGAGGAATGAAAATAGTCGAAAACAAATTACACGCTCGCAAATTCTTTCAGGAATGTACAATTTACATGTTACGTAAAGAGGCGGTAATTTTCCATACCAGTATACGAAAACCATGCCTTTTAATGTTTTACTTTGATCGTAATTATTCAAAAAGATATACATTATGTTAATGCTTTTAATTGCATTTAGAATTTTAACAAAAACTCTTGAATATATAATATTTTTTTACGAGATTTTGATATATGGTATCTATACATAATAAAATTGAAGTGTCTGTTTTTAATTATAATTTAACAGCTTTTTACAAAATGTATATGAAAATATATACTAACATAAAGAAAATGCTTTGTTGCTTTCAAATTTACTGCTCGAATAGTCTATGTTAACTGAACCATGGAGATATTAATACCCACAAATACGCTTTGTAGACAAAATTTTCATCAATTCATATAAAATGTTACTTATCTATGATCTCTATTAACAGCCAATAAAATTCAAAATATTTGAAACTAAACTCGATGCAGTAATACCTAGTTCTAGTCTTATTTTAAAATACCTAGGTACTCTATAATTCATATTTATACGACTCAGCTCTTGGCTATAAATGTCATCGGTGCTAAACGAGTCCACTGGGGGCCTTCTGTCCAGTAAATTGCATATTGACTTTAGAATATTGCTCTTAACTTTAAATTCATTTAGAACATACCGAAAGTTTGTAGACGTTATTATTATTAAATTATTTGTTAAATATTTGAATGCTCTAATTTAATTAAAAGACGAAATTAGCATCTCAAAATATGTAGTTATCTACTAGTTCTTGCCTCCGGCACGGCTTGTGGGTAAGGGGCCCTATTAATACGTATGTATATTTTATATTATGTGTATGTTTTGTGAGATATCTTGTTTGCTGTAGAACAATAAACCGGTCATGGTTTTATCATTGAGATGCTTATGAATGTGCCAAAAAGTGACCACTTCATTTAGCGATAATTAACGAGAATTATTCTTATTCATCTCGAAGTTTTTGCGTAGAATATTACTATAAAATATTTAATATTAAAATTTATCGGACCTTTCAACATTTCTCAATAACTATAAATTGACATAAATTTTCACTAAATAATGAATTCACTCAAATCAATTACGTATTGAAGTCCAAAATGTATTTCCGATTCAACTTATCAATCGGTCTTTTAGCGAGACCGAATTAATTAATTTCCTTTATTAATAAATATCTGTTAACATGTACCTACTGGTAAGTTCATATGCGTATTCAATACGTAATAAATAATTTTAATAATTTTTAATTAGCGACTGGCTTTAGACTGTTCTTAGGCAGTAAATAGATATGATTCCATACGGTTTGTGTGCGTTATTACCTTTATCCCAAGCATTTAAAAATTAAATGAAGTTTAGTATCGCAGAAGTTAATAATGAAAGATTAGTCAAATGTTCATTATATTATAAATAATTATAACTAAAAAATAGTATAGTATAAATAAAAAAATAATCGTAGACGGACAATACAAATGCAAAAAATTAACAAAATTTTCAATATGACTTAAGTAATATTAATATATGCTTTTTATAAATCTTAACCTGAAAACAACTAAAAGTTAAAAATTCCGTTAAGTTCGTTTAAAATCTTACTCATCTCCCCCTCACTAACTACCATTAGAATTCCCTTTTCAAGCTTGTGTCATGCGGAAACCGTTTTTCTTTTCTTTAAGGCTATTTTAGCATTTGTCACACTTGCTTTAATCTACTTTTTAAAAAAATCGTGCAAGATTATGCGATTTCACAAAATAGCAAAATATATCACTCATACGAGTATATCATTTATATCCTAAAAGTACTTTATCGAATAACCATTATACTATAAGCTGGTCAGATCTGCTGGTTGGCAGATCCGGTAATCCTGGGTTTGACTCCCAAGTCGGGCTAAGTTTATGTATTGAGTATTTCTGTCAATTGTCAGTAACAAGTTGTGAAGTTGACGATATTTATCGCCCTTGCACGTGAAAATAAATAGTACATTTGTGTACTATAATATCTCCTCCGCATCTAACTAGTATCGGCTAGAATTTTAAAATATTTTATACATCATTTTAAAATTTTATAAATAAAATTATAAATAAAATTGCATTTATATTCCAGTATAGGCATGAAATTATTTGAGAAATCGGCTTATTAACAGAGAAATTTATAATTAATTGGCCTACATTATTTATTTATTTATTTATTTATTTATTTATTTATTTATATAGGTTTACCAACAGTATATATAAGAATGTGTTTTATAAAAATAATCATTACTATAATCGAGGATCATCTTAAATATACCAATTACAGGTAAACACAACATTGTTATGACATAAACAGAACAGAACAAAAAAAGAAACAAAATAATCCTAATTTAAAAATAATAAACTAAACCAAGTAAGATAAAATAATTAATTGAATGTAACAAAAAAATATTATAATTTAAAACAATAAAAGTGATTATTTAATTTTTTTTTAAATTTAGGTAAAGAGTCGTCAAATATATCTAAGTCTAAAATTACTTTATTTAACATATTATAAAAATTACATATTCTTATAATTGGAGAATTTGCTCCAAGATTGGTACGCACAAATGGATAATAAAAAATCCTAGTCATTGGTTGCCTAGGGATTTTACTTGGAACACAGATTGAAATTTGTGACAGAAGATGACTGCAGTTTATGAAACCATTAACAATTTTGAATAGTATGGTCAAGTCATGGATTAAACGTCTAGTTCGCAAATGATTCATTTCAAAATGAATCAAACGATAGTCATACGGGCACCTGTAGGATATGTCACGGGAATTAAATGCTAAATAACGAGTAAACATTCGTTGTATGCGCTCTATACGCTGAGAGTGATTAATATAGATTGGATTTCAAACGGATGAAGCATATTCAAGTTGACTACGTACTAATGCATTGAACAATATAATTTTAGTATTTGTGTTCTTAAATTTCTTTGTATTGCGTTTCAAAAATCCTAGCATCTGAAAAGATTTAGTAATAATGTTGTCAATATGAGTAACAAAGGAAAGTTTTTTGTCAATTATAACTCCTAAATCGCGAATCTCACTAACGTTCTTTAAAGGACTACCATTTATATTATAAGATGTCAATATGGGATATTTTTTTCTTGTGTAAGTAATATAGGAACATTTATCAACATTTAGAAGCATTAAGTTAAAATTGCACCAAGCAATTATATTGTCTATATCATTTTGTATCAAGGACATATCATTAATGGAATTGATAGTTCGATATATTTTTAAGTCATCAGCAAATAATGAAAACTTGCAATTAAGAATAACCTGAGAAATATCATTGATAAATATTAGAAAGAGTATCGGACCCAAATGTGAGCCCTGAGGTACGCCAGACTCTGCATAGTAAGATTGTGATTCGTAACCATCTATGCTACAATTTGTGATCTTTTATCAAGATATGAAGCAAGCCATCGCAGTAAGGAACCATGAATACCAATTGATTCGAGCTTCTGAATAAGAATTCCATGATTGACTTTATCAAAAGCAGATTTGAAATCTGTATATATAGTGTCCACCTGTTTACCTTTATCAACATCATTAATAACATTCGACATGAATGACAAAAGATTAGTCTCAGTGGAACGACCATGTCTAAAACCATGTTGATCATTTGAAAGATTGATTTCAGCATATGATGATAATACACGACTAACAAGGGACTCAAATAATTTTGAAAAGCAGGATAAAATCGATATAGGTCGATAGTTGGTGACATCACTTTTATCGCCTTTTTTGAAAACTGGTGTTATTCGGGCTTTCTTCCATTCCTCTGGAAAATGACCATTTTTTAATGATAAATTTATTATTAACATAAAGGGAAAAGCCAATACAGAAGCACAGCGTTTTATGAAAACAGGGGGCAAGCCATCAGGTCCTGCACCTTGAAAAACATTCAGAGATTTCATTTTATTTAAAATTTCAGTTTCTGTAAAGTTAAGCTTAGATAGGCTTCTAACAGAGTTACTAGACTGTAATATATTATGTGGTAATGAATTTCGACAGAAAACTGAAGAAAAATGATGAGCAAACATATTGACTATTTCCACTCCAGTTCTGGCACTAAAGTCACCGAGATGTACTGAAGATGGAATAACAGAATAATTCTTCCTTTTATCCTTAATAAAATGCCAAAAGTGTTTTGTGTTTTTAGAAATATTAGTCTCTACATTAGTACAATAATTGGAATAATTTAAATTTAGCAAATTTTTACAACGACATCTAAGAATCTCATATTCTAATAAATCACGAGGATTTTTATATTTACGATAACTACTTCTTAAATAATCCTTTTCTGCTAATAGCTTTATTAGTGATGAACTAAACCAAACTGGATATATGGATTTTTTGTACTGATATTTAGGCACGTGATTAGTAACTATATTATTTATTACTTTGTAAAAATCTGCTACTATAGCATCAATATTAATAGTGTCTTTAAATTCTTCATGCCAGTCAACATGTTTTAGTTCATTAATAATTTCGTTATAATTCGCCTTATAAAAGTTAAAACCAATACGACCCATGGTACGAAGAGTATTATTATTAATGTTTAATATTGGATAATGTATTAATAAAGGAGGATGCAAGTTATCGATTTTACTTAAAGAACTTAGAGGGCTACTAACGGATATATCAGATATATTACTTAATACAATATCCAACATTTTGCCATCAATGTTAACAATATTATTATATTGACATAAATTACTGATAGACATTGAATCGATCAATAAATGACCTAATTTACTACTATTGTAATTATTAGGTTCTAAATCTTTCCTTGAATCTATAGTCCCCCAATGAATAAATCCAAGGTTGAAATCGCCTACAATTATTATATCATCTACAATATCAACTATCTCATTAACATTACTTAAAAATTTATCAGCAGATTCAAACTTCACCGGCGGTGGCAAGTATACTGCACAAATACAAATTTTTTTAGTAACATTATTTTGTTTAATTTCTACATTGACCCAAATGTCCTCAAGATCAGTCTCCCAATTTTGAATTCGACATGAGGGTAAATCTTTAGATATAGCTATTAGTACGCCTCCGCCGTCGCGCTTAGAATCCTTTCTGTACACTCTATCCTTACGATATACAATGTAATTATTATTAAATATTTCACTGTCTCTAATATTTGTATTTAACCAAGTTTCAGTGAAAACAATGATATCATAATTACTAATTAGAATATTATTATAAACATCATTCGTTTTGCTACGTATACCTCTAATATTCTGGTAATAAATATCTAAAGCCATTTTTAAATGAAAATTACACATTAAAAAATTATTAAAATTATTTGAATAGCTATTCTACTTTATCAAATCTAGACTATTATTATTTCTTATAAGTATTTTTGGAGAGTATTCATTCTTTCTAACAAAAATTCGACCGTTACGGACCCATATGAATTGATAAGAAAATTCTTTACATTTTAATCTTGTCGCCGCATGTAATGACTTATTAGATGGTGTAAGATGCTCCGAAATATATACAGATCTATGTATTTCATATCCTAAGTGCTTTGAAGAAAGTTTGTTGTTGGGATACGCTCTGTTGAATTTGGAGACTGCTGCAAGAAGTGTATCACGCAGACGAGTTGAACGTAATTTTGCTATAACAGTTCGGGGCTTATCATTAGTCTTATCAAGTTTGGCCACTCTTGTTATATTTAATATGTCTTCATCGACTATTTTACACCCAACTGTTTCACCTATTAGCAGAAGTGTAGTATTTAAGGATTCAGACCTATGTTCGGGAAGATTATTTATTTCAACATTACATTCACGTAAATGTTGTTCTGCTAAATTTAATCTATTTGATATATCAGATACAGTATTAATTAAACGTTCATGATCACAGTGTAATTTTTTAATAATGTTTGTTTTTTCATCAAGGTCTTTTTTCATTTCCTCGTATTTAATATTAAAGAATGATAAGGAATCTTGAAAACTCGATACACGGTCTTTTATATCTATGAGCTGCTGAGAAATTAATTCATTGATTAATGACTTCATAGCATTGCTTACTTCATTTTTAATAATATCAGCAATAGATACCATTAAATTATTTGATATTTCATTCTTTACATACTTTTCTATGTATTCTAGATTAATTTCAACATTTTTAGATGCCGACGGTGAAATACTCTCCTTGCTACTCAGAATATAATTAGAGCTATTTTTTAGACTCGATTTATTGCGAAAGGTCACATTACTTGGTTCGTTGTTAAGGCAAACTGAACACATCCAATTTTGTTTATTTTCTCTTGACATTGAGGAAAAGATCTTATGAGATGTATTGGCACATATAAGATCAAATGTGAGATTACAATTCTTACAAGACAGAAATTCCTTACCATTAATATGTTTTTGACAATCGTTACATTTTGCAGGAGCCATTCCTACTTACTAGATTTTTGTCTCCGGTACAGTAATAGAGAGTATAATAGAATTATTATAATTTTTAAGCACCAAATAGTCAATAATAAATCAATTTATAGTAAATATAATAAATTTAATTTAATTTAATTATGGAACTGAAGATAATTTATTTGAATTACTGAATACGAAATTATTATATTATTATCTTAACAAAATCCGACATATTGGAGTTATGGTACAATTCACCAAAGAGAATAATCAAGCAAGTTAAATTAGAAATATCTTAAAATATTAATATTTGCCGGCTTTGCGAGGAATAATCTTCTTTTGAGACGATCAAAAATAAATATCTATTTTCTATGCATATATTTATAATCAATTTCTAACTGAATTTAGGATAATTATCTAAATTATCATTATTATTGAAACAGAGGCCGTATGTAATTTTTAAAAATAAATTGTCTGTCTGTAAAAAAATATGGCCTGGCCTAGTTTGCTAATCCTGTAAGAAAAATACAAAGAACAAAAATCTCCTTGGAATGTCTAGAATATATATAGAATAATATAGTTAATTATAGTTATATAAATATACCACACAATAAAAAAGTGTTTTGTGTTCATCGGCTTGGTGTCTGATAATCCCAAAAACGACTGGACACAGATTTTACAGGGAATTTCACAATCCGGCGGATAAAAATTCTGGTGAGAGTGATAAGAGATATGATAGCACCACGACACAAAAATACAAAACAAAAAGCTAGTTAATAACTTAATTCAACTGCTCTCGTGAGTGGGGAGCCTATTAAATATTTACGCCGCAGAGTCGCATCAAAAATCATTATCGCGATACAATTTGCGGCTTGTGACAGTTTAATTGCTAAAAGCTAGTGTGTATTTATTTTGGAAATGTCGAAATAGAGTTAATATTTTAGAGTTCTCATTATATAGGCATAACATGCAAATATTTCTGTCATCAGCAAAAATAAACATGTTTTTTGTAGACTTATTTAATATTATTATTATGAAAAACAAAGGTATTTTTGCAGTAGTTATAATAAAAATGCTATCTTTTTAAAATTTGTTTAGTAATAGCGAGTTCTAGAGTAACAGAAGTGTTTTGTATTTAAAATAATATATAAAGACATTAAATTCAAATTCAAAATATTTTATTCAGCATGAAATTATTACAATTTTTTACTGAACGTCATGAGTCTACTACCAGTTCGGAAGGAAGAAACCACTGACCTGAGAAGAACTGGCGAAAGAAACTCAGCGGGACTAATATATATTTTTTTTTTGTCTTAGTGTTTTTTTTTTTTTAATTAAATTGAAATTAACAATAATTCTATAGGTTGAAACAGCCTGGTGGCGATCACATCATTCCCAAGGCGTACTATCTTCTAAAAAATCGTTAATCGTATAATATCCTTTAGTACACAAACGTTCTTTCACAATTTTTTTAAATTTGGCAATAGAAGCTTGTTGAACGTTTTCTGGGATCCTGTTGTATAAGCGTATACATTGTCCATAAAAAGAATTACTGACTCGGCGTAAGCGAGTCACAGGCATTACAAGTTTATTTTTACTCCTAGTGTTAATACTATGCATGTCGCAGTTCCTGGGAAATTCGTGTATGTTTTTATGAACATATAAAACATTTTCGTACACGTACTGAGAAGCAACAGTCAATATTTTTATTTCTTTAAACTTATCTCTTAATGATACTCTAGGGCCTAAACTATAAATTGCACGAATAGCTCTTTTCATCTCATCGTAAAAAGAGACTGTTGAGTGGTAACGTTCTTGTTTCGATAACCGATGCGGGATAAAATCCAGGTTTCGCACATCTGATATTTTCATGTGCGAATCATTTCTATCATGATTACCACTTGTCTTACGGTGAAGGAAAACATCGTGAGGAAACCTGCATGTCTGAGAAAACCTAGCAAGTTTTCGAAAGACATGTGAAGTCCGCCAACACGCACTAGGCTAGCGTGGCGAACTGTCCTCCTCGTATTGAAGAGAAGTCCGCGCCCAGTAGTGGGACAGCTATAATTAATCTATCTATGACATTAATTCCATTCAATTTTTTCCAGCAGCTTCAGCAAAAAAGTTATAAGCTTACACGCACCTGTAAACTTATTAATTTACAGGTACGTTAATTTGATATTAAAATAATACATAACTTGTACAGAATCAAACTTATATTACATGTAATTATTCGAGCACAAATCCCAAATTAGAAGCGAACACTCAAGTTTTGATTGATTAGCCTTCGCAAAATTTAATTAAATCGATGAACTCACTGATTGCTTAATCTCATTCATATTATTCGGCAAACTTCTTCTGGAGTTCCGCAAAGTATTTCAATAAACGTCATTAAGCTAATTGCAAAATTGTTGGAGACGTTTCTAAGGATCGCGTTGAATGATAATTCTCAGGTCGACTTTTGTTTAGACTGTTTTTCAGTTAGAAGAATGATTTCAAAAAATCTTATTTAAATAACTTACTAGTTTATACAATTTTTAAATATTTACATAAATATTTTTTTATTAATATAGGTCCAGGTGATAGTTTGTTTGTAATTATGCTTGCTTGATAGTTAATTTACTTTACATCCCAATATTCTACATCCATACGTCCATGTAAAATTGTTTTAAAATATAATCTTATCGTAACATTTACTGACCATTTTTTAAAATTAAGGTTAATGTGTAAATACTAATTGTGCTGTCTTTTGTTGTAGGTTTAGTGAGGATTTACTTCCCTTATACAATTATAATTTAAACAATATGAACTTATTGACTCTATGTTACCGACCAATCTCCTTCGCCTCTTCTCCATTCTATGTGACACTGGCAAAGTAATCTGTGCACAACTGACACGCTTTGAAGCCATTAAACAAGAGAATGGAATAATTTTATCGACAATACGAGTATATTTATGAATAAATTATTATACAAAATATTATTTTTCACCTTAGCTTTTTACCTGTAATATACACAATACACCTTGATTTAAATTATAATTTGAATATAAATCAGCGTTCTTCAAAAATCGTTGCATAACCTTAGCTTTAGAACAAAACAAGCGGCTGTGGAGCCAGTCATAGCCCTAGTTAGCATATTACAAGATATTGTAATAATTGCATCAAGCCGTTAGCGCTTCCACCCCGTAGCGAATTTGCATGACTAATGAACGACCCGGACTCCCTGTTTTTTGTATGGGCAAGCTCGATGGATGGACTTAATTTTCTGTTTTTGGTTCTAAAGTTAACCTTGAAGTTTCATATTAAGGTTTTAATTATATAACTAAGTTGTGCTCGCGGCTTTGTTTCTTGGTAGGTTTAACCTCAAATCTCTTATTTAATTAGAATGCATAATGCAACGAAAATGCTAACCCAATGAAGGAACCTAATGTCTGTCTGTTATATTCTTTAAATTAGAACGTTTTCTTGAATATATAGAGTTATTTGTAGGATACTAGTCTAAAAATAAAATAAATTAAATCTGTTAAAACTAAATAACAAATTCTAAAAACTATAGATTCGGCATATGCATGGATAATAATGATTACCTATTACAATAAGATTTTTCAAAAAAATATGTACAGATTCAAATCAGAATTTTATCAAATTTATAATGTATATTTTGTAATCAATATATAAATATTCTGCCTAATTCAATATTTAGATGCTATTTACTTAAATTACCATCTTCTAATAAAGTTAGAGTTTCAAAAACGACTGCCTTTGAGGCCGGCTTACTTTGACCGTTGCAATGTTAGCTAAGTTTATAGCTCGATATAAATTCTGTTACCTACAAAGTTATTCGAGAATATAATAAATTGAATTATTTCCATCGGTAAATCGTTTTGAAACGTACTAAAATACAGTATGTGAATATTTTTTGGAACATCGTGTACTTGCATCCTATTATTTCGGAACGTAAACCCAATAAATAAATAATTTAATCTTATAAAAGACTATTATTGCACGCGGCTATGCTCGCATGTACCTATGTCCAATCCAAGCAAACTATGTCTTTGTCATAATTAATCGGAATTTGTAAAGCAGTTTTAACGTGAATAGGTCACATCAGAAACACATTCACATTTAAACTTTTTAAATTTAAATAGAATATTACAAAATAATTGACGAAATAGTGACACGCCTAGTATATACTTGCAATAAAATACAATAGTACGAAAACAACAAGTGGTTACGACGAAGTGCTCTACAGTTTATTAGTCTACAGCCCATAAACTATCTTTGTGTAAAAATGCTTCAATCGTCTGCTTCACAAAATGGACGAAACTGTTACTTTTGCATTTATTTACTGTTTATTTCTTGTTATTGCCGAAACGACAGAATGGTCTTTGAGAAAATTTAGCACATGTAAACTAAAAAGTGAGGGAACATATTATAAGCTAATTTAAAGTTGGCTGTATAGTTAAATATTATAAGTATAATCTATATCTATCGTACTTAAGTAGTAAGTACATAGCGGCTTTTAGCTGAAATTTAATCTTTATTGTATAGAATTTTGGCAATTATTATTACAAAAACAAGATCCAGCTAAAAGCCGGATGTTAATTGCCCTTATATCCCTACACCATACCACAAAAGCCTACGCAAATTATCCTAATGGAAAAAATATTCCTTGACATCCATTAAAAACATCTTAGTGAAGGAAAGACGTAACAAAAACAATTTCAAAAACAAATTTCAATAAAAAACAAAACAAAAATCACTAACGGTTGTCTGTATTCAGATTTGACCCGAAACGCTATTAACATGGGTTTATGACAAGGCGCATTAGCGAGTCAAATTGTTCCATAAATACTTTGTGATTTACAACAGGGCGTAACACTGACTTAGCGAGGTTTGTACGCGACAGTAACCGCTTTAAACGGAGATAAAAACTTTTAAGTGTTCTAGCGGGAGTGTGAATGCAAATAAACTTACATGAAATACACATTTTAAGTTGATACTTTATTTTGAATTATGATTTGATAAGTTGGTTCAAAGTTTAAACTACAATTGGGCGCGTTTAAGCCAAGATTAAATTTATTCTGTGGCTTCACATACAGTACAGTTCTAAATTGCTAATTTTACCATCTGTTACGTAAGAGGAACCCACACTGAAAGTATTATATAAGAATTAATTTAGAGATCTTCTTTTTACTGATGTATAAAAATCCTTAAGAGTTTCTTCTGATCATTTTAAAAATATTTCTTAAAGATTGTTCTTCATAATGTAGTAAATAACTTATTTTACTTGATCCGTAGCACACGTTTCGTAGCAAGCTACGAATAAGTATTTAAGTATACATTATATTAATTATACTTTGGTACTCCTTTCTTAAGTTAGGCGTGTAACTACCTTATACTATACTTATACGGTATATCTATCCCTTTTTTAATAATTAGTATTAGATTTTTTTACTATATACTGTTTTAATATTTATTACGAGTATATCAGATAAAAAAAAGTAGTTTAGTAATTAAGAGCGATTTTTTTAAATTATATGGAACCACTTTTAATCAACACATAAAAACATATTATATGCACATACTCGTATTATATTTTTTCATCTAAAAATTTCTTATACTTGTACAACTGTTAAAAACGTTTTAATATATAAGATCTGATATAAATATTACATAAGAATATTCACAGTTATTAAAAAACACTACATTCAATATGTACTTTCGAAACGTATGTGATATGTATAAAAGTGAGTAAGCTGGCCCAATCAAGAGAGCTGAAGAGGCGTGTTATGATTAGCGAGCGTCGTCAGCATTCCCTCCGCGTGTTGATAATCAAGAAAGTTGGCCGGCGACGTCAGGGGGACGTGACGCCCATCCAATGTGGCGCGTGACTGCGACTCGCTAAATATTTACAGATGCTGCAAGAGAAAAGTATTTATTCACATTTCGACTTGGATATCCGGATTGTAAAATGTTCTGTTTTATTTATTGATGGAGGTGCCTTTGATTGCATCGTTTACAATGAAGTTGTACACTGTACCTGTGTATATTACATGTAAAAGTCAACGCTTATTTTTCGGGCTTGTACGGAATTACGTTATAGACACTATACAGGTGAATTTTAATTCAATATAATTTAATGAGAATATAATGATATTTTTTAAATTAGTCGAAAATATCGCCTTTGCAATAATAGCCAAAAAAAACCAAAAAGAGCAAAGAGTGTGTTCTATTAATCCTTATTGAAAAGAGAAAAAAACAGTTTTTAAAAATCGTGTTTCTGATAAATGAATCAATCCTCAACTGAAGCAATCGTGGTCACGGGAAGAATCACTGTTCCCCGAAAAATTCGAAAAGATACACATTAAAAACAAGTAAATAACTCAACCTTTAACCTTTAATCTTAATCTCTCCCGTGACCATGATTGCTGTAAAGCATTTGAAACATCAAAAACGAGAAAACAAGAAAATCACATAAAAGGCTAGGTAAAAAATATTTCATAAAGTCCGAACAGAATAATCACGTTAATTTAATTTGTATTTTAATTTGTGTCCGATTAAATGGTTTCTGAATGGTTGAAAATTAAATCACAATTTTCGATTAGTGATAGAACAGGTAAAGGGAAGCAGAGTAGCTTTTGGAGTCAGATGAATTTAATATCACTAATCTTTTAGTGGAAAATAAAGTGGTAAGTTACTATGACACTCTCTGATCACCCCCCAAGGGATAGCTCGAGGTAATAAAAATCCCGACAATACTATATCACATTTTACAACCGTATCGCATTAAGAATTATTAAAGCCAGTCTTAAAAGTCGGTTAAGAAGAAATAGTATTCCCTCGCGGAGTAATAACGCTAAAGAAGCGGCACATTGGAAGGAAATCACGGCGTTTGATCTCCAACTCTGTACGTGATGGGAATCTCGCATGATATTGATCGTGATAATGTCCTAGCCCTCCAGAATATGACCCCTCCTGAAGTCCTATAAAGAATACATACACTTGTTACGAAAAATACAATTTCGAACCGTAAAATTTCACTACCTGACATTTATAGAAACGACAACATAACGTATGCTATTATAAGATTTTTCATGTGCCATAACAAAAAGGTTTCGGCACTTCGGTATAAAACACAGTGACTGTTTCTTTTTTAATAATCAGGCGGTTGGAATAAATACTTTCAAGTAGGATAATCGAAATCAAAATTCAGGTTCTTAGCACCGCCTGATTAAGGATAATATGTAAATAATTTAAATCTATATAATAAAATTGTAACTAAGTTGTTCTGTACATCAAATATTTTTAAACCTCTGATTGAAATAGTCATAATTATCTATTATATTCAGCCCTTTTTAATGTCCCACTGCTGGGCATAATTATCTATACGAATAAAATTTATACGGCTGTATCTGTATCTATTTGAGAACGCATTATGAGAAAAACAATGCACAGATTTTGGTGAAATTTGGTGTGACGATAACTGATTATCCGGATAAATATAATATTTTTTACTGCAGTAGGTATATCTCATATATTAGCCGACGCGACGACTCAAATCGAACAATTCTGCAGAGAACGACGAGAAGCAGTATATATCCAAAAAGGTCATTTTAAGGTTTTTTATACATTTTTTTTATGAACTTACGTGCTTTAAACTTTAAACTTTAAAATCTCTCATCGTAATTAAGTGATTTTTTGACGTAAGAGCCTAACCTATGGCCTTAATTAAAAACAATACAATGCAAATAAGGCAGTCAAGTCAAAAAATTTATTTTATTAGGATTATAAACGTCTTTCTAGACTTTCCAGTTGAAACAATTTGTATTCAAACTTCATTTTCACTGAAATAATGAAAAAATATATTATGAGCGCCAGCTAGAGTGTATACAGCTAAAAAATAGGCTGGAAATTGAGATTGATACGACACGTCGTTCAGGGCGCCGATGCTTATTACAATCATTTGTTAGGCCATCTGTCTACAGAGGCATATACCAAAAATATTATTTTATGATACACTAGTCTTTTCTTTGTTTTGATAAACGTTTCTATGCAATTATAGACTTATACCCCACGGGAAGCGCAAGATATACCGGCACCGTCTACTTCAGCAGTAAAAATTTTATATCTAATGGGGGGGGAACTAAGGACCACCGTCCTCAATAAACCAAGTATGACATAATGTTTTCCTTCCTAGAGATTGAAATTAATTATTAACTCCTAAAAATAATATTATATTGGTATCCGCAGTAAGCAATTAACTACTTGATTTAATTTGTAAAAAAAACGGATTAAGACAAAAATTAATATTAGTCCCACTGAGTTTCTTTCGCCAATTTTCATCAGGTCAGCGGCTTCTTCTTTCCGAACTGCTAGTAGACTCATAACGTTCAGTAAAAAATTGTTATAATTTTATGCTTCATAAAATATTTTGTATTTGACAAACGACAAAAGTATTACCTGAATTCACACCCGTATTTGTAACATTTTACTCTCTCATACGTTGTATAATGATAGCTTCTTAAAAATTAAAATGCAAACCACACATTTTGTACACAATAACAGAAGGCTACGGCAATGTCGAAAGCGAAGAGCGGTATTTCCGGTAGTGACGTCACTGGGCAGATGTAGCGGGCTTCATCCGGACGGTCACTTCCGCTTCGGATATATTTCGCTTGAGTATTTTCAGTAAATAGTGTTAAAAAGGTAATACTTAAATAGGTTATTATTAAAAAAAAAAAGTTTTCATTCGTCTCTAGTTGGAAATCCTTTTTATTGTCCTGTTATAATACAAGAAACAATAAATTGTAGATGCTTAAGATGAGAATTACCGACATTACATCTTGTACAGCGAACCAAAGCAGAACGCGATATACAAAATAATTATGTTATAGCCTCAAGCGAAAAAATTTACCTACAGAATACGTTGTACCCTCTCTACACAGTTCCTATAGTTATATATTATGACAAAGTTTCGTTCAAAGCCATCAAATAAAAATAATCTCTATATACGTGACACACACACAAAAACTTTTTAAATAATTGCTTGGAAATTGATACTATATAAAGAATCCCATCGAATCGATATGACAGACAGACAACATTATACCAATGATATTTTAACTACAGATATATTATACGCTCACTAAACAACCGAAGAAAGTGCTCCGCGCAGCACACATACACACTTTTCATTCAAGGTACATGTCAAAATGATAGAAATGGGATAGTCGATAAAATCAATAAGAAAAAAAGAGACAGCTAGTGTTGTCAATTGCGCGTCAATGTAAACAAACATTAGTCTAGCGACCGATGACATATCAGAATATTAGGCAAATAATTGAAATATATTAATAAATCGAAGTATACTGCGTTCTTACATGTGGTATGAGATCCCTTGTGTTTTATTAACTTTGGTATCATAATTGGTGCATTTCCTAAATACACAGGATGGCATTTTTTTTAAATTTTGTTGCAGCGTACCACTCGTCGCCATGCGGTGACACAGACTAAAGGCAATACGTCCTAATTAGGACGTTTTCGAGTTTTCACGATTGCGCGCTCATAACATATCTATAGTTAAAATATCATTGCATTATACATTTAGTTTTCACGAATTGTATATAATTTATAACCCCCGACGTCTTTGTGTGTATGTCTTCCGTGGCATCGTAGCGTAGATGATCCAATTTTTATTTTGTTTTTTTTTTTGTTTGAAAGATGAATTAAAAAAAAATGCTCTTAGCTATCTTTGACGAAAATCGGTCCATGAAGGCCACTACTACAAGATGGTGGATTACATATTTTTTCGCAACTCCCTCAATATAGTACATAGGTATCAAATGAAAGGGCTTGACTAGTAGAATACTATTTTTATTATTTTATGTCGGAGGTTTTTTTTAATTTTTAATTTAACTATCGTAGATAAGGTACACTCGTAACTCTAACGACGACCTGATAATATAGCTGATAATATTTATATCCCTACAATCTACACAACAGAAATGTCTAATAGAAATGGCCACTATGATCGAAACAAAGGCCGAATCTATTCTTTTAAAAAATTTTGTTTGTCTGGGAACACATCATGAGAAAACCACTGAACAGATTTTAGTGAAATTTCGTATAATAGCTGCTTATTCAGGTATATAAGAGAATATTTATTGCGGAAAAATACATATATCATGTCATATTATCTTCACAATTACAAAACCCGTATAATTTGTATTTACTATATGAAATTGCGATACATTAATTGATTACATATTCAATTTGGTCTCATTATTTATCCCGCTGATGACAGCCGAAAGCCGATGTATTTCATTTAAAACCAGTACTTTTATATACCATGCATAATTAAAACTAGCGATGCCCGCGACATTATTCGTTGGTTTTATTGTGAAAATATAAATCTTTTATGGGTTAATTCTTACAATATTAAATGAGTGATTCTTGTTTATACATTCATTTCGTGTATCTTGCAAATGGATCTAAGGGATCTCTAAAGGCTCTAACGGCTCTTATTTTGTACTTAGATACGGTTTTGCTTTTTCAGTTCGCCTATATACTTAGGTATTTACTTTGAAAAACGTTTTTTTGTTTGAAAGATCTTTTCCAAAAAAAATACAGAGCGAAACTTGATCATCTAGGTTCCATATCTATAGGTAGCTAATATATTTTATTATAACTAAAATTTTCCTGCCGTTCCACTCGCGTAGTTAATTTATTTTTTTATTGCTATTTAAAATAGAGATTCTGTTACAAATCTGTTTGCAAAAGCAGAGATTTGTTCGTTCTAAACACTTTAAAAAGTTAATAAGCTCACAGCTTTACAAAACAAGTTTTGAAAATTCCTTTAATCTGAGTCTTAAGTGCGTAAGAACTTGCACATTATCAACGGTCGTCAATTAGTACTTCTTCCTTTAAAAAATAACAAATGATGGTGAAACTTTCGTAGGCAGTTGAGAACTCGCAACTTTTTTCTTTTACATGTATTTAGTGGACTATGAGCTATTATTAAATCATTGCATATATTTTATAGATGTAATTACAATATACTACAATCAGTTTTTATAAGTGTAAAATATTATTTGTTTGAAAAATACATTTAATACCTTTTGCGCTGAGTGCGCAATGAGTTAAAATGTTCGTTGCTTTTTGGCACTTTCGTATATAAAATTATAATTTCCATTATAAATTCAAATTTTGAAATCCAATTTACCTCTTTCTCGTCTTATATTCTCTTCGTACTTGTACTAATAGCATTGTGAACTCACGTCAACTGTCACAATGTCAAAATGACGCTTGTCAACCTGTCAAAGTTTGGCCAAAGTTCAGGCATTAGACGTCTCGATTTCTTTTATGGAAAATCTTTGTCACACGAAATGAAAGTTTTAAAGGCTGAATTATGAAGTACCAATTAATACTAATTAAGATTTAATTGAATCAAAATGTCTATGCTATGCGATTTTGAGTATAAAATTATAAATAAAGCCTTTTTGACAGATTTCGTCCTCGAAACCTATACACTGTGACACCACCCGATAAGTACATATAGTTAGCCCGACTAGAACCCAGTATGTACTTCCAAATCTTCAGTAATGTACACTACTAAACATAAGACGAACGATGAACGATGAATTTAATAGCTTATTAAATATGTTAAAAAAATATTCATACATATTTTATAAATATTTATAAATTAATATATAAAAGTAAATAACGCTATCCTTATTCACATTTAAATCAAGGCAGTTTTTAAAGTTTATCCTCCGATATTAGCAAAATTAAAATAAATTGTGAGAAATTTCTAGGAATCTTATAAAAAGTGTACAATATCGGGAGCTATAAAAATTATAGATTCAGGCGGCGCGTCGGCTGTGATAGGTGGATTACTGAAATCTGTAGATTATCGTTTCCCTCCATTATAACGGATCCCTATTTGATCCGGATAAGTGTAGACCTTAAAGAGAAAATCCTTTGTGGTAAGTAGGTGGGAAGCATTTGGTTAACTCATTATTTTATATTTTATTTAATACATATATAATGATTAATAGCAGTAGAAGCGTATTGGTTGCTTGCTTATTTTTAAGGGAATCAGATTTCAATTCAATTCAATTATTTCCTTTAATGGCTTCCAGAAGTGCCGGTTGGGTACAGTTGTCTTCGCCAATGTCGCGTAAAATGAAGAATACACGTTAAATATAGACTGATCGGTGGATATGAAAAATATAAATCGATTTCCGTGAATCAGTTTTAAATATGACTCTCCAATCTCTGAAATTAATGTGTGAATTATTTAATCATGACAACACTTAGTTATCATGGCGAAGGAAAACATTAGGTACTAATGTATGTAAGTCCACGAGACCCTAACTAGTTTTCGAAAATGTGTTATCACTTGGCAGGTGTTGTTGTTGTTGACTATGGCTCTTCTGGACATCTTTTACTTTTGAAATCGGTAAAAAAGAAAAATATTAAACGCTTTTGAAGAATGCTAGAAGCTTACATGTTTTTTTAACTTTTAAAATATTTTTCCTTATTAAATAAACAATTTTTCTCTACATAGGATTAATAGAAAATATATATATTTTTAATGTGAAAAATGCCATGGCATCTTAACAGAATCCTGCTTTCGACGTAAAAATGGCATGTGGCTTGAAATTATATCGCAAAATTAAATAATTTTAGACCTAAGGTCGTTTTTAACCATAGCCTGATCATTTTAAACAAATTAATCATGAAGATAAAATCGCGGTCGGTAATACGCTAAAACGCCTAGATATCATCGGATCCAGAGACGAGGGAAAACTGTATACAACCTCTGAATTTTTATGTCGGGTCACGACCTTTGAATTTTAATGGCGTACATTAGGCTGCCTTTAAAATAAGTTGAAGGCATCCTTTAGAATGAATAATTTTTGTTGACTGACCGCTCAGTATTTTTACAACAATAAAAGCTATAACAATAAATAAGCAATGGGTTTTATGGTGGCCATGGAGGATGTGGTATGGAAAGCGAAAGTTAAATATTTACTAGATAGATAAAAAATATATATAAATAAATATGTTGGGACATTATTACAACAGCGCCATCTAGTTCCGTGATAAGCTATGTTACGTGCTTGTGTTACGGATACCAGATAGTTGATATATACTACATATATAAATTTTAAATACATACATATTATAAATATTAACACCCATAACTGGAGTACAAGCATTCGTATTCAACAAATGAATGCCCCCAGCGGGACTCGAACCCGCGACCGCTGGCGCAGAAAGTAGGGTCACTACCAGCTGAGCCAAATGTGTCGTCAACTAGATAACATTATCATCTTATTTATGAAACACTTTATGTGTAATGGAAGGTTTCAAGTTAATGCGAAAAACTAGATTTTATTATTATGTAGTGGCACGGCAGATGCCTCGTCGCAAATGTTACAGTAAATATTGAACTTTTGTTTTATTTACTAATATTATATTAATGATTTTCAGAAGCTTTTTAACTACATAGATAGTTACAAGTGACTCACCCTTACTGCGCTCAAGTTGCTACATTTTATATCCCTCCCTTGAGAAATCATTTATTCCCTATACATACAAATTTTAATCCCACTTTTCACTCCCTTAATTGCATCTACGATAAAACTATCCTATATCCTTCCCAGGGCCTCAAACTATCTTCATGTCAATTTTCATGTATATCCGTTTAGCGGTTTGTAGTCTATCAATTACAAACAAACAAACAAACAAACAAACAAACAAACAAACAAACAAACAACTCTTTTCTCTATATAATAGAAGCTGGCTCAAATATCAATATTACATAAAAAGCTATTAAATATTAAAGTTTAAGTATTTATATAGTAATTATATAATATTTCTATTGTTCGCTCAACCCTGTATACACTGCATGAAACACAAATCAAATTATAATTTTTTAATGACCAAAAACACTGTATTATGATACTAAAATAAAAACAAAGACGAAATTGACAGCAATAACTAGTTAATTAATAACCCTATCAGATTGTATTAACAATGCAGATTGTACACGTACAGCGCCGTCCAAATTATTCAACAATAGGTAACAACGCCCCTCGTTAAAGTTCCGCCGGTCGATGTAATATCAACATTATTCGAGCCCACCGGTGTCCGGGAAAAAAGGATATCCAGGAGAATAATAAAAAACCTAACCCTGAAAATGTTTTAATAAAATATTAAACATAATACTGAGCGTACCGGCTCTCCTGCGATGCTCTTTTATGAACTCTGAAGGAGTGTATACATTGATTCGCTTGAAATCGCTGCTTGAAATTTCTACGAAAACTGACCTGTGCAAAAACACACAGCGCTTAACCACCAAATTTACAAATGATTTCGAAAAAGCATGTAAATACAGCTTTTATGAGATATGTAGGTACAGATTAGGTATAACTTTTCAGTGATGTGTTTAAAACGCTTCGATTATAGTTTATTTACTTAATATTAATATAAATAATGAAGTGTACTGTTTGCTTCAATATCTAATCGTAGACTAATGAATTTACTAAAAAATATATTTAAGCCGAAGTTAAGTGATCTCATTAGCTTTTTGAAAAATAAATAAGTAATAATAAGTCAAAATTCTGGAGCAGCGCCTTATATTGATAAGTTCTGAACTATAGCCATTTTAAAATAACATTTTAACTGGTAATAGAATTATGGCATAACATATTTTTGCAAAAATACTTTAAATAACTATTATTACAAAAAGAAAAGTGTGAACACTCCCCTCTACAACTGGCTGGTTGCGCATTGTAGTACAAAATTCTAAGGCAAAATACCTATTTGGTACACTTTATGTATTTGGCGAATGTCTGCGATATCTAGGTACGTTGATAGTGAATTTGTGTTTGAATTTTTTTTATCAGTTTAAACAAGTAGATTTTATGTAGTTATCAGGACTAAAATAAAATAAAAAAATTTACTATAATTATCCGATAGTCAAATAGTGATTAAAAATAGTTATAATTACAAAAAAACTTTAAAATATATCGTTACACATATTAGATCATCTTAGAAAGTTTTTGGACTGACAACTAAATATACGAGGTTTAAGTTGATTTCTTATTTAATTAACTTTAAACCAGTTAAAAACAGTTAATTATCTAAAATTTATCTCATTTATGATTTAACTACTATTAAATGATAATCTTAGAAATAAAAATACAAAGCAACAATTTGAAAGCACCTCAGAAATCTTAAATGATAAATGGTGGAATCCAATATCTAATTTCAAAATCCAAAGGTAGAAGCCACAAAATAACTTAGATGACACAGCAAAAATGTCCAACGGTTGCTCCGTGGAGTGCATACCTGGTGAACGGGGGCTACGTGATAATAATTATAACAAGCCTGCCGACGGTTCCAGCTTTCCGATCTCGTTGTCTGAAAGAAATGTAACTGAAAAAAGACTTACTTATATTTCTGTCTCTTTCTTATCTTTTATAATACGCCACTACTGTAATTAGTATTATTTAAATAATAATAAACTTATTATTATTTAAATATAAATTGAAAATACGACAAAGGGTAGGCGATTAATATTTTTATTACAATAATTTGTTACGTTGAAAGTATAATATATAATACTAATGAAACCCTTTATTTAAAATTATATTAAAATACTAGCAAATCCCGCGGCTTCGCGCGTGTTTTAATCATATTTAAAAAAGGGATTGATGGTAGAAAGATAAAAATTTAGGGTTATAAATATTTTTTATGATTTGGCATAAAAAATACTTAATAGAAATTTGGTTTAAAAAAATAATGTAAAAAAATCGTTCAAGTCGTTATGGAGGAGTTCGATAACAAACACTGTGACACGAGATTTTTATATATTTAAATAATGTAGATAAATTATAGTACAGTTTTAGGTAATTAACTATTACATTATATTGTTAGCAGATATATTCAGTACTACGCGGAGTACTTTAATTAGCGCTAATAAGCTCATAGCTCAAGGTTATTCTAGAAACATGAAACCTAAACCTTAATTGCTCCTGAAGGCACTAATTAATAATAAATCTATATCAATATATACAATCAAAGTATCTGTTTTAATTAATAAATACTTTTTTTTGTCTGACTGTCTTTTTGTTCCGTCTTATCTCCGACATAACTAGACTGATTTTAACGCGACTTTCACTGGCATATAGCTGATGTTATAAGGAGTAACTTAATACGGTTCCGCTCAAAATAATTGGAAACGTGTTCCTAAGCCAAAACACTAAAATGAAACTCTTTCGCTATATCAATCCGTAAGTTACATCCATCCATATAATAAGAAGAATGGGAGTAGGTACACGATATGTTAGGGAAGCTGCTTTCACTGTATTCTTTTTATCTTTGAAATGGGATACTGTTAACGTTTTCCTACAGATATTTTATTTAACAAAATTTTGCCTGCGGCTAAATTAACTGAAGCACGAATGAAACAATATAATATAAATAGGTATTAGAATAATCATAATTTCAAAAGCATAAAATACTAATATTTCTATAATAAATACTGCAAACTTTACCCTATACTTAGGTAAATACTATTTTAAGATACGTACAGTTATTGCTGAATGAACAATGAAGGAAAGCGAGTAACAGGTGTGATAGTTCCCATAAACCCTTTGCAATTTTTATAGCTCATAAATTATTTTTTATAACTAAAATACAACTAAGTAGGTATATGTTATATTTTTTTTACTACTTAGCTTATTTCCTAAATAGTAAATTAAAAAAAACCTTAGTTCTGTGAAATCAATTAACCATAGATTAACTTCGCACTTAAAATTATCTATATAAAATTACTTGTCCTTAATTAATAATTAGAATCAGATCTTCACTCAGGAATATCATAATTTTAATGACATGTGTAATCTTACAGATGCAAAACAAAAAACTGTACGTATGAGTCTTCTAGCTCTACACTAATCTATGAAACAGCTAGCCCGTTTTTGACGGAACTTTCTCTAGCAGATAGCTATTTTTAAGGATTAACTGAGCTTTTATTCTTGAAGAACCATCAGGGTTCCGCACAAAATATTAAAATTCATGAAATTGTGGATAATATCCGCGTACCTATGTAGTTTAACTTTACGCTAGTTTATACCTACATGAAATTGGGAAAAAACTTAAAAATAAAAAACGATTCAGTAGCTTATGTAATATGCAATGCGGTGCGGTTCAGATTAATATTGCAAGCAGACCCGCAGGTGCAAGCGGGGCCAAATTGAAAATAGCTTACGACAGCATCATCGACTCTTTACTTCACGGATACGATACGATTTAAAGAAATTTTGAATTTGAATTTGAATTTATTTGAGCAGCTATTACTTCTTTGTATACACAATGTGTTAACAAACATAAAAAAATACAGTCGAATTGAGAACCTCCTGTTTATGAAGAAGAAAGTGAAAAAACTTATTAAATGTTAGTAAATTATAATATACTAGCGACTCACCCTCGCTTTGCTCGGGTTCTTCTCTGGGTACCCCCTTAAGCATAAAATTTTTACAAATTTTGCATGTCTTACATATTATATTCAAAATTATTCATATATTATATAAAAATTCTTATTTATATATTATATTCAAAAGCCTAAAAAATAAGTTTCAAGCTTTAGCTTTAAAAATGACGTAATTTCCATACAAACTTTCATCCCCTATTTCAACCCTTTACAGCCCTTTTTTCGCCTTAAAAAGTATCCTATATCCTTTCTCAGACTCTAGACTACATGTGTACCAAATTTCATTTAAATCGGTCCAGTAGTTTTTGACTTTATTAGTTACATACAAAAATACAAATCTTTCTTCTTTATAATATTAAATATAGGTATAGAAGTATAGATAAAGAGAGCTGATAATATAATAAAGGATTAGGACTACTTACTTTTAACTTTTTAACTTATTCTTTCTTTTTAGTTCACATTTTACTCAGACAGGTTTTTCTTTATTCTTGAAAATATTTTTTTTTATTTACTAATTAGCTCTAGCTAGTTTCTAATCCTAATTTACTTTTTACCATTTTAACGTCGTATATATTTTTGAAGTCGCCTTTTTAAGAACATTATTTTCAAACTCCATTAAATTGATTCAAATAAAAAAAACCTCAAGACACCAATAATTTGGAACCTAGGAACGGCCATTTAAATATTTTTATGGTATCAATACACCTAAAACCTATGTATCTAAAATAAAATCTATTATACTCATAATATAAATCGAATGATCATCAAAATCAATTAATCCGTTTAGTAATTAAGAGGAAACATAAGATCGGACGTAGATACATGCACACAAACACATACCTCCTTTAGGATGCAATCGGGTAAGACATAAAACTACACAATAATTTCAGTATTATTATTTTATTAAGTAAATCGTATATACATCGTCACTTTGTAAGCGAGACTATTTCCCGCGTTGCAACTCTATCGCAATTACACATCCGCATCGAATGTTAAAGATGAGAGATGCTGCGAATGCCAATAATCTAGCAACAGCAATCGACTGAGCCTTCACTAGTATGATTTAAATGTATTGTCTTAGATATAAATATGACTAAAGAATCTTAGTTCAAATTACGTTAAAGTATTAAGAACATAATATTTCGTGTAATTGATACATAATTCGAAATATTTTTAAAGTAACTAAAATGAAAAATCATATATTTTTAATCAATGATATGATATTCTAACAATAGATATGTTGTGAGCGCGCAATCGTGAAGACTCGAAAACGTCCTAATTGGGACGTATTGCCTTTAGTTTGTGTCACGCATGGCAACGAGTTGTACGCTGCTACAAAATTAAAAAAAATGCCATCCTGTGTATTTAGAAAATGCACTAATTATGATACCAAAGTTAATAAAACACAAGGGATCTCATACCACATGTAAGAACGCAGTATACTTCGATTTATTAATATACTAGCGGAACCCGCGGCTTCGCTCTCGCTGAATCTAGGGACGAACCCGAGCGAAGCGAGAGTGAGAATTTGACACTGCGATGGTAGCGCCGTCTGTCGGATCCAATGTAAAACATTTCAAAATCAACAACTACTAATAAATTAAAAATTAATTAAAAAAACATTTTCCAGCGGACAAAATTGTGAATCTAAACCATTCCCAGATCCCCTTGAACACACACAAAAAATTTCATCAAAATCGGTCCAGTCGTTTAGGAGGAGTTCAGTCACATACACACGCACACAAGAAATATATATATTAAGATTTCAATTATTTGCCTAATATTCTGATATGTCATCGGTCGCTAGACTAATGTTTGTTTACATTGATGCGCAATTGACAACACTAGCTGTCTCTTTTTTTCTTATTGATTTTATCGACTATCCCCTTTCTATCATTTTGACATGTACCTTGAATGAAAAGTGTGTATGTGTGCTGCGCGGAACACTTTTCGGTTGTTTAGTGAGCGTATAACATATCTGTCTATTAGAATATCATTGATTTTTAATATAATACAACATTAAAATGCATTTTCTTAGGTATGCGTATATTCTAAATTTTGGTTTTATCGGTTTTTTTTAAATCTCCAGGTGGCTTTAGGCTTTATTACTTCAAAGCCTACTAGTACTTAAAAGTGACTTCTAAGTTAATATTTTCTTAGATTATATAGTAACTAGGTAGGAGTATATACTATAGCGTTTATCTTAATAAAAAACTTAAAGTCCCTGATATAGTTTTAATTCAAGCGTATAACAAAATAAAACTAAACTTATCCAAAAAATATAAATTACATGAAAATTCAATTGAAAATCTGGCTTAATAAATCAATTTATCGACTGTTAGGAGATATCATCGTTACGCGCCTCCAAGGCTTTTTTTGATTTCCCAAGCGCTTCCGCCTGAAGTACCGTATCCGGGAGGGAGTCATTCGATACGTCGGGCACGAATAAAGTAGTAAGACCAGCTATTAATGCAGCGAGCCCGAAAACCAAAGATGGTAGGCCCGACCAGTAAGCTTCCTGAAAATAATAGAATATTTATAAGCAATAAGTTATGTTTAAATTATATATTTAAATACACTTTTAAAGTTAGTTTTTGGTTTAATAATAATATATACACTTATTACTTATATACGTCATCGACGCTTTTGTTTTAAATAAACTATGTATTAATATGTTATGGGTAATGGATTATGTAAGTATAGGATAAAACTATCCAAAGGCATATTAATAAACAAACATACATATCATTTTTATGAAAGAAGGGAAAACAATATATATTTATTACCAGTAAAGGCGTTTGCGGTGCTATAATAGCGCCGAGGCGACCGAGTGAGGAGCACAGTGCGTGCATCGAGTTCCTTGTATATGTTGGGAACAGTTCCGTTGTGTACAGATACGTGATGGAAAAGAAGAAGGAACTCATCAGCTTGCTTGCCATGTAGAATACAATTGATAGCCATGGAAGATCTAGAAAAAATGAATATTGGTTATATTAAAAACCAAAAATAAAGTAATATCGAACATATTGTTGTTGTATCTCTACTCTTGAATTTGCAGATTCAAGGTATTGCAATGTTCCTACAATCTACGTACTAAATATTAATATATTATTGCAAATTTTCAAAGTTTAAAATTTTATATTTATAGATAAAATGAAGATTTTGGTACAAAATTTATAAATATTTTTATAATTATAATAGCTTTAGCAATATTAAATAGCATTCTCGTAACCTTAACCATTATAAATCTTTACTCACTTGGCAAAAACGGTTGAGCTATACATAATGCAGCGCCAGTGAAAAATGATAGCATCAAAGGTAACTTTCTTTTGTACTTAATTAAAACAAACGTTATAATTAGGACACCGGGAATATCTACCAGAGATGTTAAAGCAAAATTGATGTACTTATTCCCTTGTAAAGAAACAGAGTTAATCATCAAACCATAATTTACAAATGTCGAAGTCGTCCACCAAACCAGGCAAATAAAGAAACGCAGACGCAATTGCTTTGACGAGAACGTACTTCGGATTAACTCATTAAACTTGACGTTTGGACTCACGTCGCATGTCAATTTATCTAGGCTGTTCTTATCAAGATCTATTTTATTTTTCTTAGCAGCGTTCATTAAAACTGTTATCGCTTCATCTTTTTTGCCTTTAACTAGAAGCCATCTTGGGCTTTCGTCCATAAGGAATTTGTAGAATATAAACAGGAACGCAGGACCATATATACTACGTAAGAGCCATCTCCAGTTCGGTGTAAGCCAAGCTGCGAGAGCTAGAGCTACGCCACCAAAGGCGTAACCAAATCCACACATCATGTAAAACGTTAGCTTCTTCTTACTTGATACAACTTCTAATGCTGTAAGAAACGTTAAATAGTACTTAAACATAATCTTTGTTACTTTCTTTAATATAATTACATTTATTTCGATTTAAAATTGATTCCTATAACAATAATAAAAAATTAGAATTTGTCTTATTGTAATCCATACTTCCATACTAATATTATAAATGCGAAAGTAACTCTGTCTGTCTGTCTGTCTGTCTGTTACCTTTTCACGCCTAAACCACCCAACCGATTTTGCTGAAATTTGGTATGCAGATAGTTTGCATTCATGAGAAGGAAATAGGCATATTATTTTTTGGAAATTCAACCCCTAAAAGGGTTAAAAGGGGTGGCAAAGTTTGTATGAGAAAAATATTTTTATTGCACATTTTTGCATGAAACTTTGAATTAATGCTTTTTAGTACAAATGATGAAACACGTATTTCAGGGTTTTTCGAAATTCACTCCCATTGGGGGTTAAAGGGGGTGGCTAAGTTTGTATGGGAAATTTAATTCTATTGAAATATTTTGCGTGAAACTGAAATAATGCTCTGCAATACAAATTATGAGATACATATCTAAGCGTTTTTTGAAAATCAACCCCTATGGGGGTTAACGGGGGTGGCACAATTTGCGTAGGAGAAATATTTAACAGTAATTTTTACCATAAGTCCATAACAATGAACCACGTACATCAGTTTATCATTAACGAAAAACACACAAAGAAATTATGATACACATAGTAGCAAAATTGATTAAAAATAGGAAATAAGTTTTAGAAAGCGCAGCAGTGGCGGCACGGCAGGATGCTACACAGTAGTTTTCAGAAAAGAGGGCCAGAACTTTAAATGGGGAATCAGTCCTTGGTACATTATAAGTAACAGTATATAAGCAAAAATTTTTATTTTATTCACTCTTAGCGCGAGCGAAGCCGCGGGCACCGCTAGTTATTAATAATAATATGTTGCTTGTTGGTACATTAAGACACAGATGTACCATCAACTACCATGGTATGTATATTATATAGTATACAAGTCTTGTGATATGGATAGATACCATATAGTTATATAGTTTATAAGTAGGTAATTAACTGCACTAACGTGTATTGTACAATCATACTCACACAAAACGTACAAAGGCGAACAAATATCTCCAATAGCAGCTTCCATAAATTCCATCGCAATATAAAACCAGTACCACGTGGAAAAACTCCTTGCCACGCCAAACACACCTCCCGAGACTCCTAAAATAATGGCGGTGTTCTTCCTTCCGAATCTGAAGAAATGGAAAAAATATCATACTTACGCCATTAAAAATAATAATAAAGCTAGCAACATTCATAATATGCTATCAACGATTAGTTAAAAATATTTACTACACGTATGTATGTACAAAATCTTAATTAATAAGTAACTATCCGCCGCACTCAGAGTAATTTAATGGACCATTAAATCGTTCTTTAGTGTAGAGATTCCGACTTAATGGTTCGTTAAGTGACTCTAAGTGTGGCGTTATAATTATCTTTTCGGATTGACTGTCTATCCTCTCAACATTATTGCTGTAAAGTATTCGAAACGTAAGCGAAAATCAACGAATAGATAGTCATACTACTTAAAAATGTCAAATTTTCGCGTAGATCTAAGAAAATATTAAGTTACTCCTAAAATATGTAATCTTCAGAAAAATAAGGGCAAGAACTTTGAATCCAGACCGCACTTCCTACATAATAACAATATTTTCTTACAAAGCAGCTTATCTCCGGGATTACATTTCCTTAGTACAGTTTATATTATATAATCTGTGGTAAAGTGCAAGTACTGAACGAAAATCAATGTTAGTTCATAATGCAACCAAACAAGCAACGTGCCCAATCCTTATAACTACAGGACATAAATTTGGAATAACTCATATTCATCGGTAATATTATGTGTTATAAGTCAATAAAATTGAAGACTGTTTTTAATTTGATATTACCAGCTATTCACTAGATTTTTTTTCATTTTTGTCTGTCTGTCTGTTTGTTCCGGCTATTTTTCCACTGATTTTGACGGGACTTCCACTCGCAGATAACTAATGTTATACGAGTAACTTAAGCTACTTTTACTTTAGAAACTTTATTTATTTTAACTGGCGAAACCCACGGCTTCGCTCGCGCTAAATCTAGGGACAAACCAGAACAAAGCGAGGGTGAATCGCTAGTAAATAAATATGTTGAGATATTAACACAGCACTAACAAGTTCCAATGCCTGTAACTAGATAATTGATACACGTGGTCATCTCACAAAATGAAACGGGACTCGAACCCGTTAACACAGCAAGTACGGTCACTACAAATGGAGCCAAAGGTGTCATTAAAGAAAATAACATTGAAATCATAAAAAATGGGTCTAGTGAATTATATTATCAGCATGAAGAAGTAAAGTTAGGACGCACTAAACTAAGCGATGGTAAATCTCTGCTCCAATATAAACAAGTATGCGTGACATATTGTTATCTGAATTGAATTTTTATTTTTTTAAATGATAAGAGAGATGCAGTTTTAAAGCAATTGTACACAATGTAAATATAATGGTCCCTATTTTATTTCCTTAAATGTCACGTTCTGGTTATTAATAACAGTACATTGACTTGAAATAAACGTTTTCTTATTTTGTAATAACATATTGTGATAAGCATTTTAATCTTAAATTATTTCTAAATGATTCTGTTGCAATTTTTATCTAAATTACATATAATAGTACAATTAACAATAATATGTATTATGTATTCTTATTCTAATCTTCTAATAATATATAAAAATCTCGTAACACCGTGTGTTATCGAATTCCTCCGAAACGGCTTGACCGATTTTTTGTTTTTTGTGTATATTTGGTAGGTCTGTGATTCGGTTGTAGGCTATTTTTAATCTTCTAGGTGATAAGGGTGGCCATCTCCATGCATTTATGTTTATGATTTTACGTCAAAAATAATTATGACCCTAAATTTTCTTCCTTCTACCACCAATCCCTATTTTTAATAGTTGCTGAATTGCTATTGCCTAAAGTAACTGTACACAATTTGCCAAATATTTATATTCAACCTGCCATACACCGCATCTCTTCATTTCGAAGTCAATCAGCTAAAGTGAATGTATACAGCCTTCGGGAATAGCACATTTTAGCTGCACTCATCTTACTTACTTTTCACTGATGAGACAAAATTAATAACCACGCTACTACAAGACACGAGAAAAAAATTGCGTCTTTTAAATATTTTAAATAAAACAACGCGATGGGAATCAAAAACAAATCCGCCCAAAAATCCAAAACGTTGGCTTATTTTAAATATCGCACAAATCTAAAAAAGTTTCAAACCAGTTTTGTGCATAATACAAATCAATTTAATTTCTTTTTTTCTATATCTTTTAACTTCAAAGTTTTATTACAATTTACTCACTTATCTGACATAGGTCCGACCAGAAGTAACCCACACATGTATCCAAAACTGTGCACTGTCCCCACAAATGTTCTTTTCCAGTCTTGACAAGCTAAATTGAACTGTAAAAGAAAAATATGATGAGAAGCGCTATAAGTTAAGACGACACCAGAAGGAGGTTTATGTTTTTCGAGGGTATGCTCTGCGGTCTGAACAGCTCGATAGATTTTAGCTTGAGAGGTGTCGTTAGATTCGTATTTACTGTGAGAGTGATACTGGGAATATCAAAATAAAAAAACGAAATGATGGAATTTCGGCAGCAGGCTCTGCAGCCTGAACATCTTAATAGAATAGATTTTATCCGGTTTATCTTAACGACAGTTCGTCATTCGTCTACAAAATATAAGAGAAAAGTATGTACTAAAGTATTAAGAGAAAAGAAGTCAAGCTGTCCAAATGAGCATTTATTTCATCCATTTTTGACATGTGCCTCAATTAGATTCTGTAGTGCTAATAAACACTAAACAAAACACCATATTTTTATTTAATCGTTTAGTGATAAAAAATGCATTTAAATATTACTTTTTCAAATTTCACGCGTAATTTGACGAAAACGCTGCTCGCAGTGGGCGTCATTTTGCTCTGTTCATGGAGTCAATTGGCTTTACAAACAAATGCGCTAATAATTTTTATTAAATTGATTGTTTATAATTTAAAAATGAGTTATTATTCTACTGGTGTGCTGTTCCTGAATGCAAGAATAATAATAATGTTGTCCGACCGATTGCGACCATGGCGGCCAATCTCATTGAGACTAGCTAACTGCGCAGGAGATATTATTGTGCACGAATTTACGCGCAGACACAAGTGCATTCTCTGTTCTTATCACTCTCGTACTCCGGTGGGACGACTACTCGACACGACTAGTGAGAGCTGCTAAGGCGCAGGACCGACGGCTTTACGACGTGCTCTCCGAGGCACAGGAGTGACACAACACGAATTTCCCAACTCCAGGCTGTTACTGAGAATTACTAAACAGAAAGACTCAATAATTAAACTTGGCCCGAACCGGGACTCGAACCCAGGACCACTCGATGTATGACCGTACATGTTAGCTACTACACCACCGAGGCAGTTACTTAGAGGCAGTAATAATGCGAGAATACTAAGAATACCAGTGTAAAAACACCCAACCAATGATGAACAAAATTATTTACACAGCCGTATGACGAAACATGGCAGCTGCTATTTCATGGTGTTCACAGTTAAACAGATTAAAAAACTGAAAACTTTAAATTTAATTTTAAAATTTATTGTATGAACTAAAACTAACATTTTCCGTTTGCTTTTTGCCTAAGCTATCTCAATAATATATTTTTAGTTATTTTTTCATATGGAGTATTATACCCTATTACTTAAGAACAGGCAAAGTGAGGTCGGATAACTAGTACACAAAGTCAGATCAGACAAAATGTGCTATTGATGATTTATATATAAACATTCATAATTAAAAATACGTATTACATAAGCTACGAAGCTATCTGGATTATCATAGATCCAATCTGCACATTGGTATGTGGAATTGGCTGTACACTGGTGTATTCCTTCTTCTTCATATTTGCATCTGAAAAATGAAAGTAATAGTGTTTTACAGGGTATAATTTTTTAAGGGTTTAATATTTTATGACATAACTAGCTGACCCGAGAAACTTCGTTCCACCAAACAATCAATTATAGAGATTTAATACAAAATTATTAAGTAAGTGAAATTTTTTATTATAACATTATAAAATTTTATTATTTTAATATAAAATTTTATTATTTTAATTTGTAATTGTTATTAATTAATTATATAATAAAATAAATGAAACCTTAATTGGTATACTATTAATACTATTGTGATAGCCTGTAAAAGCAGCAAGTTGTAACTACCTGTAACTAAAAGTACAATTATCGTGATAAATCATTTGTAACCTACTTTTTAGTACTTTTGTTGGTAGTTCAATAAATAAATAAACATATAGTAGATGTAAAGAAAATATACTATTTTTTAATTTATTTTTTTGAATATAACAAATTAAGTGTTCAAACGACATGCAAGCAAGACATTTGCTTTATGCCAACGAGACATTTGCTTTTCCACGTGACATTGGCACAAGTAATCTGTGCTCAACTGGCACGCTTGAAGCCATTAACAAGAGAATTGAATTGAATTGACATTTGCTTATGTATACATATAATAAAGCAGAAACTTATAAAAAGTCTGTAAATGAAATATTTTAAAAAATGACTGTAATGAATGTATTGATGTATTGAGTGAACACCTCAAGACGTTATTAAAATTTCTGTCTGTTTGTATGTTATTGCTTAACACAAAAAGGACCTTTTAAAAAAGGACGATTTAAAAAAAAATACTGTAGAAAAAAAAAACATTTCCACACGAAATCAAAGTTATTTATTTTATTGAGTCGTCCTTAGAAAGCTAGCTGCGTGTAAGTCTTAAGAGATACATCAAAACAATATTGTAGGTCTTAAAAAGGGCTACAGAAGTCTACAATATCAAATATCTGTCTCCTAAGCTACACTCAAAATACCTATTTTTATCAGTACGTAACGAAACAGTAACTTCGTAAATCGAAGCATGCGTTTCACACAAAAAGTACATAACTGATTTGATTTAATTTTGTGAAGTGATACGCTACAGACAAAGAGACAAAAATTGTAACAAAGCTGGCACCGACTTCAAAATTAACAAAGTCCTTAAAAGTATTATTTTCTACTTTTTAGTTTAGATTTATTAAGTTTGGAAGTCGGTTTTTGTTTTTTTGTTAAAAATAATTTATTTTTAAATTTTTAGCGGAAAGTAGATACGTATTGTGTTAATGACTATAAAAATTTACCTTCT
Source organism: Boloria euphrosyne (assembly GCA_951802675.2). Classification (NCBI taxonomy): domain Eukaryota; kingdom Metazoa; phylum Arthropoda; class Insecta; order Lepidoptera; family Nymphalidae; genus Boloria; species Boloria euphrosyne. The sequence goes on along the minus strand of OX637875.1, from coordinate 1,221,326 downwards.
ATTATGAGGTAAACCTAATAGCCTGAAAGTATACAACCATCGGTCCATAATTGCGTATTATATTGAAAAAAATTTCTTTAAACTGCTAACCGTTGAGGAGTTGTACCTTCCATCATCAGTTACGGTACGTGACTCAAATATCCATATAGCCTATAAAAGATTCTGCCGAGCATCGTTAATTTGCTCCTAATTTGGTAAGGTTCATCAGAACCTTACCAAACTCTCATCAAACTACCCTTGAAGTATATCCTTTCCATTACAAAAAGAATCATCGAAATCAGTTGGCGTGATATTGAGTTATTCGTCCATTTGTCGCGCAAATACTTAATGCAAATTTAAGACTTTTATGGTTTTCTCATGGGTGCCATTGTCAGAACTGAAAAATATTAAAATGGGACCACATGGGAAGCACTACCTTTCAAATAAAAAAAGAATCATCAAAATCGGTTCACCCAGTTCAAAGTTATGAGCTAACAAACATAAAAAAAAAAATTAAAAAAAAAATACAGACGAATTGATAACCTCCTCCTTTTGGAAGTCGGTTGATAAACGAACTTATAGCCTGCCAACAGCTGGACAGATTTTTTTTGTCACGTCACAGATACAGATTACAACCATTTGGTTGATGAACTAACACTATTTTTTAATTGTTTATTACAATCGTAATAGGTAAAGATATCGTATAAATAATCTAGAGAAAATACAAACAGACAAACGGTTTGATCAATTAAAAATTAAATTATTCTTTAGTACAAATTAAAAAGTTTGAATAGCAGGGGTAGCTGTGGTAACGTATTCACTTGGATATAACCGATGGAGGCGGGTTCAAATCCAGGTCTCGCACCACTGATATTTTCATGTGCGAATCATTTCTAACGTAATTATAACTTGTCTTACGGTGAAAGAAATCATTGTGAGGAAATCCGCATGTCTTTCTGACATTAGAGAGAGAGAGATAGAGAACTTAGCAAGTTTTCGTAAGACATGAGAAGTCCGCCAACCTGCACTTAATCAGCGTGGTGAACTATGGCCTGATCCCCCTCGTACTGAAGGTTGGGCGTTCGGACGGACCTCGCAGTGGGACGTTACAAAGGGCTTAATACAAAAAGTTTTAAGCTAATTAATATACCTACCTATAAGACACTTCTTCAGCCGCAAAAATGTAATTTGCACAATACATCTGGTTAGAGAGAAACGCAAAGAAAAGTAAACACATTAACCCCGAGTGATATCGACCGAATATACCAAATCTGTCCAACACATCATCCACATCTACTTTCTTTTCACTACCAACTTTTATAACTCCCATTTTCGGACACTTCGTTATAAATTTTTTTATTGATATAATTAAAAAAAATTTATTTATAATTTACTAAACAACAATTTTAATACAAAAAAATATATATATTATACACATATACGAGTATATTATTCAATTAAAAAATAATTATATTTTTTAATAATAAATTTCTAAATGAAAACAAAAAAGGCGTGTTAAGTTGCGGTTAAATAGACGGTGAATGAGCTGTAATATTTCAATTTATTTAAAGGTGATTTGTTTCTCCGTAATAACTTTGATATTGAAATAAATATAACAAACTGTTATTGTTTCTTTGCTTTTTTATTCCTATTTTCAATTCAATTGTCTGTATGTTTGTTTTTTTTATGTTTGTTAGCTCAGAACTTTGAACTGGGTGAACCGATTTTGATGATTCTTTTTTTATTGGAAAGGACGTACTATATTTGATGAGAGTTTGGTAGGGTTCTGATGATGGGATCCTTGACAAAGTAACGGAACTCTTCAATTCTTAGGAGCAAATTAACGATGCTCGGCCGAATCTTTTATAGGTTATTTGGATATTTGAGTCACGTACCGTAACTGATGATGGAAGATACAACTCCTCAACGGTTAGCAGTTTAAAGAAAATTCTTTCAATATAATACGCACTTATAGGACCGATAGTTGTATACTTTCAGGCTGTTAGGTTTACCTTATAATAAAAGGTAATTTTTTATAATCATTAAATAATACAATACGTATCTACTTTCCGCTAAAAAATGTAAAAATAAATTATTTTTAACAAAAAAAACATAAACCGACTTCCAAACTTAATAAATCTAAACTAAAAAGTAGAAAATAATACTTTTAAGAACTTTGTTAATTTTGAAGTCGGTGTCAGCCAAAGCAAAGTAACCCTAAATAGATACATATTCGATTCATCTATTAATTTGTAAACATAATCAAAATACCTGGCTGGTACCTAAATACTAATTATTTACACACCCAAATAATTTTTACTTGAATTTTTTTTAAAAGTTTATCCATCTAAAAAAAATTGGACCAAATAGAATCAATTAAAATACCAGACATATTTTTGAAAAGTCACTTTGGAGATTATAATGATAAATAATTTAAGCGATAACTTAGCTTTAACAGTTTTAGTTGTATTTTATACGTACAATAGAATTTAACGGAGCTGAATTTGTTCCTTTTTTATGTAAAATATATTATGTTTTTGTCTGTCTGTCACCGCCTTACGGAGAAGCTTTTTTTTGTATCAGCAACGTAAGTAGCACTGCTATCCACCACAACTCTTACAGATCTCAGAATACCTGTAGTTTTTACACTAAAATAAATCAAAATTATTTTGCTCCTAAAATGTTGAAATAATTTTACTTTCATTCCAGTTTAAATCATCGTGGTGTTAAACAAAGCATGGCAACTATTGCCATAGTTGAATCATAAGATGAGGCTTAATTTTTACACGCTTTTTATTAGCTTCACCTGTATGTTTGTATGTCTGTATGTTTGTATGTTTGTATGTTTGTATGTTTGTAATCGACTTCTTTGGGCGCGATTTTGACCCACTTTAAACGGCCAGATTTCGTTCAAACTTTGTAGATTTATCGAGGACCGATGACAATACACTAATTTGATAAAATTATTCCATTTTTCAATTTGCAAAATATGATTTTTGCTACAAAACAAATAATAGTTTTTTTGGGGACGAAAAGCGACGATGAAACCCGACGAGGCGGCGGCGACGAAACCCGACGAGACGAGCCGGCGGCGATGACACCCGATAGCAGCCGACGACGCACGGTAGCAACCGACGACTCACGAACATAAACAAATATTAAATTTAAGCCCCGCCCCCTTTTGTTTGCTCATTAAAAGACTATCTATTGTGCGTAGACATAGTTAGGCCACGCCCCCATTTTTACACGCTTTTTATTAGCTTCACCTGTATTTTTGTATGTTTGTATGTTTGTAACCGACTTCTTTGGGCGCGATTTTGACCCACTTTAAATGGCCAGATTTCGTTCAAACTTTGTAGATTTATCGAGGACCGATGACAATACACTAATTTGATAAAATAAATAAACGAAACTAAAAAGTAGAAAATAAATAATAGTTTAAAAAAATAAAAAACACGCTTTTTATAGAAAACCGAACTAAAAAATAGAAAATAAAGTTTAAAAATTATTTGATTTTAAAAAAAGCGTGGGGTGCTTTTTAAGATATTATCAAAATGATAATCACTCTACTCATATCTGTCAATAAAATATTTATAACTATTGACACCATGCACCCCACGCTTTTTTTAAAATGAAATAATTTTTAAACTTTATTTTTATTTATAATTATTATATGTTAATATTTAATGTATGATTTTCATTTAAGTTACAAGGACATATTACGATCTGTAAATTACTCTCATTTCATTCTGTTTATTTCAAATTAAGGACAATGTACAAGAACATGCAAAAATATGTTAGTATAATATATGCTTTTGTTTCTCAAAATTACATAATATTATATCCGTTGTATCTTTCTCTCTATAGGAATTAGGAGATACTTATAGAAAACGAAAACTGTGAATGACAACTTATAGAATTTTATCTAAACATAGTCCGACCGAATGAAATTTATCCTAATTCCTATAATAATATACAGGAATATAAAAACTTTTTTGAAAGAGGAGTTTTAGTTTTTTCCGTATTAGTTACGTAATTACTAGATTATTTCTTCATACTACTGTATTAAATTATTCTTACAAAATTACCGCTTCTTTTGATGTATGATTAGATATTTATTGTGTTATTTGTTGGTAACTAGTGATTCAATTCAATTCAATTCTCTTGTTAATGGCTTCAAGCGTGCCAGTTGAGCACAGATTACTTCGCCAGTGTCACGTAGAATGGAGAAGACACTAGTGATTCAACATCGCTTCGCTCGGGTTCGCGCTCTCTGCGAAAATTAAAGTTGAAAAAAATACTAACTATCTAAATCATTTCACCTATCGAGTCATAGAAGTCAAGAGATATCATGGTGAAATAAAATATCATTAATCATCTCGTCAAAACGACAACAAAAAATATGAACAATAGGTTATTTAAGTAGGTCTTTGAAATCAACATATCGATATCAAAATAGGTGCCTACTGCTTGTGAAATTCATTTTGAAGCTAAAGTTTTAATAGTAACTATATGATACATCATCATGTTCAACACCTGTTTCTACATGTTATATTACATTCTTCATTCTTTCCAATTGTTTACTACAATATGACATTTTACTACTATTTCTTTGTTACATTTTTACCATTCATACCATTTTTACATTTTATTTTTTTGCGGGTTGCTACACTAAAACCTTTACAATGTTTTTTCATCATTTTCATCAATTATTATTACAACATATCAAAAATGCAAAGTTGTATGCCAAATTTTGATTAACGCCATTGTTTGACTGGACTAAATAGTCCAATCGTTCTCGAGCAACGTACGATTCAACAAACATAGCGATAAAAGATTTAAAATTCGCAAAACTCGTTAAAATACTTGTATCTTTTATAATTATCATAGGTATTCCGTATTTAGACACAAATCACAAGAAAAGTGTCGTTATAATATTCGTATATTATATCCATACATATTTCAATTATTAATTATGAATAATTAAATACAAAAATTCAATAACTTATCTATACAGATACTTAGGTATCTGTAAAATTGAAGAATTTGAATTGAATCGTTTTCAAAAAAAAATATATACGGACTTTTTTAAAACTTTTACTAAACTAACTAAACTAAATTTTAAAGGTACTTATAATAAAAAATACATTTTTTTGTGTATCTCGCAGTGTGTTATCGCTCCTAGAAGACGGGAGACGTCACTATAGAGACTAGAGATACAGATAGAGATAGACTAGAGACAGAGATATAGTACAGATGTTATGGGCAACAAGGAAAACTTCAGACTTCTTATAAGTTTATTACTTTGCTTTAGTACAATAAATGCCTTGTTAAATATATATAATTGCTAACGTGCGCGTGCGCCGGCTCCGTCGTGTCTCAGTCGTAAGTAGTAAGTCGCGGCGGGCCCGGGTTCCATTCTGTCCCCCGCGCCCCGCGACCTATCCTCTCGCCTAAGCGTTGCATGCGTGAACAACAGATATTAGATTAAAATTAAAAATAATTGAATATCCTATCAAAAGGTGAGCCATAAGGATTCACTGTGGTGTATCATATAAGGCAAGCACAAACATCAGCTGCTTTTAGGCATATGTCTGAAATGGCGTTAATATGTACTTATAGTATGTTTATTTTGATCCTACTGCAACAGCTTTGACACACAGTATTAAATTTCTTACTAGTAGCGAAAGACAACAAAAAGAAATAAATATATTCTGCCTATTCTTCAACATAATGAGTATAGATAGTAAGAATTTTAATGAAATACGAATCAATACAACACTAATTTGAATAATTGTTTGTGTACAATAGTAAAAGGCAAAGATATCGTATAAATAGTCTACAAACAGACAAACGGTTTGATATATGTAGAGTTTAATGAATTAATTATTATTGGAAAATTTCAATAATTTAAATATTATAAAAAATATTTAACAAACTTTAGTAGGTATGTACCTTACCTGTAGGATACTTCATCAGCCGCAAAAACGAAGTTTGAAGAATAGACTCGGTTAGAAAAAAACCCTAAGAAAAGTAAGCACATTAACCCCGAGTGATATCGACCGAATATTCCAAATCTATCCAACACAATGTCGTCCAAACCCACTGTCTTTTCACAACCAACACCCATTTTCAAACACTTCGTTATTAATTATCTTTAAAATGTACTTTCCTTTATTAGTTTAATCTAATTTTGTTTGGTAATGACAATTTTATTAAAATTTTGCACTAAATATATAATGTACAGATTCAACTTAGTTATAATTTTAGTATACCTATTTATAGGTATGTTCCACGAAAAAGCAGTCTTGAAGCAACTAGTCAAGCAGGCTTTTGCCTCTCATCGAACTTTTTCGAACAGGTCACGACCTTTAATCTATATCTTCTATACTTATAATAAAAATCTAACTGAGTGCATTAAATATTTTTTGGAAAATCTAATTGAAACAGAAATTATTATCCATACTGGACCAAACCTTGTTGTTTTTAGAATTTTTGTCTGTCTGTGAACGCATCACGAGAAAGCCACTGGACGGATTTATATGACATTTGGTATGATGATTAATACATAGGTACAGGTACATACTGGGTTAATACATAGGTTACTTTTTACTGTGGGAAAATAAGTCATCTCTGAGAAAAACAAATAGAAGGCTAGAAATGAAAGCACGCTGAAACTATAAACATTTCAGCAAGATAACTTACAAAATCAGTAATAAAAAAATTTCATACAGCTTCTCCTGAAGAAAAACAATATTAAAAGTTACATTTTGTACATAAATCGATAAATATTTTTGGGTGTAATTTAGAAATTCCTCCATAGATGAGTGACAGAATATTAAAAGAGGTTTTATTCAATAACGTTTCGCGTTATATTTTTGTAATGTCAGCAGTCAAATATTATATTGTATTTCATATTCATTAAATAATATTTTATAGGAGCTTTGTATTTCTCCCAAACTCCAAAGTGGTGATCCCGACGTCAGACTTGATGTACCGTCTATTCAAAGAATTTCAGTACATATGTACATATTATGTAACAGTTGAATTTCAGTACATATGTACATATTATGTAACACCTAGATGGAGTGTAGGTCCAAGCGAATTGTAACCACTTTTTTTGGCTAGATTTCGAGATATGGCTAGATACGTTTCCCGTCGTGTCAATGTCAATTGTCAAGTTACACAACTACATACGTACAATAGGTACTTACTTAGTCTTAGCTCCCGCTTTATTTATTTAAAAATGACTTGCTGTGCAGTGAAAGGGTGTCATAACACGTCACATAATAAAACTAAGAAAAAGAAAATCACATTTCACAGGTAGGTACTATTTGGCAACTTATAATTTAAAGTAAAACATTCGTCTATACAGAAAATTAATTTGTAAACAAATCAGACGCCATTAGCATTGTGACACTTACGCACACATTCATACTAATGCTACTTCAATATTTAGCGGAATTATGTATGAAACTATCCGTCTAGGTATTATTAGTCTAAGGTTGTACACATTTAAATCGCCAAATCTTCTATCGCATATTCTGCCTAGATATAAAGAATAAAGTGAATAAACGTATATTTTAATTTTAAATATTATTTTACGATTTGACAAGTCGCCGTTATTTAATTTGTCGTCCTTAAGATTTGGGCGATAATCCTTCAGGCGACGGCATGCCAATAAGCAACCGCACCCAGAAATCCTACAAATGTGTATTTAAAAACTGTACTGTAGTGAAGTGTGTCAACAGTCAACATCATAAATATGTTGGGACATTATTACATAAGCGCCATCCAGTTCCGTGGCAAGCTACAAGGCTTGTGTTTCGGATACCAGATAGTTTATATACTACACAACACACATATATACATTTTAAATACATACATATTATAAATATAAACAACATCCATGACTGGAGTACAAACATCCGTGCTCAACAAATGAATGCCCCAGCGGGACTCGAACCCGCGACCGCTGGCGCAGAAACTAGGGTCACTACCAACTGATCCAAACGTATCGTCAAAAATTGCATTTTTTCTTTAAATTCATAACTCATTCTGTCAGTGTTAATATTTATGTATCATTTTGATATTGATGTTTTATTTTCCTCAAACTCAAAGGTGTCGCCATGTTTTTTAAAATACGGAAATTTAATACCATAAAAATTTAAAGTCTTAGTAATGTGTTTTGGTCACGTGTTTAGATGTCGTCATTTGTTAAAAAAATACTTATTTTTATAAATTAGTAATTTATCAGCAATAAGTATTTTGTAGCAAAAATAGCAAAAAATATTTGCTTATAGAAGTAGAAAAGTAAATGAAGCTTATGTTTGATAATAATCTCAGGCAAGGGCTAACAAGCTTGCACATCTAGGGTTCAGTTTTGCCAAACATTGTTTTGTTTTTACTTACATTCCTATGCATCATTACTTTTTACTTACGATTTAAAAATAATGTGTTTTACATTTCTTATTTATAGTGAAACAGAGTTTACAGATGCTAAACTTTTTTAGTTTTTACTAAAGTTTTTATTATAAAAGTCACATTGTTTTGATTTATAAAAAATTAAATTTGATTCAATAATTCTCTAAAATATTAATAGTCCATTGAAATGCTACATTTTTAGGCCTTAGCATGCGTTTTTCAGAGGCAGCTATTTTATTTATTTTTTTGATGTGTAGGTCAGAATAAGCTTAAGTTCAAGTTTGTGGGGTCGCCGCCCTTTTCCCATGGCTGCTATTTTGGAAAAACAAGTGCAAAGAGTTTTCGCGCTATATCTCGTAAACTAGCAACCCTACAAAAAATATAGAGCAATATTTGTATGAAAATAATTTGTCTACAACTTTGATCCTATTACTTTTTATCGTAAAATGAAAAATAAAAAGTTATAAGCAAAAATAGCTGAAAATTTTTGAATGAGGAATGTTAAGAAAATAATAAACTGTAAAAATATATATAATAGAAAACTAAGCCTAATAATATTTCGTTTTTATAGTATTCTTACGAGTATTGAAGAACCTGGTCAACTTCGGAGCGCTGTAAAACCCAGATAAATTGATAAAAAAAAATATATACTAGTGCAAATTATTCGTTAAAAAAACCCTCTATAAGATTGCTCTGATGTTATTTTATTGTAAAATGACCAGAAAAAAAGTTATAACGCCCGAAAGAAAATTTGTTCAAAAATTTTCAGCTATATTTGCTACAATAATATAAATATTCATCGGAACTGTTTCCCCATAACAAATATAAATAATGAAAACTAAAAAAGTTCGCTCCACCGCGGCTGTGTGGAACAGCGCCCAAATGTACTCTACGTTATGCTAGTATAAAAATTGCGAACTCTGAATGAAAATTTGCGACTTCACTTTTTCCTGCTGCTCTAATGACGTTATATACATATTAAAAATAATTGAATTACTTTTAACGCATATAATGTCTTTTTTATTCCATTTCAATTTTATTTTGCTATATAGTATAAGTATTAAATGGCAACTACAAATGCAGAGTTCAGTGTGCGTTAGTCTTTCACTACAGATATTTAAAAAAATATAGTACCTATTAATATCAATAGCAATAATAACGAAATTAGTAAATTAGTTCTTTGACATATGTGTACTACCTCCCTGCGTCTCTAGTATATAGATAAAACAGAAAAAAAATTTGTATGTATGTATTATACAATAATGCAATAATATAATATCTGTGTGCACTCATACTAAACTATTGAGATAACCTTGGTAATCGAAGGTCTATTACCTATTAAAATTTACCGGATGTACATAGCTAAAAATTTGGTCCAAATATTCTCAATTAAAGTACCAGACATACGACTATGCTTAAAAAACATTCACTGTTGATAATATAATGATAAATAATTTAAGCGATAACTTATTTTTAGCAGTTTTAGTCGTATTTTATACGTACAATAGAATTAAACGGAGCTTGATTTTCTCCTTTTCTATAAAAAATATATTTTTGTCTGTCTGTCTACCTTACAGAAAAACTACGCCTACTACTATGACCACAATTTTTCAAATATTTCTAGTTTAGTTTTGTATCAGCAACGTAAGTAGCACTGCTATCCACCACAACTCTTACAGGTCTCAGAATACTTGTAGTTTTTACAATAATTCTAAATGATTTTGCTCCTAAAATTTTGAAAGAATTTTAATAGGCTTAATTTTTATTTATTTATTTATTATTTATGTATGAATTTCATTTAAGTGACAAGGACAATTTACGATCTCTAAATTAGTCCCTTTGCATCCTGTTTCTTTCAAATTAAAGACACTATACGAAGATCCAAAAGCACAAATATGTAAGCATATTTGCTTTTGTTTCTCAAAATTACATAAATACTTCTAAAGCCGGGTCCCACGGCCTGCTTTTTCACAGGCCAGACCGCGCCAGGCCTGACCGACAGGCCGTGGGAACCGGTGCATCCGATGAAGCCTGTAGTGGCCTGTTGTCGCCCGTCCGAGCCATCGGGAGTCGGTAAGTTCAAAGGAGCGGCGCGGGGCGGTGCGACGGCACCTGTCACGGCCTGTACGAGCGTGTCTTCGTCGGTTGTTAATCGTACATTTTGCCTGCGGCGGCGCGGCGCCTGCGCGTACGTGCACGTGATGGAGTGGAGTATGTCCTCGATCGTAATACCATGAATACAACTTTTTACTCATTAAAATACGATACCAACCATCCAGTCACATAATTCAAGAACTATGGCGAAATAAAATAACATTAGTCATTTCGACACAACGTCCGCCAAAACTTGTTAGCAAATCATAAATTAATAAAACGACATTTTAATTGATTGTTACCACATTTTTATTGCTGTTTTAGAATACTCGTAGATACTATTCATTTACAAAAAAAATGACATAAAGTAACCAATAGTTATTTTGGTCGGTCTTTAAAATCGATACCAAAATAGGTGTTGCTTGTGAAATTCATTTCAAAGCTAAAGCTTTATGGCCTTATATTACACATATACCTTTTTCATGTTGGGAAATGTAAATCGCCTAAATGTATATTTGTACATACATAATACAAGCGGTTATGTGGGACTCATCACCTTTTTCATCTTAATACGACGCACTCAACCTCAGCAGGCCTGTCTGAGCAGACCACAAATTCAAGGATTTGCAAACAAGAACCTTTTTTAACGTTGAGAAATGCATTTAGGCATATCACCTTTACATGTATAGGTTATATTGGACTCAGCTTGTACTACCTACTTAAACCCAGCGGACTCTCCCCCATTTTAATGTTACGAAGGCGTCGCAGAACCGCTTACTGCTTTCGACAAATCTGCCGAAGCAACTATGGTTTCTCAAGCAGCTATCAAATAATTTCGCATTTCGCGTTTCTCGGATTGGCGTCCGGCTGGATTGCTAGACGATAGTAAGATCACGGCAAGGTGGACGCACGTTGGGGTGTCCCAAACTAGTGGCTGGTGCAACCCGCATAATACACCGTCCACAGTGGTCTACCTCCTAGTGTCTCTTTTAGCTTACCGACTGGCTTCATTCTAATAAGCCCACCACGATAAGGTCAACATCTATATCTGTTATATTACATTCTAAGAAAAAAATATTAATATAACATTATTTTCTACAATATGACGTTTTCTTACAAAGATATATCTACTTTGAACTTCTGTAACCGATAACGATAAAAAAACTTATCGCTTAGATAAGATATTACGCTGCAGTAAAAACGTCTTAATGATCCAATCGTTCTCGAGCAACGTAGGATTAAACAAACATAGAGACAAAAGTTTAAACAAATGTTGAAATTACAATTTCAGTACCAATTACCCGTAAAAATACTCGTATCTTTTGTAAATATAATAGGAACTCATACACAACTCACAAGAAAAGTGTAAAAATTTCGTATAGATCCATAAATTTAAACAATAAATAAATAACTTATCTCTTCATATAACTAGATAAAATTGAAGTGTTTGAATTGTATTTCCAACAGAAAGAATTGCTTTAAAATAGAATAATATACGGTACCTACTTATACTAAAAAAATATGTGTGTGTACCAGAGTACACAGGTAAGAAGTGAAACTTCTTTACGACATATCATTTTTCTACTATTTGCAACTTGTGAGGTTAACCTCAAATAAATATTAAAATCATGCTCATACGTGTTGAATTTATAAAAACAAAATATATAATCACTCTCACTTTTCTTGTAAATTTACTTAAATTTGAATAAGTCTTTTTAATTTAATAAGTCTTTTTATTTTATCACTTTCAAATTAATATAATATTGTTAGAGGAATAGTGAGGAGACGTAATCGTGGAAGGGATGACAAGTAGTGGTGGTCGGTAAGTCGATATAAGCCTGTGCGCGTTACATTCGGCACGAATTTTGTGCAGTGTCAAGTAGTATAAGGGGAACCTCTGTCCGTGTAAAAAGTCAACTTGCCTATTTTTGTAATTTATTCTGTAATTTATTTCAATTTCACTTCTGGTTCCTAAAATCAGAAGTGGGATTCGAAAATTTCACGTGACCTAATTCGCTTTGCATTCCTGAAATACGGCAGTTTGACTATTCAAATTACTTAACGGTTTTATTTTTCTTTTTCTTGTTGCGTTCGAAAAAGTGAAGTTATTCCATGTTCCTTGCTGTTACGTAGGTATTGTGTAGCCTGCGTGACTGTATGGTAAAGTATATGTTCTAATTTTTGCGTACTACCTACAGTGATTTTGAGTATAATTGTGAGTGATCTTAAATAAATTTGTGAATTCAAATTTAGAACCTCTTATGGTCTATTTTGCTATTTAGCTATACAAGTCTACCTACCCACATAAAGATTTTTGTTTTTTATTATTGTGCTTAGTTTATTCTTATTTTTCGTAATTTACTGTTACCTACATTAAAGAAATGCTCTTTTTTGGCTACTAAAATAGAATATTTGGGACGGACTATCAGTTAGGGTCAGGTGCAGCCGAGCGAACAGAAGGTCCAAGCCTTAGTTGAGGCTCCCATCCCAAAGACCGTTAAGCAGCGGGCACAAGCGACTGGCAAGCTCGACTCGGGCATGCGCGGGCCATATCGTGTGGTCAAGGCGCTTCCCCACGGTCGCTACGAGCTATAACTGCTGGCAGGCTCGTACGGAAAGGCGACTCAGGCTGCGGCAGAGTTTATGGTGCCATGGCGAGGGGAGTGGACTCGTGATACGTGTGCTGCCTTCTTTGAGGGCGTGTTTATGTGGTACTTGTGTGGACAAGCTAACGTTGTGCTACTGTCACACAGTACAGTACAGTAGTGAAGACCGCATGGTATGCTAACGTCGTGCCTATGCCATGTGGTTGATTTAAAAGTGGTACGCTAACGTGGCGCCTCTGCCATTCGTGCGAGCCTCATGGTACGCTAACGTCGTGCCTATGCCATGCAGGTGAGCTGATGTAAGGAATAAGCTAAAGTCGTGCCTATGTTTTTTACGGTCAGAGATAGCTAACGTCGTGCTTCCTCTCTGGTATTTGTTATTGTGATAAACTATGGATCGATGTATCCCCGGTAATTACTGCGCCTCGATCAGGTATGTTTTATGTTCTCAAGTGCAGACGATGATGACAATATGGAGTCTACGCCTGAGCAATCTGCCAGGAGCAATAATGTGCCTCGCGAGCCTACTACGGAGCCTGTGCCTCCTGCTCAGTGGGCATCCAGCAGCATGAGACGCAGGAGTACGAGGACGTCCTCCAGTCAGGAGAGGCCGTGTTAGAGGAATAGTGAGGAGACGTAATCGTGGAAGGGATGACAAGTAGTGGTGGTGTCGGTAAGTCGATATAAGCCTGTGCGCGTTACATTCGGCACGAATTTTGTGCAGTGTCAAGTAGTATAAGGGGAACCTCTGTCCGTGTAAAAAGTCAACTTGCCTATTTCTGTAATTTATTCTGTAATTTATTTCAATTTCACTTCTGGTTCCTAAAAATATTGTTATTCTTATTTCAAACCAAACTTGGTGTCAATAGTTATAAATATTTTATTGACAGATATGATTATCATTTTGATAATATATCTTAAAAAGCACCCCACGCTTTTTTTAAAATCAAATAATTAATTTAAATTCATTATTAAAATTTATTTTCTATTTTTTAGTTCGGTTTTCTATAAAAAGCGTGTTTTTAGTTTTTTTAAACTATTATTTATTTTTTACTTTTTAGTTTCTAAAAAGCGCCATCTATTGAACACAATATGTAATCTATATACAATACTAGAGGGAGCTGTTTGTAAAAATATTGGATTTTAAATAAAAACGTGTAAATTAAATTCATTAAAATTTATTTTCTATTTTTTAGTTTGGTTTTCTATAAAAAGCGTGTTTTTCGTTTTATTAAACTATTTTTTATTTTTTGCTTTTTAGTTACTAAAAAGCGCCATCTATTGAAGACAATATGTAATCTATATACAATACTAGAGGGAGCTGTTTGTAAATTTGTTTTTTTTTAAACTATTATTTATTTTCTACTTTTTAGTTTGGTTTATATATTATCAAATTATTGTATTGTCATCGGTCCTCGATAAATCTACAAAGTTTGAACGAAATCTGGCCGTTTGAAGTGGGTCAAAATCGCGCCTAAAGAAGTCGGTTACAAACATACAAACATACGAACATACAAACATACAAACATACAATAAATGTTTATCTATCTGTCAGTATGTTCCTGCTCGCGGGAAGACGGGAGACGTTAGTACAGAGTAACTGTGGTCTATCATATGGGACAAGTATAACATAAACATCAGCTGATTCTATGCCTGTAATGGCGTTAATATTGTATTGTAAGTTTATTTTTAATCTACTGCAAAAATAGGCAAAGATATCGTATAAATAATCTACAAACAGACAAACGGCTTGATCTATTTAGAATTTAATCAATTAATTATTATTAGAGTATTTCAATAATATAAATATTATAAAAAGTATTTAATACACTTTAGTATGGACCTTACCTGTAGGATTCTTCTTCAGCCGCAAAAATGAAGTTTGAAGAATAGATTCGGTTAGAGAAAAACCCTAAGAAAATTAAACACATTAATTCAAAGTAATATCGACCGAATATTCCAAATCTGTCCAACACATCATCCAAACCCACTTTCTTTTCACTACCAACTATTTTTACACCCATTTTCAAACACTTTGTTATAAATTATTTTTAAAATATTCTTTTCTATATTACTTTAATTTAATTTTGTTTCTAATTTACTAAACAAACATTTTAACCGCAAAAAAATATATAATTTACTTTTAAATAAAAACGTAAAACGCGTGTTTAGTTGCGTTTAAATTCACGGTGAATGCGCTGAATAAATATTTGATTGTTGTATTTGAACATGATATGTTTCTCCGTAATAGCTAGCTACCTTGGTATTAAAATAAATAATAATATAAAAAAATTAACAATTGGTGTATTTTTTATGTTACATATCTATAAGAACTTATAAATAGCTCTTCTAAAAAATTTGGATGTCAATTAAATAACTGTATACATGTATGTATATGTACAATATTAATAAGAATGACAATTTTAATAAAATTTTGCACAAAATAGTTAATGTACAGATTCAACTCAATTAGAATTTTATTATATGTGTAGACTAGCGACTCACCCTCGCTTCACTCGGGTTCGTCCGTACCCCTTTAGTATAAAATGTTTACAAACTTTGAATGGTTTACTTATTCATATCTAATCAAAAACCTACAAAATAAGATTCAAGCTTCTAGCTTTAAAAATGACGTAATTTCCATACAAACTTTAATTCCCTTTTTTTTAACTTTGGGAAATGCATTAACACATGCCACCAGATGGTTATGTGGGAATCACCAGCTTAAAATAAGCCAGTACTTCCCACTAAAACCCAACGGACCTCACCCGTCTTAATGGGGCGTCGCAAAATCGTTTGCGCATTCAACTAAGGCGTCCCAACGGTCCGGCAGGTCTGCCGAAGCAGACAACACAGCCAAGAGTGTTGCTCCACAGTCCACTCTGCTATCCAATGAAGTATCAGGAGCAACCCGCATGACAACGCTCACCGATATGGAATGCTACTGAGATATTTTTTGTTAATTATGCAAGTGAGGGCTAACAAGAATCTACAGAAGTAGGTCATCGGTCGAGTTGCTGGCATGGGTGACCGTATCCAAAGACCGAATGTCATAGGTTTGAGTACCGAGTTAGGTCAAGCGTAGTTATTGGGTGCATCTTCTTCAATACATTGTCATTATCAGACCGAAGCTTCGTAGTGGATGATGTTTTACCACCGTAACTCGAATATAAAGTAAAGCGCTTCATTTACGCCTGAGATCTCATCCGTCATATCTAATTACACACTTTTGCACTATTATATCACCTTTGCACTAGGCTAAAGTTTGAAGTCGTACCCAGGACCTACGGTTGTAAAGCCGTACATTCGAAACACTACACCGCCAACGCCGTCAAAAATACACTATTACTATACTTGTAATAGTGTATTATCATATGTTTACACTTTATAGATTACTAGCGGTGCCCGCGGCTTGGCTTGCGCTAAGAGTGAATAAAATAAACATTTTTGCTTATATACTGTTACTTATAATGTACCAAGGACTGATTCCCCATTTAAAGTTCTGGCCCTCTTAATTTGTATTGCAGAGCATTATTTAAGTGTCACGCAAAATATTTCAATAGAATTAAATTTCCCATACAAACTTAGCCACCCCCTTTAACCCCCAATGGGGGTGAATTTCGAAAAACCCTGAAATACGTGTTTCATCATTTGTACTAAAAAGCATTAATTCAAAGTTTCTTGCAAAAATGTGCAATAAAAATATTTTTCTCATACAAACTTTGCCACCCCTTTTAACCCTTTTAGGGGTTGAATTTCCAAAAAATAATATGCCTATTTCCTTCTCATGAATGCAAACTATCTACATACCAAATTTCAGCAAAATCGGTTGGGTGGTTTAAGCGTGAAAAGGTAACAGACAGACAGACAGACAGACAGAGTTACTTTCGCATTTATAATATTAGTATGGATTGTCTAAAATTATTTCAATAACCCCAAACGTCAAATTACGTGGAACACAAGTATTTGAAGATAACCATCTTCTATGCCTGATATTAAATTTTCAGTCACTACTCTAACTCAAAGATTTTTCATATTTTGTCATACGAAAGAATAAACATAAAAACAAAAATTAGATTTCAGTGAATATTTTGACTTACTATAAATTCGTTTAAATTGTTTGTATATATTATAAGCACAAAACAGTATTTATACTTATTAAGTAGCAAAAAATTTTTAAGTAATAAATTAATCCAACACAAACCTGTTTTCAATTGTTTGTTTATAATAGTAAAAGGCAAAGCTATCGTATAAATATTCTACAAACAGACAAACGGTTTGATCTATTTGAGTTTAATTAATTAATTATTATTGAAGAATTTGAATAGTTTATAAAAAGTATTTAATAAACATTAGTATAACCTACCTATAAGATACATCTTCAGCGGCAAAAATGAAGTTTGAAGAATACATCTGGTTAGAGAAAAATCCTAAGAAAAATAAACACATTAACCCCAAGTGATATCGACCGAATATTCCAAATGTGCCCAACACTTCATCCAAATCCACTTTCTTTTCACTACTAACTTTTATTACACTCATTTTCAAACACTTCGATATAAATTATTTTAAAAATATTCTTTTATAATATATTAGTTTAATTTAATTTTGTTTTTAATTTACTAAACAAAAATTTTAACCACAAAAAATATATTATATTTACTATAAACGATTACACAAAACGCGTGTTTAGTTGCGATTAAATGCACGGTGAATGCGCTGAATTATACTATAATAATGATTGTAGTGTTTGAAAGTGACTTGATTTTCCGGAATAGGAACCTTGATATTGAAATAATAATAAGTATATAATAGAGATGACGACTAGTCGCCGACTAGTCGGTAAAGCCGAAAGTCGGCCACGGCTTCTTATTTTATATGTATTTCTCAATAATATGTACACAGGAGGAATTACATTTAATAAAAAGGTTGCTCGTTAAAATTGAATTATTTCTATAGTTAAGAATCTGTTTTACACATTTTAAAATAAAAATCAACCTCTACTGTGGTAATAAGTCCTTAACATTTCTTATTTGTATAGAATATTTATGACATATTTTATGAAATAAATTTGCTTATTTTAAATTATGTATTATCTTAATTAACAAACAAAACAACATATTTTTTATCAATACTTATAGTAAAATTTTTTGTCGAATCTGCGAGATAAATATATTTCTTGGAAAATTTTATTGATATAAGTAGTCATTATTCTCGATATAGAGGCCGAATCTATAAATCTATAGTTTTTAGAAATTTTGTCCGTATGACGAGAAATCCACGGGAAATATATTGATGAAACATTTATTTTGATGAAACCAGATATCATCATACCAATATTTGGTATCCGGGTTAACATATAGTATACTTAATACTTTCTTAGATTTACGCGAATATTCGACATTATAAATGAAACTACCTTTTCGGATTTTGCTTCGCGGATTTATTTTGATTTTTAGTTCCCGACGTTTCGAATGCTTTACAGCAATCATGGTCTCTCCCGTGATCATGATTGCTGTAAAGCATTCGAGACGTCGGGAACTAAAAATCAAAATAAATCCGCGACAAAATCCGAAAAGGTAGTTTCATTTATAATATAGTATACTTTTTACTGCATGAAAATATCTAATTTCTGAGAAATCTAACAGTCAAAATGTGTTCTCTAGTAATATCCAGCCACTCAGAAAGTATAAGTACTATTGCAAAAAAAAATATGATTATTTATAAATTAACGTTCCCAACTTTACAATTTCAAAATTTTCCTCCACATTTTTTGCGAGCTAATTAAAATATCGTGTCTCATGGAAAAATGGATCGGCGCCGGGAGCATTTCCATGCTATGATCTTTTACGATTTCAAGTGTCTCCTGAAACCGGCGAACCGTACGACAAGATTTCATCATGGCATTCATGGATGAACGCCTTTCCAAGACAACCGTGTATCGTTACTACAACGAATTAATGCTGGATACCGTACATTCCCACCGATGGTAAGAAGCAGGCGGAACGGTGTCGTGAGATGATAAGCAAATTTGAAGCAGGCTTGTCTCGGTGTATAATTACATCACCATTACAGGTGATGAGTCCTGGATTTATCAATACGATCCAAAGCAAAGCGCCATTTTGGATGTTTCAAAACGAATCAACGTCTACCAAAGTGAAGCGATCTAGAATCGGGAGGAACATTTTAATCACGAGTTTTTCAATTTGACTGGCATTTAATATCAATTCCTTTACGGAACCAAAGAATCATCAACACTGAATGATAAACAACAAAATTTTTGGCTGATGATTTTTTTGTTGTGAGCAACAAGCGAACAAACACAAGGCTTCGCTAGCTACTGCTCCACAACGATAACGCGCCCGCGCACATCGCGCCCAAAACGAGGGTTTTCCTGGACAGAACGCCGGCCTACTAAAGTACTGGGTCATTCAGCCTCCTTGCAGCCCTGACCTAGTAACGTGTGACTTCTTTTATTTGGGAAAATAAAAAAATCAGCTCAAAGGGAGTATCCCTTTTTTCTTTTCCCTATTTTCATCGCCTGAAGATGTGCTGTCAACGTTCGAGTAGGCTGTAAACAAGGTGTTTGTGGCGGACTGGAAAAAGTGTTTCGAAAACTAGTTCAGACGCATGAAACTTTGTATAGAGGCTGGTGGAGAGTACATGGAAAAGATTTAATAAAAAATATTTACCTATAAGTAGATCACTTTATTTTATTTTCGCAAAACTTTCTGAGTGTTCAACGTGCAATAAATAAATCTATGAATTAGGTTGCCGGCCTTTGGAACGCGGACGGAACCGACAACAAAAAAATATTGTGATAACTGTGACTAGTCGGCTTGGCCGACTAGTCGGCCGATTAGTCGGCCTCTTTACAGCCGACTAGTCGGCTAGTCGGCTAGTCGGCCTAAGTCACAGTCGGCACATCTCTAGTATATAACAAACTAATATTGCCTGCTTCATTATTTTTATATGATATACTTAAAAACACATTAATTTAGTGTTAAAAGCATTAAGAGTTAGACGACGCTCTAATAGCTTTTCAATAAAATTTAGATGATAAAAGGTAAGTAAGTATGCGGTCAAAAAACGATAATCTAATACGAGTATATAAAAATCTCGTGTCTCAATATTTGTTATAGAACTCCTCCGAAACGGCTTGCCCGATGTTTATGTAATTTTTTTGTGCATATTTGGTAGGTCTGACAATAGGTCATAAGTTATTTTTTTAACCTGTGTGATACAGGTAGCTCTACACATATATATTTTATTTTTAGACCAAATTTTTATATTTCTCTTTTTATAATTTGGCATCAAAACTTTTTTATAACCCTAAATTTTCAACCCTCGAGCGCGGACGGAGCCGCGGGAATTGCTAATATTCTATAAATAAAAATGACTATTATAACCATAAAATACTTAATTTACAGATTCAACACAGAATTTTATTATACAAGTGTTTATAGATATCAAACACTGTTCCACGATACAAACAGTTGCTAAAGCAACTTGACAATCAAGCAGCATGCCTTTGCCGCTCATCAAACTTGTGACCTCTAATGGAGTGCAAGCCAGCCACATGGCAATGCAAACCAGCCAACCAACCAACCAGCCTAATGATCAATAAACAAAATCTAAGTATATAAATTTGTTTATTGACGACTCGTTTGGCTCAGTTCGTAGTGACCCTACTTTCTGCGCCAGCGATCGTGGGTTCGAGTCCCGCTGGGGGCATTCATTTGCTAATCACGAATGTTTGTACTCCAGTCATGGGTGTTTATATTTATAATATGTATGTATTTAAAATTTATATGTGTAGTAGATCAACTATCTGGTATACGCAACACAAGCACGTTACGTAGCTTACTGCGGAACTAGATGGCGCTGTTGTAATAATGTCCCAACATATTTATTTATTTCTTTATTTATAAATAGTAAAGTACCTTTACACATTTATAACTAAAGATAGAAAAGTTCGGTGCCGTTTTTACCTTACTTTCTTTTTTTTTTTTTTTGATTTTCGATCTGTTTTCTTCTTTTTTTTTTGTTGGACAGCTTGACGTTAGCTATTTTAGCAATAGTTTTTTGCAAACAATTAGTTTTCTTCTATATATAATAAAGAGGTAAATTCTATTCATATATGTCATATAGATGCCCCTGGTGCTTATCGTCTAAGAGCTAGCAACGTTTTCGAGAAAGCATTTCAGTAAGGCCAGTTTTTATATATGCCTCTCCCACTCTCCCGGACATAATACGGGCTGTCTGGCTGGAGGTAGTGGTTGCGTTTATCAGTGCGCATCATACGTGGATAGGTAAAATATCAATTTTTCAAAGAATTTTAAGAAGGTTCCTTTTGTTTTTATTATGTTAATTGAACTTTTTGCAACATGAATCTATTATTGCCAGACAGTTCCATTGTTGTTTAAATTGTGCCAGACACTAATTTTAAATATATTTTTGAAGTAATACTTCTTTAGACCGTCCTACCGACGTGCGAACGATTAGACGCAACCACTGTGCGCAGATATTTTGTTTTTTCTCGGAAATACCATCATATAAAAAAAATAAAAAAAAATGGCCAAGAATTGTGTAAAATGTTCTAAAACTGTGACTAAAAAAATGCCAGGATTATAATGTCCCAAGTGCAACCGATGGCAACATGCCATCTGTGCCAGCATTTCTATCGAACAGCTGATTGCATTCTCAGCTACGGATGCTGTGGACTGGAAATGCAAAACCTGCGTGGGAGTGCAAAAACCCTAGCGCATCTCCTACATCATGCCAGATCCGGATGACGATGGAGATAACTCCGATGCGGGAGGAAGTCTATTCGGCGATCCAGAGAGTGAAATGTTAAGAAAAAGAATCATTGTACCAATCCTAAATGAATTGCGAGTAGAAATTAGATCTATTATACGTGAAGAATTACAAGAAACACTTCATTTCTATTCTTCAAAAATCGATGAGTATGAAAAGAGAGTGAAAACCTACGAAACAGAAACGAAAATCTTACAAAACCAATGCAGCGACCTGAAAAAGAACCTTAAAAATGTGAATTTGAAGTACAGTACACTAGAAGGTAAAATAAACACTATAGAACAGAACCAATTGGTAAGTCAACTGGAAATGATGACATCGTAAAGGCGTATCGAAAGAAAAAGACTCATTCAACAACCCAAAAGAAGACCGAGTTACCTGTGATTACTGTAGGACTACGCGACGGCACCCGAGACCAATGGTTAGAAAAAGCTAAGAATTTCAAGCTAACGATGGAATACCTAGGATGGGAAGGCCAAGAAAAAGTGTATCTACGGGAACCCCTAGCACCGGGCACCGGATTTCTGCTGTGGAAGACCAAAGAAGCTTTCAAAGACACGTACAAATACATATGGGTCAAAAACGGAAATATCCTCCTACGAAATGAAGACAAAGCGAAGATTATTTACATTCGGTCACTTATGGATTTGGAAACCCTGAAAGAATCAACCCAAAATGAGTCGCATAATAACGGTACCAATTAGTTCTTAAGTACGTAGTTACCTAACCTATATTTAGTTAACTAACCTATATAAATAGCAAATCACTCTAATACACTCATCTCTCTTAAGTCTTTTTTTTTTTGTTTTTTCTTTAATAGTCATCAACTGCAAAATAGTCCTTAATATCTAACACAGATGGACCCTATAGATATAGAATACAGCGATAATGAACGTTATATAACAGAACTTAATCATAATCATTGGCATGAATTTTCAAATAAACTACCTTTTAATAATACCTCACTTGTATTTTTACACATAAATATAGCATCACTGTCAAAAAACTTCAGTCAATATTTGGCTACCTAATTGCAAATTCTACACATGTAATACATGTAATTAATTTTTGTATTATATGTGTTGTTTACGTAATTAATAATTAATAATTGTAATTAATTAACGGAAGCCAACATCCATTGTACAATTGCAGAACTGTTTCCACTACCAGATTATAACCTACACTATAAATTGAGAAATAAAAGGAAAGGTGGCGGCATTATGCTATATATACACAAATCACTACAATTCAATACACTTTCAGTATGTACTAACGAATTCGAATGTCTAACCGGTCAAATAATCATAAAAAATGGTACTTGTGTAAGCTTGTGCGCGTTGTACAGACCCCCAGATAGTAACCAAAATTCTTTTATTGTCGAATTAGAGAACCTGCTGCGTAGGCACTCACTTAAAAATAACTGCATAGTGATGGGAGATATTAACTTAGACACGGAAAAGTCTAACCCTACTATCACAAAATATCTTAACTTATTATGTTCATTGGGACTGGACCGTGGTATAACACAATACACCCGAGTAGAGAAGTACGGCGACCGCGTAACTAAGTCGTGTATTGACCATGTACTAATTTGAATCATAGGTAATAATGAGGCCCATACAACTTGTATAAACATCGCACCGGCGGACCACAAGATAACCGGTTGTGCTATCATCGGCGCTCTGCCGAGCGATGACTCATG
This sequence comes from Boloria euphrosyne, assembly GCA_951802675.2. Taxonomy (NCBI): domain Eukaryota; kingdom Metazoa; phylum Arthropoda; class Insecta; order Lepidoptera; family Nymphalidae; genus Boloria; species Boloria euphrosyne. The sequence continues at coordinate 1,197,704 of OX637875.1, read as the reverse complement.
CGCATCCAGCAGCGCGCGACAGCTGATCACTCGAATTGACAATAGAAAGTTGCGCAATCAATTAGAACAGACATACTTTGAACAGGCACTAAATTATATGGATCCAAATAAAATTGTTAATTATATTAAAAACAGTTTTGACAAAGTCTACACTAATTGCTCATATATTACCGTTAAATCGAATAGCAAACGCAAAACATGTATTTGGTCAAATAGAAAACTCGTATACATGTGCGGGAAACGCGATGAGTTATTTAAAGTGTGGCAAAAAGATCCAAATAATGCAGATAAAAGGTTACAATGTAATTAATATAGAAATAAAACAAATAAATATACACAGATACTTAAAAATAATAATACCAAAAGCGAAATTTGTCTTAACTTTAAAAATCCACCTAAATTATGGCAAATTATAAACCGACTTACTGGGAAAATTGTGAAATGTATTGATGAAGTATTACAAAAACATTTTAAGGAAGATCCACTGACTATTGCAAATAACTTTGGCCGAGAATTCATAAGCAATGTTATATATGCACACCTTGTAACTTACCTTTATTAGATCCAACCTCATACGAAAATATACCTAAACAAACTATGCGACTTAAAAAAGCTTCCGAGGAAAAGATAGAAAAGATTATGAAATCAATGAATGTCAAAAAAAGTCCTGGTTATGATGGTATTCGTGTTTGCGATATAAAAAATGCATCAACATCCATGGTTCCTTTAATTACTCACCTCGTTAACAGATACTTGGAAACTTCTACCTATCCTGACTTACTGAAAGTAGGTATCATTCGACCGATACACAAAAAAGGTAAATATAATGAATACAATAACTACCGACCTATAACGATTTTATCATGCATAGACAAAATAGTTGAAAGATACATAGGTGACGAATTAAATAAATACCTATATGATAACAACATAATCAATTCTAGGCAATTCGGATTTCAACAAAACAAGAGCACAACTCAGCTTCTGCGACTGTTTTCGGACGAAATAAATAAAAATCTAAATAATAAAAATCACGTCTTGGCTGTTTTTATTGATTTTAGCAAAGCTTTTGACGTTTTAAATTTTAATATGCTTTATAACAAACTTATTAATTGCGGTATACAAGGTCCTTTATTAGAACAAATCAAAAATTATCATTACAATCGTTACACCACGGTCAAAGTCTCAAACCTTAACGGTAACCTTATGCCGACGGACTCCGGCACGGCTCAAGGTTCGATCCTCGGACCAATAGAGTACTTACTTTACGTTAATGATATGAGTAACCTAATTACGAAAGCCTCTGTATATCAGTTTGCAGATGATACTTGCTTGTTGGTAGCAAACCGCGACATAACAGCCGCTCAAATTGATATGCAGACCAGCTATGACATATTATGCAAATGGGCTCATGATGTCGGACTGGTGATAAATGCTGAAAAAACTAAGCTTGTACATATACACTCGTCTCACATTACTGCCTCCACCACTCCGATTATCGTGTCCCATAGCCATCAATGCCTACACTTAGCTACTCCTTGTGTTTGCAAACCTATAGAAAATGTTAATAAGCACACGTATATTGGTCTCGTGATTGATGATAGATTCGGCTGGAAGCCACATACACGAACGAACGAACACGTATGTGCTAAACTTCGATCTATTTCAAGCAAGTTATTATTCTTAAAGTACAAGATGCCCTACAATGTACTTAGATTATTATATATGGCGCTAGCGGACTCTGTTACGGCATAAGCAGTTACGGTAGGACATTTGCAACCTACTTACATGATGTATATAAGTTACAACGTAAAATGTTAAAAATTAGTACCTAGGTATATAAAAAAAAGGTTCGAAAATGATGACCGTGGCTTGTTTGGCTACTGTAGGGTAATTAATGTATATGACAGAGTTAAATTCAACATACTCACCGAAGAGAATAGACCTGAATGTTTAGTTATGAATAGGCGACCTCAGAATCTGAGGCAAGACTGTGACTCAAAGTCGTACATACTACCTAAATGTAATAACTTTTATGGAAAAAGAATGCTCGATTGTCAAATACCTTTATTCTCGAATGAGCTCACGGAGGAGCTTAAAAAATTGTATACCGACTCAAACAAATATAAGTCTAAACTCAAGTCTCACTGCATAGAACACCAGCCAGGTTGTCTGACTAATAATAAGGAAAGTGTATGAAGTAGGTATATTATTATAAGCAATAACTATGTATAAGATATAATAATGTATAGTATGTAAGGCGACTCAGTCAGGTACAGATAAACCCTAGAGGTTTTCGTACCGGCTTGGTCATGCATTGTAAGATTGTTGCATAATAAAGTTAATTAAAAAAAAAAAAAAAGACGCGTTATGAAAAATTGATAATAGTGAAATTTTACGATGCGTGACACAAAATTAACAGTATGAAGTTGCCCACTAAATCGCTGATTGCGAAAATGAGGTCCATTTTCAAATCCAAGATGGCAGGTATCCGGTTTTTTTTTTCAATAATGACATGGGTGTCATTTTCGAGGTTTCTTGGGGTGCTGATTGCGAAAATGAGGTCCATTTTCAAATCCAAGATGGCGGATGTCCGTTCATTAATGACATGGGTGTCATTTTCGAGGTTTCTCGGGGTGCTGATAGCGAAAATTAGGTCCATTTTCAAATTCAAGATGGCGGAAATCCGTTTTTTTTTTCAATAATGACTGGGTGTTATTTTCGAGGTTTCTCGGGGTGTTGATTGCGAAAATGAGGTCCATTATCAAATCCAAGATGGCGGATATCCGGTTTTTTTTCAATAATGACATGGGTGTCATTTTCGAGGTTTTCGGGGTGCTGATTTCGAAAATGGGGTCCATTTTCAAATCCAAGATGGCGGATATCCGGTTTTTTTTTTCAATAATGATATGGGTGTTATTTTCGAGGTTTCTCGGGGTGCTGATTGCGAAAATGAGGTCCATTTTCAAATCCAAGATGGCGGATATCCGGTTTTTTGAAGTTTTACTTCTTTAGGCGCGTTATGAAAAATTGATACGAAAAACGATATAGAAAATATACCTATATCTAATTTATTTATCTTTCTTTTTTTATTAATCCACAAATGAATTCAATGGTTTTTAGTTCTTTCTCTTCTTAGATTGGTCTGGCTGAAGGTTTAACAATTGAATTATTGTTAAATTAACGGTTGGCGTGATATTGAGTTATTCGTCCATTTGTCGCGCAAATACTTAATGCAAATTTAAGACTTTTATAGTTTTCTCATGGATGCCATTGTCAGAACTAGAAAATACTAATGGGACCACATGGAAAGCAGTACCTTTCAAATAAAAAAAGAATCATCAAAATCGGTTCACCCAGTTCAAAGTTATGAGCTAACAAACGTAAAAAAAAATACAGACGAATTGATAACCTCCTACTTTTGGAAATCGGTTGATAAAAACAAAAGGAACCTTTTTAAAATTCTTTGAAAAATTGATATTTTACTTATCCAAGTACGATGCGCACTGATGAACGCAACCACTAGCGCCAGCCAGACAGCCCGTATTATGTCCGGGAGAGTGGGAGAGATAGCATATTTAAAAACTGGCCTTACTGAAATGCTTGTTTTCCCGACGTTGCTAGCTCTCGTACCATTATGCAGAATCGACTCTTATGATTGGAGACTCCATCCATTCATTTTCCTGACGTCACTTCTTAACCGATTGCTTTTAACTATTTCACTTTTAAACATATTTTTTCATTATTGACGAATTAGAAATGAAGTGTAGTGTAGATTTATTAGAACTGCATGAAAATGACTTAGGTGAGCAGGGCACCGCGTGACCCGGCCGACCATTAGTCCAACAGTCCGACAGATAGTTCAATTTTATATAAATACTTAGTTTTCTTAAATTTTCTTATTTTCCGTACAACTTTCTCATTTTTTCTTTCGTAAGAACCTTCTCCTAACAAAAACAAACACAACAAAAATTATTGAAATCGTAATAAAAATATATTATAAAAATTGCATTATTATAAAACTACTTTTACTTATAAGATTTATTTAATATAAACATTATCAAAAATTAATTGGCATGTCCATAAAAAGTCTAAATGTTATCTAAATTGTAGGTGTTACACGTATTGCTGAGTAAACACGTGTAACTACCTATATAAAAAAAATAGATATTTTCGGTTATAAAATACTTCAAGTTATACAAAAGGGAAAGTAAAACAATCAATACCTTTATCTTAAAAGCATGCTTTATTAAAATTTGAAAAGTACGGTAAGAATTATAAAAAAAATATTTACGGTTGGGGTGCTGTCAGAAACGAAGTTCCTCGCGCCTTTTCTTTATTCCGAATGTAGTGACTATTAGCGGACTTAATCATAATTTTATATAGCAATGTAGGTTCAATTAGTTTTCGAGTAAAAGGGCTGAACTGTCACTTATTTTTTATAACTCAATTCTAGATTTTATCAGATTGAATCGGGTGGTCACTCCAAGATTTGACAAAAAACTAACAATGCATTATAATAGGAGGTACAGGAAAATTGTTATTTAATATGTGAAGCGTAGTCTATACGCAAAGTCATTTCCTCGATAACACCTTACCTTGAAATCCTATTTTTTTTCCCTTGGATTCCACTTCCACCTTGAAGTCCAATTGAATATTCAACTATATCCAAATATATAACATACCTATAGGTATGCTAAAGAGGGAAAGAAAATCTAACCTGAAACTAACCCACAAAAAATAAGTTCTGTTATAACATCGTATGTAACTAACTAATTTTGAAAAGTGATTTATGTGATATTAATATCATTGACTTCACGGGCTATTTTGGGGGCCAGTTTCATTCAGACTTATCATCTACGCAAGCCATGTGTAGAAACACAAGTAAACTCTTTATTCCTGTCACTCTCATACTCATAGTTACACTCAACGACTACGAGTACTACGATTACTAAATAAGACAAATGTTTTTTACAAACTTTGAATTTTTTTAATTTTATTGTTAAATCCTTCCGTGTGACTTATGGAACTTACAAAATAAAAATTAGCCGAATTGGTCGAGCCATTATCGAGTTTTGCGCTTACCAAAATTCATTCTTTTTCTTTTTTTTTTTTTTTTGTATTAAAACTTTCCGTGGACCTTAAGGAACATACAAAAAATAAATTAGCCGAATCGGTCCAGCAATTCTTGAGTTATGCACTTCCACATTCATTTTTATTTATATAGATTATTTTTTAAACACGCGTGCAAAGCCACAGGCAATAAGTAGTAAGTATAAAATATAATACACATTGAAATCTTGAAAACATTGAACTTACGAGTATGACGACATTACTTATTCAGACTCGCCTGTAATATAATAATAAAGATAAAAGGCATTATTTCAATATTAATATTGTATTATTTGGTGTTTTTGTTATGTCTGATAAAAATTTTTGCACGGAGCATTTAAAATAAAAATATATGAAACTTATTTGAAATAGAACAAAGGAAACAATAAATTATTTTTAACAAAAAAAACAAAAACCGACTTCCAAACTTAATAAATCTAAACTAAAAAGTAGAAAATAATACTTTTAAGGACTTTGTTAATTTTGGAGTCGGTGCCAGCCAGACTATGTTTACAAATTGATAGATTAATCAAATATGTATCTATTTAGGGTTATTTTGCTTTGGCTGGCACCGACTTCAAAATTAACAAAGTCCTTAAAAGTATTATTTTCTACTTTTTAGTTTAGATTTATTAAGTTTGGAAGTCGGTTTTTGTTTTTTTGTTAAAAATAATTTATTTTTAAATTTTTAGCGGAAAGTAGATAAGTATTGTGTTAATGACTATAAAAATTTACCTTTTATTATGAGGTAAACCTTATAACCTGAAAGTATACAACCATCGGTCCATAATTGCGTATTATATTGAAAAAAAATTCTTTAAACTGCTAACCGTTGAGGAGTTGTACCTTCCATCATCAGTTACGGTACGTGACTCAAATATCCATATAGCCTATAAAAGATTCGGCCGAGCATCGTTAATATGCTCCTAAAAATTGAAGAGTTCCGATACTTTGTCATGGATCCCATCATCAGAACCTTACCAAACTCTCATCAAACTACCCTTGAAGTATATCCTTTACATTAAAAAAAGAATCATCGAAATTAGTTGGCGTGATATTGAGTTATTCATCCATTTGTCGCGCAAATACTTAATGCAAATTTAAGACTTTTATGGTTTTATCATGGATGCCATTGTCAGAACTGGAAAATATTAAAATGGGACCACATGGGAAGCACTACCTTTGAAATAAAAAAAGAATCATCAAAATCGGTTCACCCAGTTCAAAGTTATGAGCTAACAAACATAAAAAAAAAAAAAAAGAAAAAAATACAGACGAATTGATAACCTCCTCCTTTTGGAAGTCGGTTGAAAAGGAACATAACTTTGTTTTTAAAATAGACATTAAATTCCATGAATGATTTTTTAATTCGCATCTATTAATTAATATTATCTAGAATCAAGATCAATAGATGTAATAAAAATGTTATTGAAATTGTTATTATTATCGATACAGACACCGAATCTATTGTTTTTAGAATGTTTATCTGTCTGTCCGTCTGGGAACACATCACAAACTGTTAAAACATAGCTTGTAGTGAGCCCTATGAAACCCCTGTTCTGTAAGTCCCTAGGCTTTAATTTAACCTAATGTTCTAATATATAACAATCTCGGGTCACGGCTTGACCGATTTTCATACATTTTTTTTTATATATTTGGTAGGTCTGAGAATAGGTCGTAGGCTATTTTTTTATTTCCCTAGGTGATAAGGCCACCCTTATCTCTGCAGATATTTTATTTTTTTATTTTTGGACCACATTTTTATTTTTTTCTTTTTTATAATTTGGCATAAAAAAAATTATAATCCTACATTTTCATTTATACATATATTATATCAGTAAGCACAAAGTGTCCGTTGGGCTATTAGCTAGCTTATATGTGTATATTGCTGCAGTGTGCAGACTCCAGTCCAGCATGCGAAATTGGTCCAAGACATACCGGGTTTTTGGCTGTATTACATGATACATTCCGTACCTAGAACAATATGTAAAATATCTTCAGTCAGCGCAAAATTATTTTTAACAAAAAAACAAAAACCGACTTCCAAACTAAATAAATCCAAACTAAAAAGTAGAAAATAATACTTTTAAGAACTTTGTTAATTTTGAAGTCGGTGCCAGCCAGGTATTTTGATTATTTTTACAAATTAATAAATTAATCGAATATGTATCTATTTAAGGTTATTTTGCTTTGGCTTTGGGTTAAACAGTTTTGACCTTGAAATGCTAAGAAGGCTATGTCAGAGTCAAGGCACTTTATGAAACCGACCGTTTATTATTAGCGTTTATATTAGCTCATTATTAGTTTATATTAGCTCTCTTAAGACGAGGCCATAGTCCACCGTGCTGACCTAATGCGTGTTGGCGGACTTCACATGTCTTTCGGAAAATTGCGAGGTTTTTCTCAGATATGCAGGTTTCCTCACGATGTTTTTCTTCACCGTAAGACCAGATATAAATATAATACAAATATCATGATAGAAAATGATTCGCACATGAGAATATCAGAGGTGCGAGACCCGGATTTGAAGCCGCAACACTCGGTTATCCAAGCGTGACCGCTGGGCTACCACTGCCTTATGAAATTTACTCTATAATAATATGATGAAATTTATCCTATAATATACACGAGAAAACTAAAAACTTTTTTCCAAAGAAGTTTTAGTTTTACCCGTATTATTTAATTATATTTATGTAGTTATATTTTATTTGTTTGGTTTATTTATTTATATTTTCTTTTTTTTTATATAATTTCTTGCACTTAATGTGCCCGCTGCCTATCGCCATCTTTCACATCCATGGGTTGACTGGAAGAAATCTCTTTTAGGGTCCACCCTTGCCTATGTCATCTATTATTATACATCTATAATGTAATATTTCCAAAGTGCAATAAAGAATATATAAAGTTATTAATTAGTACCTACTCTACTAAAAGCTTTATTTTTTTTTGGCAACAAACATTTTTCTATCATATTTGCATTAGCATTTGCAGCCCCACAGAATCTAATAACAAAGTAACAGTTAATTATTCCCAAATAATAGATTATGATTTATAAAATATACATCTTTTACTCCTTGATAAGGCTACAACAAACCAATGAACTAACTTTTGCATTAAGAATAACTGTTAATAGTATGCATATCATCATCATCATCATCATCATCAGCCCCTTTTTTTAACGTCCCACTGCTGGGCACGGGCCTCCCTCAGTACGAGGGGGATCAGGCCATAGTCCACCTCGCTGGCCTAGTGCGTGTTGGCGGACTTCACATGTCTTACGAAAACTTACTAAGTTTTCTCAGACATGCAGATTTCCTCACGATGTTTTCCTTCACCGTAAGACAAGTGGTAATCAGGATAGAAATGATTCGCACATTAAAGAAATTATCAGAGGTGCGAGACCCGGATTTGAACCCGCATCACTCGGTTACACAAGCGACGCGTTACCGCTGGGCTACCACTGCACAGTATGCATATAAAAAATAGTAAATTTGTGTGAGATAACACTTACATTTTTATACATTGGAAAAAAGTATGCCGTTACACGACCTTGAATTTATGCATGGTTCATTTGACACTGCTGTGAACTATTGTATTCCGAAGGTCATTTTATTGTACGAGTACTATAATATTACAAAATAAATAAAAAAAGTTTATAGCCGTTTGTACATCAGTTCTTTTAGGCTGAGACATTTTTGAGTTTCGATTTATATATCATGTTTTATGTAGTTACTATTTTATACGTCGAGACTAGATTTTGTTCCTACAGTTCTTTTTCGAACTGCTGGTAGTCTCTTGACAATCAGTAAGAGTATTTGTTTCCAAAATTAGCTGAAGAATAGAAACTTAGATGAATTGACTAACAGTTTAATTATACCTACTGAAGAGATTTAAATTTTTGATATAAAAGTGTCATTGTTTCGAATTATTATCAAAAATGAATCTGGATTCAGTCATTCACAGGGTGATGTCTCTAAAACATAATGCAATTCTAAATTAAATTTTACAATTTCATTATAAAAATACTGCTTTTTTAAAATACATTAATTGAAATAAATATTCATCGGAACAGTTTCCCCATAACAAATATAAATAATGAAAACTAAAAAAGTTCGCTCCACCGCGTCCGTGCAGAACAGCGCCCAAATGTACACTACGTTATGCTTAGTATAAAAATTGTGAACTCTGAATGGAAATTTGCGACTTCACTTTTTCCTGCGGCTCTAATGACGTTATAAACCTTTCAGCTTTGAAATAATTGAATTACTTTTAACGAATATAATATCTTTTTCATTTCTATTTTTTTTTTTGCTATATAGTATAAGTATTAAATCTCAACTGTAAATGCACCGAGCAATATAAATAATAACGCTAACACATATTGTTTACTGTCAAAGGAAAAGACATTAGCTGATATTACTCGAGAAGGAAATTGGAAACCTCAGACTGAGAGTGAGGAATGGAAAATAGTACAAAAAAGAAAATTAAGAAATCGATTTATTGGGAAAAGAGGGAAGGCTGTTATGGAACATAATGAATATTTTAAAGCAGCGGATGTAAAAGTTCCTATATTTATCTATAACGTTGCCAAAGGTGTATCTGTTAATGATATTAATAATTATATTAAGACTAAGGCGGATATATGTGTTAATGTTGAACAAATAAACTCAAAATATTTAAAAGAATATATATCGTTCAAAATTTTAGTTCCAAAACACAAACTGGACTTATTTATGCAAGAAGACTTTTGGCCTGAAGGAATTTCCTATCGTCGATTTATTAATTTTAGATCGAAAAGAAAAGAGGGTGATCATAAGAATCCTCACATGGAAATTGTATAATAAAAATATATAAAAGGAGATAAATAGGAATTATTTTTTTTACATGATGAATAATGTTAATTTAATAAGTTTTAACTGCAAAAATATAATGCGGTCTGTAGAATGTGTGAGAAAGTTATGTCAAAGCGCTGATATTATAGCACTTCAAGAAACTTGGCTGTTACCACATGACTTAGCGTACTTAGGAAGTGTTAATAACAATTTTGCGTTTACCGGTACTTCTGCTATAGATACATCTGCAGGTATACTTCGTGGAAGACCATACGGCGGAGTAGCATTATTATGGAACAAAAATATGTTTCCTGACGTTATGATTGTAACATGCGCCAATACTCGCTTAGCAGCTATAAAAGTGGCTTTACGAGACTCTTCGATGCTAGTGTTTTCTGTATATATGCCAACTGACTGCAGAGACAACTTAGTAGAATTTACAGAGTGTCTTAGTGAAATTAATGCCATTATTGAAATTTCAAAAGTAGAAAGTGTTTTTATACTGGGTGATTTTAATGCTCATCCCGGTGAACTATTTGCGTCTGAACTTTTAAGTTTTTGTTCTGATCAATCATGGTCCTGCATTGATATGGAACTATTACCTTCTGATACGCATACTTTTATTTGTGAGGCACATGGGAGTCATCGTTGGTTGGATCACTGTGTAGTAACAGAAGCTGCTCGTCGAGCAATATTATGTAGTTCAGTTTTATACGGTACATATTGGTCTGACCATTTTCCTATAGAATTTAAATGTAATTTTAATATCATTAGTAATAATAATAGGGTATTTAGTAAGTCAAAAGTAAACAAAATAGTTTGGGGAGAACGTAACGACATACAAATAAGTCAATATCATAAGCTTTGTCATGATAAGTTACGAGAGCTAAATTTTCCAGTTGATTTTGAATGTTGTGCAGATAGCATATGTCTTAATCTCGAACACAGAAATGTATTAGATAGATTGTATGATGATATTGTATTTATACTTACTGAGGCAGCTGAGAGTAGTTACATTGCAAAAAAAAGAAAAAAGTGTAGATATATTTCAGGTTGGAATAGGTATGTGCGCAGTGCTCAGAGTAAGGCACGGTTATGCTATCAAGAATGGTTGTTATCAAATAAACCTAGATCTGGTCAGGTATTTGTCGATATGTATGAATCAAGGCGTGTTTTTAAATCAAAATTAAAATGGTGCCAAAACAATGAACAACAAATTAAAATGAATATGATAGCACAACATCATTCTAACAAAAATTTCCCGAAGTTTTGGAAAACCATTAGTAATATGGATCATAGAACTCAATATCCTGTGAGCGTAGCAAGTGTGTATGAACCGCACTCCATAGCTAATGTATTTAAATCACATTTCAAAGTAGATTCTCCCCGTTTACCACAGATGACCAGTGAACAGTTAGTCGCAACCGAGTTAAACGTTAGATTTACATCGAAACAGGTAACCTCAGTTATAAATAAAATGGCAAAGGGTAAGTCCCCGGGACACGACAGTCTCAGCATTGAACATCTGAGGTACGCGGGTGTTCATATGCCTGGAATACTATCAATGTTCTATAATTTATGTTTGAGTCACTCTTACCTTCCTAAAAAATTAATGTATACTATTGTAGTACCTATTATTAAGAATAAAACTGGTGACTCATCTGATGTATGCAATTACAGGCCAATCTCTTTAGCAACCATCATATCCAAAATATTGGACAGTCTGCTTGATATACAGATGGAGGAGCACTTAAAATTGAATGACGCGCAATTTGGCTTTCGCTCAGGACTGTCTACAGAGAGTGCTATCCTATGTCTCAAGCAGACTGTGCAATATTATACTAGTAGAAAAACACCAGTATATTCGTGTTTTTTAGATTTATCTAAAGCGTTTGACTTGGTCCAATATGACATTCTCTGGAAAAAATTAAGAAATACTGGTGTTTCTGAGGAAATAATATCGTTGCTTAGGCATTGGTATGCTAACCAGATAAACCGTGTCAAATGGGCTGGGTCATTTTCTGATGAATATAGCTTACAATGTGGTGTGAGACAAGGGGGCTTGACTTCACCTCGTCTCTTTAACCTTTATATGAACGCCCTTATTGAAGGGCTCAGGAGTACGAATATCGGATGTCACATAGATGGTGTTTGTATTAACAATATCAGCTATGCAGATGATATGGTGCTCCTGAGCCCCTCGATCGGTGCCTTAAGGAGATTGGTCAAATATTGTGAGTGTTATGCGGTGGCCCATGGACTCAGATACAATCCTATAAAAAGTGAATTCATGGTTTTTAAGTCAAGTAATAAGCCACAACATAACATACCAGACGTTTTTCTTAATGCACTTCCTCTCAAAATCGTCAAAAAAGTTAAGTATCTGGGTCACTGGGTCACTGATGATCTCAAAGATAACTCTGACATAGAGCGCGAGCGCAGGTCGTTGGCTGTCAGATGTAATATGTTGGCTCGTAGGTTCACACGTTGTACTGACCAAGTTAAGATCTCGCTCTTTAAAGCATTTTGTCAGACCTTTTACACGTGCAGCCTGTGGGCCAACTATACGCAAAGGACATATAGCGACCTGCGAGTACAATATAACAATGCATTTAGGGTGCTAATGGGGCTGCCACGATATTGTAGTGCATCAGGCATGTTCGCTGAAGCTTATACTGACAGCTTCAGTACAATCATGCGAAAGCGATGTGCGTCCATGATGCAGCGCTTGCGTGACAGTACCAATGGCATCCTAAATACATTGTCCGACCATTGGGACTCGCCGATTTTTGAGAGGTGGATGCGATTGCACACTGTGAAGTGAACGCTCTCAAATATCGGGGAGACTAATTATAATTTAGTATATTAATTTTATTAAGTTTTTAGTTTTAATTTAACTGTCTAATTTTTATCAACACAACATTATGGAACATTGTTCTGAAATAAAAATTATTATTATTATTATTATTATTAATGTACATTAAAAAAATAGCAATAATAACGAAAGTAGAAAATTTACTAGTTCTTTGACATATGCGTATTATCTCCCTGCGTATACTATCTCTCTAATGTATAGATAACGCAGAAAAAAGTCTAATAAGGTAACCATTACCAAGGTTTTCTATTATCTTAAAATGTGCAAAAAATAGACCATCTCGATCAAGCAGCTTATCAATTTCAACCAACTGATATATTTCAATCAAAAGCAAACACAGTTCGTAATATTCACGCCATAGTTTGCCTTTCTTCTTTATTGTTGGAAAATTTATTAACGCATACCATCAGGTTGTGATTTGGGACTCACTAGTTTAAAATAAGACAGGACTAGCAACTAAAACCCAACAATATTTCCCTCCGTCTTCATGGCGCATCGCAAGATTGCTTACGCATTCAATCATGTCGTCCTGGCAGGCCTGCCAATGCAGACCACATAGCTAAAGGATTGATCCACAATCCATTCTCACTGCAGGTAAGACGCAGCGCCCAACGATGTTACCCACCACCATGGCCACTTCTTAGCTTCACACCCGGCTGGCTTGCTGGATGCTACTGAATTATTTTTCGTTAATTATAAAAGTCAATCGTTAATTATGAAAATCAAACAAGAATCTACAGAAGTAGGTCTTTGGTCCAGTAGCCGGCATGTGTGTGTACTGTGTAGTTATTGAGTGCTTCTTCTTCAATTCATTGTTATTATCAGACCAAAACTAAGTTGTTGCCGATGTTTTACCACCGTGCCTCGAATAGAAAGAAAGCGCTTCCTTGGCACCTGAGATCTCATTCGTGATATCTAATTACACATGGGTTTACTTTTGCCCTATTCTATATCTTATATGTGTATATAGGGCACAAGGCTAAAGTTCGTACTTTACTCGTACTAGGAACTACGGATGAGCAGTTGTACATTAAAAACACTACACCGCCAAGGCCGATAAAATACTATTACTAGTATTTCACAATGTTTCACTTTATAGATTGTTATCTAAAATTATTTACATAACTCCGAACGTCAAATTATGCGGAGCACAAGTATTTGAAGACAACTTTTTACAACCCCTAGTAAAATTGTTGGAATTCTTTACGATATCAATTTCAAACGGTCTAATTTGGTTTAATTAAAATTTTGAGGTGCGGAAATAATTTTTAAACTCGATCAAAGGAATTTAATAAAGCCACATTCTCGCTTGACTTTCATTGAAATATTTTTATATAATAACAGATATTCGAACTAACTCGAAAATTTCAGCTAAATTCTATTAATAATACGTCATAATTAACGAAAAAACAAAAGCACCGGGATGCCGGTATTTGATGTTGGTTGGCTTAAGCATACTAATGTGTTTATATGAGTATAGTTATATAAATCTGTTTTTAAGTATTGAGAGTTGCTTATTCAATATTCATATTACGATATTTTAGATTACGGTTGCATGTTTTAACTTTTTGATCCTAATTTTAAAGTAATATACGAAAATGAGCGCGTAATAAAGAGTCATTTCATTCTGTGAAAAATACGCTTCTATTGCCTGATATTAAATTTTCAGTCACAACTCTAACTTAAAAATTTTTCATATTATGTTATACGAAAGAATAAACATAAAAACGAATATTAGTTTCAATATTTTCGTTTACTATAAATTCGTTTAAATCGTTTATTATATAACCTCAAAACTGTATTTATACTTATTAACTAGCTTCTGCCTGCGGTTTCGTTTGTATAATTATATTAATTTACCTCCCGACCACTAATAATATTACCCTCACTTTATAATTTATATCGAAACGTATAAATTTTTAGCATAACTGCTTTGCTGAACTGTGTTTGGATTGGAACAAAATTATCTATGCCCACTTATTGTTCTTTTTTTTGATTCATTTGATTCTTTAATCATTTTAATAATTTGAATCAACTTTTTTCACATAGCAAATATACTTTTTTAGATTTTTGCACAATCGTTAGCACATCAGGCAACAAATCCTAGTGATCGTGCCGGGTATTTGACCCGGGACTCGAACCCAGGACCTCTGGATGTGCGACCTTACATGCCACTACACCACCGAGGCAGTTGAGTCTCCTGCTGCCTGCATATCATGCGAGCGAGCCTCTCTTACGTGGAAGTGCAGGTCGCAGGCCTTACTAGTATTGTCTTCTGCTAACATACCAGTAAATGGATCAAAAATTTTATCGAAACCCTCAGACACATGTTCTAGAGTTTTCAATCGACCGCTTTTAATTAACGCTACTATTTGTTTAAATGAAATTGCTATTAATTTAAATGGAAAAATAACTCTTTAACAAAAACGAATTAAAAATTTATAATATTATCAAACATACAAATTATTTTTAATAGCTAAATATCGCTAGCGCCCAGCCACATCGTAATTGTGTTATATAGAATTAAACCACTTTATTCTCATTAGAGTGGTCGCCGGTGACAGATGCTTTTTATAAAACTTTAATAAATTAATAAATAGTATCGAAATTCATGGACAAGTTTTTAATTACATATTCTATACTAATGACTGCCCCTCACTCCATATACGTTCTTCCTTTAAGTATATTATTAGTGTACAAGTGTTCGCGTTGACACAAGTGCACTCTTTGTTCCTGTCACTCTCATACTCTGGTGGGACGACTGCACGACAAGACCAGTGAGAGTTAAGACGCAGGAAGCATGGGGGTGGAACCCCGACAACTTACCAACTTCGAGCGAGTTAATGTCTTACTAAACAGAAAGACCTATTAGCTTACCTTGGCCCGACCCGGGACTCGAACCCATGACCTCCGGATGTGTGATCCGTATATACTCGCCACTAGACCACGGAGGCAGTTAACCACTGACGGGTCTCATATTATACGATTGTACTTAAGAGGATTATTAAAATAAGTAAATCGACTAAATTCAAGATGAAATCGTTAACTATTATAACTAGTAAATTAAAATTGTATAAAAAAATACCAACTGACTTTTAGAACAATAAAAACAAAGCAAAGTTACACGTAAATAACACGCAGTCCATAGGCTAGTTTATGTACGGATTGCAGGCGCCCACCAGATGGCGCCAAACACAACCTACCTATATTGAATTTCAAATTTTTGTTTTTGCATACGCGTGTAAAAACATACCCCAGTTGTAAATTACGACGGCGAAACAACAACGAATTTATAGGGCCTCTATATTCGGAATTATTGACGTAGAATTTAGAAAATTCCAGAATTTATTTATGCAATAAACCCATAGGCTATTTTTTTAAATATATCGGCTTTCATGAAACGAAACATATGGAATATTTTGTATTCGCTTGGCTTTTACCACTAAGTCTAACAAAGAATTCTTTTTTGAACAGTGATACATATAGGTATGTATCACTGTTTATTCGAAATATTATAAGTGTAGTGTATGAAATGAGAGACGGCCTATCGCTGACTGGTTCATTAGTAATGAGGTAGCCCTTTTATCCATTTATAATTTTATATCTACCTACATAACAATAAGGTTTTTCGATTCGCACTGACCCTCCAACTACCAATATAAAATTAATAAGGATTTTTTTACTATATTCTTTTGTAATTATAAAGTAATACTTATTATGACAATAATTAAATATACGTGTTGTATTCTCTACACCGATTTCGTCCATGGCGGGCAATCTCACTGAAACAAACCACGTACGCAGGTAGGTAATAATAATTACCTACAGTGCAAAAGTGCACTATAAAAAATCACATTCGTATAAGACATCTGATTAATGATTTAATGGAAATCCACACTAATATTTAAAGAAGAAAAACTTGTATGTCCCCTCAAATAGACGTAATAATTGGTTTTATTGAAAAGTTAAAGCTCGTCAATAGCTAATGAACAAAAAAATTAAATTGTTTGACACAGAAGAAAAAGTTACAGAGCTGTTTTATTTCACCTATTTATACATAGATACTTGTACGTTCCTGCAAAACTAGTGTAACTTGGAGTATCCCTCGCTTCTATATGACCGTCCTGAAATTGCATCAAGTTTCATAGCCAACTATTTGCTCAAGTTACGCTTTCTTTTCTCATTCACTCGTAACTTACGAATATCTTTCGGGGAATATTCAGTTACACAAATGAAATAGCTAAGTAAAGTAAGAAATTGTAGCTACTAGAATAACTCGGCTACGAAAGCTGAATATGAAGAAAACTAGCAAAAGTCATTTTAAATGAAATGTAATGGATTGAATGAACCACACCTTTACACATAGAGATTTAGAGACCCTTTCAAATTGTTTTTCTTCTGCTTGTTCTATCTTCTGCTTGATTAAAAAAATCTACCAGTAATCATCTTTAAAACAAGAAGAGTTATTTGGCTGGATTTAGAAAGCATAAAAAAATTTTTCTACGTGATAAAATTGATAAACATGGAATGAAAGACTCATTATATTTTGATTAACTGCCTTGGTGGTGTAGTGGCTGGCATGTACGGTCGCACACGGGAGGTCCTGGGTTCGAGTCCCGGGTCGCGCCAAGTTTAGTTATTGAGTCTCTCTGTTTCATTAACCCGGAGTTGGGAAGTTGGCGGTGTTTTACCCCCGCGCCTCGGAGAGCTCTTAAAGCCGTCGGTCTTACGTCTTAATTCTCACCGGTCGTGTCGAGCATTCGTCCCACCGGAGTATGAGAGTGATAAGGAACAGAGAGTGCACTTGTGTTTGCGCGTACACTCGTGCACTAAAATATCACCCGCACCGTTGGCTAGTCTCAATAAGATTGGCCACCGTAGCCGTAATCGGACGGGAGGACATTATATTTTGATTTAATACTACTAAATTGTTCTCATCTACATAAATAATTTTCCTATTCAAATATTTTCAATTATATCAGAACGAACCCACAATAAATGTCTTACCAACAAACTTTTTACTTATAATTTATGAATTGAACATAGCTTTAAAGCTTTTCATTACTAAATATATTTATTTTGTTGTATTTAGACACTGACTATTCAGTCAACTTCACTATTTGGATTGCAAATTTATTTTTGTGAGTGCTTAACAGATTGTTTTGGGATTTCGTCGTCGCTACTCCGCGTCCCTCGAGAATGAGTCATTTTATTTTCCTAAACTATAAATCGTAGAAAGTCATAGAAAGCTTGAATTTAAAGCTAGAAAAGAATTACTCTGAAGAGACAATTCATATGTTATAAGATAGATTTGGGTTTAAGTAATATTTTTAGCTGAATTATTTTTCTTTGTTTCTGGAGGATACGCTGGAGCAGCAAAACACTATTATTAATACTGTCTTGATAAATTTTTTGCGGTTGAATTTGATTTTCGGTAGCCTACCCCAATCAATAGGTAGTGAGAAAAATGTTTCAAAAAAAATTTCAATTTTATATAGGTATTTGTTTTAAATAATGACATCTATCTGATCTCAAACTTCAGCCCTTAGAAATGAAGTAATATAAAATTAAACAAGCGCAGTCTCCAAGTATATTTTCTCTATCACTATAGTCTCGAGTATTAGAGCAAGTATAATTGTTAAATTTTTAGGTTTCCGTGCCTCAAAAGGAAAAAACGGATATAAGGGATTATAGGATCACTTTGTTGTCCGTCTATCTGTCTGTCAAGTCCCTTTTTACAGTACTTATCTATATAAACTGTAATAACTTCGTAGCGGATTATGCTTAAAAATATATCCATACTAATATTATAAATGCGAAAGTAACTCTGTCTGTCTGTCTGTCTGTCTGTTACCTTTTCACGCCTAAACCACCCAACCGATTTTGCTGAAATTTGGTATGTAGATAGTTTGCATTCATGAGAAGGAAATAGGCATATTATTTTTTGGAAATTCAACCCCTAAAAGGGTTAAAAGGGGTGGCAAAGTTTGTATGAGAAAAATATTTTTATTGCACATTTTTGCATGAAACTTTGAATTAATGCTTTTTAGTACAAATGATGAAACACGTATTTCAGAGTTTTTCAAAATTCACCCCCATTGGGGGTTAAAGGGGGTGGCTAAGTTTGTATGGGAAATTTAATTCTATTGAAATATTTTGCGTGACACTGAAATAATGCTCTGCAATACAAATTATGAGATACATATCTAAGCGTTTTTTGAAAATCAACCCCTATGGGGGTTAACGGGGGTGGCACAATTTGCGTAGGAAAAATATTTAACAGTAATTTTTACCATAAGTCCATAACAATGAACCACGTACGTCAGTTTATCATTAACGAAAAACACACAAAGAAATTATGATACACATAGTAGCAAAATTGGTTAAAAATAGGAAATAAGTTTTAGAAAGCGCAGCAGTGGCGGCACGGCAGGATGCTACACAGTAGTTTTCAGAAAAGAGGGCCAGAACTTTAAATGGGGAATCAGTCCTTGGTACATTATAAGTAACAGTATATAAGCAAAAATGTTTATTTTATTCACTCTTAGCGCGAGCAAAGCCGCGGGCACCGCTAGTTTAAAATAAATTAATATATTCTTATTTTATCTACCGTTAAAAGATTCAACTTCTATCTTCTGCAATGCCAGAAATTTTAAAGTACGTTTACAGTGGAAAGGTCATAATTTTGAATATTCATATGAAACATCTGCAACTCTTAATGATATGCACGTACGAAGAGGCTGTAAAGTGTGACCTTCGTAGATTCACCCAACACTTGAATTTAAAGCGTTAGATCTAGGCCAAGAGCTATGACTATCAATCAACTAACGCGATACAGTAAATATAAACTATTTTTTCGGAATTTGTCGCGGATTTATTTGGATTTTTGGTACTCGAACGTTTCGAATGCTTTACATTTTGAAGCAATCATGGTCACGGCAGAAACTAGGATTTAAGATGTTTCAAAGGTCATTATATACATGTTACAAACAGTGCCTTCCCATAATTTTATAAAAATCCATATCATGGAAAAAGTATGAGGGAAATTTTAGGTTTCATTATTTTAATTCACAATGCAATAAGATTTATAGACTTCGTATCGAAAGAGTACTCGAATTCACGAAGGCAGTTGTATTTAGTAGTTATTGCTCGTTTTTAGAATTATCTAGAAATATTTTTGAAAACAATTTTTAACGACATATAAAAGGTATTTTTTCTTTAGATTTCGCCGCAGTCGTGTTAAAATGAAAATCAGATGCAACAGTACTAAATAATGTAGCTCGTTTAAATATTAACAATGTGTATATTAATCTCCATTCAACTATCGAACACGTAACGCAGAATGAATTATTTGCCTCCTCACGTACAAGTTTCGTCCCTTTGGGGTTATTCAGTAATAAGTGCGTGAGGTTTTCGTATTCGTAGACCAGATGTTATAGAGTTGTTAGTTGGGTTCGTGTCAGTGGACAGGCTCTTCATTTAATTTGTACTATCATTACGTATTTATGTACATCTGATTCGTTGATCTAGTGGCTAGGATTACGACTGTACATCTGGAAGTCCTGAGTTCGAGATCCGTGCAGTCGTGTTTTTAAACATACTCTTACACTAAAGTATGCGGAAGGAAGAAGAGGAGGAAGGATATTTAAATAATTACCACGAACAAAAGGACCTATTAAACTGGCTCTTCTCTCTTCCAATAGTTTCAATAACTGATCTTTCACTCCACACAAGTCAAATAGAGGATATCCTAAATTAAAAAAAATACTGTACTATATTCGCAGTCAATACCTCGCGAGCTATACGTGTATAATATGATTTAATAAAGGTCTTATATATTTAGCGGGTTTTATTGGCGTTCTGGCCTTCAAATAGCGCTTGTGCTCTACCTGCCGTAACATTTTACGAGTAGGGGCATAAAGTGGAACTCGAATGGAGAGTTATATCGTTTTCTTTTGTATATTTTAACGCCTCTATTCCGTTCGAATAGACGCCGTATGTTTTATGAGCGATGCTTTATTGGTGTAATGAACTTGATGCTACGAATTTTGATCCCTAACTCCTAGGTTAAATACAATGTTTAAGATTAAATAGCTAGCTTTAATAGTAAATTTACTCTAACATAAAAATACAAAATCAATTTATGCTACATTAGGTAAGAAAATCATTAGTAAATTTTTGTTCTCCAACATACTCGCAATTCACTCAGGGTTTATAACTATTCAGTAACTATAAGTCTAACATAAGTAACTAGAAGTCTAACATAAGATAATCTATTGGTTTATTTTAACGTATGCTGTGCATGGTGTAATCTAAATTAACATTTATGTCGATCGGTCGAATTGAAAAATACTCGCACTATACAATTATATGATGAAATAAATTTTCAATAAAGAGTAGTAATAAACCTTTCATTACCTGGATTACTTGTTTTATTATCCACAAAACTGCACAGAGAAAATTGTTTGCAATTATTTTTTTTACTAAAATAAACAATAAACATGCAATATTATGCAAATTGATTCAAAGTTTGCCGTATCACCTCACTTGTAAAAAATCCCACCCATTTGCCTCAGTGGTGTAGTGGCTAGCATGTGCAGCTGCAGATTTAATGGACCTAGGTTTCAGTAACAGCCAAATATATTTAATGAGTTTTTTTTACAAAAATAAACGGAAATTTCATTATCCCTTCTTAAAGTCATTGATGCCTTAACTCGAGTCGTGTTGGAGTAAAAGATTAATGTTATACACAGAAATAGAGAGTTAACTTGCATTTGTCCATATGTATAATATCTCCTGCGCAAAATGATTAGATTCATTGAGTTCGGCCGCCATTGCCAAAATCGATTAGGATTAATATTATTATGATGACATTATGAATAGCTTAATTTTTTTTTCAAGTCTACCAACTCTAGATTTAATAACTTCTACTTCTATAATTAGCGCAAAGAGTCTGAAAAAATATTATTTTTAATAACTAATTAAGTATAAACTAACCACTAAAGGGTCCTTTTGATGTTGTCGCGAAATCAGTCGTAGCTAAACTTAAGTAAGTTCAAGTAGCTTTAATATAATATTTAGCTTGAGTAGTTTTGTTCTGAATTACCTATATTATTTTTACTGAGGTCATATTATCTTTACTAATAAAATATATGTAATTGACAACTGCGTGTAATTTCGAAGTAAATAATCTCATATTTAACTTTTAGGGCTACATACCCTTTGCGAGAGAACTAACTATCAACATGTCTTAACAGCTTTTAATAATGCTATTATAGGTTATATACGGCTAGCAGCGGATGCAAGAGTTTTTGATATAAAAGATACGAGGTAGCGGAGAAGATAATCGCGTTATTCGATTTTAATTATTTAACTATATTTACACTGAAAAATTTATATTAAGCTATTTCAATAAAGGCAAAAATTTATAAGGCATTTTAAAAATAACAAAAAAAAACAAATTTTTGGCTTTGAAGCAAAAGAATTTTCAAGGCACCTTACCTTTATATCTACATATATATCGCCATTATATCTACACGTAGTGTGCAACAGTATCAAAGTGAAAAAGGTATAGAGAATTCCTATGTGCCCCAGGCCCATGAGTGAGGATATGAAAAAAGACGGATTTCACACAGCCTACAACGTGCGTTAAATAACCTCTAAAAGGGGTGGAACGTGATAAAAGTGTGTAGGAAATTCACGTTTTTTCGCAAATATACCGCAAAATAAATTAAAATCGACTATAGTGAAATAAATATGTTTACCTTGCTAAATCATTTTTCACAATCGTTCTCCAGCACGTGTGCTCGTAATCGTCTCCTCCGTAGCAGCATGACCGATTTTGATGATTTTTGTGTGCTCATGTGATCAACTGGATGGATCTTATCTATAGTTGAACCTAGCAGTATTGGTCAAAATCGACCTTTTATTTATTTTAAACCAAACAACATTTTTGGGTAAACGGATCCGTAAGTATGGTTATAATATCAAGCGAGGCACCAAAGATACATAGTTTACCTAAACGTTACATAGTACATACAATGTTAAAAAGTATGTATGTACTTTATATAAATAAGGAACAAGGAAGCCTCTGGCAAAACCTAGTGACCAATATAAATAAATATTGCTAATACCGTATTTAGAAAAGTAACCAAAGTTAGACATCGAATTTGTATAATCCGTCCCATGAGGCAATTACAGAATCGTGTAGGGCGAGTGTGAGCTGAGGTCAAAAAGCAAGCGATTCAATTCCCGATACAAAACGTTTTATTTAAGCGCCAAAAATAAGAAGACCGGTTGTTAGGCGGCACATTTTCGGAGATGACGCGGGATCGAAAGAAAGTCGTTTTCTTACATGACGCCCCTACTATGTGTAGTTGTACGAGAAATTTTTAATATTTCACTATACATATAGTACACAAGTCACAACTTTTATATTTTCTAAATATGAACTTCTTTATAATAAAATACTAGCAATCCCTGCGTCTTCGCTCGCGTTCTAATCACTATTAAAAATAAGTATTGATGGTAGAAGGATGTAAATTTAGGGATATATTTAGGGTTATAAATATTTTTGATACCAAATCATAAAGAAATAAAGAATAAAAATTTGATCGAAAAATAAAATCTGTCGAGGGACACCCTTATCACCATTCTCAGACTACCAAATATACACAAAAAAAAACATAAAAATCGGTCAAACACACGAAACAACATAAATCAGCGAAAAAATACGAAAAGATAGTTTTCTTTCATCGAGTAACTGTGGTAAGTATTTCGGTAACTTTACAGGAAATAAGGGCTCGCTCGGGGCTTGATACTGCCGCAAAAAACATTTGGTCTGATTGGCTTGCTAGGCTTAAGCTACACACTAGGAATTACGAGCAACACTCATATGGAGATGGTATTTATACATATAATAAACAAAATAATACGCAGCGATATCTGTACTTGACAATGATTGTTACGTATTGTGTACAGAATTAGACCCCAAATCAATAGTTATTAAAATGTTCGTCTGTAAATTTGTGTGCAATTGACGCAAAAAGTATTAAATCGATTCTAATTATTTTTTTTATAACAACTTCCTACTCGGGTTAAGATTTAGAAACTGTTTACTACAAGAAAGTTTTTACCAACTTAACGTAGCATCATGTGTAACCGTTACAACGTTACAACAGGTACCTTGGGACGAACTCGAATGTGTAACCGTTACAACGTTACAACAGGTACCTTGGGACGAACTCGAGGGAAGAGAGTCTACTGCGTAATACAATATATCTAAAACTTTTGGTCGAAAATCACATTTACAATTACGCAGTAGTTATATCGTCTAGGGTGAAAGTCTACAATGGATTTTTCTTGTAAAAGAACCCTCTCATAAAAATTTTATTATTTTTAATAACTGCTCTCCTTAAATTCTACTTTTACTTCCCTCTATTTTTCTTAAATTTGAATAAAAAGCAGAAAGAATACTTTAAAAGTAATCGTACTTTCAATACCGACAATTACTAAATATGTTACAACAATGTTTTCTTTTTCTTTGTTTCCACAAAATAAAACATTTCGTGCGTTAATTGACACAGTGTCTGAAATTTTATATTTTTATTATAATATAAGTGCTTGACTTAACAGAACAGACAGACAGGTTTCATTAGATAATTTATCTTATATCTTTAATTATTTCTATCCATTGTGCACATAGTTTTAACAAAAATACCGTATCCATAGATGAATTATATTTATAATTTCACGTGTATTGTAAGGTCGAGAGGCCGATAGGATGTGAGTGAACCGTCAGCTGTTTACTTTTATGCGCGCCGCCACACGACCCCATCGAGTCTCTTACATCGCTTCCAATCTGCTTGTCTTCTCTAACTTATATATATTTTCCATTTCCACGAACTTACCTATGTGAAGCGAGAGAGGATCTAGTCTCTCGTCACAATAGCTTTAGACTGGTGCAGAAACAAATGAAAATAAGCTAATTTTGCTATGAAAATTTGACACATTTAAGTAGCAATTCATCAACGCGACGACACGTCTGGCTCAGTTGGTAGTGCCCTACTTGCTGTGCCAACGTTCACGGATTCATGTCCTGCTGGGGGCATTCATTTGTTGAGGATGAATATTTGTACTCCAGTCATGGGTATTTATATTTATAATATGTATGTATTTAAAGTTATGTAGTGTATCAACTATCTGGTATTCGTAACACAAAATGTGTGTATGTAATAATGTCCCAATATATTTATTTATTATTTTGTATTCGTAAAAGCATATATCACATATCATAACTGGTCAGTAACCCAATATCTTAGCTTACCTAAAAAAAGATCTTTAAAAAGACGCTTCATTTACATTCCAGTAAAACTAACTCAAACTTTAACAGTTTAACTCTACAGTGCACATACATTACAATATAAGTTAACCCTATAAAGAAAGTTACTGAGATAAATAAAGTTCATTGCACATTTCAAAGTAGTAAGATTTCTCCGGAGTTTCTCAATAGCGCAGTATTATGTAATTAAACGCGTCATTCAAGTTTGGTCAGTTTATGAGAAAAGTTTCAAGTCTGAATGGCTCTTCACCTACAACAAACAATCAGTCTCTCGGTGCGTTTAGATTCACTAGTAAAAGGCAGGATGAGAGTTCAAGATGTAGTTAAATTTTCAATTTATCTAATTTATATACCGATTATGGGATTGAATTATATTTGTTCATGGAATCCACATTTTTTATAAGTTAAATATGTTGTGTTTTATTTCACCATTGTATCGCATGAAACCGCCGTAGCTAAAAGGCAAAAGACGCTAAATGGAACGCTTTATATAATTTCACGTATGTTTGTCCATATGTATGACGTTTTGTTAAAAGAATTTCGTAAATAACCAGATAATTTTACACAGACAGACAAATTAAGAGTGTCTGAAACTATGCATTAAGCTTTATATTATACCTGTTTACGTCACAACTCTGTAACTCGAACACTAATAAAGACCTAGTCTAAAATGTAGCTAGATGAAGATCAAATTTCAACAAACTTCTATACTTAAAGATCACAAATCATAAAAAAATAGTAGTTACATTCATATACGTAATAAAAGGGTGATTTATTTTAAACCTTATATACGTATGTCAATGTGTGGTGTTTGTTACCATGCTTGTTACCTCCGGGTAACAGCCGAATGGGCCGGCACGCCCCGTATAGTACCTACCACTCTCTTACAGAAGACCGGCTTGAAGTGGCAGCTATGCTGTCGCGTTTCGTTCGGTAAATGAGACTTGAGAGTCCGGGAGGCCCACTCCCCATCCCTCCTCCCGTCCTTCTCCCTCCGCCCTCCACCCTCCCTCCTCCCTCCCTTTCCTAAAAGGCCGGCAACGCATCTGCAAGCCCTGTGGTGTTGCAGATGTCCATGGGCGGAGGTTATCACTTACCATCAGGTGAGCCGTGAGCCTCCTGCCCGTTTGCCGCCTTTGTTCCATAAAAAAAAAGACTTTTGTGTATTTTATTGGATATATAGTATAGTATGTATAGTAGGTTTTTTATGTATAGTACACAAAAATTAATATGGCTTCAATAGACATCGAACCTATACCACCAATTCATTCCATCTAGTTTTCGTAAGTTCTTTCATCATACGTCTTGGTAACATTCAAATGAAGTTAATTGCCATAGCAATTAGGGATTATAAGCCAGCGAGTGCCAAATCGACAATCCAATCCGTGGATTTGTAGCCTGGCTTATTAAGTTGGATCAAATTAATGAGAGTAGATGAAAATTGTGGTTGCTAATGTACCAAATATTTTGATGAGAAAAATGATGTTTAATAATTTAACGGCACTTACATTTCTATTTACAATACTCTTATTGATATTATAAATAAAAAATATACCAGTCTATTGCTCTTTTATGGACAATTGGCTCAATTTTTTTCGATAGAATTTGGAATAAAATATATATATAGAATTATTTTCCAATAGGCGAAAATATCGCGTAATATACTCGTAGTCTATGTTTTAAACAGATACTGTTCAACGATTTTAATGTCATTTAAAGGTCTAGACATCATTATAAGCCGTCCAGTTTCGTAGTTACAGTAGTATTATTTGGTATCATCGAGCTGATCTAATTTCTGGCAAAGGAGATCAGTTGAACTTTTTTTACAATTACATTAGTCCGTGAAAAGCACTAAAAAATAGAGGCATTTTGTGGCTTTATATAAATATCCAAAAGAATCTCTATAATTTGTGTCTAAGACTTTTATTAATCAAATCAATTGCAAATTATAGGTTGAATTTGCAGATTGGTTTGGAGGCGTTACGCTAATGATCGCTTAATTGGAGACGCATTGTATGTCTAATTGCCTCTGCAATTACCCACTTCATTTCACATGCACGCCGCGCGTCGTAAAAGCACTAGACGAAGGCAGAATACCAGGCTTTTAAGCATACATAACCATTCCATCTGTAGTACTAGTTGTGGAAATCTCTTTTTATAGAATAGTCAATACATCTTTTTTAGTAATTTACATTAGGCAATCATTAAACCTCAAAAAAAACGCTAAAGCTAGCATACGCTCTAATTATCGCTAATTTATAATTCAATTCTCTTGTTAATAATGGCTTCATTTTCAATCGCTAATTTATAAATCCAATGAAAATATTATTAGACATTTGACGGGCAAAAGCCGTCAGACACAAAAACTAAACAAATGTTTTTATAAAATTGTACTAAATATAATTTCATTTGCATTTAAAAAAAAAAACTTTTATTTATATTACAAACAAACACCTCAATTTTATTTTTCTGTAAAGGTCTCGGTCTAGTCTCCTAAAAACCACAACTTAGTTATAAGTACAAAAAAAGAAAATATAATAAATCTAAGCAAAATACTATTTTCCATTACATAATAAAGAGAAAAAATGAGATTTATTCACAATAGGTACGATGTTATAGCTAAGGCAATAATTGATTTAAATCAATTTACAGGTGAACTGAGCGAGCTGAATTTAATAGAGCTAGTTAAAAGCGCTTAGTTATTTGCAATTTCGTTACTTTTTATACACTTTTACAATTTAAATTCTATTTTTTAATACTCTGATATGTGATAGCGTGTGAGTTAAAAGATAAAAGGTTATATATTCACGCATTTTTTTCATGGACCCTGATATAGTTTAGTCCCTATTTGTGAGCTGAGCTGTATTACCAAGTCTTAATTTGACATTGCAAAATAAGGTGTAGACTTCAATTGCTATTGGAGTTATTTATTAATTTTTTTAATTGCAAATTCACGAGGAAGTATATTTTTAACCGACTTCAAAAAGGCGGAGGTTATGTAAACTTATTTCTCACCTCGATTCTGTAGCGACTATTGTAAATGGCACATCATGAAGTTCTGGGTTCGTGTCCCAAATTGGGCCAAGTATATATGTAATGTATAAATTTAATTACTAGTTAAACTTTCTAGAATTTCATATCAAAACATTTCTATTATTTGAATGATTTTTAATTTAACATAACCTGCGACAAGTTATATTTGACCAATCAAAATTAAGTATTATTTATACGTTCTTCTTTTAATCAATATACCATAATATATCCACTCAATCGACATGAGATTTGTTATCGGCTAGATCCACTTATGTCATTAGTTGAAAATGGAAATGAGGATGGAAATGGAATTTATTTTGGTAGTGATTCTGATACGAAGTGCAGTTTCCATATCGTCGAGAGGCATTAATAATTCAACACTTATTATTGAACCAAATTACAGCACACGAGTGTGCGAGACCAAATGTTAATATAATATGTAGGTTGTAGGTACCCTGATACCTGAAACAGTCACTGCAATATTAGCAGTACAAATTGTACAGGCTTTTGGTACTGGTAGGGACTTAAGGTACATAGTTATATGTAGAGGACTTGTATTATGGATGCTAATCGTAACAGCATAGCCTCAACGCCTTTCGGTCAAACGATGAATTTACCGAAAGGTTTCTTAATAAAGAATTATTGAGTTTTATATGTCAATTCTATTGGAATAAAATAATACCTTTAACTTTGAAAAATTAGAAAAAGGTATTATAATTCTAGATATAATCTTATAGATCCCGTAAATCGTTCCATCATAGAGATAGAAAAGACGATCGTTAACCACCGCAGTAGTGGTTGCCATACAGCCGGCTGTTTTTGAAAGTTTTATAAAATATTCAATAAAGAAATTAAATGAAGTCTATTTTGTTGTTCTCAAAACATAGGTGTTAATTTTATATCAGTCGATTACAATAGTAGGTATTGCGATCGTTGACCTTTCCGCAGTTCAAATTGTCGCGTCGGTACATTCGAATTGCAATGTGTCAACGCAAACCATTTCCCACACATCTGTAATTTCAAGATTGCTTCCTACCGCTGTCAATTTCTGCTGTAATAATACGTTAATTAATTCTGTTAGGTTCTCTCTAGGTAGTTCTCTATAAGGGTTATTAATTCTGTCCCTAAATAACAGTTATGTAACTTTTGCTCATTCTCCTGATCAATTGGCCCATAAGCGAGATATGTATAAACCTGCAACAACCTGAACATCTTTTATATGAAAATTACTTACGTACAAAATACAGGAAGGTGTCCCACTTTGGTTAGCGGAGTACCATGCGGGCTGCTCCTGATACTGGATGACGGCAGGCCGTCGAGGCGTTGTTGAGTGCGTAAGCGATCCTGTGACGCACCATTAAGACGGGCAGGTTTTAGTGGGTTATATTGACTATTCAAGCCAGTGAGTCCCACTTAACCTGTATTTACATATGTATATACTTCCCAACATTAAAAAAACGTGGGACAGAAAATAAACTTTTATAGAGTTTTTTGATTGAAATTTTGACTCTTTTATACAACTTGTATATATTACAGTTTGAGTCATGTATAATCTTATACACTACAATAAATAAAATATTTGCGTATACTACGTATACTTATAATGTATCGCACATTTTCAATGTAAGTATACAGCACGTTGACATTTTACGCTCTGCAGGTCGATAGGTAAACCGACGTGAAACGTTATTTTCGTGTTCATCCCACATTTCAAAGGGATTGAGGCTGACTTTGTAACCCCTAGGCAAAAGTGTCACGAAGAGAACACGTACCGCTCGGTCCGGTATAGTATGGTTTTAAGCACTCCATTATCCCGTGCAATTCCCGTCACGTCGCAGCCGATTGAAACTAAGCCGTATTGAATTAGGATACATTGAGATAGACCTGATAACTCGTGCGTTATTTATAGAATATTTATCATGCTTGACTTTTGATGTACCTGATATGGTGGATGTATTTATTTTGGCTATGTTACATTGTATTCAACAACTTTCTAACGTTTCACTGCTGTATACAGGCCTCACTATATTACGAGAGGGGTCAGGCCATAGTCCACAACACTGACCGAGTGTGGTTTCGCGAACTGCATATATCTTTCGAAAACTTGTTAGGTTCCCTTACCGTAAGACCAGTGATAATTATATTGAATTTAATTTTTGAACATATCAGAGGTATTACGAACAAAAGAGATTCAATAAAATCCTTACTAATATTAAATGAATTATAAAGGCTATTTTATTAATTCGTCAACGCACATGACATATGCGTGATATTTTTGATTAAAATAGTTGAGTTTCGTAAGCTGATTAGACTAATATAAATTTTATTTTATCAAATCATGAGGTTTCCCTGGCTCAAAAATCATTTACTCTAAACGAAACAATAGTATACCAGTATTATAAGGCTTTTAATAATATAATAACTACATTTTAAAAAGGATTGTGTGGAAATATAGAATGTTATTTAATAAATAATGTCCAAGTCTCGAGCTACTGTCGTTCAAAATCGCACTCCATTAGGTCCGTGTAACGAGTCGCCACCCTTGCGATCGCTCTAACAGCGCTACCCGTATTGACACTAAGCTATTGAATTACATATGAGTGACACGGTTTTTGGAACCTCTATGCACGAAGAAACTCAACATACTTTTTAAGATTTTTAATGTTATAGTTAGCATTGTTGCCACTATTCCACGCGGACACGACTTGTATAGTAATAATTAAGCGTACATTTGCTATGTATATGTTATATAGTTAAGTTTACTTGTAATTTCCTTTATTGTTAATATTTTTTATCTTAATTAGTACAATTTTATTACATTCATAAATATTTAATTACGTTATAATAAACTATAGTTAAAATTAATAAATTACTGAATACTTTTACTGAAACTACCTATCTATGCTATCTATCCCTCTTTATTTACTCTCATAATCCTTTGGGACGGCCAGTCTACACAAACATCTAGTGTAGGATGCATAGGTTTACTTGTCCCATGCGGCGTGTGAGAATTACAACAAATTTTTCTGTTCAGTTCTTTTACAGGAGATTTCTTTTGATAGATATTCTTGTATCCGACTCGAGATTAGAACCTTGGACCTTAGAATCTTTAGGCCTATCAGCTAGGCACAGTACTTTGTTGTATAAACGGTTCGTAAATAATATAACATGAAATATATTTCTAAGTTTCATCTCGCCGCACAACCTATTGCATCGATAATGTTGGCTATATTGTCCCGATACCGCAATTTCAAACACGTAATAAATGCGACGGATCTGACGAAAAGATTCAATATTGCCTCGGCGATTCAAGAGAATCAAACGTGAGCCGAATATTGTGCTGTTTAGTTTACTGCCAGTATATAAGAGTTTATTATATCATATACTCGTAGTGCCAATGAATATTTGGGTGTCGATACGATACCCTTTTATTGCTGCGGCTGAAATAGGAATAATAACTCGTATGGTTTGCTTCTATATTTCATGTCTCATTATTTGTTAGGTAAAATATTTGAAATATGGTATAAGTACACTATGGACTTCCTTAAAGTAAGTCCTTCCTTCCTTACAATTGTTTGTTTAGTTTAACTGGTCATTCTGATTTACGTAGCGAGTTATATGGACCTTAAATATATTAGTAATGTCTTTGAAAAGGAAATGAAAAGAATAGTGTACTGCAAAGGCGAAAGGGTTGTGTTTTAAATCATCGCGTCTTATAATTACGTAGGTACATACATACAAGTGTATGTATGTACCTATGCGTAAGGGCATAATAATTACTTTTATTAACCCTAATGTTTACTAAGCAGTAGTAGTTCAATTTAAACGCTTAGGAATCCGAGTAAAATCCCGGGTCTTGCACTTCTAATATTTCCAAGTTCGTATCATTTTTCAACGTAATTACCACTTATCTTACGGTGAAGCAAAATATCATGAAAAACCAACATTTCTGAGAAAACCTAGCAAGTTATCGAAAGATATTTGTAGTTCGCCAACCAGCATTTGTCTCTGCCAGTCAGCGTGGTAGGCTATGGTCTTACATTGCAGGCAGGTCAGGCCCAGCAGTGGGACGCTAAAAAGTATGCAATGCTTACTATCTAAAAAAGATATCATTATGTTATTTAGCTAAAAATTTATTTTATTCAGAACGTTCGAAATACCCACAAACAAGCTATATATGATAAAGAAAATATCTTAAATATATAAAGTACAATTTACAGTTTTTTGAGGATAACAAAATAACAGTAACGTGTTTTCATATAAAATTAAATGTAAATAAAATCACGCACGAATACGGCGTTTTGAACGCGGAATACTAAAGCACTTACCAGACAACACGGTTCAGTCGTGCGTGTCGCACCGTGCATTCACTTATTTTAAAGAGGATTTTTCTATTTGCTTAGTTTTCATAAAATTTATACCTAGTTAAAGTTCACAATTTGAAATAAAAGTGTGAACTAAAATTTCAATATTGTATTATATTATATCGCATTTTATAATGTTGTTTTCCGTAGAAATACACTGTTTTTCATTTATTTCAGTTTTGTATTAAATTGTAACTAACACTGAAAAGAAATGAAACAAATTGAATTCTACATACCTACGAGTAGAATTTGTATGTACCAGACGTCACCTTCCTTTTAAAATATTGAATTTTATCGCAAAACAAGTTATCCTGATATTTCTTCATATACAGGTTTACCTCTCGAAAAATTTATTAAAAATGTCTAACATTAAAGCTACTAATAACCAAAACGAAAGAAAATCGGCCGACAAACAGAGGGGAAAAAGCTGTCTATACTATATTAGTTAGCATTTGGGCCTTTCTTTGCCTATTTGTATACTCGTATAGGTACCCACTAGATATATTATATATGTTTAACCTGCTTTGAACATGTCATATATTTTTAAATAAAAAAATCAAACGTTTATTCACAGTTTTAGTATCAGATTCGATTCATGCCTCGTCTGGATACCGGCAATGTAATTGAGCATTTCTATTGGGCGGATGTAAACAAGTGCCAAGGAGCTCGCTCCATCATTCGGCTCGTTTGTGTCGCTGCCAAAACTGTATCCGATTTGAGTCTTTGAAAATTTTTAATATGAGTTCCAATCCAGCTAAGAGCTTATCTGCTAATATAAGCTTCTGCCGTTAGCTTAGAGCGCACATGGTTTAGTTCTATACTACCAAATACTCTTTTTGAGTAAGCAGGTAAGATATTATTTTGTAGTTCCTATAAAGGTGGCATGGTCTTTATTGCTATATAATATTTTCTACATATCAAACGTTTAACAGCTCTGTTCAATTCAATTCAATTAATGGCTTCAAAGCGTGCCAGTTGAGCACAGATTACTTCGCCAATGTCACGTAGAATGTAGAAGACTAGCAGCTCTCTTATTTCTTATTTCATTTTAATGTTATGTATCATGGAGGTTAGATACAGGAGAACCAACGCTTCATACTAAAGCATTACCCGTCTGTCTCTGAAAATTTGTAGAGTTTATAGCGCGCTGCCGTCAATAAGTAGTATCTGTCAAGTTAGCTATTTATGAGTACTGTCACTATTGTGACAACGTGAAGTTAGGCATTGAGACAACATAGCGATCGCAGCGCCTCCTTGGTTTGACAATATTTCTGAGACACTACATTCTAGGGCCTTGGTTCTCCTGGTTTCTAATCTAAATGGTTATGTATGTTGTAATATATAGTACCTATTTTAAGAATGTGAATTAAAAATAAAAGTTTGACGGCCGCCAGTCCGAATCTAGCAATGGTTGTTTTACTACATGGTGACAGCGGTGTAAAATTTAAATAATTTTCTTACCTGAAATATGGAGTAGTTTGAATGCTTAAACGTTATTGTTTGGTTTGTATTATTAATAAGCAGCTCATAAAGCATGGAACACGCAAGACCGCCACCGGATTTAGTGTTGGAAGGAGGTCCAGCAAGTCGAGCGGACGCGTGGCGAAAATGGATAAAGCAGTTTAACGTATTCCTAAAGGCATCTGGAGTTTATAAGGAACCAAAAGAAGTTCAGGCCAGTCTTCTCATTAACCTAATAGGTTCAGAAGGTTATGATATATATTTAACATTTAAATACATTAAAAATGAAGATCAAGACGATGTCGACATATTAATTGGAAAATTTAATGAATATTTTGGTACAAAACACAATACCACAATGGCGAGATTTCGTTTTTTTTACCCGTAATCAGGAAATCGGTGAGACTATCGACGCCTACGTCACGGCACTGCGGTTGTTAAGTCAGCGGTGTGAGTTTGAACATCTCGAGGATGGATTAATAAGAGATCGAATAGTCTGTGGAATCACGGATAGTGCTGTAAGGGATGGTCTTCTCAGAACTGACGAATTAACGTTAGAGAAAACAGTAAAAATATGTCAAGCGAACGAAATATCCAATGAAGATAGTAAACAAATTGAAACGGTTAAATCGGCGAGTACATCAGCTGTAGATGCATTGTTCGGTGCACGTGCGCCGCGTCGGGGCGGCGGCACGGGAGGCGGCACGGGCGGCGGGCTCGGCCGCGGCGACCGTCAACACGCAGTGACGAGCGTGTTCGACGAGGCAATAGCGAGTTCGATTCTCGGCACAGTAAATATAGTGCAAATGTGAAGTGTTGTGGTGCTTGTGGTATTTCACATAGCGATGATAATAGATGCCCAGCAACATTTTTAAAGTGTTTCTTGTGTAATAATAGAGGTCATATTAAAAGAATGTGCCCTAGGAACAATAATAATAGGCAGGTTCATGAATTAAATACAAAACTAGGTAATGATTTGTTTTTTGTATCGACATTGAAGGAGTATTGTAATCTTACAGACAGTAAGTGGTATGAAACATTAATTTTGTGCAAAAATGGTATGACAGAACGGTTTAAATTAGATTCTGGTTCCGATTTAAATGTAATGTCTTTGTGTACATTAAATAGATTAGGCTTTACTGTAAATGATTTGACACCTGGTAATGTACGAGCTCAATCATTTTGTGGAAGTTATTTACCAGTATTAGGCTCGATAGAAATGCTGTGGTCATATAAGAGTCGTAATTATTTAATAAAGTTTGTAATATCTAGTAATTACTGTCAGAGTATTCTTAGTAAGGATACTTGTGAAAATTTAAAATTAATCAAACGTATCTATTCTCTCAATATTGAAAACTACGAAGATTTGTTTCATGGTGTAGGGAAACTACCTGGAAAATATAAAATTGTTTTGAAAGATAACGTTTGTCCGTCTGTGTGTCCGGTAAGAAAAATTCCTATTGGTATAAGGGATCAATTAAAAAATGAACTTGTAAAAATGGAGAATATGGAGATTATCAGAAAGGTGTCACATCCGACGCCTTGGGTCAATGCTATCGTGTTACCAGCCAAAAAAGACGGCAGTTTGCGTGTATGTTTAGATCCGCGACCTCTCAACCAGGCCATCCGTCGCGCTCACTATCCTTTACCGACGCTTACTGAGATAGCCACTAAGCTTCACGGTGCTAAGTACTTTAGTAAATTAGATGCTCGTTCTGGTTTTTGGATGGTACAGCTGGATGACGAAAGCGCTGATCTGTGTACGTTTGGGACTCCATTTGGGCGGTATCAATTTTTGCGGCTGCCATACGGTATAAGCTGTGCTAGCGAAGTATTTCACGCGAAGATTAGACAGATTCTAGAAGACTTGGACGGAGTAGATTCCTTTGTTGATGATATTATTGTTTATGGGTGTTCGAAAGAGGAACATGATTTAAGATTAAAACGATTGCTAGATAGGGCTCGAGAAGTAGGTATAATTTCAACCGGGATAAGTGTGAATTCTGTGTCGAACAAGTAACTTATTTGGGTCATACGTTTAGTATAAATGGTATGCAAATTGATGCTAGTAAAGTAAAAGCTATTAAAGATATGCCTTCTCCGAATGATAGATCTTCTCTGGAGAGGTTTCTCGGTATGACAAATTATTTGTCAAAGTTTATTCCAAATTACGCAAATATTGTGTCTCCTTTAAGGCAGCTGTTGAAAAGAGACATTGAGTGGTTTTGGGAACGCGCTCACGAAGATATAGTTTCGCGACTTAAAGACGAGTTAAGTAACGCACCTGTACTCGCGTTGTACTCAGCGAGTGAGCCGGTGCTGCTCACTGTTGACGCGAGTGCGCGAGCGCTCGGTGCAGCGCTCATGCAAGCCGGCCGGCCGGTCGAATACGCTTCACTCACGCTCACAGATACGCAAACTCGATACGCGCAAATAGAAAAAGAGATGCTCGCAATAGTTTTCGCTTTAGAGCGATTTCATCAATATGTGTACGGAAGGTCTAATGTAATTGTAGAAACAGACCATAAGCCTCTCGAAGCGTTATTCAAAAAACCACTCGATTCGGTTCCTATGCGTTTGCAGCGCATGATGCTAAGAATACAATGTTATGATTTTGTTGTAATATATAAACCAGGGAAATATATGTTTGTTGCGGATACGTTGTCTCGAGCGGCTCTTCCGGAATTGTTGCAGAATAAGGCTCGTAGTAAGCAGTATTATGATTTGCATTCACGCAATTTACTGCCACTAAAGACGGGTGATGAAGTTTTCATGGCTGATGGTAACACAAAACGACGTGTGTTTGTCAAAGCTCCAGCCCCACAACCCCGGTCATATTTTCTTCGAGATGAATCAGGTAGAATATATAGGCGTAATCGACGTCATCTTTATAATTGTAATAGATCTAAATTGTCGCAACTTTCATCTTCTTCGGGGGAGAAGGAGGAATGTGATGATGGTGAAGATCGTAAGAGTTTATACGATGATGCCGAAAATCATGACTTCGGTCGAGATGATCAAGTAGGAGAGGATGACTTAACAAATCCTGGTCCTAGTAGTCGTACATTACCCGGTGAGTCTGATTTGAGACAGCCTCGAATTGCTGCGAGAAAAGCCAGAGAAAAGTTGGCTTTATTTTTTAATAAGAAATAAATTACTTTAAAATTGTTAGAAATAAAATATTTAATTTAAGTTACAAGTTTATGTTAGTTTTTCTTTTATTGTTATGTTACTTATTTTTTGTATAAGGAAGATGTTGTAATATATTATAGTACCTATTTTAAGAATGTGAATTAAAAATAAAAGTTTGACGGCCGCCAGTCCGAATCTAGCAATGGTTGTTTTACTACAATGTATATCCCCAAAATTTTACAATGACTACTGTCTAGAGGTTCTTAAAAGTTTTACAATTACAAATTTTAAAAATTACTATTTTACCTATTATATAGAGCATAAAACTTTAGTAATAAGCATCTTTTACTAAACTTACATAGTATTTACAAGGTCATAATAAAAATTACAAACAAACTAAAAAACAAATTGAATATGAAAGATAGTAAAATAAAAGATTTGTTGTAAACCGAATATCAACAAAATTGTCATTGACGGGGGAAGATATAAACGAATTCGTGGTAAAACTTTAGGGTAAAAAAAATATGTAAATATTATATCAGATAACATGAACAATCTTCCACCCAAAGAAATCAAAGGTCCGAGAAATGTAAAAAGTTAAGTTCAGACGCCAGTTATTTTAGTCCCCACGTATTTTCTACATATTTTTCGGAGCAGTAACATTGTTATAATATAAACTAAGCATTCGTATCTGGAGGGTAAATGCTATATCTATTTAGAAAATTGTACAATCTTATGGTATTGAATTTAAATTGAGTTAATGAATAAATTAAGAGTCTAGAATCATGTAAATATTATTTGACACAATGAATATTATTAGATCATTACTTAATTCCACTATTCACTAAAAAGATACAAAGTTTGTCGTCGCAACGGCTATCAAAACATTTAAAATAAGTATAGTTTACCGATCTAACGTTAGAACAATTAAAAGTTTAATGAAGTTATATTGTAGATTTACATATTTCTAACTAAATATTAGTACATTATACACTACACCGAGGCAATAAAGGATAGTATTACCTAAGCATTTAAATATTTTAAAGGACAAAACACCACTATCGTACCTTTGATACGTACCGCAAAGCGTATTCACAACTCAACCTCTACAAACTTTTGATAAAAGGAGTTGAGTTGAATAAGATCGCACTCGAATACCTGCTACGAATTGAGACCAGACGAGTCACTCTAAACTTCTCGTTCCCATTCAACGTTCACTTTAACTTTGATGAGTAATCATTTTGTTGCTTTTAAAAGTAATACACACACTTAGGTGTAAAATATATAAAATATTTTTCTTTAAAATTATATTATCGAATAAAATATTATGCCGGAATAAAAAATGGCCTATAATAATCCAAGATGTTGCCAATATGTGTTAAGTATGATCAAAATGCTTACATCAAGTTACATAGAATTTAAAGACAAACATTTTCATTGAAGCACAATATTTTTTTATAAACGTATTGTAACCAATATGTATGTAAATAGGCAAAGAAAAAGCAGTTCAGTAAGTTTTTGTCAACCGATTTTTGTTTAGTACTGCTGATTTGCCTAAGTGTTATCTATACATATAAAGAAAATTGAAGTGTCTGCTTAAATTTAAAATTAACAGCTTTTCACTAAAGCCATATGAAAAACCAAGTTTTTTTGCTGTCTTTTCTTATCTGTCTGTTTGTCCGGTACAAACTAATTTCTGAAACGGCTAGACTTATTTTGACGGGACTTTCACTCGCAGATAACTCCTGTAATAAGTAGTAACTTAGGCTACCTATATTTAAGAATTTTTTTAAAATTTAATTTTTTTGTAAGAGAACTACTATAATCACTATTATTATCGAAATACTTGACGTATACTTAATTGTATTTGCTCTATTCTCTTTCCATCATTTAACCTTTCGATTCTAAAACTTACATGGAGATATTAAAAAAATACATTTCACGAAAGGCTTCGCCGATACAAATTGGACGTTTCAGTTAGAGGCGGGAGGGAAACAACTGCCAAGTCACAGCGGACTCCGAAGCCCAATGCTCAATCACACCTCTCGTTTGCACCGCTGCCAATACTGAATTCGATTTGCGAATTTTAGATATAGACACTTGTGTTTTATTATTTAGTAAAATACTTCTAGTAATTACTTTAAGTACCAATCTACTAAGTAGCAGTAACTTGTTTATAATTGACATTGATTAAAAATAGACTTATACAAGATAGTTTCTGTTAGGGAATGATCTTAATGGATCAGTTCTGTATTACAAAGACATTCACACATAAACATACAATTTATAATGTTTACAAAAATAATATGGGCATCCATCTAGTACAGTAGTTATTTTCATTTAGACATTCGCCATCACTTATTTGACATCGTAAAATACTATACCATACTTATTTTAAGCACGTCAAACCAAAATATCGGTAAAAATAAAAGAAAACTCCACCAATAAACTTGCAAATTTATCCAAATCTATTTTTTGTGTAGACAAAACGAAACGTCGTGTCTGATATAGGCTTATCGCATTTTCACGTCGAATGCTTTGAATGACATTCGCCGATAATATACTGTGTGTTCAAAAAATATTGTATATCTAGTGTGTAATGCACACCAGAATACTACGGATCGAAAACCAAATATGATTTGAATTTAGCCTATTTTGTTGGAATTCGCTATGTATGCATATAATAAAATACTGAGTGTAAAACTTTAGGTCATTATTATAGATACAGAGGCCAAATCAATAATGTTTAAAATTGTCAGTCTGTCTGCGTGACAGCATCATGGAAATACCACTGGATAGAATCTGGTAAAATTTGATGTGATGATATCTGGTTTTCCGACATATTATGTACCTATACTAACCATTCAAATATACGTAAGGACGAACCCAAACAGAACAAGGGTGAGGCGCTAGTATTATATTAGAGAGAGATTGTTGTGTTCATGAAACATTCACAATGTACATGGAGCCAGTCTAGTACAGTTACTTATATGGCTTGTATAATATTTGTTCTGAGCGCTCTCGTGATTGCCATGATCTCAAACAATGGCGCCAATTTATTAATTTGTCATTCATTTATTTCAAAATTGGTAAAGTGCGAGCTGGACTTACGTGAAAATGATTTCCTTCCATAATAAACTTTAACTTTTATAGATTCCACTATAATACTTCTAACCTTTTTTTTATAGTTGAGAAATCCTATAACGGATACATAATACTTCTAACCTAGAATATGTTTATTTACCCTATATGTACTCGTATATCTTTTGTTTTATACATGTATCAATTTTTACCTTTTTCTGTTCAATACATACTGAAAAATGACTATAATGGACTTTAGAAACTTATACACATTATATAAGACAGTGGTAGCCCAGTGGTAACGCGCTCGCTTGTGTTTAACCAAATAAAGCGGATTCAATTACCAGGTCTCGCATCATCATCTGAAATTTTCTTGTACGATTCATTTTTAAAAGATTTACCACTTCGTTAGACCTGCATGTATAAGGACATGTGAAGTCCGCCAACCCGCACAAAGCCAGCGTGGTGGATTATAGTCCTCGTTTGAAAGGAAGCCTATGCCTAGCAGTGGGATGATAAAAGAAGGCTGAATATTGCATATCTAAGTCTTCCGAATTATAACTTCCTTGTTTTCTTTCAAAGTAATTTGAAAGGATGCTATTAAATATTAATTTCTATCAATGTAATTGGAGCGGACAAAAGGGCTTCCCGTGAAAAATAATACAAAAGGAAATAAATATCTCTCAGTCTTTAAGACCCTTGGCATTATTAGACTTATTTATAATATTATTAGCTTCACAATTATATTATAACTAGAAATTCCCGCGGCTCCGCCCGCGCCCGAGGGATGCAAGTTTTGGGTTTTAAGATTTATTTTGATGCCAAAATATAAAAAAAAAACATTCAAATTTTATTTAATAATAAAGAGGGCCTTTATCACCTAACGGAATAAAAATAGCCTACAACCTATTCTCAGACCTAACAAATGTAAACAAAAAAAACATAAAAATTGGTCAAGACTCAAGTCGTTTCGGAGGATTTCGATAACAAACACTGTGACACGATATATATAAGATTTGAAACAATACTTACGACTCAAGCGAATACATAAACTACATATACACATCAGTATTGTTTACTTGAGAAATGATTGATGACCCATACGAACTTTCATCCCCTTTTTCACACCCTTAAGTAGTGATTTCCAGTATAAAAATCCTATGTCCTTCCCAGCGTCACAAACTATATTCATATCAAATTTTCATCTAAATCGGTTCAGTAGATTTTTAGTTTATCCATTACAAACAAACATATTTTTTTTTCTCTATATAATAGTATAGTATAGATATATTATGTGGGTAGTAAATTATTATCTGTGTAATAAAATAACTTGTTCCTACTTACTGCTATCTATCAATGGCATAATAGAGAAAATACACACACAGCTTTAGTTTAGATTTCGACTATTCTAACTAAAATACTAACAATAAACCACGTGATCAATAAAGCGGACATAAAGGATGTTTTTGCGCTTTGAGTATTTATCACCGACCCAACTAGGCCCAATTCATTAATAGCTCCCGAGGGTGCGAGCTCGTCTCTATTTTTTCTCACCTCCACTCCACTCCTTATTTACGATGCCAGCGGGTGAAATTCTATTTATCGCACTCAGACACAGGTTAGTTTCATACGTTCTTA
This sequence comes from Boloria euphrosyne, assembly GCA_951802675.2. Taxonomy (NCBI): domain Eukaryota; kingdom Metazoa; phylum Arthropoda; class Insecta; order Lepidoptera; family Nymphalidae; genus Boloria; species Boloria euphrosyne. Next base: position 1,155,836 of record OX637875.1, on the reverse strand, counting down.
GATTTACACTTTGACATTTTATATTAATCAATCTATTCGGATAAATCCACGAAAAAATCCGAAAAGATATTTTTAGGTTAGTTTAGTAAAATTCTCTGAGTTATTTGATTTTTATAATATATTATTATATAAGAAAAGTATCATTATCAACAGCAATAAAAAATATTAAATTCGACATAGTAAAATAAAAATAAAATTAACACAAATATTGTGTAATTAATAATTATTTCTGATTGAGCATCGAATTATGTACATATAGAATATTTATGTTTATTTTATAACATTCTGTACGTAGTTACTCTGTGCTTAGGTTATCAAGGCTCATCATTTATTTAAATAATGTTAGTGGCAAAGATATCGGCATGATGCGGTACACCGCCGGCTTGGAAAAACTCAATTTCACATTCAACCCTTCCGTGTCTCCCCTCATCGAGGCTGTAGTCCTTAATTTACTTTCTTGTATACTCGCTTGTATATTTTATATTTTATTTATTAAATTAACTCAATAAGCTTTGATTTTTGGAGCAAGCTCGAATCCTGAGAATTACGAATATTATACGAATTTGCATGTATTGTATACGTATGTATATACATACCATACAAACATATTCATCATATCAAAAATCAAAATGTAATTACTATATTGCTTACTTAAATTAACGCGAATATTTGATATTTTATACAACAATCACATTTTCATATATTTTTTGAGTCGAGTCATTTCAAAAAATATGATATGGGAGCCTCCTTAAATATTAATTTTATTCTGATTTTTTAGTATTGTTTGTCAAAGCAGCAACAGAAATACATCATCTGTGAAAATTTCAACTATCACGGTTCATGAGATACAGCCGAACGAACGCAAAAACGAACAGACAAACGGATGGACAGCGGAGTCTTAGTAATAGGGTCCCGTTTTACACTTTGGGTACAGAACCCTAAACAGTAGCCTCACATTTTTAAAGTCGAGTGTTTCGTTGAGCCAGAACAGCGAACAATGAAAAACGTTGATGAGGTTTTAAACTAGCTTAGTAGTTTTGTATTCGAAACTTGTAAAATTAATCCGCACTTTGCTTCTTCACGAATCGTTGGAATCGGGAAAAGAGTAATTTTCTTGTAATAAACTTTTTAAGATATTCTTATTTTTATTTTACAAGTTATTAATAATGTTCTTCTTAATGTATAGTTAAAAAGTGATTACGAATAAAGTTAAACAATAAATTGGGATTTGCTTCATGTTTGAAGTTGACAACACTTTAAATGATGTTTACTATAACCTTTTGCTACTTTCAATTCTGATATTCAAAAATTTCTCTTAACGATGATTTTGAAATAGCTTATGCAATGAAACTTTTTGAGAATGATTAGCTTTTTCATATGATACAACCCATAGAATGAATCGAGAGACCCAAATTCAAATTCAATATATTTTATTCAGCCTTAAATTATTACAATTACTGAACGTCATGTCTACTACCAGTTCGGAAAGAAGAAGCCGCTGACCTGAGAATAACTGGCGAAAGAAACTCAGCGGGATTAATATTATTTTTTTATCTTAATCTGATTTTTATTTTCAAATTACATCTAAATTACTCGTAACGATAATTGTATAAGTTGAAATAGCCTGGAGGCGATTTGAGAAAACATGTGAACCAAGAGTATCATAATAATCTCGGTCATTTCTTCTCGTCTTACTCTACATTACTTATACATATTTATCTGGAAAAAGTCAGAACTTTCTAAGCAGCAAGTTAGGAAGGAAAAAATAAGTTGAGCGACATAATCACGAGTGGTTACTCTTATAAGGCTGTATTTTAATATTTTATATCAGATATTTTACGTGTTTATCAGTAAGACAATGAATAGAAAAAGTTTTTAAATTAACGATTACTAGTTCCTTCCCCTTTACAGCAGTATTTAATTGCAAATTTCAAATTTCGATAGTACATAACGGAAAATGGACGTGGAGTGCAATGAAAATAGATAATATTTATATACTTGTAACTTACAAGTATAAAAGAATAGACTATTCTAAGTCTAATTTACAACTGATGTAATTGCAGTTTTTGTTTTTTTTTTATTCATGAAAATATGATTTTATGACAATATCATATGTTATCATGTAATCAGCCCGTTTTAGCGTCCCGCTGGGCAAGGGCCACCCTCAGTACGAGGGGAATCAGGACATAGACCACCGCGCTGGCCTAGTGCGTTGACGGACTTCACATGTCTTACGAAAACTTGCTAAGTTTTCTCAGACATGCAGGTTTCCTCACGATGTTTTATTATAAGTGGTAATCATGATAGAAATGATTCGCACATGAAAATATCAGAAGTGCGAGACCCGGATTTGAACCCACATCACTCGGTTATACAAGCGAGCGCGTTACCGCTGGGCTACCATATATTAAATGTTATTTCAATGTGAGTGCATTATGGAATAAACTATAACATAATAGTTTAAAACTAATCCTAAGCAATAAATAAAGGCACAGTGAACTATAAAATAACCGCGAGCGCGATGTAAAAGCCGCTACATGGTCCTAAAATATTTATTTTAGGCCTGCCCCTGCACGGGACAGTAATAGCCAATTACATTACTTTATGCAGTGTTGTGAGCAAAAATATTTTTTCCTTTTACATCCTCTATATGTAAATTAAGAGAACACATAGACTGTGACGTCTAAATTCGAAGCTCTTTCGCTTTCCGTTTTCCGGGCTTCAGTCAATCGAGAACTAAATATCTCGGAGTTTCAAATTTACGAGTATAAGAGATTGACTAATAAATAATACAAAATTTAAGTGTAGATTTTCAAAAAGTGTTAAAAGTGTTTGCAAGATCCCGAAAACGGATCAGAATAAAGAAAGTTGCGGTTAAGGCTAGTCCTGGACAAAGGATAATTTAGTGAATGACTAATGGAGAGGCGCTTAAAGAAGAAGAGCAATAATGTTACCAAAATCTGAATAATCGAGTTTGAATTGCTAATGTACAATAAAGTAATTTCATCAGTGAGTGGGCGTGGCGCCAGGCATTGTTTCAACTTTGCAACACTGTTCACAAAAACAATGATCCTATTAATCTGCCAAGAAACGTTTCATTAGTAACTCACAAAGTGAATTTTAATGCAACTCCTCTGTTCGAGGAAGGTTCGAAGTTTAGCCAAGTTTTTTTCTCAGCAATCAGAGCGAGTTTATCGTTCAAGCGTGGACTTGCAAGTTGCAGTTTGTAGCAAAGTGAAGCACGTTTTTGCGTCCCCAATGGACTGTCAGTAGCGGGCTATAAACTTATTTTATCTGGGATGGGCTAAAGAAATACTGAATAAAACAAATACTGCTTCTATTCAAATATAAAAAATTAACAACACTAACTGATAAATTGTGAATTGTGTTTGTTAGTTGGTTCATCTTTAATTTTAAATAACGAATTTGCAATTTTTATTTATACTCGTAGTTCTCTAAATCATTTGAAGTATTTACGTTTAAACTTGCGTAGAGGCTTTAAACTTTAAACGACTATTATAACGTTAAAACTTAGTTCTAAACGAACTCACTTCCCCTATAATTAAAGTACACTAAGTTTGTTTCAATACTCTCTATTAGAGACCACTGTAAGCTTAATAGTATTGGTGCCATAGTTCATTAGTTACTGAGGACTTCGACGACAAAGGCGTTCGAATTAACAAGATGTTGAGTTTCAATCGGCTGGGTAAATACAAAGTGTAGTAGGTACTTAATAACAACTAAGACACCTGTTGTAAAGTAAACTAAACTTTGTATATTATACTAGCGAAATACTCTGACTTTACTCGGGTCCATCTCTGAGTCTAACAGTAGCTAATGTACTACTACAGGTTTATTTCAATCGTCATCACAATCTGATACATAAAATTTAAATTAGTATTAAGCTGTTGTTATAAAGGCAGCGGGCACGCTTAGGAAACCAAGTGAAGCGCACCACTGATATTTTCATATGCGAATCATTTCATTTATCTTACTAAATCTGCATGTCTGAAAGATCCTATCAAGTTGTTTAAATATGTGACGTACGTCAACTTAGACTTGGTTAGGGTGGAGCGAAGAGGTGGGTGTTGAAAACTGATAAAAATAATATCAAAGACAAGGCGAAGGCTTTTTCAAGAAAGCCAGTAAATTTGGATACTGAATCCGGGTTTAAATATTCCTTTAATCGCCAGTATTTTAACTATATTCCACAAAAGCTTGATGGTAAAGGATTTTGGCAACCGAAAGGTCTGGGCGTCGGGTTTAGGCAGGTGTACTGATAAAAAGCCCAATTGACGGGGATTTATGGGACAGTTAGATAGCCGATACACGAAAAGCCTCAATCATTGAAATATAAACGTTTAAAAATGGTCTAGAATTACTGAATATTTGTATTGATATTCAAATAATCACTTATACTTTACATTTTGAAATATTTTTTGATAATATTGTAAAAAAAATCTAAAAAAACAAAACAATAAAGTTCAGTTAGTTCTAAAAAGCATATTATGTTTCTTTTTCTCCCACCATGTAGGTAACTGCTCTAAGATAAAAAGATGATATTTTAGCTTTAGGGATTACAAGTTAATTTAATTCTATGGAAAAACAGAGTAGTCCGAGCGGAGTTCTGTAATAAATGCACTCGTTACGTGCGTTACCGGTTGGTCGCTGGCGCGGCGCCCGATTAGCCGCGCTCGTGCACCTCGGGACCTTTGTTGGTAGTCATCTACATAGCTATACGAACTATCTATATATAGATACTTATGTCTACATCACTGTAACTAGAATACACATAGTGACATGTTTATTCTACATTCCTATAAAGGTAAAATTATATACAATTTGCATGTTACTAGAAGAACCGACAGATCCTGCCCAATTTAGTCTTTACAAAAATCCTAGTATCTGATTGGTTCATGCAGCCAAAGATTGTCATTAAAATCGGTCCATCCGTTTAGAAATTTAATGACATGAACAAGTCCAGAAGAACTATATATTTTTTTGAATAAAACTACCTTTTCGGATTTTATCGCAGGTTTTTGAAACGCAACGAAAAAATACACGAAAAAATTTAAAAAGATTTTTTTTTAAATATCATATATTCACTTAAATGTAAGAGCGAATTTTATACATAAAATATATAAAAAACATTTTTTTTCTTAACATTACTACTGCAAAAGATTTTTTTTTGTTTGACCTTTTTAGCAGCAGAGGAACAGGAAGATGTAGCTCTTGATTCGTATTAACGATAAAAGTTCGTAATATTCTTATCCATAACCCCCTTTTGGAGTAGGTAAAATCACTGCTAAACTAAATACATTAAATTATTTAATGTTATGAAAACACCTACTCTCCTCACGATCTCACCTCAGATGGCACGAAACGTAGCAAACGTAAAGTGTCTCATTAAATTTGTTCCATTCACCAACAAACAAACGTAACCTTAGTTATTCACAGTATAATTTATGTATACTTGGCTTTCATTGGAGCAGCATTTAAGTATTTATCACCGAGTGCCACAATTTTCTCGCAATCCCCAGCGTGGAATTTGTCAAAACATTAATCCTATTAGCTAACGACAACACCGTCTCTAACATCTCAGTTTACAGTCGTAAACGACTATCGTCGTGATATCTTACTATAGTTGCATAAGTTTACGTACTCTATTGCATATTTGGATACGTATTCGATCTCGAGTATCGAGCAGGTCATATCGTAGCATATCGTAGTCTACGGAAAGTCGCGAGTCATCTGCGGCTTTAAACATTGAGGCATTCAGTCGCGATCTCATTCAGATTCTCATTTTATAATTAAAAACTAAAGTAGTGAATTTTGTAAAATCTGCTGTACTTCAGTTCGCTATTCATTGGAAGGGAAAAGGCAAGGCAAGGCCTTATATAATGAGTATAATGTAAATGTTAGGTTTTTTTAATTTTATATTTGAGGTATTCTATGCGCTAGCGCTTCGCTGATTTTTTAACTTTACAATATTATTTCTTTGGTTGCCGTGTTGCTGAGCTTGAACTCGCGAAGCTGAGGTTACTGGTTAGTCATACATTCGTTTCGCTTCATATTTTGTACAGCCTAGATTATGATCATAGTATATATTTTTAACTTCATCTAAATCTGTCTAGCCATTTCAGCGGGCCTAAAGCGAACCTACGATTTAACAAATGCCACTATACCAGATGGTCTTAAAATAAATATATGCTCTACAAACATACCCGTGTAAACTAACCGCGAGCCAGTGTACTGCGTAACGTCGCTTAATCCCAGTTTTAATTAGCCCGGCTGCAGGTGTTCATACTAAATGCACGCGTTTCATTAGAGCTTTGTTCGTAGAATTTTTTATTTCTTTATTCAGTAATAAACATGACTTACCCGACCGCTGTTTCAACCTAACGTCTCCATGGAATTTATAATTCTAGAACACGTTTAATATTTATACAAAAATGTTAGTCGGAAGATGAACCTTGTGTTCTGGTAAAGTAAAAGTGTAAAATGAGGATGAACTGTAAACAACTATAAAGTATGTATGAAATATAAGAAAGCTGGGTTAAACAGTAGTAGGTTCGCGATGTATCTGCAATCAAGAACTAACATAGTTAGATGATGGGAAACCCATATCTTGCATGAAAGATCGAGTAAGATAAGATCTACTAAAATAAAGTATGCATTTATTTCTTTAGAATCCTCAACCTATGCACAATATGTCCGTATAAAACATATAGAGTATCTCAATTAATTTGACACAATTTTCTTAATAGACAATTTTAGTCAAAAGCAGATGAAAGACGGTAAGGTCCTCTGTTTAAAAATTTGTGGATATATTTCCAAATATGTGTTTCAGTTGTGAGTTGATTTTCATTTTTTTAACAATCTGTTACCTTAAACATGGTCACATTTCAATGTCAAAAAACCTTAGCAAAAGTCTGAAATGATTTTAAAATTACTTTGAAGTCAGCGTACCTTTTATGTAAAAACGTATTTAATGTTGAGAGCATGTAGCGGTCTGAGAAACCACTATAAGATATACGTTAACGTTGCACAAATATGTACTCGCACGGAATAAGGTCTTGTATGTATAAAATAATTGCGTAAGTGTAGGATGCAGCCTCGCCGCCTCAGGAAACAACATGTAAATAGCACTGTATATAAATGCGGGTGTCGTAGAAAATTACTTTGCATTCTATTCCATGATATTATAAAATTTAAAATGAAAATATTTAAGAATACGCTATATTTTCCGAATGAACAAAGATGGTAGAGATTTGAACTATAAAAGCAGGTTAGCACGTTGTATATCAGTGTCTGTTATATTTTTGTCACGCATTAATTATTTTGTTACATTAACACAATTTTTCTTTCAAAATGTGTAATGTTGTTGGTAAAATAGAACTTTACAAAGATAACATTATTAATCAATATATTGTATGAACATGAAGTAGAAAGGAGGCACTCCAATTTTCTTTCGGAATAAATACGTACTTAGTCAGAAAAAAACGGAGTGCTATTAGCTTCTTTACTATCTAAACATAACTCTTTCGCTTCTTTTAATATGATGTCTATCTCTAACCTTGTATAAATATACAGATAAAACTAGCGCCTCACCCTCGCCCCGCTCGGGTTCGTCCCTGGGTACAATCGTACCTTACGAACGGTTAGCTTTCTCATAGATAGATGGGATATTCCCGCATCCCGCAGTTAAAAGTATCCTATAGTTTAACTAGAATAAACAGCTATCATAGTACAAAATTGCATCTAAATCTGTCCAGTGATTTTTTCGTGATGCGTTTCTAGACAGACAGACAGGAACAGACTGATAAAATTTATAAAAATTATGATTTGACTACATGTATGCATGTAGAAGAAAAAAAGAGTAGAGGAAGACCGAAAAAGAGATGGATGGATTGTGTAAAAGAGGATATGCGTATAAAAGGGGTGGATGTTACGTTGACGAATAACAGAGTAGAGTGGAAGAAGAAGACATGTTGTGCCGACCCCACATAGCGTGGGATAAAGGCAGGAAGAAGAAGAAGAAGATTTGACTACTAAATGAGTAGAAATGAAAATTTCTGAAGATTTAAAAAAAATATTGAATCACAATATTTAACAAATTCGCCTGAGAATTTTACACGAATTTACCAAGAAATGATATAGGTATAGAAACATTTAAGTATTTATAACATTAAATTACTTTAATGAAATATCTTCATGTCATACTTTTCAGAGAAAACTCTACGTATATCAGACATTGTTCATACTTACTGTAACACTCCAACTAAGAAAACTTTAATTAACTTCGAAATTGTATTCAAATAAAGTTGTTTTAACAAACTAATTTTAATGAATAAAAGTTGTACCTGTAAAAGTAAATTGTCATTATTTTTGCCGGGAGCGTATGTAAACGTAAATGTAATGTTCTTAGGCATTCACGCATCTCTGTTTGAACTTAATTTCATACAAAACGTGCTCTAAGTACGCTCGCTGGTTACGAAGTTATAATTAAACATTAATATACGAGAGTCGAGTATGTACGTAGATGGTTGATCTAGAATCTAAATGTGAATAAAAAATATTAAATTAAATAAATGAATCTAGGGACGCACTGAAATGAGATATTTTTTAGCTTTTTTCTACTAAAATATACATGGCAATAGGTCTAAGCGTACAAACGCGGAAAGCGACTTACCGCCGCATTCAGAGTCACTTATGAACCATTAAGTCGAAAATCTCCATACTAAAGCACAACTTAATGGTTCATTGAGTGACTCTGAGTGCGGCGGTTAATTTTTTGTATTATGTAATGATTATGTTTTTGAATGTTGTCGTGGACTTGTGAATGATAAGACCCCGTGACCATGATTGCTGTAAAGCATTCGAAACATCAGCAACCTAAAATTAAAAAAAACAAAATACGAAAAGATAATTTCATTCATAATATAATATATACGAGTAAATATAAGAAAGTATTATTAAATGTTGTCTTCATGAATATGCAAACCGCTTTACGATTCACTTTGTTTATGAGCTATAGTTGAACCAGTTAATGCCTTAGATTTCTCTAAACTATTGATGCATTTTAAAAATAAAAACTATATTATACTTTTATTGACGACTCATTTGGCTCAGTTGGTAGTGACCCTACTTTCTGCGCCAGCGGTCGCGGGTTCGAGTGCCGCTGGGGGCATTCATTTGCTAATCACGAATGTTTGTACTCCAGTCATGGGTGTTTATATTTATAATATGTATGTATTTAAAATTTATATGTGTAGTGTATCAACTATCTGGTATCCGCAACACAAGCACGTAACATAGCTTGCCACGGAACTGGATGGCGCTGTTGTAATAATGTCCCAATAAATATATTTATTTATTTATTTATATTGATAATCCTACATTTTCTTTTCAAAAATAATTTCATAGAAATAAAAACAAAACCATTCATTAAAATAGATGAAACTCTCTTAGTATCTCAAAAAGATTTACGCTTTAGGTAAGTTTAAGTGAAAAAGCCACTTTTTAAGTAAATATTATAAACTTAATTTCGTACGAAAACGTGCTCCAAGTGCTCAATTCCAGGTCAGCCCAAATTAACTCTAATTAAACATAAACATTTACATTTCCCTCACATAGCGATTCATATCGTATTGTTTGAGCTTGTGTCCATTTCAGCTTATGCTTACACAGCCTACAGGCCCAACTGTAGCGGGGTGAGCATATTATAATTTAAACTATTAGCAAATAATTTTCGTACTAGCCTTTGCCTTAGCATTATTTTCAGTATAATATTGAAAATAATAGCCTGTATAATATTTATTACTTTGATACTAAGCGATATTACAAGTTCAATTGTTTTTTGTGCAAAAATAACAAACATACGTCTTTCAATCTATCATTTAAAACTATCGATTTATAATATCAGCAAGATAATAACCATACATACATAATATATATTTGATAGGTACTTACATATATAGATACTTAGCTTTCAAAATAAAGTTAATAGCACTTTGCCACAAAATTATTCATCCGTAAATCCCCTTTAATAAAGTTGATTTTAAGTCTAAGTAATGAATAAAGTATCACTGTGGGACAACACTCGAACGTATGACTGAAAAATTACAGTGTAGGTTGGACAGCTTTGTATTATAGCAAAAACTTGGGGCACGCTAATTGTCGAAAGTAGTAAGTCCATAATTTTTGTACACCCTCCCGCACCCCTTGACACTGTGTTTTGAGTTTTGCTCATTTAGTTTTTATAGCTATTTCTGATATTTTCGATATTCCTTTTGGGGGAAATGCATGCCCCCGCGTGCCTCCACAAAAAAGCCCTGCATACGAGAATGTATAAATACGAATATCCTTTACTTGTATTACAGTTAAATTCTTTTACAATAAATATATTGGGTAGAAACAAACACAAAATAAAATTAAACTTGTCCCAATAGAATTTAAAAATCGCTCCAGTAAAGCAAATAGGCCGCTAAATAATAAAGAGCGGATCGATAGAGCGTAAACAACAGTTGTTTGATTTCCATTCTTGTGTAAATACAGGCGATATGTCCCGCGGCTACTATGAATACTTTACGCCGAAACGTTTTCTCGTTCGAATTATGATATTTTGTTTGTTTAAATGTTTTATCGTTTGTCTTTTACATTACATTTTACATACATTGACCAACTCTGAAGAAGCAAAGGTATTTTTTAAATTCGGCCCGCTTATAACGTAATTAGATTCGTTGAATAATGTACTCGCAAAAGGCAAAAACTATAATTCAAATCTGTATAAATATATTTTTGTCTACTTGTTACGGCTAATCGCCGAACCGATTATGACGGGACTTTCATTGGCTGATGATGATGATGAGCCATTTATTTTATGCAAATAATAAGTACTTAAGAATGAAAATTATTATTTTCATTTGTCAATCTAAATCTAAAGGCCTTTAATGAACTATTCAAATTTGCTTATTGAGTTAAGTCTTATTTAGAAGCATACATTTTGTAATTTGTCATCATGAATAATTATTTAAAATTATTTGAAATATAATTCATAAGACATTGCCTACAGCCCTGTAATTTAAACTTTGACCCCTTCAGTCCTTTCTGTTTCCTTGATTTCTCTATAAAGGAAGATGTTTCGTGTTATCGGATCAGATATTTACATATTTTCGGCACACTCGTCCAAGTTTTACCACAAATTCGATTATTACATAAGCATCAGCTCTCACTTTCTTGAATATTTCTTTCGTTTCCTTTAAATTGAGTTCTATTTTCGTTTTCTTTGTATTATCTGTGTTATGTTTCATATTTTCTTTAATTTTAAATTCATTCTTAAGTTATAATTTTTTTTTCTTTTTTCCTTTTCTCGAATTTGTGTGTTGTAATAACACTAACATAATAATATGTATGTCATATCTTAAAAATGATAATTTTAAAATAGAGTTTTGTTATTATAAATTTTTCTACACATTAAAATTCTAATCTTCATTTTTTTATAATTAGTTTTTTTTATAATAAGTTCTGCGAAAAAATATGTTTAGATTATATAGTTGCATAGAAAATATAGTATACCGCCAATCGATTTGTGGCAGTGAAGCGACGTCTCACCGAGGCGCTAACTTGCTAATTGTGTTTAACTTCACTAATAGGGGATGCCGCGGGCAAACAGATAGTTATATAACACAACTTGATTGTATAATAAAGAAGTTTTTGTGCACTAAGTATCCGATTAACGAGCTGACCTGGCAGTAGAAGCAACGAAATAGTTAGGTTAGGTTAGGTTAGCCCACAAGGACTAGACGAAAAGAGCGAGCTATGGAACGATGGCAGCAGCAATAGAATGGAATAAAAAGTTAAAGATAGAAAAACTGAATCTAGCTGGAGCATGCCTTTACCCTGATAGGGGTTTCTATGAAAAAATAAAACCAAACGAACGTAACAAACAATAGTAAAATTTAAACTTAACTGGCCGAGTTTTAAATAAGTGTATAAGGTAGTGATAGCCCAGTAGTGCCGCGCTCGGATAAGCGAGTGATACAGTGATACACTTTTAGGCACGGGCCTCCCTTAGTACGAGGGGGATCAGACCATAGTCCACCGCGCTGGCCTAGTGCGTGTTGGCGGACTTCACATGTCTTACGAAAACTTGCTAGGTTTTCTCAGACATGCAGGTTTCCTCACGATGTTTTCCTTCACCGTAAGACAAGTGGTAATCATGATATAAATGATTCGCACATGAAAATATTAGAGGTGCGAGACCCGGATTTGAACCCGCATCACTCGTTTATACGAGCGACGCGTTACCTCTGGGCTACCACTGCCTTTGCCATGAAAAAGTGTATATAGAGCAAAATTGTAAAGGAAATTCATTTATATAAGACATAAATGTAAAACTTAGGTGATGAATGGCTAAAATATATTAGTGAAAGTTTGAAAGTAATACTTGTGAAAGAAATGTAAGGAAGTGGTATAATCGCATATTCATTTTTAAACCAGGTACGAAAGTAAATTACATAATAAAAAAAGAATTCCCAATTTCATGAGAACTTTTACTAGTATGTGTCGCATCCATACTAATATTATAAATGCGAAAGTAACTCTGTCTTTCTGTCTGTCTGTCTGTCTGTCTGTCTGTTACCTTTTCACGCCTAAACCACCCAACCGATTTTGCTGAAATTTGGTATGTAGATAGTTTGCATTCATGAGAAGAACATAGGCATATTATTTTTTGGAAATTCAACCCCTAAAAGGGTTAAAAGGGGTGGCAAAGTTTGTATGAGAAAAATATTTTTATTGCACATTTTTGCATGAAACTTTGAATTAATGCTTTTTAGTACAAATGATGAAACACGTATTTCAGGGTTTTTCGAAATTCATCCCCATTGGGGGTTAAAGGGGGTGGCTAAGTTTGTATGGGAAATTTAATTCTATTGAAATATTTTGCGTGACACTGAAATAATGCTCTGCAATACAAATTATGAGATACATATCTAAGCGTTTTTTGAAAATCAACCCCTATTGGGGTTAACGGGGGTGGCACAATTTGCGTAGGAAAAATATTTAACAGTAATTTTTACCATAAGTCCATAACATGAACCACGTACATCAGTTTATCATTAACGAAAAACACACTAAGAAATTATGATACAAATAGTAGCAAAATTGGTTAAAAATAGGAAATAAATTTTAGAAAGCGCAGCAGTGGCGGCACGGCAGGATGCTACACAGTAGTTTTCAGAAAAGAGGGCCAGAACTTTAAATGGGGAATCAGTCCTTGGTACCATTATAAGTAACAGTATATAAGCAAAAATGTTTATTTTATTCACTCTTAGCGCGAGCGAAGCCGCGGGCACCGCTAGTATAATATAATATGGTGTTGCATTATAACAAAAGTAGAAATGCATGCTCAAACCAATGAAATCGCCACCATATATAAGTAATGATTTAAATTGAAAAGGATAAACTTTTTCAGCATACTTTTCAACTATAAAAACGATGCAACCGCCGAAATTCCCACTGAGCTCGAGCTTCGCCTCGATTAAGCACTACATTACAAACTAAGCCCGTAAAGTGTAAGGCTCTGGAAATAAATGACTACGTAGCCACATAATCCGATCGTTACTTTAAATAAGGATAAAAATTAATGCATCTAGAACTATTTTATACCGTACTTAATACTGATTAAGTTACTCACATTGCATAAGTTTGTCTTTGGCAAGTAGTGTCAGTTATTTAAAGAGCTTTCTTCAATAAAAGTTTTTTACTATTAATTTTTCACTTTAAATACTTTCTTTACTTTGAAACTGGCAATAATTCAATTTGTAGTAGTATAGGAAAAATAAAACTTACTCCTCGTCGTAATCGATGTAAAATGCTCTGAATGTTTAGAAAAGAGCCGATTTTTTTACTAAGCTTCTAACTATTAAATTAAATAAATAACGTCGTATTGAAAACCATAATAAAATAGTTGTTACAGAATTCACAAAACAATATTATCATTCGAAATAGGGCGCTAGGGAATTCGATTTCAGCTCTCTGCAAGTGTTTATATCAGTCTCCATCGTGTTTTCCTCATTCCTCACGATATTAGCTCAATTAACCGGCTCGTCTAAAAGCCGTAAACTAAGGAATTAAGTTGACTAATTTCTTTTTAAGTACTAGTTACTGCTTGCAGTTTTGTTTATATTATTTAATATTTTAAGTAAACAGTGATTAAAGGTACAAATTTTAACAGAAATTGTTCAGCTGTATACGAATGTTACAAAGCTGAAGCTGTAGTTTGTTTGATTAAACGTTATTATCTCAGGAACTACGAATTAAAAAATATTTTCCATTTGGATAGCTGATTTCTCGTGGAAGACTATATTATATAGTTTAGTAGCGACTCACCCTCGCTTCGCTCGGGTTCGTCCCTGCTCCCTAGTAACCCCCTATTTTTTTCACAAACTTTGAATGTCTTATTTTTTATATCTAATCGAAAGCCTAAAAAATAAGTTTCACGCTTCTAGCCTACATCCTATCTCAGACTAGACTATCTGGGTACCTAATTTTATTTAAATCGGTTCAGTAGTTTTGGCGTGAAAGCGCGACAGACAGACAGAATTACTTTCGCATTTATAATATGAGTAAGGATAGAAGGTCATAATTAAAACTAAGAATTTGGTTTCCGGTCTGTAGAACACGGACGGAGTCGCGGGAAATGCTACTTCTATAAGCCTTACAAAATTAACCTTACAGTTTTGTGTGACCCAGAAAAGTTTCAATTTTATTACTAAATTTCATATCAGACAGCTCCACTCCATCTTATCTCGTGTTACTTGTTAGCGCGACACGTATCGATGTCTGCGGCGTACCAACAAATGGCCTACAGCTGCCGCCTACTATCTAGACTCAGCTCAAATTGATACTGGCATAAAAGAACTTCGAATTATATGTCACAATTACATTTTATCGCCATAATATACTTTAGAATTTCCGATCATTACAAGTTTTTATTTAATACTTTCTTAGATTTACGCGATTTTTTATTTAATGTTTATTGTTACTGTTCATATAGATAATATTAATAGCCTAAGTTATTCCTTATATCATCAACTTTCTGCCAGTGAAAACCCGTTTAAATCGGCCAAGCTGTTACGGAGATTATCGGAACAAACAAATAGACAGGACAATTATATTTATCTCATAAGTACAGTAAGTATATATTATTCCATATTGCGCATTTATATATAGGTATAGATGTTTAAACACGAGTAGCTTAATGTTTAAACACCTTATTACTATTTTAAAGTAAGTACTACGTTGGTATATTATGTTCTGTACGTATAAGTACTGTAGGTATTTACGAGTAAGTAATAATAAAATGAAAAATGAAATATAAAGTATCCATCAAAATGTACAGACCTCCACATTAATTTTGTTATCGTTGGTCCACAATTGCATGTTTTTCATGAGATTCCTGCGGGACAAGTGTTCGGAGTGTTGGAGAACGTGAACGTTTATTGCGAGCGTAACTTAGGTCTAGAGGGAGACACTGAAAAAGCTTATCACTTAGAATATGACAAGAAATATATTTTATAATTTATATGCGCCATTTTTGTATAAGAAAGCTATTATAAAAAAAGTATTTACATACGTCTAAGGGACGTATATTATTACAGTAACATAAATAATAGTCTGTTGTACTAACCTTAACACAATAAAAAAAATACCATATTAGGCATAGACATCAGATAGTGCCACCTTAAGAGAACTACAGATTTTTATTCATTTTTCCAAATATATTAGTTATAATTGATATATAGATCAATCATGTCTTAATTATATGTAGGTATAATATACATACCTACCTAATATAAAGCGTTAAACTTTCGATAATAAATCATACTTCGAAACTTATTATTAAATAAATGAGTATCTCATCCATACATATTTCTTTAACCTATTTTTATTAAAACATCTCAAAATTTAATGTTTTCCGTACAAGTTGCCAGCAATCCATCATTCGGATAAGTTACTATTAAGCGCACCCCGAGGGTTTTGTCATCTTGTTTCCGTAAATCATTGTCATAAAAACCCAATGCCTTGACGAAATATATTTTTAACATTGCTTTTTCCATAGCAAAATATGTTTTACTTAGAAACTAAGTTTCGTATTAGCACAGATAACATAATACTGTATTAGTAATATTTATTGCGGTTATTATTTTATATATTTTTTTAATTTTATATTGATTTGTAACTTTTTAACTTTAGGTATATTCAAATTTTTGACAAAAATTAAGCTAGTGACGGCCGAATTGAAAAATACAATATTGGCAAACAGTTATTTTCTCTTAAAATAGCTTCCTTGCTTTCATGGAACGCAATCAGGACCTGCCGAAATGTCCGTACGATGGTGTAACATGGAACGGACGCGTAAGCTTCAATTTTCTTTTTCCAACGCCTCTCCCATATCGCTTGTATCAGTATACGTGAATTCAATTACGGGTCTATTCTTTTTAAACTCGAGCTATAAATCCCACTTTTAGACTAAAATCACATGCCAAACCGCCAAATGTTTGTTTTTAATCTATGTAATATTTTGAAACAGATTATTTCATTTATTGGTATTATAAAACGAGATTACTTTTTTACTGATGATGGTTTTATTTGAATTTTGAAGATATAAGGTGGTACTTTAGTACTTAGAAATAGTAAAAATTAATAAATTCTCCTAAAAATATCACAATCCATACAAATATTTAGTATAGTATCATTCTATCAACATTGATTTCTTTATTATGATAATGGATGTTCAAAAATTCTTACAGATACGTTAAAACCTTACGTTAAAGTTTGTATTATCTAATGTATCTAATTTGATTTTCATATTATATTTTTACCTTCAACTAATAAATTATTCGTTTGTTTGATGTTTTTATGAGTTTTTATATGAAGTTTTAGGTTCTATTCATTTTGCTATAACTCGACGATAGACGTGCGCTGCAGCCCATCAACTTCTACGCCATTCGATCGAACGTCATGTAAATTGGTATACATGGATACTTGAGTGTGGAGAATATTTTTGTTCCGTTCAATTCTGAAGGTGAACTTTTTATCTATGGGCTTTTTATCCATATCACCTGTCACTTGATTTTCAATCTCAATATTAACATAGATTTTCAACTGAAATAATATAATCTAGGTACGTATTAAAATTTAAATAGTAGAAATGAAATAATTAAAAATTAAACACTCCACTGTATATCTCTCTGCTACCCTTTAAATTAGTGAAATGAAAGGGCAATAGAGTGGTCCTTAATTATTAATTAATTATTGGTCCATGTCGGATGCAGAAGAAGGACAATGGTCGCCCTTTCGTTAAACTACACGCTCTTTGTTACGATTGTCGGAAAGACTTGGGATGTTAGTGATTAATGTTAAGTGGGATGTGCTTGACTGTTCCAAATCAGCCGTTATTTATTTTTAAAGGTCCCATTGATTGAATTTATAATAATTATTCCCTATGATTAATTTAAACATAGTTGTTTATTATTGGCACTATATTTTAAATTCTTCTCCTTTAGCTTAGCTTTAGCCTAGTAGCTAAAGCCAATTCTAGCCATTCAGGTCTGGTTGGCCAATTTCGTGATATAATACATGATTCATAATAGGAGTAAGTATATGTTAGACTTCACAACATGTTTACGAAATCTCATAAGTCAATTCAGAATACCTCTCAAAATTGACTTGACATCACAACACGCATTTCACAGTTCAGTTAACTACGTAATGCGTGCCCGAACTTACTCAATGGAAACGGGAATCCAATAAAAACCTGTCAAATCCAACAGGCCAGGTGCGATACACATCCGTAATCTCCACTCTCTCATGGATCAGATATCCATAGTTAGGTATATATTCTGTAGTTTAATCTGCAAACCTATTTGAAAGTTAAATATTTAGTTTTAATTCATTTAAATACTTAATTTTGCATAGTTTGTTGATAGATGAGGTATAAATTTGATTTACGAAGGTTGATAATATAAGAAGAAATAATGTTTAAATCGCTAAACAGGTTTCGATGAGAACAAGCGTCAAGGGTATGTCGTACAAAAGCGGGATTAGACGACTCCACCATGCACACCATGGATAAGTCAATATGGGGCTATGAACAAAATCAAGTATTTAGCGAATAAAATATTATAGCAGGTATATAGTACATGAACTACCTCGTTGGTATAGTGCCTATCATGTACGGCAACACGGGCTTGAGTCGAGCCAAGTTTAGGAAATGAGAGCTTTTATTTGTAATATTAAAACTGGTCGCTAATTTACAATTTATGTTTTTAAAAGCCTAGCTGTTTAGACATTATGAATAATAATTGAAGAGGTTGCCGTTGCGAAACAGTTAATGAGACGCCGCAGGATCGCCTAAGCATCTAACCTATCAGAGAAGTACCAGGAGCAACCCGCATGACACAACGCCCACCGAAAGGCAATTAAAATGAATTCAGGCAAGTAAAAAGTATTTAAAAAATACATTGAAAGACGAAACACGATCCTTGCATGAAAAATATTAGATTCAATTTAATACTATTGATAAAAAATTATATGAAACGGAACGTTGAGTACGATTTGTAATGACTTTGGCGTTCCGTTCAATCTATAAATATAAAATAACAAAACTCTAAATTCTAATGCCGTTGCCGGCATTCACATGCCGGAGTTCACCGCCAATGTTTTGTGAAAAACTTTGTATTTGTGCAAAGTTTAATATAATTTTACTGTGATTTATAGCAGTGATTATGATTATTTAATATTTAAAGCTAATATCATGTACACTTGCAAAAATGGAGCACATTAGGCAATTTGATTGGTGAGGTTTTGTATTTAATTGATTTTTATTGCAAGTTTTTTCTAGAAATTCTTTCATTAATAACAAAAATATAATTAATATTACATAATTATTACATAGTAGGTGCATGACAACAACTAAAACATCCCATGAACGTGTGCTCACATTTAGTCCCATCTTTGTGCTAATATTTAACATGTCTAAATTCAGGCAAATAAAGTATTTAACAACGTCGAAATACGATCTTTGCACGAAAAAGGTATAATTTAATTTAATACTATTGATAAAAAAATGTATGAAACGGAACGTTCATGGTTTGTAATGACATTGACGTTCCGCTCAATGACTTAATCAATCAAAAATGACAAAAGTCAAAACTAAATTCCAATTTCTAATGCCAGCATCAAGAGTTCACCATCATTGTTTTGTGAAATACTTTGTTTTTGTGTAATGTTTAATATAATTTTACTGTGATATAAGGAAGTGATTATGATTATTTAGTACCTATTTAAAGTTAATATCATATAAAGTTAAATAATTTTATTTAAAAATGGAGCACATTAGGCAATTTGATTGGTGAGATTTTCTATAAAATTAATTTTCATTGCAAGTTTTTTCTGGTAATTCTTTCATTAATACATAAATATAATTCATGATAAATACTCTGTTTCATGTACGCTATTTATGCAATTTACAGATTTTTATTATAATCCTTACCTGTTTTTATTGTTTAGGCAATTTTTTTTATTGAATAATGATAACACTATAATTGTCTATCAGATTATAATTGTAAGTTCTAAATTTCAGGTCTTACTCTAAGCCAGATACATGTTTTTTAACTGCAGAAGACTTAGATAATAGTGTGACTGAAAGAATTCTTCGTAACAAATTCCATGATCCCGCGATTTCGAGTGACTCTGATACTGAACCACCAGTAATTGACTGGGATAAAGTCTTTGCTAAAAAAGACAATGTAAGTACCAATACTTACTCTCTAGCTATAACTTTTTTATAAAAGAAGAAACTGTAAAACTATTTATAATTTTTTGTTAGTTTTCCAGAAATAACCGTGTATTTGTACCATGTATGCCAAAGTTTATGTATTATCCTAAATTATCAGCACTCACTTCATATCAACACTTCCAATGTATGAAAGTGTTATGTTCAGAAAACCCTCATATTTTACCAGATGAGTTTTTGCCAAGACCTACTAAAAAGGACTTTAGGGTGTTTGAGGTAATTTATCATTTTTATTCAGTCATAATAAAAAAACTATTAATAAGTAGTTAATTTTGCAAATATTTATTCTTTATTTTTTTAATCTATTTACTCAGGAACTTAAACCAATATATGAAAAAGAGCAAAAAGAGTTTAAAGAATGGGCTAAAAGTCAATGGGCAGCAGTTCACTGCATAAAAGCATTACGACCCAAACCACCAGTCGAATTTGTTTATGATGCTAGATTTAAAATGAGAGAGAATGAAATGCAGTCATACCCTAAAATGTTTGACATGGCGGCACAAATACCTCTGGAAACAAGAAATAATAATTTTGACTTGGTTCCTAAAAGTGAATTGAAAAGTGTAAGTGTTTTTTTTTTAATTTTAGCATATATAACTAATATTTTAGGTTTATTTATTTAATTATCTTTATTACAGGTGGATATTAAGCTACTCCCTCAGATTGAATGTAGAAACATAACCAAAAAGCTCACCATCATGAAGCAATGTGCTGTACCGGAGCCTTGCAATAAGCATCCCTGCAGATTTATACTGCCTAGTAAGTTGTTTGATAAAAAAATTACGGTATTAATAATATTATTGTTTTACGGTGAAGGAAAACATCATGAGGAAGCCTACATGTCTGAGAAAACCTAGCATGTTTTCGAAAGAGAAGTTCACCAACCTGAACTAGGCCAGGGTGGTGGACTGTGCCCTCCCCTGTGGATCCCCCTCGTATTGAAGGGAGCCCCGTGCCCAGCAGTGGGATGCTAAAAAGGACAGATTACAATATCAATACCACACTAATTCTATCCAGCTTCCATAACAGATTCATCATATTCCAATTACATTGTAACAGCATTTTTTATGTGTTTTAGATGAAAAATCAGTCTCCATTTTGCCACTAACAGAAATTCAGAGAGAGCTTGCACAGTTCACTTTGGACAATAATGCGCACCACATTGCTAGTGAGAACTCTCTCAAATGCTTAATGGAATTAGACAGGTATTGGGACATCACTGTGTCTGTTGTTCCTGTCATTGGACCTGGTAAGTGTAAAAAAAAACATTTAGGCTTGGAAAAAATGCAAACAATGTTAAATGTGTCAAGATTGATTGTTAAAAATCAAAATGGATTTTTTTCTTTTGAGTAGAATACTTATTACATTATTGTTTAATATTTACCCTGTGCAAAATTATTATTTTTGTACCATCCAATAGCGCTTAAAGCTAAACTCTAAAGAGTCATCCATAAAGTACGTCACTTGTTAAGGGGGAGGGAGGGGGTCGATTAAGTGTGACAAGAGGTGGGAGGGGTCCTAAGTTTTGTGATGTCACATTTCAAAATCTTATACCTAAGTGTTAAAATGCCAATTACATTGTTGGCGAGTTAATATTTGTTCTACTAGTGTCACGCGCTGGCCTCAGCTTGTAACATTCTTTAATGTAATTAATAATTTATTGTTAATTTTTTCAAATGTTTGAGTTAATGTTAATTTTTATTTAAATATTTTTAATGAAAATAAAACTAATTTGGAAACTGCTGTTTAATTTAATATTTCTAAATGCATAATTGCAAAATATGTGATGTCACACTGGGAAGGTAGTGGTCACAAATGTGACCAACTGTGACACGGAGGTGGGGTCAAAAAAATCACGAAATTAGTGTGACATGCTTTATGGATGACACCCTAATGAGTAATGGGAAATCAAAAAATGTAACTTCAAACTTACATGTTGCTTAAAGCAAAAAAATTAAATACTAAATTAGTGTAGAACTTGTTACTCATAGCTGTGATACTTATATATTTTAAGAATGTGTCACTTATATATTTTAATGATAACAGATGGTGAATCAACAAATGTAGTAGTGTTGGGAGATGAGTTTAGTACCAACAGAGAACCTTCCGTCATGAGAACTTACAGAGCGTTTAGACATTTGTTAGAACATACTCTTGTACCGTAAGTCGATTTTATTTTATTTTTATTTTTTTAATTTTGTTTTGGCTTTTTATTTATTTTTTTTTTGCCTTTTTTAATATGCCATGTATATTGTATATAGTATATACAATCTCATAAAACAAATAACTATGAAATATTGATATTTAAAAGTTAAAACATGTTATTATGTAAATTGGCTTTTGATACTTTAACTACCTTTTTTTAATAATATTAAACAATATTTATTTTATTTTAATGAATTAATTTAATGAAAGAAACAACAAAATGAACAGTATTCAATTTTTTTTTTATTTTTAACTGTTTATTATTTATTTTTAGGCCATCAGAAAAATCCAAATTGCATTATAAGCATCTAAATGACAGTATTAATGAAACAGCCCACAATATTGTAGCTGATGACACAGATCTGTCCTCCGATGAAGAAGACGCTGGTAATTTATGTATAGACGGTATGTAAATTAGTATACTTACTTCAATAAATGCCTCAAATTAGTGTGATAACTAATAATAATTTGATTTATACTCTTTGTACATTAATAAACTAAACGGATTGGTTTGAACCCAGGACCTCTGTAGTTAGTCTTTGGTTAATTATGACTTTTGATAGGAATTATTGATAGATAAATGATAATCCAAGATAATAATAATAATTGTATGTATATAACCGAACTTAATGATAGAATGACATTATTGATACAACGACGACGACGACGTAAGCGCGTATGTCGACGACTGACGACTATATTTCGACTTTTACTCATACGTCGAAATTTAAATTGCCTCTACGCAGTATGGCGTAAAGTGCTTATGAAACAAATATTATGTACTATCCCGTACAACACTATTATAGTTATAAATTAAAACTAGCGGACCCGACAGACGTTGTCCTGTCTACACGTCTTTAATTTGAAAATTTCAAACTTCTCTACATGGAGATAAGAGACCAGGAGAACCAAGGCCCTAGAATGTAGTGTCTCAGAAATATTGTCAAACCAAGGAGGCGCTGCGATCGCTATGTTGTCTCAATGCCTAACTTCACGTTGTCACAATAGTGACAGTACTCATAAATAGCTAACTTCACAGATACTACTTATTGACAGCAGCGCGCTATAAATTCTACAAATTTTCAGAGACATTTTCAGAGACAGGCGGGTAATGCTTTAGTATGAAGCGATGGTTCTCCTGTATCTAACCTCCATGCTTCTCTAACTGTCGGGACAGACTAAAATTAAAATTCGAATATTATTTAAAATTTGACACTGCGATGGTAGCGCCGTCTGTCGGATCCAATGTAAAACATTCCAAAATCAACAACTACTAATAAATTAAAAATTAATTAAAAAAACATTGTCCAGCGGACAAAATTGTGAATCTAAACCATTCCCAGATCCCCTTGAACACACAAAAAATTTCATCAAAATCGGTCCAGTCGTTTGAGAGAAGTTCAGTGACATACACACTCACAGAAGAATTATATATATAAAGATAATGATGACTCCTTTGTGATATTTTAATTACAACTGTTTAAATCTGTTTTAAAAAAACTATTTTTTAATCAATAACATTAATAAAAAAAATGTCCGCCAGTCTAGGAAATACCACTCACCATCTTTCTTATTTACATTGTGACTAGAGCCCTATGTGTTAATGAAACGTCAAAAAAATCATTTTTTTTTTAAATCTTTAGAAGATTATGGGATGAAAGATTTGACGGTAGCTACGGAAGACAAGGAGGAAAAAGAAGGCAATAAAGGAAAGGCAAATAATGTTGCTAAGAAATCAAATGAGGACGATCAAATTGGGTTCTACAATTGCACATGTAAAGGTAATATTGTTTTTTTTTAAATTAAATATACCATTTTGGTTTTAAAGTCTCTTCTTTATAAATGTGTAGGCTATTTTATGATGTTATTTTTTTTATTTTATTTTTTTATCACTTTGTTGCATTATATATTTAATATTAATATATTGTTCAAAATTGATAAAAAAATTATAAAAAGTGTATGTTTATTAAAAATAAAGTCATTTCTTTAAAACCAGTGCCTTGTATATTCCTTATTATTTATAAGGGTAAAATGCTCAATTTTCCTGGGATAAAATCCGTATCTGTTCAGGCTTTCTGGCGATTGTGCAACAGACATTCATTCAAACATTAAATCTTTCATATATATAATATTAGTAAAATTGCTTATTTTTAAATTAATTTTTATTACATGTATATATTTTTATATCAGATACAATCTTTGAGAGACCACCTCCGAGATCATTCAAGATATGGCAGGTTAACAACAAAACTACTGGCGAAAATATAGACATTGTTGTTCACGCTCCTCATAAAGTCAGAGTGAGTGTAACCTACTGTTAATTCTTTTTTATTGAAAATGTATATATAATTTTAAATAAAAAAAAATCTTTTTTATTGAAAATATATATATATATAATTTTAAATAAAAAAAATTTGGGAAATGAAAAAAAAAAGTTTTTTCTTATGTGTATGTAATTTAAAATATCTTTATTGTAATACTGTTTACTGATTTATAATTATTAATTGGGAGTAAAAATTAATAGAAATTAACAAATCTGTAGGCAGCTATTGGAAATATAAATAAGTAATATATAAGTAAGTAAATAATTTTTTTTTT
This sequence comes from Boloria euphrosyne, assembly GCA_951802675.2. Taxonomy (NCBI): domain Eukaryota; kingdom Metazoa; phylum Arthropoda; class Insecta; order Lepidoptera; family Nymphalidae; genus Boloria; species Boloria euphrosyne. The sequence continues at coordinate 1,131,169 of OX637875.1, read as the reverse complement.
AAATATGTTTTTGTGTCCAAAATTTTGCTTTTTACATATTTCGTATAACATTTTTTAATCCTTGTTAATAATAATATTATATACTATAAAATTAATGATTGTCTAGGATAAAAAAGGTGAAGTGTTGTTAGAGCCCATCCCAGAATATCAGATCGAGCTTGGCGCGAGTGCTCAGTCCAAGCAGAAGATACGGAGTGCGGCCTTGTCAATGATGTTACGGAAGAATGCTACTTTAGTTAACGGTACATTTTATCTTATACCTTTAAACGAGCAATTCTTGTATATAAACTGAATCTCGGAAACGGCTCCAACGATTTTCATGAAATTTAGCATGCAGGGGGTTTCGGGGTCGATAAATTGATCTAGCTTGGTTTTATTTCTAGAAAACGTTATTTGATCAATATTTTCAGGCAATGAAAAAAAGCTACAATACCATTAGAATACGAAGGTGAATTTCGCTGTCATCCACAAGATTATAATAGCTCAGATTGATTGACAGCGGAAATCGGGCGGTCTCTAACCTGGGCCTATAGCCAACCGGCATTCGTTATGAAGCGATTCGATTTCTACAATCGTCATCGCTTAAACGCAGCGTATGCATTTTGAACTTTAAATCACTAATTATTGAAATGAATTTACATTGTCTACCATCATCTATTCGTTGACAACAGATCACGTGACATATCTAAGGCATATGTCAAACCCATACATTTTGGACTTTTCTACTAGCGCTTTCGCTAATCGATTGTTACATTGTCTAGGCCCTCTGAAGTCCTCGGTTCGAATCCAGGTGTTTCCAGTCCGATTATTGTTTTTTTCTTTTTTTTAATTTTTCCAAAAAAAAACCGAGCGAAGCTCGGTCGCCTGATATTTATAATTAAACTAGCGACTCACCCTTGATTCTCTCGGGTTCGTCTCTAGATTAAGCTCGAGCGAAGCCGCGGGTTCCACTAGTAAATGTATACAAAAACTTATACTTAAACAAATTATATACTAAAACCTTCCTCGAGATCTCTCTATCCATTTGTGATAACAGCATGAAAATCGGTGCAGTAGTTTTTGAGTTTATTGCGAGAAGACAGACAGACGCGGCTGAGGACTGCTTTATGATATGTAATGATTATGAAAAAAAAGTATATTACAATACATAATTATGTATGGTTCATACACGTCATGTTCATATATAGAATAAGATCTACATATAATGTTTTATCGTAATTCATTACTTTTGAAACATCAAAAGCTTTTACGTCTCCAGTCATCACATTATAACAGCCCAATAGTTCATTTTTCCCGAAATGTTTTTTTATTTACTATAGTGTCTTCTACAGTTAATTCTTCTTGTTGAAATCGATTAAGAATATAATATACTTATTTTTGAAGTAAAGCATTTTTAGACATTACTGAGGTAAGACAAAACGTGTAAAAATGAGTATCGAGGAAGTGAGAATCAAAGTTATTATTATTTAAAAATATATCTTTATATTTTTATAATAATATAACTTTTTTTTTCAAAAAATATATTTTATTTTTTATATATTGATATTTTATTAGTAACGTTTTAATTTAAATCGCGAGAATAAGTTGCATGTTGTGATTTTTTTATAACAGTGCGTGTAGATGGCGCCACCGGGGAAGTAGCGACCTTCGAGAATTTGACTATTGAGGAGTTCAAAGCAAAACATGGAGATTTTACTAATGAAATAAGCAATATTCTTCACACAGCGTTCAATCAGCTGCAAGGGCTGCTGCCTGGCAACTATGTATTACGACACGAGGTAAGTAGCTTTTGTACTACATTACCAAACCCAGCCCGTTTCGCTGGGTGTAAGTTAAAATAAATGGAATGGTTTTTAAAATCTTATAATAAAAAAGTAGCCTAAGTTACTCCTTATAACATTAGGTATCTGCGAGTCAATCTCATGTCGATGTCGTATATTCTTTTATTAATTTTCCACGGCTGGGCATAGGCCTCCCTTCAATACTAGGGGAGTCAGATTATAGTCCACCACGCATGTCTTTTGAAACTTACTTGGTTCTCTCAGACATGCAGGTTTTCTTATGTTTGCCTTCACCGTAAAACAAGTGGTCATTATGTTGGAAATGATTTGCACATGAAAATATCAGAAGTGCGAGACTCGGATTCGAACCCGCATCACTCGGCTATCCAAGCTAGGGTCCGCCAACCCGCACTATGCCAGCGTGGCGGGCTATAGCCTGATCTCCCTCATATTTTAGGGAGGCCCACCCTCAGCAGTGGGACTTTAAAAACTAAAAAGGGCTGAGTAAACACATACAAAAATAATGATGATTGATAAAAATATTTTTAAACCCTTTTACAGCCAAATTACGGTCATAATGCCATTCTCTACGTATCAAAATCTACAATCAAGTCGTCTTTGATACTAGAATTCAACTTAACACAACTCGCAGAAGTGGACGAAGCACAAAATTTGAAGATTCCACCCGTTCTAATACCAGTATTGCTGCCGTATCATAAGTAAGTTGAATTTTGTTTTTTTTTTAATGTGTGGTTTTTGGCATAGTTAAAAATAAATTGGCTGAAAAAAGCTGCAATTGCAGATGTGACCTTTGGTATGTTTCTTTAAGATTTGAAACTTCCATTGGAAATGGATAATTTTATTTTCAAACTGTCTAGACTTTAACCTTTGAAAAATTTGAACTACGAATTGGGGTTATACTTTTTGGGGTTTATAGAGTCTTATGGGTTTGTTGTGTTTGTGTAAGAAATACATTTCCCAACATTAATTTAAAAAAAATATGTTACAACATTATTACACACAGCGCCACCTAGTTCAGTAGCCGTAAGCTACGGGGCTTGTGATACGAATACCAGATAGTTGAAGGCAGTGGTAGCCCAGCGGTAACGCCTCGCTTGTATAACCGAGTGATGCGGGTTCAAATCCGGGTCTCGCACCTCTGATATTTTCATGTGCGAATCATTTCTATCATGATTACCACTTGTCTTACGGTGAAGGAAAACATCGTGAGGAAACCTGCATGTCTGAGAAAACCTAGCAAGTTTTCGTAAGACATGTGAAGTCCGCCAACACGCACTGGGCCAGCGCGGTGGACTATGGCCTGATCCCCCTCGTATTGAGGGAGGCCCGTGCCCAGCAGTGGGACGTTAAAAAGGGCTGATGATGATGATGATGATGATGATGATGATACACTATACATAAATAGCTGTTAAATACACACATATTATAAATTTGATTAAAACACCCATGACTGGAGTACAGACATCCGTGTTCAACAAATGAATACCCCCAGCGGGACTCGACCCCCGACTGTTGGCATATCAAGTACTGCAACTGAGCCAAATGTGTCTTCAATTATATTTGACATAGTTTCCATTACTCCAACAGCTTATTACACGACAGCAGAATACTTTAAAGATATAAATGTATGGGAATACTATCCAATTTTATTTTAAAAGAGCAATTGTTAGGTTTCTCGCCGGCTCTTCTTAGCAGAACTGCCTTTCAAGTTGGTGGTAGCTTCCTCACAGACTAACAGACTGACATTTAATTTAAATTCTATATTATAATGTAAAAATAACGATTCAAAAGTGCTTGTGAAAGTATTTGATTTTTTTTTATTCTATTCAGAATTAGTGCTTGACTACGTTCCACCTGATGGTAAGTGGTAATGTAGTCGTGGATGGTAAGTCGCACTAATTCAGTGGCCACCTATTCACTCTTGCCTTGAAGACACCCATATTGTAACCGGACGGAAACACTGACGCAGGCAGATTGTTCCAATCCTTAGCCGCACGTATAATAAATGACAAAGCGAAGCGCTTCGTCCGGACGGGTGGAATGTCCACGACATAAGGATGGAGGCCAGCCGTTCGTCTGGTCGTCCGATGATGGAAAGGGGTTGGGGAAATTTAGTCTTGTAATTCCTGCGCACACTCTCCGAAATGTAACCTATAGAATACACAGAGGCTGGCAACCCTACGTCGGTAATCGAGGCCTTGTAAGTTGGCTTTTACTAGCGTAGGATCACCAATAAGTATATTTTGATTTGATTCCAGGTTGAAGAGGATGTTGCCGTGCGCCTTCACGCCGCACGAGCGCCAGCTGGCGCGCGAGCCGCGCCGCGCGCCGCAGCGCCACCGCACGCCGCCGCGCGCGCTGCAGGTACGCGCCTATTGCTATAGGAATAAGGTCGACTTTTGCACGAGCGAATGATTGTTGTGTTCCACGTTGAAGAAATGTATAACCGCCTTACCGTGTCACCTTATACTGTCGTTTTTCGCATGACTAAAAGGTAGCGTCGATATGTATATGTGTAAAGTGTATATGTGTATTATACGTTGAAGAAATATGCCTTTATGCGTAATGTAATAGGGTCGTAATTCGCGTCAATTCGCGTGGCTACCTATTGTGATAGGTCGATAATATATAACAATTAACAGTTGTCGTTGTCATGTTGTATAATACTATAGAATCGATTTTTTTTTACTGTCGTAAAGTAATAGGGTCGCTTTTTCACTGACTTGATCTTCTATAATAACTATGATGTATAGTAATCGTCTATTTCGATACCACTCTCATATTGTTGTGGAATTAACGTCGATTTTTGCACAACTCTCGTGTATAAGTATTAATAATACCAAGCGTTCATTGGGATGAATATACAGCCTTTATATTTAAACTAATATGGACTTTTTTTGCGTGACTTTCGATGCTTCGTGACAGCAGTCGTCCGATAAAAACTCCCGCCCTTATCAATAAGCTTATAGGGTCGTATTTTCCATGACGCCGTTATCATCTTACCTTGTGCATATAGCCTTAGTGTTGTATTACTATTATTTTTGTTTTTAATTATACGCCTTATGTACTTCCATATACGGTTTATATTTGAATGCCCATTTTTCATTACATTTTAATCGTTGCTATCATGTATGCCCACTATCCTAGTATGCATAAAGTCCATGCACCACCACCGTCTGCTTTTTTTTAAATTTGTAACACACTTATATTTTCTGTCTATGGTCTGAGCCTTATACATACAAATTTTAACTCATGATGTAACACCGTATGTAGATACGTCAACAAAAATTTTGTATAAGCTGTCTTTAACCATATTCATTCATATTATAGTCAATGGAAATTAATAATTGGCTAGCCTTGTAGCCTTTTGCTTCTCTGTTTTATTTTACTCTCCTCAAAATTTATATCACCTACATTTTTTTTAATAATCATCGATAAAAAATTGCTTATTTTATCTGTTAACTTGAATTTTATACAATTTTTTATTTATTTTTTATCTAATAACTTTTATTTTAATATTATTTTCTCGAAAGATATGTAGTCCGTCAGTCCACACTCGGCCATTGCCTTGGATTATGGCCTGATCACCGTATTGAAGGAAGCGTGCCCAGCAGTGGGACGTTAAAATGGGCTGAATACCTACATTATTTTGTTTCCTTATAACGTAAAAAATGGGATGAAATCTATGCATAATAATTTCTGTTATAAATACCGACAGTATTTTTCAAATAAACTTAAAACTACTGCACATTTATATGAATATAACAACATTACACACATCTCTATTTCAAAGTTTTCAAAAACAGCATTATATGCTAATAATAGCATAATAAAATATATTTATATGAAAATCGGTGCAGTAGTTTTTTATTTTATCGTGAACATACAGACAGACACGGCGAAGGACTTTGTGTTTATAATATGTAGTGATAGACAAAAAATCAGCAGTTACAAAGGAACAACAGTACTTTAATAAATAATAACATTTACTTTAAAGGTGTCTGCCCACTACACCCTCTCATACTATGACCGTGTTAGGACCGTGTCAGATAAAAAAAATAATCTTTGTATGGAAAAATATGAGACTATGCCCACTAGACCGTTCCGTCAGCGACCAACACCGTCGCGTGCCGTGCACGGAGCATTAATAATTGTCGTAAAAGATATTTTGTTTTGTGCTGGGTACGCGACGTTGCCAAACCGGTGTTCGACCGAAATTTTTCTTCCTCGTCAACTAGGTGCCTAAAAATGTCCAATATTCTCCTTTGACTTTTCTCTTCTTTAAATTGGCGTGAACCCAGTAACGTCGTGATTGACTGATGCTATAGTTTTCTCTTTCTTCCTCGTTTAAAAAAATGGCTATCATTGTTAATTCATTCCTGGTCAATTTTCTATTAACCATCGTATAGGTGTATGATATAATTTTCGCATAAAAAATATTCACTCGCTCTTCATGACGCGTCGCGCGAAAACACTTTTGAACTACTACAACTGAGGAAACGGAAACCGAACGGATATGATACACGGATGCTGCGGTCACTAAAACCGGGTATGATACGCTCTTGATACGTTCTTGTGAGCATAGTAATCCGTAGTGTTAGTTCCCTTTCCGATACGTTCATAGCATGGTCATAGTATGAGACGGTGTAGTGTGCAGACACCTTTATACTTTCTTAAGAACACAAATTTTATTTTTACATTTTAAACCATTTTTTTTTTATATATATAATTTGGCGCTTTGTTATTTTTTAGTTCCTAACGTTTCGTATCTCTGTTTCATTTCAAACAAGATGTGTCCCTCTGCTTTTGTAGTATACATATTTAAAAGAGTAGTGTATCAACTGTCTGGCTTGACCCAAAGAGTTTTTATAACTATATTAATAATTATAAATATAGAAATGTTGTCTGTTTGTCATTATTAAATCATAGATTAGATTATTGGTAACAAAAATTAAATCATTTCAGTAAATCAATCTTTTGGAAAAAAAATAATCTTTATTATAATGATCTATTCTTAATTGGAAATGGATCTTATGGTAGCTTAATATTGAATTGAAATGAATATTGAAATGAATTTTAAAGAGTTTGGGGGTACTTTAGATACCCAAATTTTTGTCTGTTTGTTCAACGGTTTTTTTTTATTTCACTGCAAATATATACGTTCAATTAAATTTAAAACATCGAAATTTTCTATCCCTATAAAGCATGTTGAATGGTAATAAGCAAAATGCAAATATACGTGCGAAACCGATGGCATACGCTAGTCATACTAATATAAATAGCATTAAATTGTCTGTACGCTCGATTATTTGTCTGTATGTCTCATACCTATAAAATGGTAAGTGATTTTTTTTCTGTTATCTCGTAATTACATTGATGAGAGCGATAATTTGATAAAATGAAGTATTTTTATGTATATAGTAGAATCGAGTGCGATGTGTATGTTCTGTTTGTTAGTTGGAGAGTGAGGCGGAGTCGGGCGGCGCGGCAAGGTCGGGGAATCCCACGCTCCTTTATACTTGTCTCAATGTCGCAAGTGCTGACGTAACGTATTGCGAAATTAGGGCTTCAACTGCGTATTTTGCATACTGATAGTGCGGGGATACCCTTATATGTAGATTGTCGATGCAAAAGTGGCCTTATACAGATAATAAGCGTTTAATAATAAATATTTAATTTTGTTATATATATTTTTTCTTACAGATTTTGTAAAACAACAGTCGTCTATCTTTAGCGTTACTTTTCAATTACTTTTATCAACCAAAAAAACTCAAAAAAGTAGTTATACAATTAATACTTTACCTTTAAGTTACTTCACCTTTTAAACCTCCTCTGGACTTCCACAAATAATTCAAGACCAAAATTAGCCAAATCAGTCCAGCTGTTGTCGAGTTTTAGCGAGACTAACGAACAGCAACTCATTTTTATATATATATTATATATATATATATATATATATATATATATATATATATATATATATATATATATATATATATATATATATATATATATATATATATATATATATATATATATATATATATATATATATAGATAAATGGATTGATAAACATTATAAGTATATAATATACTGTCATATATTTAAAAGAATTTTCGGCCTTTTGAATAAAACTAGCTTTCAGATTTCTTCGCGGATTTATTTAGATTTTTTTGTTTTTTTTTATTCAAATCAGAATTAGTGCTTGACTACGCTCCACCTGATGGTGAGTGGTAACGCAGTCGTAGATGGGGTCGCACTAATTCAGTAGCCACCTATTCACTCTTGCCTTGAAGACACCCATAGATTTTTGATGAAATATTGTCATTTTTTTTAGCAATTTACGTCTGTTCGAAAATCTACATTGCCATATAAGTTTGCTTTATATCAACATTATTATTGTACAAAATTCAATCCTTAAAACTTCATCAAAAGCAATAATTAATATAAAAAATATAAAATAGGCCATTTTTGCACCAACGACCTATTCTTCACACATTACTTTCATCTATTAGTAATATCAAAAGAGAAAAAACCGCGGGCTTGAGCTAGATTTTGTAGGAACGTTAGATGAAGCCCTAATAAATTCATAATTATAATTATTTATCTTAAAACCATCGCTAACTGTTCCATGTGTGCATGATGATAAATGAACTGGTTGCCTTAAAAACCACTGAGCCGTATTCAAAAGCTACTGAACTAATTCTTATGTAATATACGGTACATATAAGACTGTTTTTGTCTGTTTGTTTGTTGCAACTAATCTATGAAACGGCTGAACAGATTTTAATGTGACTTGATGTTATAAGGCTACTTTTATTTTAAAAAGAGAATTAGGGTTGCGCTCAAAAAAAAAAAGCTAATCGTTCACCACAGTGAAGGGTAAAATAGATATAAGAATATTATTGAGTTGAGGGTTGAGGGTTTTAAGTCATAATAATATCTATAGTAATCCTTCAATAATATATAAATAGTATTGAAATAAAAAGACAATATTAGAAGGTTAAAATGTTAGTTACTTAGTATTAATTATTAAGCATTTTTAAATCTTGGAAGAAGCATATATCTAATACTGCTATATAATAAGCGTCCATAGATGTGACTGAGCGAGCGAGACAGCAAACACGTTTCTATACTTTCCTTCCACTCGCATATATCATCGCCTTAGTACGTATTTGTTCAAACTACCAATACTTGTATATTTTTGTAATTTTTTTACGAATTTCTATTTATAAAAAATACTTATTTTAGTGTAATGGAATTGAGGTTTAAAAATTGATAAATTCCTTCGTGAAACATTATTAATATGCAGACCTCGTTCGCTCTTTACTAGAGGACTAAGTATTGTAGTATTAGATATATGATCTTGTACTCGCGGTTCGATTCCCGCACAAAGCAAATATTTGCATTGCGTTTTTATTAGCAACATTGATTTTTGTTAAATTATTAATTTTTAGATATTTTTTATATAATATAAAAAATAATGATTTGAATTTAATTAAGCTCTATAATAACGTTTCTTTTTACTATAATGTTTGTACTAAATAAGACCAAACCCAAATATCATAAGATATATAATATTTTTATTTTACGATCAGCTGATGAAAATTACATAAAGTAGATAGAAATTGCTTCCAATGCGATTATATAACCCTGTTTTTCATTGGACAATTGCGGTTTCAGGAATAAATGTTATATAAAAAATAATTTTTCTTTAATATTTTGTTGCAGTGGCCGAAAAATAAGAAAAGCAAGAAGAAGAAAAAATAAAGAACAAAATAAAACAACACTGTATACTTAAAATGTGTTTTATTTAACGTGTATAATATCTAATAAGCACCTATTTGCTAGTAATAATGATAAAGTAATAAATAAATATTTTTTATAACATAATTTTGATAGATAATTATTGAAAACTTTCTAAGCAGCTTCATCAAAATATCCGTCGAGCTGTGCTGCTATCTGGAATTATAAACAAATATATAAAAAAAGTTTCCACATCGACAAAGTTCTGGTTTCTTTCTATTCAATGAGTTTAGCAGTTGTGACCGAAAACATCATCCCAGAACATCATCATACCAGAAGGTGGTAATCATCACCATATAAGACATTGTTTTTGTTTATAGGAAAAATACAATGATATTATATATCATTAGTATATAATATCATTGGATAAATATCGATTTTTTAAAAAGCTTTAAGCTATATTTAATAGATAATAATCGATATTTTATATCTGTTTAGGAATGTACATATATCACGTATAATTATTTATTGAGTAACAAAAGAAATGACCGCAGTCTGCCCGGACTGGAGGACCTGCCTGCGCGAGGGAGGGGGTCATAATTGAGTCACGCGCTCGCGAGAAAGGGAGGGTTGCACAGACAATTCAACCTAATAGACTCCGCTTTCAATAATTTTAGTACGAAAACCAAATCGCCAAAACGTGGTGGGGTGCAGGGGAGGTTGTCTATTTTTCATTGGTTCGTTCAAACTCACGTCAAACTTAACAATGTTGTGACAATTCACTAGTGATGGACGAGACTCATTTATCGATATCGATAACTGAGTCGATTCAATTATTGTATAATAAAAAGACATGTTAATTGTTATACAAATTTGAGAGAGAACGAGAAAATTGCAAAAAACTGATTTTCGCGACCTTTTGACCTTGATAATTTTTTTAGCCGGCACGATATTAATGTCGACTTTTCACATCTTCATTACATCGCCATAATAAAGGTGTGTACAAAAATTCAGCTCACTAGGAATTTTTCCGCAGATAAATCCTAAAATGACTGGACTATATAGTAAGAATAGTAAACATCTCACTAAAGTAAAAAAAAAAAACTAAAAGCAGTCATGAGGACTGCCAACAGAAGTGAAAACTTAAAACTGTACACAAACAGTTGTTATTTTTGGATAATCACATGAATTGTTATATCTTAAATTAAAGTTTGTAAATTAAAACTTTTTACATTTACCAGGTTTTGACATCTATCAGCACTCTTGAGTGTTAGTGGCCATGTCGATGACAACTTACATGAATTTACTCTCCATCCAAACTTGCTTATAGAAGTTTTCACTTCAATGTCGACTATTGACCCTCAAAATGTAATAATTTTGTATAAAGTCTTCTTATTAATTTTGATTCGGATTTTTTTTTTGCTAAATAAGCCAATCGGATATCAATATATTTATTAATCACGCATTTTATTAAATTAAATAATTGATTTACGTTTTCATAATCAATCTAATACAGTACTGCAGTAAGTCGGAAAATAATTGTTCGAAAGAATTTAATGTTTTTGAAAAAAAAAGACATAGGACGGCATCTTGGTTTAGTTTTTTTTAAATCATTCATGCGAATGGTAACTTCACATGTTCTTCATATTAAATATTAATATATGTTTGTCGATAAACGTAATTTTTATTTTTACAATGTGTCTCATCACTAGTTGACACGTGCTAATGACAGAACGAGATAATATTATGTTAATTTATCTACGAAAGAAAGGGATGTCAAAAAACTAAAATGACATAAGTGTCAAGAAGACGCGAGCTCTTTTTATATTTTATTTTTGGGTAATTAATGTTTTTTTTTACTTACCTGTGAAATGTAATACTATTTTTGGTGAGACTAAACGTTGTACTACACTTTCTACACCGATATACTGAACAATACGGCATTATAACTGTAACTCGGACAATGTTATCGCTGTCACTGTCAGCGGCGGACTGAGGAACGAAAAGGGGCGGGGCCGGCTGTTATGCAGTGTCACTGCCAAACCTTGGCGAAAGCATATACCCTGTAAAGCGTCGTCTATAAGTTAAGTTGTCTGTGGAGGGTTGACAACATTCCCTATAGTCTATACCATACGTTATCGTTAACTTCTGGGACACCCGATTATTTCAATATTTTTATCCTGTAGTATAACTCGGAACAGACACCTGCAGCGGCGTGTACTTGAGGTACTTGTCGGGGTGCTTGGCGAAGGGCGCGGCGGCGGCGCGCGCGTGCAGCGCGGCGTAGCGCGGCAGCAGCGCCTGCTTGTTGGCGCGCTTCAGCTCCTCGCGCAGCTCCGCGTCCGGCACGCTGTACGCGCGCTGCACGCGGCTGCACTCCTCCCACTCGCGGTTGAACGCCTGCGCGCATACACTGTCATGTGACGTCACGGCACGGGCGCGGCGGAGACGGCGAATGTGGGACCAGACTTAAAATACTTTCAGTTGTCACAAAATACTATCATCGAAATACCGCACGCATGCGCATTACGCAGACTGAAAATTCATTTGTCCATGTGTAGTTATTTTATTCTATTAATATGTGTCAGTAAGAATTATTCTGGTAATTCTATAGTCTGTGCATAATAGATAATATTTATAACCATTACACATTCTAATTTAATATTGTCGTTTTAGTTTTTTTTTTCTTTTTGCATTACATTTTTTAATTCAAATTGCAGTAAAAGACAGATATTGGTGGCACATTCGCTTTTCTCTAAACAGAGTGATTAATTTTGTGACTGTTCAGTATCGAGAGACATAAGAGGGCCGAAGTCTGAAGATATTTGGTTTCTAAATTATGCACCATCATAATTTAGAAACCAAATGTCTTCAGCCCTTTTTAACATCCCACTGCTGGGCACGGGCATCCCTCAATACGAGGAGGATCAGGTCATAGTCCACCGCGCTGGCCTAGTGCGTGTTGGCGGACTTCATATGTCTTACGAAAACTTGCTAAGTTTTCTCATACATACAGGTTTCCTCACTATGTTTTACCTTCACCGTAAGACAAAACCAATTTAATATTTTTTAAAAACCAATAAGAACCAAAAAATGTTTATAAGCCATCAAAAATTTCATTATCAACCGTTCAAAATATATATATAAAAGAAAGTCGTGTTAGTTACACTATTTATAACTCAACAACGGCTGTACCGATTTGGGTGAAAATGAGTGGGGAGGTAGCTTAAAGCCAGGAGACGGACATAGGCTACTTTTAAAGGCGAAAAATGCTATAAGAGGTTGAAATAGGGGATGACAGTTTGTATGGAAATAACGTCATTTTTAAAGATAGAAGCTTGAAACTTATTATTTGGCCTTTTGATTAGATATAAATAAGTAAGACATTAAAAGTTTGTAAAAATTGTACGCTAAATTGGGACGAACCCGAGCGAAGCGAGGGTGAGTCGCTAGTATGTAATATTTTTCAAACAATACAATGAAGAAATATGTTTGAAGTTTCAATTGTATAACTTTACAACGAAATTACCCCATTCCATGCCAGTAACGCACCCGTGTGCGTTTTATATTTTTCTAGTTGTATGCCTACAACGCACCCGTTTGCGTTTGGTGAATGTTATATTTAAGTATCATTTTTTTAAAGTGCGTTTCTTTAAATGTTGCTATTTCTTGAATTATCTGAATATAGATTATATTTCTCATATTGCAACACTGTTACAGTAGTAAAAGAATTGTCAGGTTTGAACAGACGTTGGTTTTTGTGATTGTTATTTTTGCGGGGAATTCGAATCAAGTTTTTGCAGAAATGTATGTGTTAACAAGTAAGTGAATACGATTATTTTATCAAATTTAATCGTAAAATTATAAAAATAAAGTAATTTTAAGTCTACTGATAATATTTTGGATAATTTTATAGTTTTAAAATATGCCAACGCTAATGGTGCGTTCAATGGCATATATGAATGACTTCGTTCATGGATGGTGTTATATCGACAATAATAATCGTTCGCTCAATATAACTTACTACTGTCATTACAAATTTATTACTTGAAATTAAAATACGAAGTGACTATTTGTACGGGTACTGAACGAATAAACCATATTTATTCGTACATTTATCGGATGATTAGCTTGTTTATTTTATTATTTTATGTTATGTTAAAAGTTGTTGGAATCTTAAATAATAAATTTTCAGCTCGGTAGGTTAAGGTTATTTTCTTTTTATATTTTGCATATATCCTGCACCTAAAACTCACTTATTTTTTATTAGAAAGCAAAAAAAGTGATAGATATTCGTATAAATTGACAATTGTCGGACGAATAATATTTTCTTTATTCATCCGATTAGCGGACGACTTACTTTGTCCAGTAACCGTATAAATTATAAATAATAGTATAATTAATAATATTATAAATTATAAATTGTTCGTACGGTAACCGTATTAATAGACTCAGCCTAAATTAAAAGACTGATTTTAATTTATTTGAGTATATTTTTTGTAGATTTTGTTGATAAAACTATATTGTAGCTTCTTTGTCCATGTTTTCCAGTCGTGCATAAAACCATCCACTATGTACTTTCGAATGTGCGTTCCCGGATCCCACGAAAAATTTTTTTCATCGTGTGCCACCCACGCACCATAAGCGTTTAGTGTTTTTTTTAATATTAATTAACAATATTTATTATTATTATTTCTAATTAAAACATGAGTAAACTATTTACAACTATAATACGTAATAAAAACTAGTGGCACATAGTAAGCAACTTTTAAAAAAAGGTGGCATCGAATGGGTTACAACTGTATTAAAAAGCAAACCCACAGATAACTTATCCTTCAACATCTGCCTGTCCTTGTCTCGCAGCTTGGCGGGCAGCGGCTCGTCCTGCTCCAAATATGACAGGATCTTGTTCCAACTGGAACAACACACATTATTATATTCATCTTATTTATTTATTTTTATTTATTAGATATTAAGTATAATTCATTGCAAGGTTGCTTTAAACGCTTTGAAAATAAAAGCGCTGTAGTAGCATCTCGTGGTAAATAAGTTATATACGTCAACTCTAAAGCTGTAAACAGACTGACATATAATATTGTAATAGTGGGGTGCACTTTATCCATATCTCCCCCACACAATTATCTTGTCTTTAGGCAATTTCAGATATTATAATAATCGAAAATATTTCCTTATATTTACGAGAACATTTAAATTGGAAGTATAATTATTTTTTTGGATTTTTTGGAGAGACTCCTGTGACCAAGATTGCTGTAAAAACGTCAGGAACCAATAGTTAAAAAAGATGAAAACATAGTTTTATTTAAAATTAAACATAATAAAGCAAAGTATACCGACCTCTGCAAGTAGGCGTTCTTGTACTCCTGTATCATGTCGCGGTAGTTCTTCTCGCAGTCGGGCTCCGCCAGCGACAGCACGTCCAGCAGCGCGCCGCGCTGCAGGCCCTGCGCGGACACGCATACTTTTTTAGTTTTTATATACATATTTTTTTATTATTGGGAAATGCATTTACGCATACCACAAGTGGTTATATGAGACTCACCGGCTAAAGCCAGTACTATCCAAAGTAAACCCAACAGAGGTTAAGGAAGGTTTCCCTAAAGAGGGTATCAGAATCCCTTACACTTTGAACCACGACGCCCTGACATCCTTAAAATTAACTCGGCAGTACTTCCCAAGAGCGTGGGAAGACACCACAATAATATATAAAATATTCCAAGTTTAGGAAATCTTTCCACCATCTGAGAAAGTGCTTTTTTCAATTATTTTTGACACATCTCCAATGAAATTTTGTATTGGGAGTAAAAAATGAGTAGTCGTAAGAAATACGAACACCCTAATGTACAAACTTTGGCATATGACATCTCAGCAGTGTGACTAACCTGTAACAAATAGAGCGTGTTGTTGAGGAGAAATATAGCCTTGAGCGCGTCAGAGTACTGCTCGCTCTTGTTGCGCAGCGTCAGGTTCAGCTGCGCCAGCACCTTGCCTGCACGAGGTTTATTTGAATATTTTTAATGAATATTTAGTATTTTTATATAATAAATAGTTAAAATACTAAGCACTAAGTAAATTACTAAATGCAGAACACAGAACAATAATAAATAATATTAGCAAAATTTCAAAAACATAGTAAAAAATATTCTAATACATATTAGTATAGATTACGTTATAACTGTTTGTAGTATAGATTTCTCCAAAACTAGGATATTATATTCTCACAGTAAAAAAGTATATACCTAATTTATATTAATTAAACAGTCACAGATAGATATACAAAAATACAGATTTGGTGTCGACTATAATAACGACTGTTTCAATAAGATTTTTCAAAAAAGACATTCAATGTAAAGGTTCTGCTCAGAATAGGCAAGTGGTGGTGCAGTACTGACGCATGTAGAGCGCGAGCATGAGCGCGTGGCGGTCGGCGGCGGCGGGCAGCGCGGCGGCGGCGCGCGCGTACGCCGCCTCGCCCGCCAGCGCCGGCCCTGCACAGATGCGATTATAATTTAGTTTTTCTTACCAACTACTAGATGGCGCTGAGACAAAGTGTAACGAAGTATTATGGTTTTGGACTGTCCTGTATATTCTCATGTTCCAAAATGTTATCTTAATTTTTACTAAAACGTGTGTACTCAGTAACTAACACTCTCTAACTAATTCAGCAAAAATTTCAATACCTTTATTTGTCTCACAATTACAAAAAATTTAGTACAAACTATCAGTTTATTTAATCACTAAGCAACCAGGAAATTAGTTACAACAGTAAAGTAAATTTAATGTAAGAAAGGAGTAAAGTATAGACCCACAAACTTATTTGGTCGCTGTTATCACATTTGATGTCGCCAGTAAAATAAGTTTTCAATAAAGTGAGTAAGCAAAAAAAAAATATAAGATATTTGAAGGCACTTTTCTTCCATCATAAAATCTAAGACTTGTAACACAACGTTCCTCGTATCACTTTTTAAAGGCATTTTTCATTATCACTAAACGAAAAATAAACACACCAACCTATAATAAAAACCATTAATGTAACAACCAATGGCAGATAATGATATGTCAGCAATTGGCATGCAGATTGACATTTTAAAATGGCGTCGTTAGTTCCTCTTTTAGCCACCGGGTCAAATAACTTTGTGGTACTATAAGTATATCAACAAGTCACCATAGTGCTTATGGGTCGAAACTACTTATATTTATTTTAGCTGTACTTTAGTGAAGTTTTAAAATGAAAGGAAGATTGAGAGTGAGAGTACAAGTGGGAGAGGAGAGTATACGAGTGCGTACGAGGGAGCGGGAATGTGATAGTAAGAGGGAGTCATCCTGTAGGTGGGTGGTAGTGTGCAAGTGAGAGGGAGCGTGCGAGCAGGCGGGAGTGTGAGAGTGAGAGGAAGCGTGTGTGTGCGAGCGGGACGGACCGACGACGTGCACGCGGTCGGCGAGCGCGTGGCAGTAGGCGAGCGCGGCGGCGGCCAGCTGGTGCACGGTGCCGTCCACCGCGCCCGGCTCGCTGTCGCCGCGCACGCCCTCCACCCACTCCTCCAGCGACCGCACGCACTGCACAGTCGAAACGTTACCATTTATATTAATGTTCATTATTGTTTTTTTGTATTGTTATGTTTTGATGTTCATGTTAATAGGTTAATTTATTAGAATAGTGGCAATTTTATGTTGTTCAAATAAATTTTGGTACAGCTTTTCAAAACGCAGTAAATTGCTCACATAACTTATTATATTTTAATTGTAGCAAAATATTTGTTTATAGTTTGCAGAAGCATAAATACATATAAGCCATAGACAGCTCATATTGTCTTTTTAGATACATTTTTTTCAAAATATAATTTTTTTGTGTGTGTGGTGCGTGAGGGGTGGTGTACTGACGTGGTGCGTGCAGGCGGCGACGAGCGCGGCGTAGGGCGCGGGCGGCGCGGGGTGCAGCGCGCGCGCGGCGTCGGGCGCCAGGCGCTGCAGGCGCGCCGCCAGCGCCCAGCCCGCCGCCGCGCCCGCCGCGCACCGCGCCGCCGCGCGCCGCGCGCGCTGGCACACGCGCTCCACCTCCGCCGCTGACGGGCAAACAAACAAACAAACAAACAATATACCGATCAGTTAGTGCGGGCGCGGTCACGAAGTATTAAACACACAGCATATAATGCAAGTGTTCGCTTGCTTGTGTGTGTTCACGTCGAACTTGCGGCGCGGCGGAGCGTGCGATTTAATCGCGACGTCAGGTAAATTCAACCAATTTGAACTTATCGCTAGAAACGGCAGAAAGTTTTCATATATCTTATTATTTTTTTCTGATGTCTTTCAACACAGAAGAGTTCATAAGTGCTGTTAAAGCTAGAACTTCAATTTGGTAAAATAAATAATAAAAATAATTTGCCATCTCCCACTTCAAATATGAATTTACAGTCAATCTTTTAACAACTCCTGAAAACACGACATACTCGCAGAAATGCCTGACGGCCAATGTGAACACGAGCTCGTCATGTCCACCGTGCCCGCGCCTGTCAGGTTGCCCGCGCCTGAGGTTTTATATGTTGGAAAAATCCTAATAGATATTAGACTTTCACCATATGTAATATCCGTTTGTCTGTACGTCATAAACTTCAAAAATCGCTATGTTCCTTCAATTTGATTAGATAGATATATGCTTAAGCATTCTAAAAGAAACACTTTTGTTCCCGATAAAATGTACAACATGGAGGTGTTGTACGTGACTGACCGAGCAGCGCGTGGCAGTCGCGCAGCAGCGCGGCCAGCAGCGCGGCCAGGCGCGCGAGCGGCACGAGGCCGAGCGCGTGGCGCTGCTCGCGGCGCGCCACGCGCACCAGCGCCGCCGCCAGCGACCCCGCCGCCTCCGCCGCGCGCTCGTCCGCCGCGTGGGAGCTCTCCTCCGAGTCTGCACAGACACACGCCGTACACTCGTGTTAAAATCATTCAAGTACTAGTGTCAAAACACACTGACCTCTATAATACCACTGGACTGGCTGTTCCAAGCGTTTGACAGCAATTTTTTTGTGTCCATTTGAAGCGCCACTAGCGAGAGTCCCGAGAACTAATTTTTACGTATATTGCAAATGACAGCGAGAAGTGTTTGTTTACTGTAAAGTAATTTTGCATTTTCGTTGTTAATATAACATAAGTAGTAATTATGATGATACGGTTATTGATTAATAAAAATAAAAAAATAAAAATCTTTATATCGACATCATTAGTTTTAGTACCACGAACTCTCGCTACGTCCGACAGCGGCGGACAGCGCCAAAATGGCGAATATCAAGCAGCCACAAAAGCACGTTGACAACAGCCAGTCCAGTGGTATTATAGAGGTCAGTGGTCAAAACACGATGGGGTTTTTTTGACGACACATTTGGCTCAGTTGGTAGTGACCCTACTTTCTGCGCCAGCGGTCGCGGGTTCGAGTCCCGCTGGGGCCATTCATTTGCTAATCACGAATGCTTGTACTCCAGTCATGGGTGTTAATATTTATAATATGTATGTATTTAAAATGTATATGTGTAGTGTATCAACTATCTGGTATCCGCAACACAAGCACATTACGTAGCTTACCGCGGAACTAGATAGCTTTGTTGTAACAATGTCTCAACATATTTATTTATTTATTATATCTAAACAAAATATTTTTTATTTTTTGATTAATGACTGATGGAATAATTTTTTTGACAAAAGATTTTGGAAAATTAAAAAGGCGAAATAGTGTTTCTTTTGTAAACCAAGCGATTCTGTCATTCATCTTAATGAAAATGCTTTCCATTAAAATTTCGTTAATTTGGCAAGCAAAGCAAACAATATTTATCCAAAAATCCTGAAATTCAAATCACAAGTCGAGACATATTGTAGAATTTCTCAATACCAATTGAAAGTGGGAAGGTATGTCACTCTCATACTGAAATTAACGACTCATACAAAAAGGTCGTTATAACCGTGCCAAACAATAGACTCACAAAAACATGTAGACAGGACAAGGGTAATTTAAGGACTTTAATTTAAGGCCCAGCGGTAACGCACTCGCTTGTATAACCAAGTGATGCGAGTTCAAATCCGGGTCTCGCACCTCTGATATTTTCATGTGCGAATCATTTCTATCCTGATTACCACTTGTCTTACAGTGAAGGAAAACATCGTGAGGAAACTTGCATGTCTGAGAAAACCTAGAAGTTTTCATAAGACATGTGAAGTCCGCCAACACGCAGTAGACCAGCGCGGTGGACTATGACCTGATCCCCCTCGTGCTGAGGGAGGCCCGTGCCCAGCAGTGGGACGTTAAAAATGGCTGATGATGAATTTAAGGTTGCATATATTTTGAGCTTGTTACGTACATGATTCATTAATAGACCTTCTTGGACCGATGGCCAGCCCTGTGGACTGCTCCAGGGTTTGAGACGCCTTCATCATTATGTTGATCGCTCGCTTCTCGATCCTGGATAACAAAAAATTTATTATCAATGCTATTAGAAATATTAAAAAATATTAATGCAATTACACAATTGACAGTAGGATAAAATCAAAAGTTTGTACAGTCAAGAAACTTTCAAAATAATCAGATGTAGATGCCTTTAGTTTAATATTGATTTGTTGTTTTATTTGTTTTTTTTATTGTATGGTAGTCTAAAAATGTAGTAGTCTAAAATGTCGGTTTTAACCAAATTTAAGTATTCCTGCTTTGTAAAATATATTTACTGACCAATAATTGAAAGTTTTTGCATATTTACAAAAAAAAAACAACTTACACTTTTTGAATTTTACTAGTTCTCCTCTGAGTGCTGTCAGTGCGATGTAGCATATTTTTACTTCTCTGCAAATAATTATAAATAATTATTTGATTACTTAATTATCATTAAAATTCACTATTTATTTGAACTTAAAAATTATGTAACTTGTTTAATAGTGCAACAATTATTATCTAGACGAATATAATATAGTACTTGAACACATGTTGGCAGATTTCACATATCTTTCAAAAACTTGCTAAGTTCGCTTAAGACATGCACATTTCCTCACGATGGTTTTTTTTCGCCGTAAGACAAGTAGCAATCATGTTAGAAAAGATTCGCACATAAAAATATCAAAGCGAGACCCGAAATAAACCCGCATCACTCGATTATCCATGCAAATAAATAAATAATATAATAAATAAATATGTTGGGACATTTTTACAACAGCGCCATCAAGTTCCGCAGTAAGCTACGTAACGTGCTTGTGTTGCGGATATTAGATAGTTGATATACTACACATATACATTTTAAATACATACATATTATAAATATAAACACCCGTGACTGGAGTACAAGCATTTGTGATTAGCAAATGAATGCCCCCAGCGGGACTCGAGCCCGCGACCGCTGGCGCAGAAAGTAGGGTCACTACCAACTCCGCCAAACAAGCCATCATGAATGAGAATGCATTACCACTGAGATACCATGGATAAATGTAAAAACTGACCATTAATGGTGAAGCCCCCATGGACCTAGACCGCAAGTAGTCCTTGAAGGCCACAAGCGAGCTCAGAGCCGCCGGCCCACGGATGGCCAGCAGCGGGCCCACCGGGGGGCGCCCCGCGTCGCTCAGCCACGTGGCCGCCGCCCGCATCGTCTCTAGCGCCGTGTTCGTTGTCGAGTTGCTGTTGCTTACACTCACACTGTCCACACTTGAATCTGATTGAATATAATTAAAAAAAAAATATTATCTCTTGCTGTTACTGGAGTTCTTTAGGAATTACATTAGTAGAAGGAAAATCTGTCATGTAAAAAATTTGAGTTGCATATTTTTGAATTATTATGAACATTAATTAAGATACATGAAAACTTGACTTTTAAATACATTTTTTATTATTACTTTTTACTGTTATTTTTTGTTTCCAATGATGTTACCTTTACACATTAGACATGATTCTTAATATAATGAACAAATCTATATCTATTTATCATCAATTACCTTCCTCCAAAGCAATCATATCCATGAGGGTAGTTGGAGATAACGGTCTTGTATTGCGACTTAAAAGATCCTCAAAAGCACTTTCCAATTTCAGTACTCCAGCATTGTATAACTGGTTCTACAAATGAACATATAAAATTTTCTTTAAGTTTTCATTTGATTTACATTAACATATTAATTTATATTTTTTAACCCGTCAATGGCGAACATATGAGACACAATAGATTTTCAATTGTTATAAATCTATATTGTCCCCGCGCCCGTTGATGGGTTAAAGCATACATTTTAATCTATTAAAGTCAATACAAATTAAACTTATACTTACAATATTCTCTAATTCAACACTTTGAGGATTATTTTTGTTGAAATAATTTTGTGCTTCTGCCAATTTATCAAGAGCCTGAAAAAAAAACAAAAATGAGTAAAATAGCACTTACTTTTTATATTTATTCTTTTGCAAGAAACAAACCTCCACATAAATATTTAGTGATTCTGTAGAACCTGTGTGAGGTCCAGCTTGTATTAGATCCACAAGCTCTCTGGACACCATATAATAATTAATTACATGGTCTAGAGCAGTAACAGTACGCTCCATATCTAGAAAAAATACAACAATATAAAGGGTATAGAATTTAAAAATGTTTCATTAATTTAAAATATTGGAATATTGCATTTTAATTCTCCTAATGTCATAAATTAGCCCATTTCTTAACCCATCAACGGGCGCGGGGACAATATAGATTTATAACAATTGAAAATCTATTGTGTCTCATATGTTCGCCATTGACGGGTTAAGGATGAAAGTTATAAGTACAATTTGTTACTTCTTCACAATCTAACTAAGCTCAAAGTAACAAATACATAATATAATAATAGTAAAATTTGGCACAAAAATAAAATTGTTTATAAAGTTTAATCAAACTTACTGTTATGTATTTGCTGAAGTCTAGCTGTGTCTCCATATAAAGGTAGAACAGCAGTCTCAAGCTGTTGAAGTCTCTGTTCACAGGCACCCAACACATTACATACATCATTAGCGAGTGTTGAACTTTTCTTTGCTGCCGCCTTTAATTCTTGCATATTCGTCATTTCCTGGTGAGAAGAGACGCCCCCAATTAATCAGCATTTATCAAATATGAATATTTTATATATTATATAATACCATAGAACACTTGCTGAGTGAAATTAAAATATAACAGTTATTTGAATTAATATCAAACTGAAAATAAATAGAAAGGATTACCCTTTTCAGCTTCATTTCAATTTCGAATTTCTTCTCCACAGCATACATTTTGATAATTTATTTAAAATTTTATATGATTTTTAAAAGGAACCTTAAAACTTTTCTTATCACAAATTGTTATTAGAACGTTCTTCTAAAAAGCATACGGAAAATATACATAATATGAATAAAATTCATAAAAACAAACTTAAAACAGACAAACTGTGGCAATAAAATAAACTGACAGTGACATGTGACATAACTTGTTCTCTTGGTAGTCTGTGTGTGACATACAAAAACAAAATAAAATTTTATAAGAATAGAAAAAGCGTATAATTTTAATATATTGTATACTAATACATAGATTTGTTAAGCCAATGCTTATATTATAAATATAAACAAAGTAAATAGTTGAATTGAATCTTCAAGATAAATACAGAACAGTAGAATTATTATAGTATTGCAATCTATATTATTTACTTCAGATAATGCCCAAGTATCCGAGCTTGTGTATGATGACGTGACGTACAACGTCGAAACGTGGCTGACGTTCGCTGCTTTTACTTGTCACTTTTCATCGACTTGACTAAGCAGTGAAAATTACGGCGTTATTATTTGTGGGACAAATATTTAATACTTCGTTATATTTTCGTGTCAGTGCAAACTTATAAATTAATAGTGCGTATTAGTGCTCCTTAATTTTTGTACATTTATGAAACATATTTATACGCAATGATATTTTACTAAATATAATATTAATTTCAGAAATGGACCAAATCGCCAAGTTTGTGGAACCTGGTAAGCAGTTCGCTAAGGATTCTATCAGATTAGTCAGAAGATGTACAAAGCCAGACAGAAAAGGTGAATATATTTCATTTTATAAGAGTTCTAGTCTAATTGGATTGTTCTGGAATTGATGTTTTGGATTGATAAATGGTTGTGTTGGCAAGCTGGAAGAGTCTACAAAAGTTTGATATTGATTATTTGACCTCTTTGTTTTAAGTATAAATAAATGTAAAAGAAACACTCTGTTAGGAAAATATATAATTTCAGCTGTTTAGTTGTCAAACTCAGATACCAGCTGTATTGGCATAAGACAATAGTTATAACTCTATTTTAAAGCACACCATTTTTAAATCAGTTCCACTGTTTTGCTCTTTTAAAAAAAAATTTATATAAATCATCTGCTTATAGTCTAAGGACTGATTGCAAGATAATAAATGTGGAAAAAAAAAAACTGTTTTGCTCTGTGATAAAATTAGAAAAAAACCATTTTTTAATTCAAGAAATTTAATGATAGTTAAAAATTGTTATCATTATTGCCATTCCATGTAATATTTTAATTTATAATAATATTAACTTGTAAAAATGATCTTTTTACTAATTTTTCTATTCCTTACAGAATTCCAAAAGATTGCAATTGCCACAGCCATCGGTTTCTGCATTATGGGTTTCATTGGTTTCTTCGTCAAGCTCATACACATTCCAATCAACAACATAATCGTTGGATCTTAAAACTAGGCTAGTGTAGTTGTATGTTATCTTTAAGCTCCCAATGTCTAACTTAATTCTCACTTTCACCTTTCAACAAATTTTATTAGAATAAATTATTCCTATTTCTCAGCGTTGTTTAATTTTGCAATTGATGCATTTTGTACAATTTAAACCCAATATTTGCAAATTTTATATTATAATATATTGATTAATAAATAAAGAAAAAAAATCTACATTAAATTATTATTTATTGAAGGCTTTTCATGTCTAGAGTTCCAAGAAATTTAAAATTGAACAGATTTATTTTATTAATTTTTCAAAACCTAAATAAAAGTTTATATGCATATAGTATTCAATTAAACAATTTCCATTAAATTTAAGAAGATGATCTGTCTCATCGCAAACAAAAAAATATCAGTAGATAATGTTACATGTATTGATGGTTGTTTTTAATCACAGTTCACATAATGTCATACTGATGCCTCATCCCATACTAAGAAATTGGATTGCACTAATTTGGGCTATTTTCGTTTGCTTGAATAGATAATAGATGTTAACTTGTTTTGTTTTTTATAACGTGCTAAGTATTATAAAATTACAAATGAAAAAAACAGTAATTTTTATCAATTAATAACTGATATAAACAATTTATAAAAAAAACACCATCTGTGATACACCTCAAACCCATCATCTGATATAATTTAAATTTATAACAGGTTGTTGTAACATTACCCTCGAACAGCGATCGGCCGATAGTTTTGTCGAGTAAGCGCGCACACTGGCCCGACTAAACTGTTGGGTTCGTTGGGTGCGCCTACTAGACAAACTATCCGCTGACAGCTCTAAGCTCTTAGCCTAGGATCCCACCGCAAGATTACTACGTTCATCGCGGATGTGATTGAAATCTATTTTTTATAAATTATTATAAATAGGAGAATATGGCTTGGCCTGTTTGCCATGAAAATTCGGCCGCTAGTATTATTAATTAAAATAATATTAATGAAATAAAAATTATATCTATATCTATACATACACTACCGTCCAAAAGTATTTGAACACCTACAAAATGCCTATGAAACTAGATTTTAATGTTATAAAACTTTATTATTCCTTTCTAAAATTTAATTTATATTTTAGAAATTTAATTTATAGCTACTTAACACTAAATCGTCATAATTTTGATTCGTCAATATTTCCTCCTTGGCGTTTTATTATAGCCTGATAAATTTTGGGTAATCGTGAAAGTTAATTTTTCTAATCTTGATGTGCTCATTTATTTACATGGATCTTGTACTAATCTCCACCAGTATTCTTGAGTTGTAGGGCAACTTTTTCTCACTTGTCTGCCGAGTTCATCCCACAGTGGCTCTATGGGATTCAAGTTTGAACACTGTGGATGCCATTTCATGACTTTTATTATTTTAATGTTGCATTATGATAATGTTGTTGTTCTTTTTGGACCAAGACCTGCTGGCATAGTTTGGATGTATGCTTCGGATCGTTATCATGCTGAAAAAAAAAACTCTGGACCTCTAAGACGGGTTCCACCAGGAGCAACATGATTTTTCAATATTTGCCTGTAACCTTCTTTTTTCATTATTTCCTGTATTCTTACAATGTCTCCTAAAGCAGAATCCCCAAAACTGCCCCAAATCATCACAGGTCCTCCGCCATGTATAACTGGAGGAATGATGCATGATTCTGATGCTCTCTTATTAGGCCTACAGCGAAAAAACATTCTTCTCTCTGAATTAAAAACTTCGAATTTGGACTCGTAGCTTCAGAGGACTTTTCCCAGTCATCAGTTGTCCAATTCTGTTATTCTCGTACCTATTTAAGCCTCTTTTTCTTGTCTATCGTGTTGAAACATGGTTTGATATTGCTATACACCGCTTCAGACCAGCGTCAAGTAACCCTCTTTCTTTGTAGTCAAACTCACAGGTTTACTGTAGCCTATATTAAAATCCGCTGCTATTTCGGGTGCAGTCAAGCGTCTGTTGCACTTGCTCTTCATCACTTTGTTTAAATTTTCAGTCGAAGTCGTAACTCTATGCCTGCCTGAACGATGATATTAGATGTTCTGCCATGAGTCTTAAATTTCTTGATAATGTAGTGTACAGTTGATAGTGGTATCTTCTGGAGTTTTGAAATTTCGCTAATTATTTTACCTAATTTATGAAGACCGACGATAATTCCTTTAATCACTTCGGAATATTCTTTTATTTTACCCATTTTGCTTAAAAATAAACGAAAATCATACCTCACTTAAAGAAAATGAATCTTTATATTATTATAGCACGTTTTTTTAATGAAGTAAGACAAGATAACTCAAACAAACCTATCTTATGACATAACGCACTTATCAAAATATTAAAAAAACCCCCCGAAAGCACAAAGCCAAAGAGTATACAGTTGATATAAGAAGAAAATTGAAAAAAGTTATAAATGCAATGAAATTTTTATTTATTATTTTTAATACTAAAAATAAAATTATCAATATAATCGACAATATTTTGATTTAAATAACATAATGGCATTGAGTTTTTTAGGAATACAAACAATTAATATATCTTTGATGCTTAATTTCGATGATACATAGAAATATGCAGGTGTTCAAATACTTTTGGACGGTAGTGTATATAATAAAAATGTAACGGATCCCTGTCTCTACATGGAAGATATATAAGAAAAAATATTATAGGGACCTTTATTAACGCAAACAGAACCCAAAACAGTGATTGTTAGAATTTTTGTCTGTTTGTCTGTGCGTTTGTGCACGCTAATCTCAGACACGGCTATTCCGATTGAGATGCGGCGGTTTTCAGATATATATTGTGGTAAGCTTCACTTAACATTTAGCGTTGTTTCATGTCAATCGGTTCATACATAAAAAAGTTATGGTATTTTAAAGAATAAAGTCGTATATTTGTTAAACTTTATACAACTCCTATTCTTTCTCTGTTCAGTAGCATTGACTAAAACTTTACTAAGCTCTATCTATATGTAGCAATATACTCTATGGCTCTATAATAATAATGATCTATATAAAATCTGTTTGTATGTTATCGTTATAGAGGTAGAGATAAGGAGGACCAGCTCGTACACGAAAAAGTGGCAGTAAAAACGCGTGCAGTAAGAGTGGCGCTGCAGTAGCAGTCGATAAATTTTAAAGAAAGCGCCAAACGTAATTAGTAAAAAAAATTACGCTTTCTCTTTGCAGTATTTTGTTTATATTTACTAAGACTACGTAAACGTTAGACTACGTAAATAACTACCTAAATAGTTGAGGTTTTGTATACTAGCATTTTACTAACTACTTAAGTCATTAAAATTTTTAAAAATTTGAACTCAGCTAACTTCACTCCATTTATAACAGCTATGTTCATATTGAAACTATTCGAACGCCAGCGCTATTGTGGTAGCTGGAAACTTTATTTTCAATATACAGCTGGACACGTTTTCAACTTTCCCCCCATATGAGACAGTTCTTCTTATCTGTCTCTACCACTCACCTCTATAATACCACTGGACTGGCTGTTCCAAGCGTTTGATAGCAATTTTTTGTGTCCATTTGAAGCGCCACTAGCGAGAGGGTCGAGAACTAATTTTGACGTATATTGCAAATGACAGCGAGAAGTGTTTGTTTACTGTAAAGTAATTTTGCATTTTCGCTGTTAATATAACATAAGTAGTAATTATGATGATACGGTTAATAAATAATAAAAATAAAAATCTTTATATCGACATCATTAGTTTTAGTACCACGAACTCTCGCTACGTCCGACAGCGGCGGACAGCGCCAAAATGGCGAATATCAAGGAGCCACAAAAGCACGTTGACAACAGCCAGTCCAGTGGTATTAAAAGAGGTCAGTGCTCTCTACCCTCCATAGTTATCGTTTAACACTTTTCTGATCCCACCAAAAACAGAGCATTGTCTTTTTTGCAATAGTCTATGTCGATTGCTTCACCTGGATTGACTCACGATCTATAATGTTTAGGATTATCAAAATATATCCATTTTTCGTCACCTGTTAGTATTCGTTGGAGAAATGACTTTCTTTTGTTTCTACCAAGTAACACTTCACAAGTGATATTTCGGTTTTCTTGCTGCCTTTCTGCAGTTCATGCGGATCCCATTTTCTAATTTTTTGAATCTTTTTCATAGCTTTTAAACGATTGGGCGACGTCACTTTTAATTTATCCACAACTTCTTTTTGAGTTTGAGTGTCATGTTCATCCAATAGGACTTGCAATTCATTGTCGATGAATTCATTACTCACGACAAAATCACTATTTTAATTTTTTTTAACGACTCGAAACATTGTTTTAGTGAGAACATATTTACGAGTACCAAAAGCATTTATTGCGATTCTGCAGCAGTTTTCTTTAAATGAAAACAGAAAACATTTCACACATTGCACATTACTCACCATGTTGAAAGTTATAAAAAAATTACTTCTGTGTGAAACTTGAGTTGTTGTGAGTAGAAAATATTCGTCAGCTATCAGAGGAAGATGATGGTACTGCAGAAGGGATCTTATATGGTGTATAAACTGATGTCGGACTCGACCTATAAGAGAATTCCGGTTTCATACTTCTACACCTATGTACTACACATGTATAATTTTAAATAGGTACATATATAAATTGAAATACCTAATCAAGGTTTTTTTTCCCAAGACAATATTACTATGTCGGACAGACGGCTGTTATTTCAGTTTTTGATTATGAAATGATTATGTAATTTGCAACGCTACTTCCCGGACTATAATCATGACATTCCGGTGTAAAAACTCAAAAAATTGTAAGTCTGGCTCTTTGATTATATACGTGTCTGGCTGACTGAGCGCTCAGACCAATCAAAAACTTTTTATTTGGTCTGGGACTGAGCGGTATGTAGTGTGCGCGCGTGGAAGCACGCCGCGCCGTACAGATTTAAGCAGTCGGCCGACTGTTTAGTTTGCAGACAATCGTAATTCGTATAGCACATCAAACTTTTTAACCGACTTCAAAAAAAGGAGGAGGTTCTCAATTCGTCGGGGACTTTTTTTTTATATGTATGTTCCCCGATTACTCGACGATGGCTGGACCGATTTAGAAAATTCTTTTTTGTTTGAAAGGGTATAGTTTCTAGTTGGTCTCATAGTCACCAAGTTACGATCTGATGATGGGATCCCAGGGAAATCGAAGACAACTCTCAAATTTTATAGGCACTTATTACGTTTTTCATATATTTTCTAAAGCTGTTCAAGTATTTGCGTTTGATAATCATCATCTCCTGTGGTTGAGCTAATGATGGAAGGTACAACTCCTCAACGGTTAGGAGTTAAAAAAAAATTCTTTCAAAATTATACGTAATTATAGACCGATAGGTAAATTCTTTCAGGCTCTTATTAACCGACTTCAAAAAAGGAGGAGTTTCTCAATTCGTTGGGGACTTTTTTATTACGTTATTCATATATTTCCTAAAGCTGTTCAAGTATTTGCGTCTGATAATCATCATCTCCTGTGGTTGAGCTAATGATGGAAGGTACAACTCCTCAACGGTTAGGAGTTAAAAGTAAATTCTTTCAATATTATACGTAATTATAGACCGATAGTTAAATTCTTTCAGGCTCTTATTAACCGACTTCAAAAAGGAGGTTGTCAATTCGTTGGGGACTTTTTTTTATGTATGTTCCCCATTACTCGAAGATGGCTGGACCGATTTGGAAAATTCTTTTTTTTACAAACAACAAAATAAGTATCTACTTTCCGCTAAAAATTTGAAAATAAATTATTTTTAACAAAAAACAAAAACCGTCTTCAAAACTAAACAAATCTAAACTAAAAAGTAGAAAATAATACTTTTAAAAACTTCGTTAATTCTGAAGTCAGTGCCAGCCAAAGCAAAATAACCTTAAATAGACACATATTCGATTAATCTACAAATTTGTAAGCAATCAAAATACCGTTCGAAAGTCCATTGCAAAGGCAAGATAAATCTATCTGTCCTGGCTGGCACCGACTTCAAAATTAACGAAGTTTTTAAAAGTATTATTTTCTACTTTTTAGTTTAGATTTGTTTAATTTTGAAGTCGGTTTTTGTTTTTTGTTATTAGTCCGCCGTATTAAATCGTTCAAATGTTTGCAGTTCCATACATTTCCATACTGAATAAGCAACCAACTAAACTATCGCCTGATCGAAAGTCCGTAGTTTGCGAAGGCTGTTATTTGTTAACATCATCTATTGATATTTATTTGAAGTATTTGTTATTTGTTCGTGATGAAACCTCATGGTTAAATAAACAAACCATAAAAAAAGAGTATATTCACAAATAAAGCTTTTACTTTTATGCATGGTTTAACAAGTTTCAAAATCACAACATTTTTATTCCTATTTGAATAAAGAATATTTTGATTTTGATTCCATTGCAGGATAAACCTTACAATATTTATCATATGTTGTACCTATATTTCTAAAATAAAACAGTTTTATTTTTAGTATTGGTACCAACATTTTTTTTCTGAATATATTTTATAAATTTTACTAAAAATATTAATAAGTTACTAAAAATCTGTGAAAAACTTACATATGAGCTTAATACTTATATTATGTTATTCTTATTCCGAATTTCAATCAAATACGTTGATCTTACCAATAACAGCTTTATAATGAGGGTGAAGCGTGAAGTCTTCTATTGTGTAAACATTAGTTCTTAAAATAAATAACTTCAAGATTTTTAATAACAAAAACTTTATTTATATAAAAAAGTGTCCTATTAGCCTATCTTATTCTCTAGCTTTTTGAACTACGTGAATGTAGTAGGCGGGGTTTTCGACGCGCTCGAGAGGCTGGAAGTCTGCGTAGATGTTGTGCTGAGCAGACCCGTCGAAGGCCTCGTCCAGCATCCGCGTGAAGTTGTCGAGCCGGTGGGGGTAGTAGCAGAGCCGGAATTCACTGAGAATTAATAAAATTAATGGTGGGACCTAGTATAGTATTATGTGATCTGCGGTTAAGACATTATTACACACAACGCCATCTAGTTCTATGATAAGCTAAGAGGCTTGTGTTATGGATACCGGGGCCGGTAGTGTCGAATCATCGATTTGTGTCGTTACTGAATGATTTCAATATCATTTTCATTGACAATTACGACGTAACGACACAATATCAACAACTTATATAATATATTGTTGAGACTGCCGGCCCAAACAGTTGGATACGTTATACATATCATACATCATACAAGTGTGCTACGCTCATATATATAACTTTAAATACATATTATATATTATAAATATAAACACCCGGGACTGGAGTAGAAGCATGTACGTGATCAACAAATAAATGCCCCTAGCGATACTCGAACCCGCGACCGCTGCCGCAGAAAGTAGGGTCACTACAAACTGAGCCAAACTTTGTATGTTACTTACTGAAAAATTAAAACTGCTAATATATACGAGTACATAATATATTATGGGACTTCTTTGCTTATAAGTGTATAATCTATGGCTTAAACCTATGATATAGTAATTTTTAATTTACCTCTTTTCATTTGCGGGACCTTCATCTGTGGCGTCAATGCAGTAGTCGAGGGCGACCAGCTCGGGCTTCCCGCGTACTACTAGAACTGACGTTTTGATATCCACGGGGTACTTGCACTACAACAATTTGAATATATTTACACACATAGCATATATTGAACCCTTTATTCAAATCCAAAATATTTTATTCAGCATAAAATCATTACAATTTTTTATGAGTCTACTACCAGTTCGGAAAGAAGAAGCCGCTGACCTGAGAAGAACTGGCGAAAGAAACTCAGCGGGACTTATATATTTTTTTTGTCTTAATCTGTTTTACTTTTTTTTTAAATTAAATTGAAATTAACAATAATTCTATAGGTTGAAATAGCCTGGAGGCAATCACATCTTTCCCAAAGCGTACTGTCTTCTAAAAAATCGTTAAAAACGTTCTTTCACAATTTTTTTAAATTTAGCAATAGAAGCTTTTTGAACGTATTAAAGTAAAGTAAAAATGTAAAGCAAAAATATATTATTTTAAAGTAGATTTTATGAAGGCCTCATCGCTAAGAATGATCTATTTCACATAAGTCGGGTTTTAGGAGGTTTCAAAATCATTTTTTTTTAATATTAGAATATCAAGGAAAAATTAAAGCAGCTAGTATAGTGTCATGTTACATTGCATCTCGAATAAAGTACGAAACTTATCTAATATCTTCGAGAACTTGATCTCGACACTTGGAAGATTTTAATCTAAATCTAGAAGTACCTACCTAATATTTTAATTTATCTTTGATTAAAAATGATAGAAACTACCGAGTACAATCAGACCATTGATTAATAATAATATTATGATATAGTTACCTATCACAAAAAATAATAATAAATTTGATATGATGACAAACAAAAATACGTTATCAGTAAATATTATTTCATATTATAAGATAACGCGATAACGAGATAACTTTACATCATATATTCTGTAAACATGAGATAAATGAACGTCACATTTTCTCATTTTAATACACGTGTACAATTAATAGAACAGTGCCCTCCAAACTTCAATATTTTTACAATCTTGAATCTAAAGTTTTAGATAATCTTTCAAAATTCATCTTGAATCTCTCTTTACCTAATTAAAATGTAAGCATATTAAAAAAAATAACAAAACACATCAGATAAAAATGACCTTTTTTGGTGTGAGCAGAAAACTTTGTACTGATTGTACAGAGGACCGTCTTTAACCTGTTTGAGTGACCTTTTTTGGTGAGAGCAGAAAACTTTGTACTGATTGTACAGAGGACCGTCTTTAACCTGTTTGAGGCCCTGGGTACAGGGTACATAAGGGCCTCGCGGCCCCTGTGTACATGAGAGTAGTCAAGCAAGATTTCAAAGTCTATGTCAAGTCAAACTCTATCACACTCTATTGACTATTTCTTAATTCATTCACGTCCATACATTATTGCAAAAAAGGTGAATGCCCACGAATAGGCTTAATACTTTCCCTGAATAAGTTTGTCGACTTAATTAGTTCTTATGCTAATTAGATTAATATTTATTCAGTCATTGCCACATTTCGTCCAATTTTACATAATTTTGATAGTTGCTAAATAGTAAATATATGTACATTCTTTCAATGTTTAATTAAACTCAATTAAATTATATAAAGCCAATAAATGTAAATACCTATTATAATAATGTTTCATGTGTTTAGTTAGTTTAGACTAGAAACATATTGAACATCGTACCTACTGCAAATCAATTAGACTTATTTTGATTGAATCGGGTACTAAAAATTTGAAGAATTGATCAGCAGCTGGAAAGAATAAGTTTTTTGAGGACAGGTCGGGGCCCCCGTCGATAACGGGGCCCTGGGCACTTGCCCAGTGCAGACTATTTAATGGAAATTATTGTACCGACTTACATTATAATAAATAGAATGTCCAGGTGTTGCCCCACTGTTTATCATGGCGTCATAATTTCTGTGATCAATAAACAAAAGTCCTCCCGGCTTCAGCATTTTAGCGAAGTTGCGCAAGCACATCTTTTGCGTTCTTTGATCTTCAAATTCATCTAATAAATGGGCAAAAGAGTTACCGAGGCATATTACGGCGTCAAATAATGCGCCTGGTTGGAAAGCATTCACGTCCTGCGGTAATGTCTCCCAGCTGGCTTCTTCGATCACTGAAATGCAAATGGCAGTTGATTAAAAAACACCAATACCAAATATTACAATACCAAAACATTATGATTTATTTTTTTATAGTCTATTTCAAACTATCGTTTCACATACCCCATTCATCGTATTTACTGTCTCTTCTCTTATCCCACCTCGCTTTTAATGCATGTTTTAACATTTTATCTGAAGCATCTATGGATACGACTTTAAAACCTTGATCGAGCAACATCATAGAGTCAATTCTGAAAAATACATACTAACATTATTATTTAAATAATAAAGAAAAATGAGGCTGAATCAAAATATTCTCGTATTATGAGTACCTACATAATAATAATTTATTTAATAATTTACTCATTGCATTTATTTTATTGCAATTCAATAATTAATCGTGTTATTAAAAACACATTAAACATATTAATTGACTATGTATCAGTTATCAGTTATCACGTAAGTTCAATTCGTCAGATAAAAAAATATGTGAGGTCAATCGCGTCACGCGTATCTCATGTTGCTACTTGCTTATGAAAACTAAGGAGAACAAAATTGGTGTAGCAATATGCGACCATATTTTTGAAGTTATACTTCTTTTGGCGCGATAGGAAAAAATGATGAGAGTAAATTTTTACGATGCGCGCGCACACCGACATGAAAAACCAACATCCTGAAGTTAGCTATAGTCAACAGTCAATACCCTGAAGTTAGCTATATCAGTTATAACCGTTGCCATGGTGCGTGCAATGGTAATTAAATCAGCAAATATATACCGGGCGGTGCAAAGTAAATATATACAACACGTACCTAGGGACGAACCCGAGCGAAGCGAGAGTGAGCCCCTAGTTATAATATATTATAAAATAATATTATAATAATTTACTGTGATTATAAGTGATAAAAATTTTTGAAATGATTTTTGTTTTGCTACGCCAAAGAAGTATAACTTCTAACGTGTGTACATAAGTACACACACACTTTTTTTTAATTATATTTTACCAGCAAATATAAGATGTCCAAATATGAACTAAGTATTAACTACCTAGTGATAGGTATTATTTCATATTTATTATAAGTAGTTAGTAAAATATTATTTTAATTTAACAATAGTGATTCCATTGACATAAGACATTAATACGGTAACCCTACAGACTTGATAGCCGCTTGACTTTAAACAATAGATAACATAACTAGTTTCTTAAATTCAAAATTGTTGTTAAGAAATAAAAATGTTCATTGCGATAAAAAAATGAAAAATACGTAAAAGTATGCCTTATTTACTAAAAAGTTACTTATAACCTAATCTATACATATAAATTAAATGGAAGTGTCGGGTTTTAATTTCAAATGTACAGCATTGCCCTAAATGTATTGAAGTACATATTATAACATAAAAAAATGCGGTACTAACATCAAAAAATGAATTTTAAAATTTTTGTCTATCTGTCAGTTTGTTCCGGCTAATCTCAAACTAACTAGTGGCCCGATTTTGACACAACTTTCACTCGCAGATAGCCAATATTATAAGGAGTAACTTAGGGTACTTTCATTAACCGACTTCAAAAAAAGGAGGAGGTTCTCAATTCGTCGGGGACTTTTTTTTTATATGTATGTTCCCCGATTACTCGACGATGGCTGGACCGATTTGGAAAATTCTTTTTTTGTTTGAAAGGGTATAGTTTCTAGTTGGTCCCATAGTCACCAAGTCACGATCTGATGATGGGATCCCAGGGAAATCGAAGACAACTCTCAAATTTTATAGGCACTTATTACGTTTTTCATATATTTTCTAAAGCTGTTCAAGTATTTGCGTCTGATAATCATCATCTCCTGCGGTTGAGCTAATGATGGAAGGTACAACTCCTCAACGGTTAGAAGTTAAAAGAAAATTCTTTCAATATTATACGTAATTATAGACCGACAGTTAAATTCTTTCAGGCTCTTACTAACCGACTTCAAAAAAGGAGGAGGTTCTCAATTCATTGGGGACTTTTTTTATGTATGTTCCCCATTACTCGAAGATGGCTGGACCGATTTAGAAAATTCGTTTTTTTTTTCAT
This sequence comes from Boloria euphrosyne, assembly GCA_951802675.2. Lineage (NCBI taxonomy): Eukaryota > Metazoa > Arthropoda > Insecta > Lepidoptera > Nymphalidae > Boloria > Boloria euphrosyne. The sequence goes on along the minus strand of OX637875.1, from coordinate 1,095,187 downwards.
AAACAAAAGATGTAACTACTTTCCGCTAAAAATTCGAAAATAAATTATTTTTAACAAAAAACAAAAACCGACTTCAAAACTAAACAAATCTAAACTAAAAAGTAGAAAATAATACTTTTAAGAACTTCGTTAATTTTGAAGTCGGTGCCAGCCAAAGCAAAATAATCTTAACTAGACACATATTCGATTAATCTATAAATTTGTAAACATAATCAAAATACCGTTCGAAAGTCCATTGCAAAGGCAAGATAAATCTATTCGTCCTGGCTGGCACCGACTTCAAAATTAACGAAGTTCTTAAAAGTATTATTTTCTACTTTTTAGTTTAGATTTGTTTAGTTTTTTCCGTTTTTGTTCTTTGTTAAAAATAATTTATTTTAGGAATTTTATTTAACTAGTGGAACCCGCGGTTTCGCTCGCGCGAAATTTAGGGACGAATACGAGCGAAGCGAGGGTGAGTCGCTAGTTATATATAAATAGTTGTTAACTCATTTTGTTTATTAGAACTTACACTTAGAAGCTATTGAGGAGCTTTAGTGTTATCAGTAAAGAAAATTTTGGAAACAGTTTTTGTTTTATTATATTGAGGTAAATTCTATACCTACATATAACTAATTAATTAGGTACTTTGTCAAATTTTGCCTACGGATCAAATTAAACATTAGACTTACCCGGTCCCGCAGGCCACATCCAAAACCTTAACACAGCCATGTTTCTTCAGGAGTCCGGTGAGGAAGTCTCTGTAGTTCTGAGTCCTTTCGTTGCTGTCGCCGATGTATTTCTTCCACACTCTCGCAGCTTTGCCGTCCGCATACTGATCCTTCACACCCTCGGAAGGGATACCTTGGGACCGTGAATGGAAAACTTTGTCAGCTGACATGTCTACTGTAAAGGAAAAGAGCGATTGATATAATATAACGTGACGTAAGATTCTGAGTGTCAGCGTGTATATATTATGCATATTATTTGCTGATAGCGGGGTTTGAATTCATGGCCCTTGCGTAGGCTCTCATACTCTTACCACCGTTACAAAGCTAGTTACAACCTAATAGGTACCACAGACAGGCAAAGATTTCACGTGACATTTTGCCACGTGTGCTTATATAAAATATAAATCCATTATTAAAATATTATCCTCAAGGAAATTAACGATTATGTTTTTAAAAGTAATTCTATGGAGTTTAATACATACTCGTACCTTCCTATTTGCATAATATAAGAAGTATATGTAAAGCAATAAGTATATAATTAGTTGTTGTCAATGTCTAGCTTTTTTAGGATTCCGTACCCAAAGGGTAAAACGGGACCCTATTACTAAAACTCCGCCGTCCGTCCGTCGGTCTGTCACCAGGCTGTAATCACATGAACCGTGATAGTTAGAAAGATGAAACTTTCACAGATAATGTATTTCTGTTAAAATAAATAATAAAACAAATATTTAAGGGGGCTCCCATACAAAAAAGTACAAAATGTTTTTGCTCGATATTGATAGCTGCAACAGGTAGACGCTTGAAATATTCAATTTAAAAATAAATAATTAAATTAAAATAAAAAAGATATAAATAAGGGGGTTAGGGGGTAAGGATATAAATAGATAATGTAACGGAACTTGGATAATTTTATACAATTTAATTTTACTAAAATCGCGCGCGTCATTTAACACCATTTTTGGTATTTCCATTCCGCTGTACGCTCTCCTCGAATCTTTTAGTAATTATAAATTCGTCTAAAACGCAAGTTAGAGTCATACTTTAATTTCGCTAGAATTTATAAAATTAAGTTTAAAATATTTTAAAGTTATCTATATATTTTTTATTCTATTTCAATTTTAGTACTTATAAATGGCAAATTACTAAAATACGAGTAATATTATATTTTTATTACTTAGCGCGGTGACTGAATAAATCGACAATCGCCAGTCGGGACTCTAGACTGTACGCAGTACGAGTAACGAGGCGAGCTTACGATATTTGAACTGCAATGCGGCTAGTACCTACTTTTAACTTTTATTGTATTTTTTTAATAAACATCATCAGATTTTATCATAAGCAATTAGGTATGGTACTTACGAGTACTTACTTATAATATGTCTAAGCTAATTGTATCAATTGACATAAGAAATCACATAAAATATTTAATATTAGTTTAGTTGCAATCATGCTTTAAATTACCGAGATTTCTTTCAATTGACTTTTTTGTGAGGCTAATAAAACCTGTAACGATTAATCTTCTCCTTTCTTACTTTTGAGAACTTTCGCAGCTATTCAATAAATACTTACATTAGATAATATATATTATGCTAAAATACATTTAAAATATAAAATCTATAAAAACACATTTCAGGATTTTTCAGGTGGCACAGTCAATTTTCACAAATACACATTTTATGATAAAATATAGAGTCCATGTAAAACAGCAATAGCAGTGAGAGATCACAACACTTACAAGTAACGAATGATGCAAGAGAGACGCGTATGTCGTGTTAAACGAGCCGCCGCCGTTTCCGAGCCCACACTGAGGAAAAAACGGATGCGATAGCGTGATAAAATCTTATTTACAGCTAACTACAGCCTGCAACTCTACCTGTCTGAGAACTCCTAATTACAAAAGAAGATAAAGCATGTCCATAAGAGTGAGAAAAACCGGAAACTCGACCTGCATATTTGGGTATATGGTAAACTGATTTAAAAGAAACTTAGCTAATAATTTTTAATTTTATTTAATTAAAAACATCCATCAATTTAAGAGCTACGCGATTTAAAGATCGAAAAATATGATTACAATCATATTTTAAATAAAATATTTAATTATTATTTAAATTGACTAAGAGTTTCTTTCAATTACAAAGGTTACGTACAAACTTATCTTCAATATTGTTTTGTACATAACTATTAACTATTAGGCAATTCATCACGCCAGTCATTGATATCTTGCTTTCAAGTGTGATGTAATACGTGTTATTCTTTACGTTCGCTTCGAAGGAGTTACGAGTTGTATAGAATAAATGAAAATGGTTTTTATATATCCATGCTTTCTTTAAAATATATATTTTTTTCTAGCTTTTTTAGCTGGTCTATATAAAAGAATCGATTAAGGTTTGGTCATTCTTCCAAGAATAGGATCTTCTTAGGATCCTTATAGGTATTTCGTATTCATGCAGTGTTGCAATAATTCCCTACAATAGTTTATAGGGAGATCTACAGATTTTGGTTTCTGTCTCCTGATCTTCCAATTTTTTTTATTTAAATAAAATAATATTCATAAATTAATAACATGATGTAAGTACTAGGTATATATACGTATAAGATGTATAGAAAATGTCCAAAATAAAGATGGTACTTATTAGAAGTATGAAGACGGAAATGAATAATGAATGTTATTGAATTTTGTGACAATATTGTATTATACTTATTGTCACAAAATACTCTTACTTAATTTTTTTTGGATGAAAATCTCCCGATTTATCCCGATTTTTAGCTGGCAAACTTAACGCTTTTTTTTTTTGCAACACTGTAATCATGCAAAATAGTAGCTTTAGCATCTACGACAATGTCCCCGATATTCAGCGGTATCTTTTGTAGATTATACAGAATCATTAAATGTGTTACAGAGATCATATTTTATTCGCTTCGCTCGGGTTCATCCCTAGATTTATCGCGAAGCGAAGCCGCGGGTTCTGCTAATTATATATTTAAACCTTCCCCGAGAACCACTCTATCCATTGGTGAAACAGCATGAAAATCGGTGCAGTAGTTTTTGAGTTTATCGCGAACAGACAGACAGACAGACCCGGCTGAGGACCTTGTTTTATAATATGTAGTAATTATTTAAACAAAAGATATTATTGCCCGTCTGTCAGTCTATACATTGTACGATAAAGGCTGACAAAATATTAACTGATAACTACTGCATTATTTCTCAATTCACTGTGACAGTCAACTATGTAGGTATAATGTTTTTCTTGTTTTAAATGATACGTCATGCGATGTTCTTTACTAACATTTGCTTTGTCATCGGACGTAGCAAGTTGTTGCTGGAATAATAAATTTATCGAAGCTACATTAATTTTCACTATTATTTTTGCCGCGCTTCGTAATTGTTTAGTGACCGCATTCATTACTGTGTCCGACTTAGTCTAGTCAAATAAAGGTCTGAAATCAAAAATTAGACAAAAAAGTTCTAGTAAAAAATTATAGAGCTTAAAATTTTACATAAAAAAATATATCATGACTTTTTTTCCTCCCGTCAAAATAAACCGTGTTAGGGAGGTTTGCATACTTACCTTACCTATATTTTAAAAATAAGCCGTCTGGGAGGTTTCAAGTTTCAACGAAAACGCTGCCTAAACCCTTTGAGATATAACAAAATGATGTATGGTGGAATTGTGTATCTTATATAGGTCTATAAAAAAGTGCGCAATTGCATATGTCTATCTCTTAAGGAAAGCATACTATATATAGTCCATTTTAATAGTTTAAAAAATGAGCAATTATAAAGCGGTAATTGGAAACCTATTTACATAAATACTGTATTAAATATTAATCCTTATCATTTTAAATAAGGTAGAGGCTTTAAGCATTTCATGCACATTATTTTACTCTTTTACACCATATTATAGCCAAAAAGGCCCTTTGTTAAAATAATATATAATAATAATTTTCGTGCAATCAAGCCTTTGATTAATATTTTATTATGACATGACAAAACATAATAATAAACTTGATAGTATGAAAAACAAAATACTTACGTTATCGCATAAACTAAATATTATTTCATAATATAAGATAATGCGTAACTTTACATCATAAATTCAGTAAACATGAGTGATGAGATATTAGAACGTCACATTTTCTCATTTTAATGTACCCATCTACGGGTTGTAGAATGTAGACACAATCCCTTCCAAACTTCTATTTTTGTTGAAATTATTTTATAATTATCATCTAGGTAGGTATTTAAAATTTTACGTAATAAGCATTTTAAATAAGTACTAATTTAAAATTCATCTTGAATTATCAGATAATCTAATATATAAAATTTTAATCTCGTTTCACAGTGTTTGTTGTCGAACTCCTCTGAAACGGCTTGACCGATTTGTATGATATTTTAGTAAAAGTAGGTACATCTTTTGGTGAAATCTTTCACAATCTATTGACCTTGTTGAAACATTAGACTGCACTAACGCAAAAAACGCCGCCCGCTGATGCGCTTACTTTTAACAAATTATTATTTGCTTAAAACATTGATATACTAGCTTTTTTCCTAGTATATCAATGGCTTAAAATAACTCATTTCTATCACGAAATACAAAATATTAGCATCTATATATAAGTTTTTCGACTTCATTTGTATCTAGGTATGCTAATTAGATATTTACTAAACGTTTCTGCCGCATTTTCCAATTTTACATATTTTGATAGTAGGCAAACTGAAATTCTTTCAATGTTTAATTAAATTATATAAAGCGAATAAGTGGATCATAATAATAATGTTTCAAGAGTTTGTGACTAGCAACATATTAAAATTGCACTGCAAATCAATTATAATTATTGTCATTAAATATGGTAATAAAAATGGGAAGAATGGAATCGAACGACCGCGACGGCTATAATGACTTACGGAGAAATAATGAGTTTTTCTGGGGCTCGCGTCTATTGCGGGGCCCTGGGCACTTGGCCAAAGCAGGATACCCCGGATCTTGGAGGGCAAACTGTTGATGACAGCATCTTAATTTCTGTGATCAATGAACAAAAGTCCCCCCGGCTTTTTAACGAAGTTACGCAAGCACATCTTTTGCATTCTTTGATCTTCAAATTAATCTAAGAAATGGGCAAAAGAGTTGCAGAGGCATATTCCGGCGTATATGCGCCTGGTTGGAAAGCATTCACGTCTTGATTCAGGAGATATTTTAAAACAAACATATTGACACAAATGTGACCTCTATAATATTATACTCATTTGAGAGATGGCTCTGGATAATACCTATTTTGGATGAGATAAAATTAGACCGTCGACAGCACTGACCTCTATAATACCACTGGACTGGCTGTTGTCAACGTGCTTTTGTGGCTGCTTGATATTCGCCATTTTGGCGCTGTCCGCCGCTGTCGGACGTAGCGAGAGTTCGTGGTACTAAAACTAATGATGTCGTTATAAGGATTTTTATTTTTTTATTTTTATTAATCAATAACCGTATCATCATAATTACTACTTATGTTATATTAACAAGGAAAATGCAAAATTACTTTACAGTAAACAAACACTTCTCGCTGTCATTTGCAATATACGTCAAAATTAGTTCTCGAGACTCTCGCTAGTGGCGCTTCAAATGGACACAAAAAAATTGCTGTCAAACGCTTGGAACAGCCAGTCCAGTGGTATTATAGAGGTCAGTGGTCGACAGTCTCGACATAGTCATCGATATTGTATCGATTTGTGTCATTACGTCGCAATCGTTAAAGAAAACGATATTAAAATCAATAAAATTACGATGTAACGACACAAATCGATACAATTCCAATGACGAACTATGTCGAGACTACCGGTTATATTATCTTTACTCTGCTACCCGCGGCCCTGCGAAATTACTCAGCATAGGTTTCGTTAGGACCAAGTTCAGTTAGTAAGTTATATTTTAAAAATATATAATATCTTAAAAAGGCACGCTTGAAGCCATTAATAAGAGAATTGAATTGAATTGAATAAACTTTTTAGGATATTATAATAATTGTAGTTGAGCAATATAAAATGATGCACTCAAAATTTGATTTTAATGTCACGAGTTAAGTAATGACTGTTTGTATTCCTAGATGGCGCTTTCAAAAAAATCATAAAATGCATTATGATTTTTTTCAGATGACACGTCACACGACATAGCTCAAGTATACTGCAATGTTAAAAGAAAAAGACAGCTTACTTTCATTCTAATCTGTCTCGTAAGACAGCTATGTTTACAAACTAGTCTAGTTATCAGTTAAATTTGGTTAAGCCGTAGATGGATCTCATCCACACTAATATTATAAATGCGAAAGTAACTCTGTCTGTCCGTTACCTTTTCACGCCTAAACCACCCAACCGATTTTGCTGAAATTTGGTATGTAGATAGTTTGCATTCATGAGAAGGAAATAGGCATATTATTTTTCGGAAATTCAACCCCTAAAAGGGTTAAAAGGGGTGGCAAAGTTTGCATGAGAAAAATATTTTTATTGCACATTTTTGCATGAAACTTTGAAATAATGCTTTTTAGTACAAATGATGAAACACGTATTTCAGGGTTTTTCGAAATTCACCCCCATTAAAGGGGGTGGCTAAGTTTGTATGGGAAATTTAATTCTATTGAAATATTTTGCGTGACACTGAAATAATGCTCTGCAATACAAATTATGAGATACATATCTAAGCGTTTTTTGAAAATCAACCCCTATGGGGGTTAACGGGGTGGCACAATTTGCGTAGGAAAAATATTTAACAGTTATTTTTACCATAAGTCCATCACAATGAACCACGTACATCAGTTTATCATTAACGAAAAATACACAAATTGGTTAAAAATAGGAAATAAGTTTTAGAAAGCGCAGCAGTGGCGGCACGGCAGGATGCTACACAGTAGTTTTCAGAAAAGAGGGCCAGAACTTTAAATGGGGAATCAGTCCTTGGTACATTATAAGTAACATCACTCTTAGCGCGAGCGAAGCCGCGGGCACCGCTAGTTACGAATAAAGCAAAAATTATTCAATTAAATTTCAATAGATGACGTTACAGGTATCGATTAATACATAAGTTTTGATGTTTACTTATTTTTATTGGAAAGCAGGATAAATATAAACATATTTACCATTCATGTTTGTATGATTTGTTAAAGCAAAAATTTAGTTTACTACAAATTATGGTACAACAATAGATTTATTAAAATCGGAACAGCAATGTTATATACGATGTTACAATGCACTATATTTTTTTAATATAAGCATTCATTTTTCAACCTTTACATATCAATTATACTCTTGCTTGATGCTTCCACTTATCAACGCTATTATAGTAAATAAAAGTCAAATATTTATATGAAAATGTAATGTCCAGAACACATTTTATACAAGTGCATTCATTTCAAAATATCCTTCATGCATCTTGCTTTGAAGAAATACTTAAATTAAGTACTGAGAAAATAAAAATAAACACTTGGTAATGTTACTTCAAAGTACCTTTTTTTTAATATTTTCTCATAACGCTTACCCACAATTGACAAGTTATTCTATATTAAATTTCAATAAAAATATTATGTCCTAGCAATATATTGTTTATACACATCATATGTATCATTATTTAGTATAATTAAGAAAAAAAGTAAAAAATATCTTTAGACCCTTCTAATACATTAATTATTGCTGATCGTACCCAATTTAATTACTTATTTCATTAAACTTCACACCTGTAACATAAGTCATATCATTTATCAAGCATGTTATTAACATACAACATACAAATGTATAGTGTGTCTTAGAATAAAAACGCATAGAAGACGAGTAGCCCCAAGCGAATTGAAGCCATTTCAATTCGGCTTTAAGGCAGAATACATTTCCTTTCTCGATAGTCTTGTTACAAAACTTGGCTGTGTGCGTGCCTTCGGTTGTAATTACGTGACACGTGTCACACACATTCATTCTAATGTTGCTTCAATATAGAGCAGAATTATGTGTGACTATCGTTCTAAGCAGTATAATAAAATATAAAGGCAGCGGTAGCCCAGCGGTAAAGCGTTGCTTGTATAACCAAGTGATGCGGGTTCAAATCCGGGTCTCGCACCTCTGATATTTTCATGTGCGAATCATTTCTATCCTGATTACCACTTGTCTTACGGTGAAGGAAAACATCGTGAGGAAACCTGCATGTCTGAGAGAACCTAGCAAGTTTTCGAAAGACATGTGAAGTCCGCCAACACGCACTAGGCCAGCGCGGTGGACTATGGCCTAATCCCCCTCGTATTGAGGGAGGCCCGTGCCCAGCAGTGGGACGTTAAAAAGGGCTGATGATGATGATGATGATCGTTCTAAGCGTTATTATTCTAAGGTTAAAGTAAAACCAGGTAGGTCGCAGTTACAATGCATTTTCATTACTTAAAAGTAGTTTTAACGAAATACCTTAGTAAAAACTAGAATTGATTAGAAGCTTGGAACAAAATATGGAAATATCGACACATTATATTATTGTAGGTACATTGGGTAAATACTTAAAATCCTTTTTGTTTCTATGAAATATAAGGTATTTTCTTTAAAGATGCAAATTTAAGTACAGTTTTCATTATTGCTTGATGTAAGTTATTAATATTAATTCACTTTTACTTTAAGAATTTTTGGTATAAACATTAAACATAATATGTATTTGCAAACATTTACCAAAACGCTTTATAATTTCTTTAATCAGATAAGCAAAATTATTGTATTTTCAATTTAATTTGTCAATTATTATTCTCTTTTACTTTTACTCATTAAATAGGCGGAGCTATTATTGGGCAGGGCTGTGCGGTAGATTTTTTGATTTTCATTGAATTTAGTTAGTCAAAATACACTAAGTACATTAGTACTATATATTAGATGGCTAAAAATGCTGCCATTATTTTCCACCACCTGAACGATCTGTTATATCCTATTTTCCCACGTAAATAATAATGAATAAGCTCTTTAATAATCGCATATGATACTTTTGTTATTTTTCCAGTTTTCTATATAAAAATAGTCAGCAGTTTCGTAATTCACACGGGAAGGCTCTAGATATTGTATTTTGCTTATTTTTCAAAACGCCTTCCTTTATAATTTTATTAAATATTAAAATCAGTTAAGACTCGGGACGCGGTCGCGGCTATACAAGTATATTTGGGAAGATCTTAAATATACATCGGTAGTGTAATTTCTGTTGAATAAAGTCAGTGTGGTGAAAAGTAGTTTTTTTTTAAAAGACACAAGGGGTGCGTCGCCTAACAGATCGCATCTTAACACCGTACATTCTGTTAGTTTCAGAGTTGTCTTTAAAAAGTTTCTAGTTCAGCAAAAATCACAAAAACTGATTATAGACGACGACGATTCGCTTATGATTGTCAACTGACATTAATTATAGTAAAGCATAATTTCCGTGCTGGAAATTCAACAATTTTATTAAAAAAAAAAACATTTTTATTGCTGTGTTACACAACTTATTTTACTTAAGTCTTTAAATCGAACTTTTTTTCATAGAACTTTTTATTTTTAAATCCCTGCACCAACGTCGGAAGCGTCAATCCCGAGCATTGCCAAGTCATCTAACTCCTCCTTATTCTTGGTGGAAGGTGCCGGCGCTTGATTTGCTTTAGTACTGTCCGCCTTACTCTCTGTGGTGGTCGTTGTTGGGGCGGTTTCGGTCGCACTTGTCACCTTATTTGTATTTTGGTTCTGCTTTTGATTTTCTTTGTTATTTTTCTGTTGCCTATTTTTATTTTGATTCTGGCGAGACTTTTGATTTGGCAGTATTGGTACGTGCGTATCGTACAATTGCGGCCTAGGTTGGAATAAGGGCGTGTTCATGTCAAAACCCATCATCATATGTGGGGGGTTTCCTAGAATGCTTAGTTGTGGGAATGGTTGCATCACTCCTCCCAGCCCTGGGATGCCGGGGAATCCCGGTGGAGCCATCCCCGGGGGGAGTCCTTGGAATAACTCCTGCTGTGCTTGGGCCATTTCAGCGTTTTTCACTTCAGATGGGAATATTATGTCCAAGGCATCTTGGAAGTCTTTTGGTAAGTTAGCTGGTGGCGCCGGAGTGGCTCTGTAATAAAATGTTTATATTTATATATCTTATATTATAATGATCCTAATAATTACGAATAAGGGTAAATAATATAAGGTACAAAACTTGTCATATAAGTTTCATTATTATAAAAAGTGAATATAATATGTTATTATTGCTTTGTTTAAATTAGTAAGTTCATTGTTACTCTAGTTTGAGATTAAAAATGCAAGGCAACAGACTATATTATGTATAGCATTTGTATAATAGTACATGAAGATAGATGTATATTATGCAAACATGTTGTGACATTTTTATTTAATTTTTTGCTGGTTTATTTTGATCTTATTTTGAATAAGGTCATTTTTCAATTCCATGACAATAATTGCTGCTAAGCGTTTAAGAGGTCAGGAAACAAAAATGAAAACGTGTCGTACGGCGGCGGCGGCTGCGCGGGCGGCAGCGCGGGCGGCAGGAAGTGCGGCAGCGGCAGCAGCAGCGGCGGCGCCAGCTCCGCCTGCTGCCGCTCCAGCTGCGCCGTCGCGATCTTCTGCTTGAACTCCGCCACCTGGCGCACACACACACACACACATTATTACCTCATGCACAACCCTACTCTATATTGTTAATAGAAAGGGAGTTAAATAAAATACAGATACAGAATAATAGTCAAAGATAACACTCTACCCATTGATATACTAGGAAAAAAGGTGTAGATTTAGAAGTAGTAGAGACTTATAGTTCAGATAAAGTAGGACGGCAAGTCTAAGCATACGTGCGAAAAAGAAACAACTATATAGCTCTTTGTATCGTCGCGAATAGAGACAAAATTTTAGAGAATAGTTACTGATTATTTGTAAAATAATAAATAAACCATGTGAATTGTAATACTTACGAATGATAAGTGATTCCTTGGCTTTTGGAAGTTTTTTTAGTATAGCTGGTGCAAAATCTCATCACACACGACGGCATTTTTGACAAGTGACAAGTGTGACAAGTTCAGGTAGGCCAATTTTACCTAGTTTTAGTGTGCCACTTTTTGAGCGCGTATGACGTATCTACACCTTTTTTCCTAGTATATCAATGACTCTACCCATATCAGTATATATATAATAATTGAAGTGTAAGTTTTTAATTTACATTAACTGCTTTTTACTAAGTACATGTGAAATGTATATATGGTACTGAATAGAAGTATATATGGTACTGAAAACAGTTTTTAAAAATTTAGTTTGTTTGTTCCGGCTAATCTCTGAAACGGCTGGATCGATTTTGACGGGACTTTCACTTGCAGATGCATAGCTAATGGAGTAACTTACGCTCGTTTTATTTAATTATAAAATTATATAAATAGTTTAATTTATTTAACTAACGACCCGCGAAGCGGGCTGGGCTTGGTGGTTTTGGAATAATAACCATTGATATTTTTGTGCAAATACTTCTCAAAAAAATATAATATACATAAGTTAAAAAACCTACATGTCTAAAAGAACTCTAACCTCGAAAGACATGAAGTCGACGAACGCGCATTTATTCAGCGCGGTGGACTACGACCTGAAACCTTCTGGGTACGAGGCGTTTGCCCAGCAGTGAGCAGACATTTAAAATGGCTAAATTATATTTAATATTTTTAAAAATAAATAAAGGAAAAATGTACCTTTTTCTGTATTTCTGCGTCCATTTCCTCTCTTCTCTTCTTACTAGCTTCATCGTCTTCCTTTTTCTTTGAATCATCTTCCTTCTTCTCTTCTGGTTTGGTGGTTTTTGCTAAATTTTTATACACTGGCATTTTACCTGTGAGGAATAATATTTTTTTTAATAAAAAAATGGAGTTTTATACATTATAGCTCATAATACTATGTTTTACGTACTTAGCAAAATGTTTTAGATTTTTAAAGCCACAGATCGTAAAAAGGTTAACAAAAAAAGCCAAGACCTATGAACGGCATTTTCCGTATGTCTGGTTTCTTGGCGTCCTGGCGCTGCGGACTGCGCCGGCTCGAGTCCCGTTCGTCCCGTCTCTCCTCCCGATGCTCGTCCCGCCTGTCGTCCCGGCGCTCGTCCCGCCTCTCGTCGCGCCTGTCGTCCCGACGCTCCTCCCTGCGGCGGGGCTCGTCGCGCCTGTCCCGCTCATCTCTAGTGCGGGATTCTCGACGTTCTTGTTCTCTATCGAAATGACAGTTAGTTTAAATTGTGTAAATTAGTGTTACATTATATTTATTGGATGTATAATTTTAAGAAATATTATAAAGATATTTTTTTTAAATTGTCTGTGTTTGTTCCGGCTAATCTCTGAAACGGCTGGACTGATTTTGACGGGACTTTCACTCGCTGATAGCTAATGTTATAAGGAGTATCTAAGGGTACTTTTATTTTAGAAATTATATTTATTTTAACTAGCGGAACCCGCGGCTTCGCTGTCGCTAAATCTAGGGGCGAACCCGAGCGAAGCGAGGGTAAGTCGCTAGTATACTATATTATATATATATGTCGCATAATATAGTGTACAGACCGGGCGCGCTGTTGCGAGGCGGAGGAGCGGTCGCGCTCGCTGGAGCGCCGCGATGTTTCCATCTTGTCCAACTTGATCCTGACGATTTATATAATAATTTAATAATTTTAGTATAAATTATATAAAGTAAATATACTTACATGGCTATTATTGTAATTGCGATAGTTTTATTGCGTATGTTCCTTTACACTAAAACCCTAGAGCAGGACTTCCCAACCAGGGGGGCACGCCCCACTAGGGAGGCGTAGAGAAATGTTAGGGGGGGCGTCGTAAGTACGTAATATGTAAGATTACATTGCCAAAAAAAACAGTCATTACAGTTTTTAATATCTAGTTTAAAATAAATATTGACTTTTCTGTGTACAATATATTTTTTAATGTATTATATTAATATATTATATTTAAAAAGCGTTGGAAAATGAATTTAATCGATACTATCGAGATATCAATTCCGAGTCACCAATATGGCACATGACCAGAAACCCGTTTGTTGTCGATGCCTTGCAACTATCTGAAGAAGTTCAAGAAGAATTTCTAGAAATGAAGGCTGATTCGACCATGAAAGATGACTTTCATCTCTTGACATTAGAAAAATTTTGGATCAAACGATTCGTTGTTAATCCGAAAGTTGCTTCTCTTGCTTTAAAAATACTTATTCCATTTTCGTCCACTTATTTATGCGAGGCAGGTTTTTCAGCTCTAGTTTTAATAAAAACTAAGCAGCGAAATCGCCTTGCCGTCGATAGCGATTTAACCATAGCTTTAGCAAAGACTGAACCCAGAATCGACCAACTGGTACAGAGCATGCAAGCTCAAGTATCTCATTAGTTAGTACTTTAGAAGATTTTATTTATTTATTTTAATATTACTTTATATTAAAAGTTGTTTAAAAATCATATAATTATAAAAATATAATTTAAAATATAAAAGACCGTGAAAGATAAAAACAAACTATTCTAGCAAGTAATAATGCATGGTAGGCCAGTACAGATAATTTTAAAAAAAAGTTACAGGATGAAACCTATCTAAAAAAGAAGAAAATATAATTAAAATAACAGAAAAAATTAATTACGGGTGATTTGAGGTCGGGAAGTGGGAGGATGTGGGCTTTGTAGGTTTAAAACGGGTTTATCACGATTCTGCAAAAAATCCAATGTGCCAATTACAGTGCATTTGTGACATAAAAACGAACATTTTCACAAAGTTTCATAAAAACCCGATTTGTTTTGTGTGAGAGAAAAATAAAAAACCCAAAATGTCGGTTATTTAGATTCTTGTAAAAGTACTTAATGATTCAAAAATATTCATTCTTTCGTTCATTATCCTTAATTAATATATTGTATCTGTATTTAACCTATTTAAAATACCTAAAAATAAATAATTTAATTAATAATTATTAAAATGTGCGTTCCTTATTTTTGTTGATACTTACCTAAGGGGGGCATGAAAATATTGTTTTTAGCTCGGGGAGGCTTGGCGAAATGAAGGTTGGGAAACCCTGCCCTAGAGTAATGAATGGCCTATAGTTTGACACATAGTACAGACGCGAGCCATGCGAAATCAAGCAACTACTAAGAAAATTACATCTATTGAAATATATACAAAAATAATTTTAACGAAAATAATTTAAATATCAATCATTCAGCCAAATATAAAATTATTTTGATGAAATTATCCTATATTAGAAACAAACAAAGCTGGGTGTGCACCTAGTCTTGATGTTGTCGAGCAGCTTGCGGTCGTTGTCGTTGAGGCGCTCCATCTGTATGGAGGACATCCACTCGCTCAGCTTGTCGTTGGACGAGTACTTTGTCTTGCTCTTTTTGCCTGTTACATTCATAAGTTACGAATCAAGTTTTAGATTAGTATAAATATAAACGAGTACCAGCACAAGTACCAGGCGCTCAGAGACGGGGAAGAGTCAGCGCCACCACCCTCAGACGGTCAAGATGCGCAGGTCGGGGGTCTCGCCCACCACAAGTCGGTGACTTTTAATGTGCCGTTTTGTGTAGCAAAAGTATTACAATATACAGCCTAATTTATGACGTGGCTGCTCATGCTGGTCATCGTGAGGAATTGTTTTTGAAGTGAAATTACAATATCATTAGTATTTATACAGTGTGTAAACAGTGAGTTAAATTTATAAATAAAGAAGTTTCACTTCTGACATGTGTACTTTGTACGTACATACTTTTTTTCTTATATATTAATTATACTATAAAAATTTTAGAAAATATTCATTCAGTTAAGCCTCAGCATAGGGATGGCAGTACTTTCTTGAAAGAATTAAACCTCAACATCCATTTAACAAAATTCTGGGTCAAATCAGACATTTATTGAAAAATCTTATGAAAAGTGATTATTACCGTTACAGAATCTATAGTTATTCGACTTTTATTTGCTTGTGACAGCATCATGAGAAAACCAATGGACAGATTTAGATGAAATATGGTATGTATTTGGGTCAATTTGAAAAATATTGCGACTGCGGGAAAATATCTCTTCTCTAAGTGTCGATACTAAAGATTAAAGCAGACCTAGGAAAAAAACGTTATAATTTACAATAACAATCATTATATAAAATATTAATATCAACATAAGTTACTTTTCTTTTTCTTCTTGGGTTCACTGTCAGAGCCACTGGAACTGCTGGAAGAACTGCTGCTGCTGCTTCTCTTTCTTTTATTCTTCTTTTTCTTATCTTTCTTCTTCTTCTTCTCCTCGCTTGGCGGCGGAGGACTCTCCATTTTCAGTTTAGTATGAAAGCCGTCCTTGTTGAAGGTGATAGTGTGCGCCGCGTATTGTGGCTTATCTTCGATTTGCTTGTTTTTATTATGAGCGCGCGCCTTTTCAAAGGCCTTCTGTCGGTCCGACATCCAGTCTGTCTCCCAGTGAGGATTTTGTTCGACAAAGTTCTGCAATATAATAAAATCATGATTATACAAACAAGATTTTGGAAAAACTCTTTTTAAAATATGATCAGATGAAAATTTTAATTTAAAATAAATGTATTGCATAATTTTACCACCTTGTTAAACAAAAGGTTAAATTTTCTATAATAATAAACTTTCTATTATAGTATAATGTAACAAACATTAAAAACTTTTTAATACGCATTTGATGGAGCCAGTAAGCCTTTAGAGTTAGAATTTAGACACATTCGTTAGTGTAGGAGCAGGTGTAGGTGTAAGGCATGCACTGACGGTGTAGTTCTTGGAGTGCGCGATGGACTTGAGGTGCGCGGAGGCGCAGTGCAGGTCGCCGATGAACTGGTCGCACAGCTTGCAGTACCACGCCGTCGACGGCACGAAGAACTGCAGCCCTGCGCGCACATTATATACTAATATTATAGAGAGAAAACATTTGTATTTTTGTATGTGACTAATAAACTCGAACTACTTGACCGATTTCAATGAAATTTGGTACACAGATAGTCTAGAGCCTGAGAAAGGACTTTTAAAGGCAATAATGGCTGTAAGTGGTTGAGATAGGGGATGAAAGTTTGTATGGAAATTAAATCGTTTTTAAAGCTAGTAGCATTTTGATTAGATATAAAATAAGTAAGACATTCAAAGTTTGTAAAAATTATATGCTAAAATATCAGCAATCAGATCATGTGTTTGTAGTGCATATTCACAAGATTTAATTTTTTTGTTCGAATGCAGAATTAATTTAACAGTATGTAACCATTTATCAGTACAATTTATACATAATATAATATAGAACAAGGTGGTGTTACCGCGGATGGGCGTGCGCTTGGTGGGCGCGGCGGCGTAGCTGGGGAAGCCCTCGTGCGCGCCCGCCACCGAGTGCCACGGCGCCTCCATGTGCGCCGCCGCCATCCTGCGCACCGCCACGGACAACATTTACACACGTGCTATGGGTGTATGGACACTAGACAGTTTCACACCTTAATGAACGGACATCCATATTCATAACTATGGTGCGAGTAGTTTAGTTCACGCTACTTCACAGCTATTTTATATATATTTCAACTCAATTTTCTCGACATTTGAATTTTACGATATCGCCTTTATGTATTGATGCTTTCAATTTTTTTTAGTAACATGCAAATTCAACATTCAATTTAATATTCCTTTTAAGCATATAAAATACCTTTGTGTGCTATAAACTTACAGTATGTAGGTATAATATGCATTTGAACATTACTACTGTCTAATGTTATGTTATTTTTCATTGAATGATATTTTTTTTTAACTTTATGAATACTATCACTCACATATTATACACAAAAAATCCCAATGCAAATGGTGTTACTAGTACTTTCTATTTATTAATCTTTAATATGTAGAATTTAGCAGAAAAAATCAATTAAAACAGTGCAAAAGTGGTTGAAATATAGAATACACCACCAATGTCACACTCACAAAATATAGAGAAGATTGAATTAGCTTTAAAAACTCCTACATATGACCAGTTCACTTTGTAATAAGTGAAGCAACTGAAATCACTCTACTCTATGACAATATTATGTGCATGCAAATTGACTTTATGAAACATAGTGATGTTATTTAGGACTTTAAAAGGCTTCAGAACAAAGTTTATAGATACTCATTAGCTGCATTACAGAGGATTTAGTCCAGACCAAACAGAAACAAGTCTATATAGTTACATAATCGTTGAAGTTAATAAGTAATATTAAAAATGAAGACCGAGTAACCCTGGGGTTATGTAACCCTAGGGTTATGTAACCCTAGGGTTATGTAACCCTAGGGTTAAGTAACCAAAAGAAGCTACATTACTGAAATTGTACAGGTATTTGGTACAAATTTATCAGATACATATGTACATACTTACAAAAATTGCTAGGTGATCTTAGTTCAAGTACAAAAAAAAAGTAGAAATGGCACTCAAACATACTTATCTTTAAAAAGTGCCCGTAATAAAACAATCACAAAATGCAACCATTTTTAAAGGTTTCTTTTATTATGTAACACTCTATTGTGTCCTCCTTTTAATTATTTTTATTATTATGGACGTTTAGTTGTAAAATAGTTAGTAAATACTTATTAGTTATTACTTAGTATCAGAAAAATGAAAGTATTTGTTAGTCTATATTAGAACACCCATAAAGTACAAATACCAATAGCTTCTCTTTAAAGTGGGTTAACATAGCAGTGCACTCACTTGTGGTGCGCGGGCGAGTGCAGGTGGTTGAGGTAGTCCTTGGCTGTGGGCGGGAACTCGTTGCACACGCGGCACCAGTGCATCTCCGGGTCGTAGTACACGTAGTTGAACTTCTTGCCCGACGGCGACCTGCGGCCGGCCACCAGTGATCATACATACATACTGTTCTTACGTTTACGCGAATAATAAAATAGAAATAGGACTATGTACGAAAGATTTCGCTAAAACAGCGATCTTTCACAAATATTAAATGAACCAATCGCGAATATTCTATAGAATATAATATATATTAATTGATTTAAAACGTTAAATCAATTTTTCGATTCTTACGAAGGAAGAGAATCGTCAGTTTCATTAATTTGCCGCACAAGTAAATTAAATATTAATACCGCAGTTTGAAGATTATTTAACCGCACGTTATCTTGACACTGGATAATACGTACTTTTAAATGTGATTATAAAAATAATGTCCATACACACACGGATTTTACGACTTTACTAATACATTATCGGTACGGTATTTTCAAAAAATATGTGTCAATTGTATGCAACACAAGATAGTAAATTCTGCATGTTTTCAATTCAAACACTCAGAAATTAAATTAATTTAAACCGTTACCTTCAGGAGCAATAAAACAATATTATTTCATTTTCTATACATTTTATTAATCTTTTTATTCAACAAATTATTTATTATATACAAACAAAACTCCATCTAATTCACAATCCTTAATAAACAATTTTTAACAAGCTCAAAAACAATAATAAAACCAGAACAAAATCAAGCAATTATAATCAATAAAGCATTACATTAGCTTACATATTTTACATAAAAAAAGAAAATGAATGGCTTCTTTTTCATTTCAATAAGTTGAAGAGAAGATCTGGTGCCACAACTTTCTTCTTCCACATTCTTCTTGGCATTTAAGTCACTTCCCAATAGTAAATATTAAATAAAAATAATTATAAAGAATTCATATAAAAACAATCACATATATACATTACAAATGTAGTAGCAAAATAAAGTATACTTAAAGCAACATACCTAGATTTTCGTTTGGCATTGCGCTCAGTGTCGTCATCCGACTCAATTACCTCCTGCGCCTCCTCTCCAATGATGCCATTCAACATGTCCACTACATTGTTAATAGTCTTCAGCTTGTTTTGGATCTCCAACTATACAAATACAAGGCAAATATATGCAATTAGCTGTGGACGCCTTAAAGAGTGGGGTTTTCAAAAGCACTTACCACTAGTAAATTCATTTTAGAGCTAGCATTAAGAAAATAGTAAATAACATAGTTTATTTTATCTATATATATTAATCAAACCTGCAGTTTAGTGTTTTCTTTCAAAAACCGTTTGGTGTCCGGGCTCGGCGAACGTTTCGCGTCGCCGCGGAGCTCATTCCGTTGATCTTTCAATGTGTCAAGTTCCTTTTTCAAAATTCCCGCCTTTTTAATGTAGTCTTCTCTCTGTTTTGATAGAGCAGCTTTTTGATGACGCATTTCTGTTTCAATGGCGGCTGTGATAAAAAGTAAATGATAATACATATATTGTAACATTAAGTGTAATGTTACTTAATTTTTGATAAATTTCGTTATTAAGTAATATTACACCCAAAAATAGCAAAAAAGTAGTTCTAAAGTAGCATTTTGGTGACATTTAAAAGAAAAATTTGCTTAGTAAATAAACCTTCCATTTGTTGAGTAGCCAAGTTTTACTTGTGTATGAAAGATAAAACAAACAGTTTCACATTAGAATATCATTGTTTACAATAATTGTGGAGAGAATCAGTCAACTCTTCATCATTCACCTGAAAAAAATGTCATACCCAGATCCAATGCTCACCTTATCCAAAAATCTTAAGCAACACAAATTGTAAATTAAACATACATAAAATATTTATTTTTACAATAATGGTAGTTCTTTTATTATATAAGTAGTGATACAGAAGCATTGTTTTTTTTTAATTCGGTATATTTCAAGACATGCCTTAACACTTTAATAGTATTAAAAAAATGCTGTTAGTAAAATATAATACACAAGTTATATAACACATAAAAAGCACAAAATGTAACAAACCATAATATGACAGTGTTTTACTTAAAATATCTCAAATACTATTTCATTAAATTCAGTGTCTGAAAAGAGAACATTATTATTCAGACATTATTTTAAAGTATATCTATATACCTTCTTTTTTAATCTGTTCCTCAACATTGTAGACTGGTGTAGCAGGTGGTGGTGGTAGAGACATTTGATTCCATGAAGCCATGTCTGGTGGATGTGGCACTGTCGGCACCACAGATGGGAAATCATTGTACACACCGGAGTATGATTGGTTGTAGTTGCCACCATAATTAGTACCCTGAACAAATATATGTAATTATATTAGAGTTTGTTACAATAAACCACTACACTTTACACACTTAAAAATCTAATTTCATTATAGGTATTTTTCTTGTTATAAATAATGTTAACATATTACTTCTTGTGGGAATGCAGGCGCCGGTGGAGCAGTGAATCCACTTTCTTGCACTTGGTTATCCCATAGTTCACTTGGTTCCGGGAGTTTTGATATCTCACTTAGAATATTTTCATCGAGCACATCTTTGTCATGTTTTCGCGGTGAGCGGCTTCGTCGTTTATTTTCTCTAGGAGGTGGACTTCTGCTTCGTTTTCTTAATGGGGAACGCCGCTTTTCATAGTGATAATCGTTTCGATTCCATTCCCGGTCACGATCGCGATCACGATCTCGTTCGCGTTCGCGTTCTCTATCACGACTATAATAGACTTTACGGCTATACTCATGTGACATTTTAATACTTCTTCTCGTGAATTATTTGAATAATAATATAAAACATTGGCATAAAATATCTAAATAAATAAAATGGCACCGAAAATACACGCTATGTTGATGACATTGACATATGACAGTTGTTTCGCCGCCGTTCGCGGTTATTGGACATTGGACAATGGAAAGACTAAAGAGTAGAGTGAATATGACACAGGTAATAAATGAAAATGTTTAAGTATTTTTATTTTGAATCTAACCAAATAAAAATTAATGTTTTATTAACATAAATATCAAAAAAAAAATATTTAAAAGTTTGGTACAATTATTTACTGCTTAAATACTTATTAGTTTCCTACTATCATAGTTTTGTATTTGCATTTTATTCAATATTTGCTCTGAATTAATCATAGGCGTAATGCAATGATATTTTAACTATAGATATGTTATACGCTCACTAAACAACAGAAAAAAGTGTTCCGCGCAGCACACATACACACTTTTCATTCAAGGTACATGTCAAAATGATAGAAAGGGGATAGTCGATAAAATCAATAAGAAAAAAAGAGACAGCTAATGTTGTCAATTGCGCGTCAATGTAAACAAACATTAGTCTAGCGACCGATGACATATCAGAATATTAGGCAAATAATTGAAATATATTAATAAATCGAAGTATTCTGCGTTCTTACATGTGGTATGAGATCCCTTGTGTTTTATTAACTTTGGTATCATAATTGGTGCATTTCCTAAATACACAGGATGGCATTTTTTTAATTTTGTAGCAGCGTACCACTCGTCGCCATGCGGTGACACAGACTAAAGGCAATACGTCCTAATTAGGATGTTTTCGAGTTTTCACGATTGCGCGCTCATAACATATCTATAGTTAAAATATCATTGGCGTAATGCCTGTAAAAAAACCTAATACAAAGTCAAAAGACATATACTTCTTCTTAGCTTAAAAGCGTGTTATCAATCAAATTAGCGCCAAATTACACAAGTAACTAATATATGTATAACAATAATATTATATTGAGACATTAACACAGCACCATCTAGTTCCATGGTGAGCTACGCGGCTTGTGTTGTGATACAAAATATCATATTTTGAATATTTATATTATAAATACAAACACACACGACTGGAGCACAATCATACGTGTTTATCACACACATAAAAATACCCTCTCTCTCAATGACTCGAACCCGCGACCGCTAGCACAGCAAGTAGGATCAGATCTTACGTAGTAACTAATACTTAATCTGTGATCAGATCAGATCAAAGTTAACAGTGTCGTCGAGAACTATTAATTGATATTATGTTCAATCAATATGATCAATTATCACGAGGTATCATCAAAACGTAAATAATCCAAAAACAAACATCTATTTATTTCTATGGATTCAATGTAAATTTGAACAATTCAAAATAACGACATAGAAAGCGATTAAACAATTAATATTTATGCATGTTTTATTCTTTTTTCAGGCGATTTCCTAACATTTAAACAAAGCCTTATTATACAAAAAGCTATTTTATAGACAAACTATTTAACAAAATCGCTTAAATTAAAGCACTTTTTAATTTACCTATATATTATGTATTTGATTAATAAAAATAGAACTTATTACAAAATAGAGTCACTAATTTGCTTCTGAATGGCAGATTTAAATTGACAAACAAAATTTGAAATAGTGAAACAGTCAAAAGCATTAGTGAAACCAACTGTATCGCGATTTCAGCATCCTAAGCGTTAAGCACTTACCTTCAACTTTGTGTACATTGCTGTTTATGTTTCTTCAAGGAAGTTAGTAGAGACGGTCGTTGCATGACGGTTATGGCGGGGAAGCAAACTGCAAAACTGCGGCGACGGTTGAACTGCTGCCATTATCGCGTGGTCGTAGACTACGCATGCGCGGATAGTTCGTAACGGCGCGAAAAAATATTTTTTGTAATGTACGTCAAAATACATATTATAGAATAAATAGGTAACATAAAGAAATAATTAAAATAAATAAAATAAACATATTTTTATAAAGTGGTTGTGCTGGATAAAACTACAAATACTTCACATCATAATGAAATATAAGGTACGTTGTTAAAAATGTGGGTAGGTGGTATAATTTTTTAAAACGATTTAAAAAAATATAAACATATTTTTTTTCGTACTTTTTTTTTAATTTACAAAATACTTAGAATTTATACATACAGCATATTATTATAAGTAGTTTTTGATTTTATGTCAATATTTTAAATAAAAATGTATATTTGAATAATTATTTAATATAATCAATAAATCTTTGAATTGGCTTTCCTAAAAGTAGGTAGGTAAGCAGTATAATTCATCTTAGTAATTATCAGAAAACTGTCCGCAGAACCTTGACGGTGCGTCTTGAAGCACGTAAAATCTTAAGTTTCAATCAACAATGAATACCAACTAAGTACATAAAACTTTTTGCTAGTATTTTATTTCATAAAAAATATATAAACAAAAAAAACAAATTAAAACGGTACTTAAATAATAACCTTCTTTTATTGTCAATGTGTAATTAAATAGTAGGTAAAGTATAATTTAAATAGACTATATTGTTTTTTTTTAAAGTATTGTGATAATTTGTAAATTAGCTAGACTTATGTTTATCGCGTAGGTAGGTACTTAGTGTAGCGATCATAAATTAAATTACTTTTCATCACAAGTGTATCGAAACAATGCGATTAAATATTTTGGAAAAAGAGTTGTTACATTTAATAATATTTTTGTAACAATGAATCGCTTGTTAATTCATGTGGTGAGTACCTATTTGGGAAAAGTACCTACCTAATATCTATTAAAGGAGTAAGAACTAATACCTATTAAAGCATTGATAATATTTAATTTATATATTATTATTGCTGATAAAAAAATAACACAATATTTGAATTAAACATACCTACCTACTCACTTCATAAATTTATCTCATTATTTTAAAATTTAAAATAAAATTATTTTAAAATTTCTTGAATGAAGGTTGTTCTGATCAAGTCATTGATTAAATATATTTTTTTACAAATATGAAAAAATATGTACTTAAGTACTTAGGTAGAGTTTTTCTAGCTTTACCTCATTTACGAGAGGCTTTTATTTTAACAACAGTTCACAATGTGTAGATAATCAAATACCTATTTCAATTATGTCGAGATTAAATCGTTAAGGAAATTATTAGTAATATAATTACTTTCTTAAATTTACTCGAATATTTGACATTTTTATAAAACTGTCTTTCCCGTGACCATGGCTGATGGCTGCTGTAGCATCGAAACTTCGGGAACCAATAATCAAAGTAAATCCGCGATTGTACCTACCTATCTACCATCATCAAATTCTCGTAGAAATAATATTTTGGCGTCTCGCCAAAATGAGCTTCTCACAAAGTTTTTTATTTAGGGACTGTAGACCAAAAGGTATTATTAAAATAACCTTGTTAATTAATTAATTTTCAATATGGTCTATTTTAGTTGCGATACGTCAGTTAGCCTATCTTCTATTATGCTGTGCATAAAAATAAATATACCTACCTAGTAGGTAGGTAAGTACCTTAATAGTTAAAACTTTTAATTAAGAGTGAAATCAGAAATCTTTCTCGTCTTATCTTTATCTCGAATACATTAAAAAAAAGGCAGTGGTAGCCCAGCGGTAACGCGTCGCTTGTATAACCGAGTGATGCGGGTTCGAATCCGGGTCTCGCACCTCTCATATTTTCATGTGCGAATCATTTCTATCCTGATTACCACTTGTCTTACGGTGAAGGAAAAACATCGTGAGGAAACCTGCATGTCTGAGAAAACCTAGTAAGTTTTCGTAAGACATGTGAAGTCCGCCAACACGCACTGGGCCAGCGCGGTGGACTATGGCCTGATGGCTGATCCCCCTCGTATTGAGGGAGGCCCGTGCCCAGCAGTGGGACGTTAAAAAGGGCTGATGATGATGATGACATTAAAAAAAAAGAAGAACTATTCGTCTTCTACAAAAAAATAAAAGGTTATCTGTTTGGTATTTTTTGTTTCCGTCAGTCAATATATCTTAATTGCGGTATCCAGCAGTGATCACAGAAAAAAATTACCTTTACCGACCTTATTTGATATGGGTACCTGAGTACGAGTAGGTATACCTCCGTTTATTCGAATAGGTACAGCTAGCTAAATTTATTACGCTACGGCATACCATCCTTTTTTAAATTCGGTAATGCATTTACACATACCATAGCGTACATACAAGTTGTTATATGGTCCGGCCAATACTATCCACATACTACAGCCCATGAGAACCTTCCCAGATGGCATAGCATTTTGCAAATTAAAAGAATCAGTCCACCAAAGCCGAGTTGCTTCTTTGGTGCTTACGACAAATAAATGAGAAATAATCTATAATACCACAAAATTTTTATATATCTTTATCCGAAAACGCTTAAAATAACTTTTTGTCACTTGCTCACAGTAAGCGAAGCTTAGAAGTTAGAGGCAATGATCTACCGGGGTCAGAGTTCAAAGGTGCATATTGAATATTCAGTCTAACAGTCGCGTACGCGTTCGCCACTAACGCTTTATCAATGACCTAGCTGGTAACCGTTAAATTTTGCTCACATGCACCTGCTTTCATTATGTTACTTACAAAGTCATTATTCTGTTGCTTAAAATAGCTATCACTGTTAAAATTATAATCCTATATTAAAATAAGCGATCTACACTTGAATAATTTAAGCCTTATTGTTATCGAAAATATAGATTTCACACGAGCTCGGAGGTAAGATTGACGAATTCGGTCAAATATAGTTTACAATTGGTTTTTAAAATGTAATATAATAGGTAATATAATATGTAATTATATGTATTGTAATATATACCTATTTAACCATGTTATTATATTATTATAAAAGATTTTGGAAGATTTTTAAGAGATACCTACTATACCAAACACGTTTGTAAAATTGAATCGCAAGAGGGATGGTAAACCTATAGTAGAGTTAATACCTCGCTGCAGACTCGGCCATAAAACATTCGAGTGTTTCGCTCTCTTTCCCACTCACGGGCCTTATGGCACGGCATTGTGCATAACTACGCTGTGCATTACTGCAGTCGATGAGTGATATCGATAGTTCCTTTTTTTGTATCTTTATAAATGGTTGATAGAAATAAAAACACGTTTATTTGACACGTAATGGTCTAATTTATTTTTGTAGCGATTTAAATATACTTAATAGCACAGCACAACTAAAATAGTTATACTAAATAGGCTAAACATATTTGCTAATTACCCTCTTTAGTTTTTAATAATTAGTTAGTTAATAACATTAGTACCCATTAGTTACCCTGCATCCTTAATGAATGCAGTATGTTTACGTCGTAACCTTGATGATTCCGTTATCGATAGTGGCCTTGCGCGCGCGCAACTAGCGCACATCCCTAGTGCGATTATGATTTATGGCCGAGTCTGCAACGAGGTATTAACTCTACTATAGTAAGTAGTACGAACACAATGATTCTCGCCTGTAAGAAATCGCAGGTTCCTATTATTTCGTAGGTATCTCGCTTCGCTAAAGCTGATTATGTACACTACAAACGCCGTTTATTTTTTGAATTTACTGATGCAACAAACATAAAATTTGTTCCACCAGATAAATAAACTTGTCAGTCATTCGCGATATTTACTACTAGTTACTACCAAGGTAAAAATAAGGTAACTCTTAGGACTAGAATTTTTTTATAATGTTGCAGCGTTATCATCCTGCATACAGTTGTCACCTAACTAGTACTTTTATTAACCCTGTTACATACAAACAATAAAATATTCACACAATGCACCCGTGCATAGTGTTTGACTCTAGTGCGTGTTTCCTCGAAGATAGCGCATCAGTTTAAACTGGGTCAGAACGACAAAAAACTAATGGTTAGTCATTAGTTGTGTTCATGTAAAAATTACTGCCTATCGTATCATCGAAAATGTACTTATATGTCGTAGCGAAATGAGAATAATAGGGATTTCACTTATAATATCACATATAATAGTATTAATTTAATTTTTTTACATTATATATACATAATATGATACCTATACGTATACTAATATAAAAAAATGAGAATGTTTTTCTGTTTCTCTTGTTTTTCGTTTTTAGTAAGTGGCGTAACTAGCGAGGTTCAATCTAGCACAGTGCCACTACATCGACCGTTTGGAATAAGATGGTTCCATCTGGATTTTAACATTTATGAGGCTTTTTGAAATCATTAATTTCACAAATAGAACTTTTTTATGCAGCTAATTCATTAAGAGTCAATAGATGACGTTCAAAGGTTTAAAATAATATAGACAAAAAGCATAGTTTTAAAAAATTCATAAGTGTTAAAGTACACGTATACTGGGCGAATTATTTATTACTTTTTTGAGAAAAAATACATAAATAGAAAATCTTAAAAAGTAAACTTTTACCTAATTACAAAATTTGATCGACATCGTTAAACCCGTTTCCAAGATACGAAATTAATTTGTCTATGTACGAATACGTGAATTGCTCGTTTAATATTCAAGGTTTATATAAAAGAAGCGCGGTTAAAACTAAACTTGAATTCATATTTACCTGTCATTTTCAATACAATATAACTTTGTTATTGCTAAGAAAACTTAATTTCAAGCTTTGTAATAGCCTCAACAATGCACGAAGTAAAAGCTCGTGGCCTTGTTTAAAGGATGCGCACGTCAGATCGAAGTGGCAATTGCACTATAGTCTATTATGGTATGTCTTATCTATTCTCCTCAAAGTACTTGCGGTTAATTATAGAAGACTAGTTTTTATTTCAAAGACTTTTTGTTTACATGTAGTTATATCAAATTTCAAAATAATGTATTTTCATTAATAGAGAACACATTTTCTAACACAGGTTTCCAATAATCTATGTTTCTTATCGGAAGCTCCATACTCTATAGTCCTATCGTAAGAACCCATAGATACCCATAGACCACCGTAAGTTAAACCAAAGTTAAATTTATGCATATTATAATATCTATCGATGTATATTTTTATCAGTCGTGTGCATTATTATTTATTACAATTAGCGTATCTAACGCCATAATATTATCTATCCTTCTATTGTTTCCATTTTGAACTTAGTTTTATTTTTGGTCTGTTTACGGCCGTGAAAATTACAAAAGAATTGAAATGTCAGGAAGCTAAATAATAATTCTGTATTAAAATGCATGCTGCTTACATTATAAGTAAATATAAAGCCTAGGACCTTCCATGTTCTTACAAAGTAAAATTATCTTTGTATATCCTTTTACATCGCACTGTTGCGCACGGGCCTCTCTTATATACGAGGAGGATCAGGCCATAGTCCACCACGATGGCTAAGTACGGATTGGTGAACTAGGCAGGCATCATGTCTTTCGATGCAAGGTTGTCTTATACATGCAGGTTTTCTCACGGTGTTTTTCCTTCACCGTAAGACAAGTGTACCTTTTATGTTGGAAGTGATTCGCAAACGAAAACATTAGAGGTGCAAGACCCAGTATTTGAAACCACTCCACTCGGTTTTCGAGCGAGCGAGTAACAGCGTACCACTGCCTTGATTATTCGTTTTTCTCCCTATTTCTTCTTAATGAAGGCGAAATCTGTCTTGATGATTCGTTTAAAACAATCTAGTATGATAATTATATTTGTCATCACGACAATAAAGACGTGATGCAGTGAAGACGTTCCATGATTTATGTGGATGTTGTGTTCCGCGTTGTCGTTTAATTGCACCTATTATTCGCATAGGTGGAGTGCCGGATCTATTTGTTTGAAACACAACGGACGCGGTGTTTACATGAATTGAAATATTTAAAGAACTAAACTAAACTTATGAAATGTTCATCTTGAACTTGAGGTTTCTATAGAAAATCTCTCACGGTTCAGTTATGTTGAATAATGTTGAATTGGAATTATAAGCAGCTATAAGGTAGCATATTTTGTGGTTATTGTTTTGCTTTTTGTACATAATATATAAAAAGCTAAAAGTGATGGAAAAAGTTCGCAGGAAAATTTAAAATTGTTGTCATTATAGAGAAAGCTACATAAAGTTTGTTTTTGTAAGTTTGTTCATAAAAAATTGCTCAATTGTCTAAATTTTCACACTTACCATTTTAGTTCGGATGAGATTTTTTTTTTTCAATCAACAAGAAGGATTTTTAAAGCTGTCCTCCAGGGGTTGTAATATGAGATTAGCCGTATTACATTACCTTATGCTAACGTTTCATAAACAATCTGCGGAAAAAAGACGATGAATCTCATTATGATTCACGCTCGTTTTTATAACGAAACTAAAACCATTATTTGCAAAAAAAAATTGCGTCAAATTTTTAAATTACTAGTGGTGCAAGTTTGATGGTTTCGATTCATTGAATCTTATGAGATATTTTCGCTTCAGTGGGGTAATCACAATTTGTTTTGAACGCTTTACTTGTCAAAAGGAAATCTATAGTGTTTTGTATTTACTTGCAGTCACACTCTGCCTGCGACTAATTCTTCTTATCATTGATATCCTCTTGGTTTCAGCAATCTGCCTTGTAGATATTATAGTGCACAAGGATGCATGCCAATACACTCTCACTCGTTATTTCGTTCCCTTTCATAGTCCATTGGTACAATAATGGGATTCTAATTACTATGTGTATAATATGTAGGTATGTATGTATTTAAAGTTATATAAGTGTATATGTGTGTGTTTATAATTTCAATATGTACAGGACAACGTCTAACGGTTTCGCTAGTCATCATCATCATCATCATCAGCCCTTTTTAACGTCCCACTGCTGGGAACGGGCCTCCCTCAGTACGAGGGGGATCAGGCAATAGTCCACCGCGCTGGCCTAGTGCGTGTTGGCAGACTTCACATGTCTTACGAAAACCTGCTAGGTTTTGTCAGACATGCAGGTTTCCTCACGATGTTTTCCTTCACCGTAAGACAAGTGGTAATCATGATAGAAATGATTCGCACATGAAAATATCAGAGGTGCGAGACCCGGATTTGAACCCGCATCACTCGGTTATACAAGCGACGCGTTACCGCTGGGCTACCACTGCCTGTTCCGCTAGTAGATATATAAAACACAAACTTTTTCATTTCTGGCTGTCACTGAGCTTTCTTCTAACAACAAGACTCTTACTATACTGACCCAACCCCAAACCCAGGACGTAATTAACTGTACCTATTAGTTTATGCAAACCATTAGACAAATGAGGCAATCATATTGACCATTTTAACAAGGATGTTAATATAAACAATGCTAAATACAATAAAAGGGAAAGTATGATAAGAAACTATTTGATTCTCTCACGATCGAGGAGAAACCTATTTGTCGTTTGCAATAAAATGGTCCTCCTACGTTGTTATATATTAACCCTAAACAACTCACAAGTGTCTCGCGGACACATTTTTGTATTAAAACGAAAGTATTTATATCTGCGAAAAACCGTCTTATCTAATCTATTTTTATGGTTTACTGAATTCAAACGTGTAATTTAAATATGAATAATAAAATTAGTCTTTTACTTATTATCAATTAGCCGAATTAGCAACCCACAAGTGTCCACTAGACACAATAGTAATTTGTAACAGGAATAAGTGGGCTTAACGGCGATTATTTGTTTATTTTCATTATGACTTGACGGGTATACTCACATTGCATTCTTATGTTACAATAAAATCGTGTTACTCATATTTTCGAATAATTGTTTGGTTTTAGTACCTATTACCAACTCAAGTATCGAATAGTAAGCATGTATAGGACTCTTTTGTAGTAAATTTGTACCTACTACAACTCTACCAAAGGAGGTATTGATCAGATGATTCGTAAAAACTCAACGTAAAACCAACTGTTGGCCTGTTCCATTTTTTTTAAATATTATAGATGTTGTTGGTATCGCGTAGTTTATTATATGAAAAAAATTGCATCCTACTTGGAATCAAAAGAATAAAAATACACTAAGAAAATTATTTTTAACAAAAAAACAAAAACCGACTTCCAAACTTAATAAATCTAAACTAAAAAGTAGAAAATAATACTTTTAAGGACTTTGTTAATTTTGGAGTCGGTGCCAGCCAGATTATGTTTACAAATTGATAGATTAATCAAATATGTATCTATTTAGGGCTATTTTGCTTTAGCTGGCACCGACTTCAAAATTAACAAAGTCCTTAAAAGTATTATTTTCTACTTTTTAGTTTAGATTTATTAAGTTTGGAAGTCGGTTTTTGTTTTTTTGTTAAAAATAATTTATTTTTAACTTTTTTGCGGAAAGTAGATACGTATTGTGTTAATGACTATAAAAATTTACCTTCTATTATGAGGTAAACCTAATAGCCTGAAAGTATACAACTATCCGTTCATAATTGCGTATTAATTTGAAAGAATTTTCTTTAAACTGCTAACCGTTGAGGAGTTGTACCTTCCATCATCAGTTACGGTACGTGACTCAAATATCCATATAGCCTATAAAAGATTCGGCCGAGCATCGTTAATTTGCTCCTAAGAATTGAAGATTTCCGATATTTTGTCATGGATCCCATCATCAGAACCTTACCAAACTCTCATCAAACTACCCTTGAAGTATACCCTTTCCATTAAAAAAAGAATCATCGAAATCGGTTGGCGTGATATTGAGTTATTCGTCCATTTGTCGCACAAATACTTAATGCAAATTTAAGACTTTTATGGTTTTCTCATGGATGCCATTATCAGAACTGGAAAATATTAAAATGGGACCACATGGGAAGCACTACCTTTCAAATAAAAAAAGAATCATCAAAATCGGTTCACCCAGCTCAAAGTTATGAGCTAACAAACATAAAAAAAAAAAAAATACAGACGAATTGATAACCTCCTCCTTTTGGAAGTCGGTTGAAAACAAGAAACAAGAAAGACTTAACAAGCTACCACCTAGTAGCCATTCAAAATGTGGTAGGATCAGATCAATCACATCACAGTCTTCATATTACATCATCATCACAGTTACATATTATAAATTGACCTCCAAACAGTGCAATCGCAACGTCTGCGCAAAACATTCTGTAAAAAAAATCATTTACAATATTTGTAAATAATTTTTATACCATTTTTATACCTTTGTTATCTTTTTGATATAAATTGGTGTATGTAAATAAAGAATTAAAGTGATTATGTCCAAATTCTATTTTCGTTTAAATACCTTGTATTTATTTAATGTGTCCGTAAGACACTAGGTACTGGTCGGTTATGTTACTAAAGCATACTGGGTTGTTAAGGCTCCTCCGAAACGGCTTGGCCGATTTTAAAGATTTTTTTTGTGTATATTTGGTAGGTCTGAGAATAGGTCGAAGCCTAATTTTTATTCCCCTACGTGTATCCCTCTATAAATATTTTATTTTTTAATTTTTTTATAATTTGGCATCAAAAATTAATTAAAACCCTAAATTTTCATCCTTCTATCAGCGCGGGCGGAGCCGCGGAAAATGCTAGTATTATTATAATAAATTTCATAAGATTGTATGTTCCCAATGAAAATTATTTTTTTATGTTCTAATGCATAAAACGTTAGATAGGTATAATTTCGAAAAATGTTACTCAATAATCTTAAAACTTTGTACAATAGTAAATTTATAGTATGATGAGTTATTTCCTTTCAAATCCACGAATTCGGAGACTGGTCAAAAAGAATAAAACGCTGGAAGTAGAGCACAGTGTGGCAAGTGGAACAACACATTGCGGCTAAAGCAATATGACATAATGATCTCGCAAATAAACTATTATCCATTGAATGGATTCCGGTATTGAAATTATTAGATTTTTGTAAGTAATATTTTATACTTTCATACACTTTGAAGATCTAAAAAAAATCAATTAATTATTTAAAGGAATTGGGAAATTGTGCCGTATTGTCAATGATTTGATCTTTACAGTCCAATAAAATTCAGGTAGGCGTTCATCTCGATTTCATTTGCCTTTTACTAGGTGGATAGTTTTTTTTTATTCTACAATGAAGTAACATATTTTTCCCTTTTAATATTAACATTCTTGCAGCTTTAAATAGATTAAATTTTTTACAAAATGGCTTTTTCAAACTTTATTCTTATGCAAAATTCGGATTCCCACCAACAGCAACATAATTAATACGTTATTTTGTTTATCTTTTATTGAGAAAATAATAAATTATATAATTTATACTCATAATTGCATTACAACCTGTGTTTATACTTTATAATGCGAATTTCAATAGATTTTATGAACAAATTATAAAGCTTTAGAACTTTTCGATGTATCACGTAATCAGCTTTTACAAAATGCACACATATGTAGACATTATTGCACCTTTTATAAGTTATTGTTTTTGTTTCTTTATATAATTCGGTACTAGATGCCAGCGATAGCTAGTACGCTAATTTTATATTCTTTTTAATCTCGTAAATACGTGGTAAGGTAAATAAATACAAGGAACCATTACTGCGCGAAGAAGCTCATTTCGCATGCCCTCAATATACTTACTAGTGGACATGCTTGCTCGCTTGGGAAACCAAGTAAAGCGGGATCAAATCCCGGGTCTAGTCCCGGGTCCTCTGATATTTTCGTCTCTCGTCTTACGGCAAAGGAAATCATCGTGAAGAAACCAGTATGTATGAGAAAACCAAGCAAGTATTCAAAAGACATGTAAATTCCGCTTGTGGACAGCTATAGCCTTTTCTTCTTCGTATCAAATACCTACTACCTGCTATTGAATAATTACAATGTATTTTTTAAATTCAAAGAAAGGTCAATGTTTACATGATAAAAGAAAATCATCGCGTTGTATATGATACGTATTTTTATTTATCTTATCTTGAGGGACCATTGTTTTGGCACAATGCATCTGATGTCATTGCCGAAGTTGTATCATCTTTATCAGGTGTTACGTCGCCTCTAACGTTGATAAATAAATTCATATTAATACTTATTAGATATCACTTTGTATTTCATAACGAAAATTTATGTAGAAATCAAACAGGTATAAAAATAAATTTTATAACTACTAGACTTCTGCAAATATTTTTCAAATATCGTCAACCTATAAGCATGGGCTAAATTGGGCTCGATCTCATTTCCTAAGTCGAACACGTATCGTCACGAACTAAGCAGATGTGACGTTTAAATCTATGAATATCCTCCTGGGAACCAGGGTATCATATTTGATACTTGAACTAAAAACTTCATGATGGCGTCATTTAATTTGTTATCCTGAATCTTTTTTGTTTAAGCTATAGATTAGACTTCTAACGATTAATAACTATAGCTTTCGTCATGCAAAGTGCCAAAGGTTTAAGTGGGTAGGACAGTAATTTTTCGCAAATTCAATGTTTTTGCCATGTCAACTTCACGTATGGATAAGTAACTATAAAATTATTAATTCTAATTATTTAACTATTATCTTATAAAGATTACATTCTCTACTTTATTTTTACGTAATATAAATAACTAAAAACTTTATTTCAACGTGAATATCTTACGATAAATTGAGCATATCACATGTGATACTTTGGGCATTATTGAAAATAATATAAACTATTTACAAACATTTCTGGTATGTTTAAAGAGGCATGTTTTCGTGCATAAATGGAATGCATCTACTTCGATTACGGAAAGAAGGACTCTGACGTTGATAAGAATGATAAACAGAACCAAGATATCAATAATATGGAAGAATAGCAAAGTTTGCTGGAAGCAAATAGTGATTGGGATCCTTCTGATGATGACCCGATTCTAAAACTGCCCCGTTTGATATGACATGTTTCCGTCAGTAACGTGTAAACACACGACTGATTTTAGACCCGTTACAGTCGAGTCCACGTTAGATGCAGTGAACCTCACAGGGAGAAACCAGAAGCCTGATATTGAAAAGACATGATATTATTTTGAGAGGTGCTTGAATGCCAAATTTTCTGGAAACATGGATTTTGTTCAAATTTCATATCCTTTGTGCGGACAGAAAAGGTCAGATAATTCTAAGGCTGAAGAAAATCAACGATTTTTTGATGTAGCATGATTATTAGACTATTAGGAATGCCAAGAATGCAATACTGGGCTTTTGACAAATTGACTAGTTAGTTCAACAATAGTGGCGTCTGCAAAGACTAGAAATCGTTATAAAAATAGAGATATTCATAATCGAAAGTCGTTAATGACACAAAAGTACTAAAATCTACATGACCCACTGACTGCTTCTATAAAATAAGAACAACAGTTTTAGAAATTGAAAGAGCGTTTCATTAAAATGTTTGCATCAAAGATGTCTCCCTGGATGACCAGTTTTTAGGTTATACAGAAAGATGTGTCAAAAGGGAACTGTGGAAAGGTAAGCCAAGTTAGGAAGGGATAAATTATTTTGGTTCAGCGAATAGTGGCGGTATACCATTAGATTGTAAAGGTAAAAGGGTCTTCAGTGGAATCGTGTGACCAACAGCTGAAGAATTAGATGTAGATGGTAGAATGGTGCTGAAGTACCTAGTAGATAATACGCATCAGTCATCATTAAATTCAACAAGGCTAGATATTATAGCTTTGAATGTCGTAAGGAAATGAGGATTTAACTGAAAAGGCAAATTAATAAAAAACCTAGTGCCAAAGGTTGTAAGGATTTGACTTTTATTAAATGTTAGGGATGAGATGTGTATATTTATCTTTTATATCCACTTAGAAA
Organism: Boloria euphrosyne; assembly: GCA_951802675.2. Classification (NCBI taxonomy): domain Eukaryota; kingdom Metazoa; phylum Arthropoda; class Insecta; order Lepidoptera; family Nymphalidae; genus Boloria; species Boloria euphrosyne. The sequence continues at coordinate 1,059,256 of OX637875.1, read as the reverse complement.
TGATTTAAAAGTATTCATGAGCATTATACGTGAAATTTAAACTGATATAGAAATACATTCATAATATTGAAATAACAAAGTATTTATTCTTTTTGAGTCCCAAAGTATCATATATGATACCACCTGAAACTCCTGAAATAGGTAATCACGTAACATTTAATGGATATTTTTGCTTTAGTGTAACATCATATAGGTTAGAAAATAGAAAACCCTGCTTAAATTCAAGTATTTATAGTTCGGGTCCCAGGAGGATATTTATCGTATTTGTATTACTTTTCATGAAAATTCATCACAATCTAATAACGAAAGCATATTTACTCGTATTTCTCTATATACATTCGCACCACCAAATAAAAATATGGTAAGAACAAAACTACTTACCGACTTTATTTGTAAATTAATGCAATATCGTCTGAGATTTTGAATTTTTTAAATAGATATTTTTTATGCCTTTCCTGTACGGGTCACGGGAGAGTCTCATACATACGTATAATTCTATAGTCTTCCTATACATTTTAAAAGTCTTATTCTAAGAAAAAGGAAAACTAGAATGTCTGATAATAAATTTTAAACCTTTTCTTTCCCAGCTCTCGGTACAACAATTATTACTACAACATATAAAAGCAGATTGTATCGACATGTCTTTGTTACAGGTGAAGGATATCGACAGCGAGAGCCAGCGCTCAACGAGGCTGCCCGACACCGCCAGCGGGCTAGAAGAAAAACTGTGAGTTCATATAATTTAAATCTTTCTAATCTAGCTATAACCAGTGGGTAAAAAACGATATTTTCCTAGTACATACATTATCAAAATTTAAGTATACTCTATTCCTATGAAGTCAATTTAAGAAAATTCTTTTTTGAAGTTTTATCATGAGTGTATCAAGTACTGTACTGTAAGTAAAATTATGATAAAATCATAAAGGACGGCATAATCCTGGTAGGCGTAGTTTTTAGCTTCGTAAAGCTATAAACATTTTTACCACTTGAATACTTTTGCATGTACTAGCTTGCATGAAGGAAGAGAGGATGATATAGGTATACACTGTTGCTTATACATTATCTGTGGTTTTGCTAACCTGATATTTGATATATTATCTGTTATCCATCTTTGTGCTATTTTTGTATCGAGTAATTATCTTATCTTATTATTAGTGTACGTTGCTCCTGTAAACCGGCCATTCATTAATACTTTTGTTTTCGCGCTCCTTTTCTAAATTTCAAATTTACCGCTCAAACTCATTCGTGTCTTCCTCACAATACGCAACACTGGCAGAATGTATTACTATTATTAACTTAATTCTAAGCCATTACGAAAAAATAACAAAAAAGACATCTGACGAGTGACGGCGTAGCTACTCAATGCGCCTATCGTGGTTTTTTAATTTCGGTAAGCTTATCGGTATGTAAATCATCGCACTCTAGTACATGTTAACGTCGATTTTCGAAGCGATAGCACAAACTGGCATGTTTTAAAAAGAAATTAAAATAGAGAATAAAGTTGACTATTTGAATAACAGAGGAAAGTCTGCAGATTTTGACCGCTCGTGCTCCACGTTAACGATGAATTACGAATTACTGTAAACCATTCGAAGCGTCAAAATAAATCAGCGAAAAAATTCCAAAAAGATAATTTTGTTTAAGATGCGTCTCTCAAAGATATTTTTTTACATGAATTATATATAAATAAAAACTTGCATTTAATAAAAGTGTTAAAGCAGTAAAGTATAAAATCATTGTAGCTACATTTATAGCACCTATATATTAAAATAAACATGTTTATAAGATGTAAGAGGTCTAGGAAGCACAGCGTAGCGCATCTCTGCATTATGCAACAGCAACTTTGCGTCGAGATACGCATAAATCACTAAATAAACAAAAATATATTATGTTTAAAACTTAATGGAGAAAATAATCATACTATATAGGTACCTAATGCAATATATTATATAATATATAATATACGAGCAAAAAGCTGAGCTTTGTTTTTTGTGGGCGTAGTTTTTCTAACGGGTAATAAATAATAATAGTATAGTATTATGTGATCTGTGATAATGTTACAGCGGTTTTCTTACAGATGGCGTTAGTAGTAAAATAACATTCTATCCCATGGAGGTTAGTTTCTAATCTCCATGTTCTATCCAATGAACACAAAATTGTTAATGTTCATTTTTTATGGTAATAAAATTATTATTATTTTTTTGATAGCTATAACACATCCACATATGAAGTAAAATTACTATGTTAAAGCACAAATCTATAGGCGTGATAGTTTTTCAGTAAAGTGTACCGCAAAATGCTCAGGTTGTAGTGTTAGGTCTCGCTTCGCTCGCCCCAATTAATAATTTTAATAGCCATCTTAGAAATCACAATTGTCTGCGCGAATACATCGAAAAATATTATTTTTAGTTCATGCATCACGGTATTTTCCATTGAACGATCATTTTGTAAGCAAATAAATCCGACTTCTACCATTTTCCTTGTACTTTAAAAACTTAACTATTCATAATTTGAGATATTGCCTGTTTAATAGAGCAACTTCCACTTTTGAACGCCTCCATGGTGGAGTAGATAGCATGTACGGCTGTAAATTTGCAGGGCCTGGGTTCGAGCTCCGAGTCTGGTTAATTTTGCTGGGAATTTGATGTTTAATCGCCGTGTCAATTATTGTAGAGCATGTCAATTGTCAAGCTGTCAATAATCGCTGATCGTGCCGAAATGTCTTATTGGAATTTGGATATAAAATATTTAAAAAAAAAAAACTGAATTATTTATTTGTTCACAGTTTCTTATATTAATCATTTAAATTTTAAAAGCATTTTTTGCATATAACTATGATAGGTAATAATGATTGCCAACGCGTGTGAGAAATAAAGAATTAACTAGTACCTAACTGAGCGAATAAGACAATGGCAAGATAAAAAATTGTGTTACGGTATCGAGGCACGTTTCCTTTACAAACGCCTTTCAGGGTTCTTTAAACCTAGATAAAGTGTTAGTAGGTATAAATTAATATACCTTATATGGTAAAATTTTAAATAAGCATCATCCGTTACTATATAATATTGCAGACATTGGTAGCCGTAGGGAATCGCATTTGCTTGACAAAATAAGTGATCTGGGCTCAAATCTCGGGCTACTTCTCTGATAGTTTCATGTGCAAATTCTTCCAGCATCATTACCTCTTGTTCTACGGTGAAGAAATGTATCGATACCTTCTAACTCTTTTGCGCAAATCATAGACTCAGAAGAAGGAAACAAAATAGATATTGGAACTTTCTTATCAACACAGGTTTGGATTTTGCTTCAACTTCTGTAAAAATTTTAACGATATTTTTTCCTATAGCATATACTTATTTTTTTGTTCAGTGCTTTTAATATATGTGATAGATATTATTATATTTTTTATTGTGTTTATATTATAACTATTACGTAACTTCTTATCACTGAGACATTCCTTACATATTATGTAAACTGACTCTATAACATAGTTCATGTAGGTAACATTTGCCAGTACCGATAGGGCACGGAATTGATAAAAGTAGGTACAATTTCATATTCATACATGTTCGCTTACGCTACTTGTTTGTTACATTTTTTAACATCTTTATCATATGTCTACGACAATGAGCCACATAATTACGTACGTTAAAATTATTTCACTTATATGAGATAGAGGTTTACTTGTATTGTTAATTATTAACTTAAAATATTATATTAAAAATGCTTGGTTAATATTTTCTTAGATTTACGCGAATATTTAACCCTATAAATAAAACTTCTCGGATTTTTTCGCGGTTGTTGATTTTAAGAACCAATCCAAAAGATAGTTATATTGTGACTAAAATTGCTCTACTAAAAATTATCCATGTAACAATTATACCATTGAATATTTTTTAATAATATGAATAGGTTTCCTACCTACAATAAAAACCATAGGGTTTTATGGAGAAAGATTTACAAATGTAAACATATCTTCAATCGAATATGTTACGATGCGTAAACTGTTCCTGGCATTGATATACTAGGAAAAAAGGTGTAGATAAGTCATACGCGCTCAAAAAGCGGCACACCAAAACTAGGCTAATTGGCCCACCTGAACGCTGACGACGCACTGTCGCGAATTATATTTGTCTCTTTTTCACTGGCGATACTTGAATCATGCCATCCTATTTTGACAACTAATCGTAATGTACTGTGTTCAGTGTTATTGCAATATTTTTAGTTATTCATGTGTGCGTTAGTGTGCCGTTTTTGAAGGTAGAATGTCGTTTAAGTAACGTATCTACACCTTTTTACTTATAATATCATTGGTTCCTGGTCGATTATATGCAAAGCCCGACGCGTCCTGCATACGAAATTACTCGCTATAGATGATTATTTATTAGTCTTTCTTTTCTTTATACTCTATGAACTTGGCCTTCGATGTTTCATCATTAATTATACAGGAATGTGTAAATTCTTCACTTATAGATACAATCTCTTCTTTTGTCTCTTATTAATTAATGCTTTATCCGTCAGACGATTTTTTGTGTAGTATTATATTTTTACTTTCAAGTATTTTCTCATAGTCACACTTGATGACATTCTTTTTATTAAAATTCAATGCTCAATAAAATTCAATGAACAATTTATTCGGAACGCCAATTATGTTGTTGCTGTAAATTAACAAATTAATATTCAACTTTTTTCCTGTCTTTTAACCTTAGTAGATGGGTATCGGATACTCAAAGAATTAAACAACATTCATAAACAATTTTAAGCCATTCCCCTAATAATTATAATGGGAACCAAAACTAAGTATTCTTATCATTTGAGTCAGTCTGATGGGTTCACATCATGCTGTACTAACCTAATCAGTTTAGTTATCCACTGTGTCAGCAACTACTGTTCTTAGTTAGAGAAGATGTTTAAGTGTCGGCTTCTTCTCTGTATCATTCTGTCTCCTCTGGCAACTGGAATAGAGCATAAACAAATTCAATTTTCTCGTTAATGACTTCAAAGCGTGCCAGTTTAGCGAAGATTTAATAAACAACCAATGTCTAAAAGATTTCGCTTATTATATCTAATTCGCAACCAAAGTAAGTATGGACACCTCATTAATACGCCTTTAAAACGGTAGAGATGGTACGAAAACTCAAACTAAAACCTCAGTCGTTCCGTTTACTAAAGTCGTGTATTAGTTAAGTGGAGAACATGTAGATATTATAAGTTATAACCCAACCTAGATTCACTTCTACTTGCTTTAGCTGTGTGATGTTCATTTATCATTTCACTTAGTGCTTAACGAAGTTAAATGGCTACACTAACAATAAAAATCTTTTAAAATAAAAAAAGTTTTAAATACGTAATATCAAATATGTATGTACATTTATTGTACAATGTATATATACTGTTACTGCATATATACTGTTGGCAAAATTTTAAATCAATTTCATCATCAATATCATCATCATCTCAATACGAATTATAACAATTATTGTTCCTTTTGTGAAATGCCTCTCAAAACTTAGCTACAAAAATTTTTATGTAAAATTTCTTTTAGGTGATTTAGCCAAAGTTCCACTTACAACATTTACTTAACTACATCCCAGATTTTATTAAATTATTAGATTTAGATTATTTATTAGATTTTATTGGCAGTGGTAGCCCAGTATTGACACGCTTGCTTGGATATGACGAATGACGTGATTTTTAATCCGGGGCTCGTACCTCTGATATTTCTGACATGATTACCACTTGTCTTCCGGTGAAGGAAAACATCATGAGAAAACCTACATGTCTGGGAAAACCTAGCAAGTTTTCGAAAGACATGTGAAGTCCACCAACATGCTAACTAGGTCAGCGTGGTGGACTTTGGCCTAATCCTCCTCGTTAAAGGGAGGGCCCAGTAGATGGAAGTTAAAAGGGGCTAGCCTACACCCTAACCACAACCTAGCTATTACTAACTTCAGATAATCTTTGTCAACTTCAAATAGTAATGAAATAACTTAAAAGTAAATATTTACAACTAACTTTTGCTTTTTCTTTATCATCTTGTGAAATATTGTTGCAATTATTGCTCGCAGACAATAGTTCGGTTAAAAAATGGTGTCAGTAAAGTGTTTATTATTATCTTAATTGATAGGAATTATATAAATTTAATTATAAGAAGTAAAACAGTGGTAGCCCAGTAGTAACGCGCTCCCTTGGATAACCGAGTGCTACGGGCTTAATTCCGGGTCTCGCACCTCTGATATTTTATATTATTATGGTAATATCATTGCTAATATTTTAAATATTAGAATGTGATTTTCAAAAAAAAAGTTCTTTTTAGGCAACACTAAGAGGAAAAGATTGAAAGTCTGAAAGTGATTTAGCTATTTTTTATCCTATGATGTTGTTTATGTTTGATGTACATATAATTTTATTTATATGTACTGATGTACATATAAATAAAATTGAAGTGCCTGTTTTTAATTTCAAATTAACAGCTTTTCAATAAATGCATATGAAAGTGTATACGTACTTATATAAAATACCAATTTTTAAACGTTTGTCTATCATTTTGCTCAGGCTAATCTCCAAAACGGCTGAACCGATTGTAACGGGACTTTCACTCGCACATAGCCAATTTTATAAGGAGTAACTTTAAAATACTACTTTTACTTTATTAAAAATCGTTTAATTTATTTTAACTTACGCCAAGCAAAGCAGGCCGGGTTCGCTTATCGCTAGTCACAAATGTATTGCAAAAAAAATATTATATTTAAAAGAACAAGGTCTCTCAATGGTTTCTTCTCAGTGGCAATACCAAGCCTTTGGTGATTTCCTCAGGTTCCTACTTACTGACATTCAAATTAAATTTTAAATGTAAAATTCGAATGTGCTTGTTAATGTCTATTTGAATAACGTACATTTTTATTTTGCTGTCCGTTGCTGAAAAATGTCGTTACCAAAAAGTAGGTAACAAGCCATTAGCTATCTACTTCTTAAAATCGAATGACACTAAATATTTTATTGTTTTAAACATGATTTCCTTTAGTCGTAAAGCTATTAAGAGTAACAGCGTTTATTGTTATGTCACATATTATGATCGCTTAACAGCTCGTGCGCAATTTGACATAATTCTATGTAACAACTGTATCGGATACTCACGCGATCATTCTAATACTATGAAATCTCAATTTTACTTTGCTTTAAATAATTTAATGTTCTTTGTTTTTTCTTATTGGTTAAATTCCCATAGAGGTGTCATGGAATACATTTTTTTGAAGCGGTTAAATATTGACCATGAACGAAGTTGATTCGTCCATATAAAAATACGACACTTATAACATTTAACATATTTTTAATTTTAACATCCAAAGCTGAATTTTGAATATTTAAAAAGTTATTTTTGAGCTGTATTCGTAACTAGAAGGTATAACAATTAAAATATCTTGTATGATATAACCTATTTTTCAAACGAATGATTTGCTTCACTGAAATCAATTGCATTTTAATATAAAATAGGATATTAAGATAATTCATTACAAATCGATCATCTAAACAACACGGAATCCGCGTAACTTTTGCCTAACAAGGACTACAAAAAAAGTTACAAACACTGGATTTTTTTATTTTTTCTTTGTTTATTTCTAAGACGCTTATTATTAGTTTTTCTTAGAACTACCAGGTACTCTTCTCTTTAATATTACATCAAATTAGTACTCAAAGCGTTTAACTTTAAGCACTAATTCGATGTAGCTCGTTGAAGTCTTTTCAAATCAAGTTTTAGCTAAAGCTGTAACCCTAAAATTTTATATACAACTTTAAAAATCACAATGATGCATGAAGTTATTCAATTTAAATTATTCATTTTCTAAAGAAAAATGTACAACACGTACGTGTATAGAATCGTACATGTAAGCAGTTAATCACCCTTTGTTCCTCGAAAGCTCGGAAATCCCTGCAAGGTTTCCTCACAAAGAAAGCCGCAATATGACTCAAAATATGCTCATCTGGTAGTGTCAATGGAACAAGGCTTAACTTCTATTTCAAAAACAAAATGTAGGATATCAAGTATTCAAGTATGTACTCGTATTTCTTATTTTTTGTAAGTAAGACTTTTTAGATATAATAAGATGTAATTATAATTGTACTTATTCAAAATAAAATAAACCGTGCATTTATATTTATCTTTACTATAATGACTTATAACTTTACGGAAACTCACTAATTAGCTTGTATTATAAATTAAATTTCTGGTAACATGTTTTCGGTGTATCCTTTTTTGTAAAGATGATTTATACAAGATTAATAAATTCTCAGTCTTTCATACATCACAGTCTGATTGACGACCTCTGATAATTCTTCAAGTTGTACGCATGTCAAGTGTAATTTTGTTTATGTAAAATATGCATTAAAGAAGCACTGATGGCGTGTAAATTTCCGTTTCCCTAGGTACTTTATCCGTTTTTATGAAAATTAATATTAGCTTAATAGGTGAGTTATTAATTTGCGTCTTCTATAAATTCATACTTCCGGAGTTTCAGAAAGTTCGTTTGGTTTGGTTTACATCCATTTAATATTTAAATCAGATTTTATTACTATCTATTCTTTCTTGCCTATTCAACAGAAATAAGTATATCGAAACAAAAAATAAAACAAAATGTTTATTATTTTAAATCTTAATATAGGTAAAGTGTTTTCGTACAGATCTGGTGATATAGATGATTCAGGTCTGATGACCCTCTTTCAATCTCTATTTTCAACCGACTTCCAAAAGGAGGAGGTTATGTAGAGAAACTAATTATAATTAATAACAGAGAGAGGGAGAGAGAGAGAGAGAGTATAATAACAGATATAAATCTAACTAACTATATAAAAACAAAACATCACTCACTCACTCATGACTAATCACGAAATATCGAAAACCGCTTGACATATAGAGATGAAATTTGGCAGGAAGGTAGTGTATACTCGTAGTTAGTAGACGTCTGCTAAGAACTGATTTTGCGCAAGGGCCGGAGTCCGGACTAAGGGCTCTTTCAAGTTTGTTTGAAAGTCCTTCATTGTTTGCCCTACATGCATTGAATTTGGTAGAGAGCACCTAGGGACAAATCCAAGCGAAGCGAGAGTAAGAAGCTTGTATTTTATACACAAGCCATAATGACCAACGGCAATTAAGAGGGAAAGTGAGGTCCTTATTAAAGTGAATAACTGTTACGCATTATACGCCCATATATGCGCGCGGTCGATTATCATCCGTGACTTGGCTTATGGTGCAATTTTAACTATTATACAATACGCAATATGAATTATAAATACTTTCTTGTATACAAGTACTCTTTAGACACCTATTATAACTTATTCTTTTAAACAAAACTTAGAAAGAAAATAAATTGGGCACTGATTTTAATATTGCTACCTGGCTACTTTATTTATAATAGTTAATTTTAAATGAAATATAATATTATTGTACTATAGAGTACTTGTGTAACAGAGTACATTTTCGATACAAGTGGTTAATCATGATGGGAATGATTCTTACTTGAAAATATCAGAGGTGCGAGAGGCGGGGTGTAGGCCTTTCATAAGTTCTATGCTTTCGATTTACTTACAATACATTGAAAGGCCGTTCTATATATAATTCTGTTTCATTGTAGAGCGTCTGCAAAGTATTTAAGAAAATAATATAAAACATAGTAAGTACATGATAGGTACATACTGTTTTTTTTAATTACATTTAAAAAAGTAACTGCTATAGAAAATGTTAAATACGGCATTAAATAAAATAATGATATAATTTCACCGTTTCTCATCACATACCATCACGCTTTCGCCTGTGTCTTGGCCGCGCGGTGAAAAGAAGGCGTGCGTTGCGTTAATTGCGAAGCGGCCAAGTTTAATTCCTTGCCATTGAACTACTGTCGCTTCATTATCAAAACGCTGAATGAATTTTTTTTAAAGATATTTTTATCAATAAACATATTTTGTACTAGTGACTCCCCCTCGTACTGATGGAGGCCCGTGCCCAGCAGTGGGACGTTAAAAAGGGCTGATGAGACAATAGTGACTAACCTTCGTGCCGCTCGGTTTAGTCGCTACGTAAGTTATAACGGTTAGTTGAGACTTGAGTTTTCTTAGAAATTAGATATTATCTAGCATTAAAAAGTATTCTACATATTGACCTGGATAACCAGCAGGATGATAATCTTACCTCTGATCAAAATCTCCAGTGGGTTTCTCGCGATACGGTCACAGACAGACAGACACAGAAAAATTCTAAAAACTAACGATTCGGCCTCTGTATCGTTAAAGTGTGTTTCAATTATTTGATTTTTTATTTTCTAAAAACTATTGTGACTATTTTATTATAAATGAAAGTATCTTCTCGGATTTTGTCGCGAATTGATTTATTTTTTGGTTTCGAATGCTTTACAATTACATACAGTGCCTACTAGTGGCGAAGGGTCCATACAAGACGATTCCCACCGTCTTACCTTTTAAAAATCCAATAAAGTTTTAATTATTCTACATGATATTTATTTTTAAAATTAACACGATTACTAATTAAAATAATAATTTATAGTAATAATCCTTTTTTAAAAATAACAGAACGCCTACAATAAGTCAAAATCAACAAAAATGTATACTTTGGTAAAATGCGTCTTCATTGAAATGCCGCGGTAAGACGTAGTGATTCGGCTTACCTTTTCCATACGAATCGTGTTTCATTCATACTTTGGTATTGGAACATTTTCAAGTGATTTCATTCATAATTACTCAGATTTTTGGTCGAGGTTAAGACGCTCCCGAGCAGCTTATTTTGCATGTGATTGGTGGAAAGTACATGACGTCACTATGATTGACCAATGACAAGCGACAAGTATTTAAACAAATTAATATGGCGATTCTGTTTACAAGTGCTTAGTGCATTATTTGTGTTTTTCTTTTGTTTTATTGAGTTTTTACTCGATTTTAGCGTAATAACTAATATCGACATTTTGTGTTGAGTCTGTATAGTGTATGGTTCATATATTTTTTAATTACGGTGAGTTCTATAAGCCATTATTAAATTTGATTGAACTTGGAGTGTATGCGACTTTGTTTTCGAAACTTGCAAAAGTCAAGTAATTTGTAATAAAACTTTCTATTGAAATTGTGTGTAAGTGCTAAATTAGAAAAATATTGTGTTTGTTTTCATTTATGTTGCAGTGAAAATGTTTTTAAGTTATTTTATATGCGTTTCCTTGACAAAATTATTTTACGCGTATTAGCAGTTTATTCGGACTGGAAGGAAATATCAAGTAATGCTGTAGGATATTGTAATTAAATTTTAAAACCAGTAAAAACATCTTCATGACTTCGCTTGCGTTAGCTTTGGTTAACACACGTGTTTGTATTTTGTGCGTGGTTTTTTAAATATTTCGCGTATACTGTTGTAATTTTTGTTTTTAATCAGATATTACTAACTTGGTGTTGGGTATTGGTAAGTAGTGTGTGTTGTTTTTCTGTTAGTTAGTATATAGTGTTCTGTTTATAAAATGGAACCCGATCCCCCGCCTGATCCACCCGATCCCGGCGGATCAACGGTACTTATGAATTCATCAAGAAAGCGTCAAGGTGTCGAAGTTTTACCTGATCAAACTAAAAAAACTATAGTTGACCCAGCGTCAGCTACACCTTCAATCCAACATGTATATGTTCACCCCTCCCTCTCCGGTCCTAAATTCTATTCAGAGAAGGATAATGGACCTTTCATTGTTTATGTATCTCGTGAGACTCCAGACCCTGCGGCAGGTACTACCATCCGTGCGATAAAATTCGGCCAATTTCTGTATCATAACAAAATTCAGAATATTGTTAATGATGGCGTAAAAAATGTAGGACGTAATAAAATTGAAATTCAATTCTCGTCAGCTGTAGCAGCCAACAACTTTTTATCGAACCCTATTTTAAAATTATCCAAATTCGTCGCAAGCATTCCAACCTTTAATGTCACCCGGATGGGCCTAGTGAAAGGAGTCCCCGTTGACTGGGCAATGGAAGAGTTTGTTTCCTCCCTTGAATTACCTTCCTGTTGTGGTCAGGTGTTGAAGGCGAGACGGTTAAATCGCAAGACTGTGAGTGAAGGCAATGTTACCTGGGTTCCAACTCAATCAGTTGTTTTAACTTTCCGTGGTCAAGTACTGCCACCTAAAGTATACTCCTACCACACCTCCCTTCCTGTATTGACCTATAATCTCCCAACAATTCAATGTATGAATTGTTGTCGTTTTGGCCACATCAAAACTCAATGTAGGTCTAAGCCAAGATGTTACAGGTGTTCCCAACCACATACTGGGGATGCGTGTGATGTCTCAAGAGAAAAATCTACTTGTCTTTACTGCTCCGCAAATCACTTTGCTACTAATAAAGACTGCCCTGAGTTTGTCAGGCAGCAAAACATTAAAACTCTAATGTCACAGGATAATATTTCTTATATGGAAGCATCCTCCAGATTTCCTCCAGTTAGGCGCTCCTATGCTGATATGGCAAAGGAAATGTTTTCCCCTCCTTCTACATCATTTTCGCAACCCAATCCTGGTAAATCACAAAATACTATTAAAAAATCTTATCATCCGCTCCCCACGTCCCCGTGCTCCCCTTCCCAAAGGATTTGATAGACAAGCTCACCAAGCTATCACCAGCAATTGTCCCTCTTCCTTACCTAATGGCTGTGCCTTAGGTATTAATAATGAAGCTCCTTATGATTTTTCTAAATCAAACCTTTTATTAAGTCTAACTGAAACTCTAATTTCAATTATATCTGCTGGTGATGAAATTCCACTACCGTCCAACGTTGCCCAAAACTTCCTTCAGATTTTTAAAATCCTTAAAAATGGCCCCACTCAACTTTCTTCAGTGGAATAGTAAAAGTATACGTTCTAAAAAACATGAACTGCTTTCTATTATTGCCCTACATGAGCCTGTCATTATTGCCATCTCTGAAACTTGGTTAATTCCTCAGTCCCATTTTAGGGTCTCTGGTTTTGCCTGTTTGAGGGATGACAGAAGTGACGGGTATGGGGGTAGTGTCATTCTTATTAGGCACTCCACTCCATATTCCCTAATTTCTCTTCCTTCTTATAGCTCACAGTTTAACGCTGTGGCTGTAAGAGCTTTTAATATTTCTTTTCTCTCTCTTTATATTCCTAATCCTTCTTCTTCCGTCTTTGTCGAGCTACAGTCTATCATTTCTTCCCTTCCAAGTCCTGTATTGGTTATGGGTGATTTTAATACTCACCACACTTTGTGGGCGTGTTACTTTTGCGATAGATTCTCGCCTTTATTGGTGGACGTAATTGATGATCTCAATCTTTGTATCTTGAATGATGGCTCACCAACTCGTAGAGTATATCCAAATCAAAATCCCAAAACTGCAGTAGACTTATCCCTAGCTTCCCCATCTATATCTTCCCTGATATCCTGGAATACCTTATCCTCCTCCTATGGGAGTGACCACTTCCCTATCCTACTCTCTTTAAATAATTGTCATCCTCCTCCTCTTTCCTCAAACCCCTTGCTTCCTTATAAGTTAAAAAATGCGAATTGGTTTGACTATGCCTGTTCAGTTGATAACATGATGGACTCCCTTCCCGAACCTGTAAGTGATGAGAATGTCATGGTTTGCTATGATCAATTTCTTGTAACAATTTTTTTAAGCGCTGACCTGTATATCCCCAAAAAACAATCCACACAAAATCAACTGCCTTCCAATCCCTGGTGGGATCAGGAATGCAGCGATTTTGTTAACCGGCGAAAGCTTGCCGAAATAACATATGCAGCCTCCATGACAATGGAGAACTTTATTGAATATCAGCGCAGTAACGCAAAATTTCGGCGATTGATTTGTAAAAAGAAAAAACTTGGTTGGATCAAATTCTGCGAGTCCCTTGAACCTCGATCCCCGTCTTCTCTTGTTTGGAGACAAGTTAAAAGATTTCGCCGGGCTCTTGATGGTGTTTCCCATCATGGCTCCAACAACCCATCGGAATGGCTTAATGACTTTGCCGACAAGCTATCCCCTCCATTTGTTCCCTCGCACAATCTTTTTCCTTCCCCTGCTCCAATCTATTCATCGGATGATATGGATGCCGCTTTTACTATGGAAGAACTTGAAAAATGCTTAACGGGTTTAAAGGTCACCACTCCAGGTGAAGATGGTATACCATACTCTTTCATTGGAAAATTGCATGAGAAAGCTAAAGGATATTTTCTCAAACTCATTAATGCGATATTTAAATCGGGCATTACACCAACAGCATGGAAATCCCAGATTATCATCCCAATCCTAAAACCCGGTAAAAATCCCTCTGACCCGAATTCCTATAGACCTATCGCGTTATCTTCAACATTAGCTAAAGTTACTGAACGGATTTTAAAAAACCGATTGGAATGGATAGTGGAAAGCAGAAATATCTTAGCACCCTCTCAATTTGGCTTCAGAAAGGGTCTAAGTACTGTAGATAGTCTCAGCATTTTAACAACAGACATTCGACTAGCCCATGCAAAAGGAGAGTATTTAGTGGGTGTCTTTCTTGATATTGCTTCTGCATATGACAATGTTCATCTTCCGTTGCTCAGGCAGAAAATGCAACAGCTGAGTTTACCGCCGAGGTTGACACATTTCATATGTAATCTGCTGACCGGTAGAACTATTTCTGTAAGACATAGATTACTTACTCTTCCGCCCAGGCTTGTCTGGAAAGGCTTGCCTCAAGGCTCGGTCCTCAGCCCTTTGCTATATAGCATCTACACACATGACCTCGAACTGTCTGTTAGTAGTTTTTGCAACATTCTTCAATATGCTGATGACATCGTTCTCTACTACAGCTCAAAGTCGGTAGAGGACATTAGTTTTCGTTTGAACTCTGCTTTGCACTATATAGGCCAGTGGCTATCTGAACACGGCTTGTCTTTATCGGTGTCCAAATGTCACGCTGTTGTTTTTACCAAAAAAAGAAATGTTCCAAATTTTGACCTTCGTTATGAAGACCAAATTATTAATCTGGCTGATAATATAAAATTTTTAGGCGTAATAATCGATAAGCGACTGAACGGAATTGCTCACGCTGAGTATATCAGCAGAAAATGCGAAAAAGGCATCAATGCTCTTCGAGCGGTTTCGGGTGTGTGGTGGGGTGCACACCCTTATACTCAAAAGCTACTGTACAATTCTATAATACGTAGTCACATAGACTACGCCATGTTTGTTCTAGACCCCTTCAACAAAGCTCCCTCTGAGAAGCTTAACAAAATACAGTATAAATGCCTTAGAGTAATACTAGGTGCTATGAGATCCTCTCCTACCAACGCCATGCAGGTTGAATGTGTGGACCCTCCGTTTTCTATCCGCCGCCAGTACCTATCTGATCGATTTGTTGGCAAGGCATTACAGCTGTCTTCTCATCCCTTATGGCCCAGGCTTCGCCAGTTGGCTGAGCTAAGACCTGCGAACAAGCCATTATCCTTTTTACTAGATAGCTTCCTCAAACTCACTAACCTACCACATCCTATGTCTTGTTTCCCCTCTAATCCTATCTTCTGCACTTCCTACAATGCCCTAGTTATGTCTCCTTCTATAATTACAGAATCTGGTCTGACTAAGGGAGCACCTGACACCAACACAAAGTTCAAGACACTAATTCATCAAAATTGGTCGGATCACCTCATCATCTTTACCGATGCTTCGAAGCTATCCAAAGATGGCTGTGTTGGTGCAGCTTGCTGGATTCCAAAATTCAAAATTATACTACAATTTAAGTGCCCTCCCCAGTCATCGGTGTTTACAGGCGAGGCTGTTGCTTTGTTAGAAGCAATCCTGTTTACCTTGTCTCACAATTTTAAACAAACAGTTATTTTTACCGACTCTTTAAGTTGTCTTTTAGCTATTAAAGAAAACCCCTTTCGTAGTAGACTAAGATATTCCATAACTTTGAAGATTCGCGAAGCTTTGTGCTCATGCTATCAAAAGGGCTTAGCTGTCTCACTAGTTTGGATTCCTGGCCATTCCGGGATTCCTGGAAATGAAACGGCTGACTCCTGTGCCAAAGCTGCTGTGCAGTGCGGGTCACTGGAGTATTTTTCTAACTCAGCGCAGGATCTTTTATCTATTGCAAAATCTCGCTTAGATAAATCGTGGGAAATCATCTGGAGTACATCAAAATCTTTTAAAGGTAAACATTATGCGGCTATACAACCTGAGATCCCAAAACGTCCTTGGTTTTCCCGTTGCAAACAGGTGGAACGCTGGGTTATTTCTACCATTTGTCGTCTACGTCTAGGACACGCAAGTACTCCTGTGCACTTGGCAAAGATCAGAGTCAGGGACCACTCCCTGTGTGAATGTGGCCTGGACGAAGGCTCCTCTTCCCATATCCTTTTCAACTGTCCCAAACTTCTGTATCCTCTCTATGACATCCTTCCTTGTAAAGTCCCCCGTCCTATTAATGTTAATTGTTTATTAATGTTTGTGTTTAGTCCATTATGTAGATTTCTGTGTACATATATTAGAAATAACAAAATTAAAGTATAGATATATTGTATATATGTTATTTGTAACTCTAATTAATATAATTATTATTTTTATAGTTTTGTATATATGGTGTTGTCTGTTGTAGGTTCTAATTTTACAACGAGTCGCTCCGTTTCTACATGTAATCAGTCTAAGTGTTTGTTTTTATTATATTCACCGATCAGTTTATATGTAACGTGTATTCTCCATTCTACGCGATATTGGCGAAGTCAACTGTGCCCAATCGGCGCTCATGGAAGCCATTAAAAGAAATAATTGAATTGAATTGAACATCTTCATATTTCAAAATTTTAATTTAACTTTGATAAATAAAAAATAAATCAATCTCTTCAATAAGATAGCAAACTGACGAAGTACGAAGTTTTTCAAACACTTGTCACTAGATGGCGATATTTTTTAAAATAATGATTTGATATATTAATGTAAAATTAACAGAAGGGAAAAACGAATATTTA
Source organism: Boloria euphrosyne (assembly GCA_951802675.2). Classification (NCBI taxonomy): domain Eukaryota; kingdom Metazoa; phylum Arthropoda; class Insecta; order Lepidoptera; family Nymphalidae; genus Boloria; species Boloria euphrosyne. Next base: position 1,042,258 of record OX637875.1, on the reverse strand, counting down.
AATCTCACTAAATTATGTTTAGGTTGAAATTAATTATATTTATAAACGATGCGTAATGATTTCTCATAGATGGCGTCATTAATATTTTTATATTATTTTAGTAAATATTAAATATATTCACTATTTTGCTATAACTTTACATAAATTAAAAAAATAAACAATAGTCTTATGAACAGTTTTTTACTTTTTAATTATTACGAAAAAAAATCTTCACTACAAAAGGATACTTACGAGGTATTAGTAGGTACTAGGTACTTTTGCATCGCATTTATTTATTTAGTTCTTGTCATTTTTTTGGACAGCTTACCTCTGCTAAAATTTCACCCTTCGCCACTGGTGCCTACCCACATCGGATCAGAGTACTTTATAAAGTTACATATTTTAATTCTAAACATTTTAATTTAAATTTAAAAATATATTATATTAATTTTAGCTAATATTATTATAATTATTATAATTAGAATTTAGAAAGTACTTATTATGTGACTATTTCAATTATTTTCTAAAATTTAATTTAATTAAGTACAGATTCGACTCAGTTAGGATTTTATTACAAAATGTATAGACTAGTGACGTACCCTCGCTCCGCTCGGCAATTTCCTTGAGTATCTTGTGAATAGCTTCAAAACATTAAAATCTGTAAGTTACTTGTCAGTGATCAGAAAAACAAAAGACGGTCGGTCTTCGGCCGGAAAGATCCAAAGGCCAATTTAATACAAAACAATATTAAAATTTTAGTTTTATATGAGTAGGTAGGTACTAGGTACATAATAAGTACATTAACAGATCGAACTTATGGGTTGTTCTCCGTCGGGTCATCTAGACACGGATGAAGACGAGATGTTAAATAAAAATAAACTGAGACAAGATCCTTGATTTTAAAAATATCTTTATATATATTTAAATATTATAGTCATTTCATGAAGTCATTCTTATTTGTTGCTGTGACTTGTGTTGGGTTGTCATTTTAAATGTTAATGTTAATATGATTTTAGAAATATTGTGTGTCTGTGACCGAATTACGAGAAAACTTCTGGACAAATCTTGATGAAATTTCGTATAATGATAGCTGATCGACAGTACATTTTCCATAGTCCCTACGCACTACCCGGAGGCCCTCTGTGGGCAATTTCCTATAGGTTACTCACAGATGGATCCCGGACGATGCATCACATTAAACAAATATGAATCTCTTAAGGGGCCTCTACCTGTTGGACCTGTGTCTCCACGCAAGCCTTCCAAAGGACCGGGCTCGTTGGAGCCCGTGAATTCCAAAGAGATACATAATAATAATAAATAATAAAGTTATGATGCAATATAATTAAAAAAATAAGTAGATATGTAAGTACCAAAGGGTCGTTGTTATAATGCCTATGTTGCTACAATTACGGTCAAGCATAAAAAAATAATTACGATCTCTTACAAAGTTACGTGGAAGACATTTTATAATACATTCAATATGTGCTTTATTTCCAAGTTAAAATAAGTCATGGTTGCATGAGTAGGTACCTACGTATTAGAGAGAGGCATGGTTCAAAAAGAAAGGTTAATAAGTTATATAGTTAATGGTTATTGAATTCTGTTCATACATTTATTACACATGTGACGTCGCTTTATTGCATATGTATGTATATAAGTATATATAATTAATTATTTTTAACAAAAAACAAAAACCGACTTCAAAACTAAACAAATCTAAACTAAAAAGTAGAAAATAATACTTTTAAGAACTTCGTTAATTTTGAAGTCGGTGCCAGCCAAGACGGATAGACGGCAAGATGCCTTTGCAAGGAACTTTCGAACGGTATTTTGATTATGTTTACAAATATTATAGATATAGATTAATCGAATATGTGTCTATTTAAGGTTATTTTGCTCTGGCTGGCACCGACTTCTAAATTAACGAAGTTCTTAAAAGTATTATTTTCTACTTTTTAGTTTAGATTTGTTTAGTTTTGAAGTCGGTTTTTGTTTTTTGTTAAAAATAATTTATTTTCAAATTTTTAGCGGAAAGTAGATACTTATTTTGTTTATGTACAAAAAAGAATTTTCCAAATCGGTCCAGCCATCTTCGAGTAATGGGGAACATACATAAAAAAAAGTCCCCAACGATTTGAGAACCTCCTCCTTTTTTTAGAGTCGGTTAATAAGAGCCTGATAGAATTTAACTATCGGTCTATAATTACGTCTATAATTACGTATAATATTGAAAGAATTTTCTTTTAACTCCTAACCGTTGAGGAGTTGTACCTTCCATCATTAGCTCAACCACAGGAGATGATGATTATCAGACGCAAATACTTGAACAGCTTTAGAAAATATATGAAAAACGTAATAAGTGCCTATAAAATTTGAGAGTTGTCTTCGATTTCCCTGGGATCCCATCATCAGATCGTGACTTGGTGACTATGGGACCAACTAGAAACCCTTCCCTTTCAAACAAAAAAAGAATTTTCCAAATCGGTCCAGCCATCGTCGAGTAATCGGGGAACATACATAGAAAAAAAAAAAAAAAAAGTCCCCGACGAATTGAGAACCTCCTCCTTTTTTGAAGTCGGTTAAAAAAGATAACGTGTGGTATCGTGGGACACTGGATAGGATCGAAGTTCCTTATTATAAAAATATTAATTTTAAATTCTATTCGAAGTATAAAGAAAATAATTTTTTTTTTTTTTATGGGACAAAGGGGGCAAACGGGCTGGAGGCTCACCTGATGGTAAGTGATCACCTCCGCCCATGGACATCTGCAACACCACAGGGCTTGCAGATGCGTTGCCGGCCTTTCAGGAAAGGGAGGGAGGGAGGAGGGAGGGAGGAGGACGGGAGTAGGGATGGGTAGTGGGCCTCCCGGACTCTCACTTACCGGACGAAACGCGACAGCATAGCTGCCACTTCACGCCGGTCTCCTGTGAGAGAGTGGTACTATACGGGGCGTGCCGGCCCATTCGGCTGCTACCCGAAGGTAACAAGCATGGCACTACCACTAGAAAATATATATTCGGGTACTATAATTAATAAATATTCGGGTACATACATTTTTTATTATGATTTTTGATAAAAATAAAAAAAACTAATTTACAAACTTATCAAGTTTATTTTATTTACAAACCAGACGGTGTAATTATCGAATGATATACTCGTAATAATAATAACCGTCATCACGTAGACTATACATTAGACACTGTATAGCCATCATACAAAGACTATACATAAATATAATAAAATTCTTACGTTACGGACGTTTTTCCCCGGTTAGGGTACCCCTCCGCATCGTCCCATAAGGAATTTCGTTCCAAAACTTCTAAACTACCAGAAGTAAATTAATATTTTTGATAGTGTCCCGTTAAGTTTGCCATTTTTTGCATTGCCTCCTTTGAGTGCAACAACCTTCATATTTTTGTCAACTCCCACACAAAATTAAGAGTTCAGTGGTCTCAGCCCTATCTTGATTTGAAATAAAACCATGGCCGTACAAGTGTTAAGCGGTATCTTTAAACTTATGGAATAATAATATTTTTTTCATTTATAACAATAAAATATTGTCACTTAAGTCATTTATATTTCAGTTTTTCACTGTCGTAAGTAAAATAGTGCGTTTAAGGTAAAACAAATAAACCCTTCAAAATACTGTATTTCCAAATTAGTCCCTGTCGCTGTAACAGAAGAGTTTCATAGAACAGAAATAAACGTTACGTTCTATCCTAGACGTTCCTAAATGCAGTCTCCACTTTAACATATCAGCTTCATAGTTTGGAACCCTCGGTAAGCGAGTCTAACTCGCTCTAGACCAATTTTTACTATTAATGTTATGTTCATATGGCTTTTATTCAGATTTTTGATTGATTAGATTTCATTGCTTCATCAGTAAAAGAGATTACTCACTCCGTTCTTATTGTTGTTCGTACAAAAGACAGCCGTTAGCGAATCCTAGATTCAAGTGGACGCATGAGTCTTTCTCGTATTTCCATGTTATCCGTTCGAACCCACTTCCTGCACACGAACTGTTACAATGTCCTATAGAAAGTGTGATGCGGATCAGTCGCTAAGGTGGCCATCTAAGTTTTATACTTAGTTGTTTTTATTTGATACAAATTCTTATTTTTTATAAATATATATATTTTTATTGGTTCAAGAAAATGCCTATTGCTCACGATGTATAAAATTTATTTCGAATAATTTTAAGTGCAATTATGTTACATTATGATTATACGTCTGTAAATGCTAAATACTATCATATTAAAAATACAATTGCGATCATCTGGCTTACATTTTAAATGAAATAAATTACTTAATAAAAAATCCGTAACTCATAAAACTTTTAAGCACCCTAATCTTGACATACAACATTTGTATACTGCAGTAGGTACTAGGTACAGTGAAATACAGTTATGCAAGGCTTTATACGACCGAACAAAGAAATGGCACATTCTTTCTTTAATATAAATGATAGTCATTATGATGTGTTTGAGAGTTACCCATTGATAATATCCACAAATAATACAATGCATAGAATATAATTTAAACAGATTAAGACAAAAAATAATATTAATGCCGTCGAGTTTCTTTGGTCAGTTCTTCTCAGGTCAGCGGCTTCTTCTTTCCGAACTGGAGGTAGGTAGACTCGATGAGGTTCAGTAAAAAAATTTGATAATTTTATGCTGCATAAAATATTTTGAATTTGAATTGAAATATAAGTATTATCTGAGCCAAACATAAAATTAGTGTTTAAAAGGCAGTGGTAGCCCAGTGGTGACCGAGTGAAGCGGGTTCAAAACTCGGAAAACATCGAGAGTAAACCTGCATGTCTGAGGGAAAAGTTTTCGAATGACATGTTCAGTACGCCAACCTGCAATTGGCCAGCGCGAGACGAGCGTTGTGGACTATGGCCAGATCACCCATGCTTTGAAGGTAGGCCCTTGCCCAGCCGTGTACACGTTAAAAAAAGGGCTTAATACATAAGTGTTACTGTAATATATTATCAAAAAAAGGTTGTTAAATTTACGTATACCTACTTAGTTGTTAAATATATACGGTGCGGTGTATTTAAAATGCCAGATTAGCCAAAGTCAATAAAAACAAACAAACAATTATTATTATGCGTATTCAATATTTTATTGTTTTAATGCCAACATAAATGCAAGGAAACTTTACTCGTAGGACATACCTACCAAGATTTTTACAAATATTTATTATTTAAAATTATTTTTCTACGATTATTATAAACCGGATGAGCATATTTCAAGAGCAAATATCGATAAAATAAAATCGAACATTATACCCATATAATTTACAAAGTAGGATATTCGATTGTAAAAATATTCCGCTTTAACAGTATCTTTGATGTAAACAATGGAATCATTGCTTAATGCCTTTATATAGATAAGCGGTAATTTCTATTTAAGTTGAGCTTCCAGTATATTAAACCGTGTATAAACCGTTATATTTTTAGATTTTATTTCATAAAACTGACGAATTATTATGTTATAACGGTTAGTATACATTTCAGAAATAAGATATTTTCCCGCAGTTAAATCTGTCGGTCCGTTTTCACGACAATGAATCAGGTGACAGACGGACAAAAATTATAATAAATTATTTTTAACAAAAAACAAAAACCGACTTCAAAACTAAACAAATCTAAACTAAAAAGTAGAAAATAATACTTTTAAGAACTTCGTTAATTTTGAAGTCGGTGCCAGCCAGGCCGGACAGATTTATCTTGCCTTTGCAATGGACTTTCGAACGGTATTTTGATTATGTTTACAAATTTATAGATTAATCGAATATGTGTCTATTTAAGGTTATTTTGCTTTGGCTGACACCGACTTCAGAATTAACGAAGTTCTTAAAAGTATTATTGTAGTGTATTGGTTGTCTCATGCGCCTACGACACGTCAGTCGCGTATATAATAATGTACTCTGTGGTCAGTCGCAATCTGGTGGTCGTTCGAGACAGACGTGTTGAGGTGTTGCTGAGCCGTAAATTATACCAATAACGTGGACGTCACATGTGGCGACGAGGACAAAAGTGAGTGCTCACAATTATATTATAGAATATTAAAGAAAATTATAATAAAAGTAGTATAACAGTCTAAAATATGGAAAAAGAAGGGGATAAGCTGAAGGTACTTGCATAAACATACTTATTTATTTGTTCACCTTTTGAAGTCCTTAAAACCGTTATAAGTTATTAGTATATTATTGATTATTGAATCAAAACTGTTTCATTTGATATGCTCAAATTTGTAAAATGCAAATTGAACATAAGTATGATAATATGAGCTATATTTGAATCAACTGAAGATTTGATAATAATGAAAATAGACTACAATTTTCGAAGATTTTGTGTTATATTAGGCGCATAATAAGCTTCCAATTTACTTTCATTTGTTAGGAAATAATGGTGGAACTTCGATATGTTTCGAAACTTCTTAAGTAACCACTATTTACACGCATAATTTAATCTTCAGTAGGCAGTTATAATAACTTTTCATTATGAATATTTAGATTTTGTATTTAAACGTTCAAAAGCATTCAAAATATTATGCCTACGCGCAGCTAAGCTATTTAAACCTATTTGGTTTAGTAGTGGCGTGATCGACGCTGCCGCTTAAGTTGCCAAGATGCATTGCACGAATTATGTTACATTACTACGGAGCATAAAACAATTCTACATATTAGTAAAAAGGTGCCTTTGGATTTAGTGTATTTAATTATAACTAAACACATCATTATAAACATTAGTAGTGATATTGAAATATACGCTTTATATTAATAATTTAATATTATTAATTTAACGACGTAAAATGATTAATATTATTCAACTATGTGAGCAGTTTGGAAGTGTCTATCTATTTATGTTGATACCACAGCTGATACTAACGGTGCGTAAGGACAAGACATTCAAAAGAATTTATGTACCTACCTATTTAGCTATATCTGCCGCACTAACTTAATCGGTATAACTAAATATGGATCTGTTATGATAATATGAGGTATTTAATTATAGTGGTTAAAACGTAACCAATGATCTAAGTGATATAAAATACATACTGTATTTTATAAGTAATTTAAGCATATTAAATTATTTATCAAATTATTTAAACAAAAAAGGAATTTTGATGTATAAAAATAAAAATTAATACTATTAATTTTGTACAGCTACTTATATAAGAAGTATAATAAACATAAGTACCTAAGCAGATTAAGAATCTGATTATTAAGTTGATACTGAACTATGTGTATAAAATACAAACTCAAAATCAATAATTTGAAAATGAAATGAATTGTTATATACGAAAAGATGATATTGATCAATATTTAGTATATACAACTGTACAAGAATAAAAGCAGGTTACAAGTCTGGTCATTAAATTGATACCCAACTATGTGTGTAAAATTTATTATCAATTATTATTATATATAGAATACAAGCTGTATTTTATAAGTAATTCAAGCAGATAAATATTATTTATCTGATCATTAAATTGACACAAGGAATGAATGTTGCATACAAGAAGTTGATATTCATTAATACCTAGTATTTATTTTATACAACTATATTATGCACATAAGCAGATTAAAAGTCTGATCATTAAATTGATATTAGAGTATGTATGTGATATAATATATATGTACATACATAATATTTAATCGGAAAAAATTTAGCGGAAATATCCGGTCATTAAATTGACATTTAAGCAGATAAAATTATTTATCTGATCATTAAATTGAAATAAAAAATGAATTGTTGTATATAAATAATTATGAAACAACATAAGCAGATTATATCTGATCATTGAATTGATACTAGAAAATGTATGTAATGCATACATATTTAATTGGAACAAAATTTAGCGGAAATATCCGGTCATTAAATTGACATAGCTGTGTTTGATAAATAATAATTCAAGCAGATAGAATTATTTATCTGATCATTAAATTGATATAAGAAATGAATTGTTGTATATGATTTATTATGTAACAACATAAGCAGATTATATCTGATCATTGAATTGATACTAGAAAATGTATGTAATGCATACATATTTAATTGGAACAAAATTTAGCGGAAATATCCGGTCATTAAATTGACATAGCTGTGTTTGATAAATAATAATTAAAGCAGATAGAATTATTCATCTGATCATTAAATTGAAATAAGAAATGAATTGTTGTGTATGATTTATTTTGTAACAACATAAGCAGATTATGTCTGATCATTAAATTGATACTAGAGAATGTATATAATATATTATATAGGTACATAAATATTTAATTGCAACAAAAGTTAGCGGAAATGTCCGGTCATTAAATTGACATGTGATACCTCATTATAATTGGATGGAAATATTAAATAGCAGATAAAAATATCTGACACATTCAATTGATCATTTCAGGTAGCCTCATTATTCCAGGTGCACGATGGGAGTGCTGGAAAAGGGCATTCCTTAAATTCTTAAAAACATCCAATATTTACAAAAATGTAAAAAAAAAGACATTGCCTTCTTCATTTTGGCGGTTTAGGTTTGCAGGAAGTTTTATATAATATGTATTCAGCCTTTTAAACGTGCCACTGCTAAGCACGGGTCTACCTTCAATACGAGGAGGATCAGGCAATAGTCCATCACGCTGGCTAAGTGCGGGTTGGGGGACTTAACATGTCTTTATAAAACCTGCTAGGTTCTCTCAGAGATGCAGGTTTCCTGACTATGTTTTCCTTCACCGTTACACGGGTGGTGATACTGTTGGGAATGATTTGCACACGAAAATATCAGAGGTGCGTGACCCGGACTTGAACTCGGCTCACTCGGATATCCAAGCGACCGTGTTGCCGCTAGGCTATCTATTAATATGCCTGGATGGATGGAACCTAATACCAACCTTTGTGATGAAGTAGATATATTCCAAGTAGCTATACCTAGGCTCGATACATACATACTTTGCACCAAGACAGAATTAAGTCCACGAGCGAAATAATTTCAGACTTACCAAACAAGAACCCGATGAAAAGTTGACAATAAGAAGAAGTTTATTATAAGATTAAGGCAAAAGCCAATAAATGCCAATTTACAGATCGGGACGAGAATATTATCGACCACGTAACAGAAAAAGTTACCTGGCGGAATTGAATAAAATAATCTTCTACATTGGAGATGAAATAATATTAGACAGTGAAGTTATGGAAATGGATTTGCTAGAAGCCGTTAATATAGAGAAATTGAAAACAACAGAAAATGAAATGAAAATGAAGGAAAATAATAAAATATATTTATCAATCGGGATCTACGTATCTCTACTTCACAAAATGGCAGAATTAGGGGTATACTGTCAGGCCTTCGCGGATGACGTGGTCCTCATATTCTCAAGTCATCAGACCAGCGACTTACAAACATCAGCCGAATCCACCTTAGCTGTCGTGCAAGAATGGGGTGCTACCAACAAATTGAGCTTTGCAGCACATAAAACAAACGCGATGCTAATCACGAAAAAGCTCAAGTACGATACCCCAAAAATTCATATGTCCGGCACTCGGCTAAATCTGGTAACAGAAATGAAATTGCTGGGTCTCACAATAGACTCCAAATTAACCTTCAACGCACACGTGTCTGCAACATGTAAAAAGGCAGCAGACATTTACAAACAACTGGCGTGTGCAGCAAAGGTGAACTGGGGTCTCAACAGAGAGACAGTGAGGACCATTTACGTGGCGGTGATAGAGCCCATCGTCCTGTACGCTGCAAGTGCATGGTCTCCTGCAGTAGAGAAGCTGATGGTAAGAAAACAACTAGACTCTCTGCAAAGAGGCTTCGCCCAGAAGATCTGCAAGTCTTACAGGACGGTGTCTCTGACATCAGCACTCATCTTATCGGGCCTATTACCCCTTGACCTCCGCGTCCAAGAGGCGGCGATGCTCTTTAAAACCAAAAAAGGGCACTGCGTGGACCTTTTACCACCAGGTCGAGAATTAGAGCGCAGGGTGGGACCTCTACAAAATCCCCACCCTTCACAACTCATAACAACCGAGTACGAGCGCTTAGAGAACCTGGACCCTGAAACCCTCGCGAACCATCAGATAGTCGGTCCCCAAATATTCACCGACGGTAGCAAGATAGAAGGAAAAGTCGGAGCTGCCCTAACCTGGTGGAACGAGGGAAGGGAAACCAGGTACTCAACATTCCGACTAGAGAAACACAATACTGTCTTCCAATCGGAGATGTATGCACTCCTCAGGGCAATAAGGATGGCGAGGAAATCGAAAGACCGCTCAATTAACATCCTGAGCGATTCAAGATCCTCGCTCGATCTCTTGAGGAGCCCATCGGTTACTCATCATCTAGCCCTAGAGATGAAGCAGTGTGTACGAGAAATTCGACAGGAAGGCAGAATTGTGAGGTTCTTCTGGTTGAGAGCCCACGTAGGTACTCCGGGTAATGAGAGAGCGGACGAATTAGCTAAAAAAGCAGCCCTAACCAAAAAGACGGCTCCTGACTACGATCGAGTCCCAATATCGTATGTCAAAAAGCAGATACGCGAGGAAACGGTGAGGCGGTGGCAGCAGCGCTACGACACCTCCACAACTGGCATGGTCACAAAGGCGTTCATCCCTGACGTAAAGATCGCCAAAAAGATCATTCAAAACACGACACTAACACCAGTCGATGTTCAAATCCTGACCGGCCATGGAGGATTCGCGGCGTATCTTCACCGCTTCAAACTTAAGGACAGTCCCTCTTGTGTCTGCGACCCCGAATGTGAGGAAACTATATTCCATATACTACTAAAATGTCCCAGATTTATCCAGAGAAGGCAGGAATTAAAATCCAACTTACAACTGGATCTGGATCAGCCCTCCTTACCCACCATCATGGAAAATGAGGACACTAGAACACCTTTCCTCGCATTCGCAAGAAAAGCCGTCCAAGTGGCAGCTAAAAGGAACGGTTCGACCGCAATACCATCTGTAACAACAACAACCACAACATCTGCAACATTACACACTTCATACACCACAAGCATAACACACACAACACACACAACACACTCAACACATACAACGCCAACACCAACACAAAACCCGTCTGCAACATCGCCACAACCCACTCTGAGGCAGCGACTCCGCGCAATTCCAAGCACGCTGAGGAATCTGGTCACGAGGAGACCCACACCAATCACACCTCCACCCACCACCTTCCCCGAAACCCTCTCCGAGCTCATACTCGAAAGAGCGGGAACAGGAGAACGGGGCCTAAGGGTAAAAGGTGTGGCACTCTTCATGAGCTGCGAACAAGAGAGAGTGGGAATCAGCTTCTGTCGCCTAGAGAGTTCGGACAGAGTGACGGTGTCGCCGGGGCTAGCCCTACTGATAAAAGGGAGTACAACAAATACGAGCATCAAGTGCACAAAGATCAACGCACTCACAGTACAGAGGGAGGACAACCAACCTTACCGGCTGGTGTGGTTGCCACACAAAGTAATCGCACTATTCGAGTGGGGAAGGGAATCCGCCTTTTCACAAGCATGCTCTACGCTCTCAAGAATCGGTGGGGAGGGCGACGGCGCGCCGCCACATAAGATTAGCGTAGACGCCATGAGGGTAGGTTCTGTAAGAGGCGACGTAGCGGATCGCTACGGATGCCTACTGGCCTCATCACACCATGAGGTCATAGTCTATGAAGACAGAGGAGAAGACCTCGACTTCTTAAAAGGAGAGGTCAAACAACACTCCTCCTCCACAGAACCTCCATGCATGGGGCCCCCGCTCAGCGGGTCCGACCGCCTTCAAAGGCGAATAGAGGCAGAACGAAAAGCCTCCAGTCCTAAAACTCGTCGGGAGGAAACACCAAAAGAAGACTCCCGGCTAAAAGCAGTAGATGATGTCATCCACAAACTGGTGTCTCCAAAACGGCAAACACATGAGGACAGGCAAGCTGGGGCGATAAGGGAATTCTTCAGAGTCGAAAGCTCAAAGGAACCCGAGTCGTCACACGCCAGCCGCACTCGTGCCGATATGGGTCAAGTAACACCACCAAAGCTAAGACCAGCAACAAACCCACAAGACCACGCCACAAATGCATTTGTCGAGTTCCTGGCAGTAATCAAAGGAACCAGAGAGGTAAACCTTGCCACCTGCCAAAAAATCATGCAGGCCTACCAGCGAGGAAGTGAGAAGATGCTGGAGGTGGAACTTGACAAAGCTGAGGCAGCCATATACGACAACGACACTTCTCAGGTAATACAAGGGGAAATGTCCGGGTCATATATGGCCGCTTACAACACCACAAAAGGCTTCGTGGGACTGGTCGAAGCGGAGGGGTGTGAAAATACACCGTTAAAATTCGAAACACCCCCTGGAGACCCAATAGTTGTAGTAGCCAAGTGCACGAGGATAATGCTGGACGACAGGATACTCGGAATGGCAAAAACCATTTCGGGAGAAGTCGAAACCGGTGGTGTCCTCGTGGACTGGAAACTACCGAAAATAACGTGGACAAACGGGGTACCCGGGTGCGGTAAGACAACTCACATCATCAGGCACTTCGATGAGGAAAACGAAGTAGTAGCCACCACCACAGTCGAAGGAGCCAGAGATCTCAAAGAGAAGCTTGTGGAACGCTTTGGCGACAAAGCCAAATCTAAAGTGCGTACCATGGCTTCCATACTGGTCAATGGTTTCAAAGAGGGTACCAGGTGCAGCCGCTTAACGGTTGACGAAGCCCTTATGAACCATTTCGGAGCCGTCATCATGGCCGCCCGACTGTCAGGTGCAAAGGAAGTGGCACTCATCGGGGACATAAACCAGCTTCCTTATATCGACAGAGAAAATTTGTTTGAGCTAAGGTACTGCTGGCCAACCCTGGTGACCAACATCACGTGTGAGTTGTCTTGCACGCATAGAAACCCCAAGGACGTCGCGTATGCCATCAGCGACGTCTATGGTAACATCTACTCCTCGAGTCCATCTATCCACTCCCTGCGCATGGAAAGGTACACGGACGCGCAAATACCATCCACCCAACAAGGAACCCTATACTTGGTCCACACTCAGGAGGAGAAGAAACTCCTGATGGACCAAGGATACGGATCCGGTGAAGGGTCACGCGTCATGACTATCCACGAAGCACAGGGGCAAACCTACAGAGAGGTCGTCATCGTCCGGACGAAGAACAAGAGGCTCCGCATACACGACAGCGTTTCACATGCTGTTGTCGCGGTGACTAGACACACCAACACCTGTGTCTACTTTTCCGACGACGGTGACGACGCGATCGGTAGATTCATCCGCAGAGCGCAGGAGGCCTCAGCGAAGACCATCCTAGAGCACAACCTCAAAATATCCATCTTAAAACGCGACACGAAGGTCGCGGAGGAAGTGCTCGGCCAATTGCGGGATGGGGCAGGGCCCAAAACTTAGCGGGTTAGACTAATAAAAAAAAAAAATAATAAATAAATAAATAATAATAATAATAATAAAAAAAATATATATAATAAAAATAAAAAAATAATAGTAATTTACTAATAATAAAAAAACAGTGTCGGGCCTCGCCCTCTGTAGTTTTTAAGAAGTAGTTTGTAGTACTCTTGTCTTGAGTTATATTATATAAATAAAAATTGTAAACGCCTTCCACAAATAAATAAAGTAACAAAAGGCACGGGCGCTTAACGCCTGTGGATGAGTACAATAAAATAAAAAAAAAAAAAAAAAAAAAAAAAAAAAATCGGGATCTACGAGATGTGGTGGTGGTAGGATTACTCCTAGGCATACTTCAAATTATGTTAAAGGTTCCGCGAGAGTCAAAGACTTTTTAAAGTATGGTCTGAATGGACATTTTAGACAATTTTGTTGAACAAAACAAGACTGAAAAGAATAAAAAGAGAAAATAACTAAAGGACAAAGAGAAGCCGCATAAAACAGATTGAGAAGTTAAAATAGTCAATGATAAAATATAAAATAGAGAAGAAATAGAATACTTACGTTTTTCACATTGATGATGATGTTGAAATTGACTTATTGAAGGAGTTGAAATTAAAATCTTAATAGATCTAGGCTTTAAGCCAAACCTAATAACAGAAGTTATTTGGTATTTTACGAAAAGCAATAAGGTTCAGTTATTTAATCGACATCCGACCCTAAAGTGATATTTATGATCTATGGTAGATTTACTCCAAAAAAAAAATATGTTTGTATCTATATTCTCAAATAGGACAGAAATCTGAAAGTTCTACTTTATACATTATCATTGATGGCACGATGAACCTTTATAGGTAAAACTTTGAAATGAATTTAAGAATGCTTAATATTGGATAAGATCACAAGGGTAATTAAATTGAGACTAGGAAGTTTCCTAAATTTAAAAGGAATCTTGATTAGTCTATTGATTGACGATTCCGTTCCACCCGTAACACAACCTGACAGGAGGATTCTAAATCTTTAGGAGCTCAAACTGAAAGAAGATCGATGAGCTTAAACAAAGAGACATAATAGAACCTGTTGTAGGTTCTTGAAAATGGGTGTCTCTTGTGGTTCCAGTGTTGGAAAATAATGATAAATGCGACGAGCTAAAGCTTACGTGAAAACCATTCACTTCCGACAGTGGATAAGCTGTTGTCTTAAATGAAGAATGCCAAAGCCTTCACGTATTTGGATATAAAAGACGTATTTCACCAAATTGAAATTATATCCAAGTTTTAGGCACATAACTACGTTAATCGCCAGCAAAGGTTTGAGATAAGGGGCTGATGTTTGGCTTATCGTGTGCCCCTCTGTCAAAAAACTATTATGTGAACAAATATTGTTGGGGTGTGATGGCATTTTATATTCATTATATTTCTATATGTTGATGATATCCTCGTTTTGGTAAGCATTTGAAGAACATGCACAATTACAAAAGGTATAGTTTGTTTTAAAAGAAATTGATAAAGGGAAGGGAAGACGAATGTTCGTTTACGATGTTCAAAGTTAATTTCGAATTGTCAGCAGATGGTATCAAATTACTGGAAATATATATTTCAATAATACAGGGTTCTACACCACCTACCATTATTGGAGAGTTAGAAAGTTACCTAGGACTAATAAGCTACGTCAGCCGGTGGACGTCGCTAACGAAAACCATACAGGTATAGTGTTAATGAAGGCAAATTTAGCATAGCCGTCATAATAGCACGTTTGTACCATGCTTTAGAACGGCGAATGACAATTTTTAACTTATATCAATTAGATAACAGGGATAGCTTATTACGAATTCTAATGTGTCAGAGAGAGAAAAAAAAAAAGCATTTTCGGGAAAGGATTCGGGATTACTAGAAACGTTTTGAATTTTCGATACTAGAATGTTCTAATATTTACGCATATAAAAAGGCCAACAGTGTGTCGGGAGATCAGTTGATATTCGAAGTTGAGCGAAGACTATGAAGATATACGAAATAGTGGAAAAGTGAAGAAGAGATGATTGAAGGCTTAGTAAAGGAGTGTCTATAAGTGAAATACCGTGCTCGGAGACTAGTGCTGTGTACAAACTGTGCGTGTGTATATAGTAAAATAAAACAGCTTTAGTGCAAGAACGCTTATAATTTCCGATCCCGAACCCGTATCACATAACATTACGATGGATTTAATGGTTCCACTTCCAAGCGAGGACTACTAATTATTAGATATTCACATTATTATAGCAGATATATAGAAGTAAAAATTTGTCGTAAGATTACATCTTCAGAAATGGTAGAATTTTCAGTGAAGAATTAAAATAAAGAAATCAGTGAAGAATTCATTCAAGAAAGAAATATTTTATTAAAATCCCATATTGCCACAACAGGATGGAGAAGTTAAAAGACGAAAACCGAGACTATAGGTCTAACCAACGACGACACTACTATACGAATCCGACTATAGCGACTAAAGTTAGGTGAATATAAAGATTGGTAAGAGAGTTTATTACATTACTTGAGTATGTACTCTTTCTCAAATGCAAATTTATAGATAAGTTATAATTAGTGATTCCATTGAAGTAATACCAATGACACAGATGTTAGGGATAAAGATCGAGAAAGGAAAAAAAAAAGGAAAGGAAATTGGAGGCAGGAAAAAAAAGGTACCAGTGTGATCTGAGACCTGGAGATATAGTATATATATTAAAATATGAAGAAAGAAAATAAATTAAACTTGGATTGTGACCAAGGAAAGTTTGCGAAAACCATGATTTAAATGAATCTAACAAACATAAAAATGAATTTGGAAATTAAAAGTATGATAAGTAAAAATAAACTTTAATGGTTAAACTGAATAAACTTATAAAGTATTGAAAGGAGATTAAAATTTATTGATGTGATATGAAACATTTAAAAGTGTATAAATATAATTAAAAAAAAAATAAAAACAAAGAAGGGATGTAGTGTATTGGTTGTCTCATGCGCCTACGACACGTCAGTCGCGTATATAATAATGTACTCTGTGGTCAGTCGCAATCTGGTGGTCGTTCGAGACAGACGTGTTGAGGTGTTGCTGAGCCGTAAATTATACCAATAACGTGGACGTCACAATTATTTTCTACTTTTTAGTTTAGATTTGTTTAGTTTTGAAGTCGGTTTTTGTTTTTTGTTAAAAATAATTTATTTTCAAATTTTTAGCGGAAAGTAGATACTTATTTTGTTTATGTACAAAAAAGAATTTCCCAAATCGGTCCAGCCGTCTTCGAGTAATGGGGAACATACATAAAAAAAAGTCCCCATCGAATTGAGAACCTCCTCCTTTTTTTAAAGTCGGTTAATAAGAGCCTGAAAGAATTTAACTATCGGTCTATAATTACGTATAATTTTGAAAGAATTTTCTTTTAACTCCTAACCGTTGAGGAGTTGTACCTTCCATCATTAGCTCAACCACAGGAGATGATGATTATCAGACGCAAATACTTGAACAGCTTTAGAAAATATATGAAAAACGTAATAAGTGCCTATAAAATTTGAGAGTTGTCTTCGATTTCCCTGGGATCCCATCATCAGATCGTGACTTGGTGACTATGGGACCAACTAGAAACCATACCCTTTCAAACAAAAAAAGAATTTTCCAAATCGGTCCAGCCATCGTCGAGTAATCGGGGAACATACATAGAAAAAAAAAAAAAAAAAAAAAAAAGTCCCCGACGAATTGATAACCTCCTCCTTTTTTAAAGTCGGTTAAAAACAGCCTCTGTGGCGATAATAATGACTATTTTAATGAGATTTCAGTTAGGATTTAAACAATCATATTATTTTGTGGTAATGCACTCGCTTGGGTGATATTTTTATTTGAGAATAATTGCTAACATGATTATCACTTGTCTTACGGTGAAGGAATAATTGATCCTGAGGAAACCCGCATTTCTAAGAACTCAGCAAGTTTTTGATAGACATGCGAAATCCGCCAGACCGCACTTGGGCAGCGTAGACTATAACCTGAGCTCTCGTATTGAAGGGGGGCTCGTGCACAGCAGTGGGACGTTAAAAGGGGTCGAAAACTTATGATGTAGGTATTTAATATTTTATGATGTAGTTAATATATTTTGATGTATTTAAATTGTATCAGTCGCTATCTATTAACAGTATATGTGTGCCATTAGCTTAAACTTAAAAGCCACCGCTCTTCTTTTTATATAACAAGCCTTAATTTTATCCATGAATCAAAGTCACATTATTCAGCGTATTCATAACGTGTGCTCTACGTGAAGAGAATACTCGTAGTCGTGTGTACAGAAGGCATTGTCACCGTTACTTCGCGATCGCTATCTGGGCTAATCTTTGACGATATGATTGAAGTGATTTTTGACCTGTTGGTAGAGCGGTACTAAAATTTTTATAACTAAACGAAATTGATTCGTGGTTAAGGTCCCAAAACAAATACTTATACGTTTAATTCAGTCTATATGACTTTGAATCACTTAGCAACTGCTGTATATACATTTCATATTTTTCATTGAGTAAAGTAAATAAAACCGTAAAAAGCAAATATGGGGCAGTAGTCGTTGATATAACAAGCCAGTGTATCTAATTAAAAAGGAAATGAAAAGACTCTAAAATATATTGTGTTCTGATTGAAACTTTATACCCGGTGTCACATTCAGAATTAATACAATTCTAACGACACCTTTGAAGCTAAAATCCATCGAGCCGTTCAGGCTGTAGAGCGTACCAAACAATTACACATACATACTCTCGAAAAACATTACCCTCCTTCTGGTGCAGTCGGGTAATAACCCTCAATAGACGGAAAATGATGGATCAAAGACAATACAGTGTTTTGAGTGTCATTTTCTCGGGATATTTCGGTGATCTGTTAAAGTAATGACTCCATTTTCAACCGACTTCCAAAAGGAGGAGGTTATCAATTCGTCTGTAATTTTTTTTTTTTTTTTTTTTTTTTATGTTTGTTAGCTCATAACTTTGAGCTGGGTGAACCGATTTTGATGATTATTTTTTTATTTGAAAGGTAGTGCTTCCCATGTAGTCCCATTTTAATATTTTCCAGTTCTGACAATGGCATCCATGAGAAAACCATAAAAGTCTTAAATTTGCATTAAGTATTTGCGCGACAAATGGACGAATAACTCAATATCACGCCAACTGATTTCGATGATTCTTTTTTTAATGGAAAGGATATACTTCAAGGGTAGTTTGATGAGAGTTTGGTAAGGTTCTGATGATGGGATCCATGACAAAGTATCGGAACTCTTCAATTTTTAGGAGCAAATTAACGATGCTCGGCCGAATCTTTTATAGGCTCTAAGGATATTTGAGTCACGTACCGTAACTGATGATGGAAGGTACAACTCCTCAACGGTTAGCAGTTTAAAGAAAATTTTTTCAATATAATACGCAATTATGAACGGATAGTTGTATACTTTCAGGCTATTAGGTTTGCCTCATAATAGAAGGTAAATTTTTATAGTCATTAACACAATACATATCTACTTTCCGCAAAAAAGTTAAAAATAAACTATTTTTAACAAAAAAACAAAAACCGACTTCCAAACTTAATAAATCTAAACTAAAAAGTAGAAAATAATACTTTTAAGGACTTTGTTAATTTTGAAGTCGGTGCCAGCCAAAGCAAAATAGCCCTAAATAGATACATATTTGATTAATCTATCAATTTGTAAACAATCTGGCTGGCACCGACTCCAAAATTAACAAAGTCCTTAAAAGTATTATTTTCTACTTTTTAGTTTAGATTTATTAAGTTTGGAAGTCGGTTTTGTTATTTAAAACGTTTCTAGTAATGCTAAGTGTTTTTAAAATCTCGTAGTAGGTACCAACCTAAATTAAAATGATTTGGATGACATAAACACATTATGTCATCAAATAAAATATCTAACAAGTCACAAAAAATGTAATCACAGGAAGAGTGAACAATGGAAAACATACAAAATAAAAACCTGTCCTATAAAGAAGACCTTCAACTAAAAGAAGTTGTTTCTAGTTACCTATACACTACGGTGCACTATGCACAGTAGTTTCCTGCTCAATCAAAATTCATATTTCGTGGTTACAAAGTTTATTGAAATGTGATAAATAAAATTCTCTAAGAAATTACAAGAAAACCGCAGTACTTAGTGACACCTTGCTTACGATATTTGTTAGATGATGTAAATAATAGGAATTCAGGTTTTATGTAGGTATAAATCTGAACGTGATTTAAATCCTCATTGTCTTAAAATGTTTATAAATCCCATTTTTACAAAGTGGTTGTTTAAAGTAAAATCTAAAAAAATCCTTAATTTATTTACTCTCATAAGAAACAATGAAACTGCCATATATGTATCTCTACAGTCTACGAATACCACTTCCCGAGAAGCCTGTTTGCGCGTTTTACGCAATTAGTACTTATGCGATTTTAACAAAAAAATCTATAATGATAACCTATAATTTATAATTCAGACATTTATTATACATTTCACTACAGAGGAATCTCTCACTTCCATGGGAAAACACAATAACTGGTCCTATAGAGACGTCCTAGAAGAAATTGAAATGTCTAGCCGCTAGCGATAGGCGTAGGCTGCTAGGTAATAAACATGTACGCACCAGAGCTTAGTTTATAATTAATGAGATAGAGACAGAATCCCAATTACCATAATAGAAGAGACAAATCTTTATAATAAAAAGATTCGTATATTGTTTTATTTCATAATAAAATACATATTTATAACACTTAACATTATATTAAGTACTTATATAATAATTATTATAAATGTACACAATCTTATAATTTAAATAAGCAATTATGTATTTGCATATCAATTTAATTCGCACATCTTTGAAATCGTTCAATGATGACTTATTTTGTATTAAGATAAAAATACGATTTTACAAATAAAACACCGCTCAAGCGTCCGCTTTGAAAACCCAATGCACGTTTAGTAAATCTTTAATCTAGTATTGAACTTAGTGCCAACAGAGGATCATAGATGGCGCTACGAGTACAATACATCGCGCTATCGTTACGTTCACTTAAAATGTATAAGTTGTTTGCTAGAGATTGTATTTGTCTTAACCGATTAAAACGAACCTATAGTATTTTTGAAATCGTTATCAGCTGTTTTACGTACAGTTGCATGCGATAATATAATAAAATTAAAGTTTCAATTAATTTAAGAATACATTACAAATTACAATTAACTATTTAGTATTTACATCATAAATGATAATGATAAATGAACTAGTACCTAATAGTAAAATGCTATAATATATCGAAATATAAAAGGTATAAAAGTAGGTAATAACTCTAGCAATTTATATCGATAACGTATAACGTACTAAGTAGCTTTAATCGATATCCATCCGATGAAGCAATGCTAGTCACTAGTATAGAATGTATATTTAACCACATAACAAATGGAGGTTCTGTATTCGTTTTAATTTTTTAAGTTTGTTACCTTATCTTGGAGCTACATTTTTGTTAGTGAGTGTATACATGTTGGTTTCATTTAAATCCAAATCAAATATATCACACCTAAGAGTACAAAAAAAAGGTCAATGTATATTTTTACCCTGCTCCTAATTGTTATCATTTGAAATTTTTCAGTTTTCCGTTTTAGTGTTTGAATTCCGTTCGGTATCATCAAGCTGGTCTGATAGCCAGAAAGAAAGTGGATAGTGGAACTCATCAACGGCTAATTGTAGATACTTACTTTGAGTTTGGGCTTATTTTGTTCGATTTGACACTTTCAATACGTTCTTATTTGTTGTAAAGTTTATTCTGACATTTATTTTAATTTTTAAAAAGCGTTCTAGAACATCCACATTTTGTGGATCTTAGGATTGTTAGTAAGGTAACACTCTAGTCCCTGTCCCTAAAACTAACAATGCAATTGTCTAGACTCTAAAGAAACCATTTACAACTGATATCATTTGTATTGTAAACTATACTCGTAAAATAATATAGTAGGAAACCGGTAAAGCAATTTTATTTACAGCTTTCTCTTTATGTAATAAGGGCAGAATTAATGTCAAGTTAATTCACACAAATAAGCAAACAATATTGATGTCAACTAAACACGATGGGAATCGAATTTCGATAATATCAAAATTATTTAATAACTTTGTTGTCAAAAAATAACTTAGCTACAGCGCCACTTATAACTATCATAAAAAAGAATAATTATAAAATTCATTTGTTCTTACCGGACGTCTAATAACTATAAACTACCTCTCTGCAAACATCTGTAGCTAGGTACCTATACCTACATGATGTGTGGGTGAGTAGTGAGAGAAAATTTTGGTGCGCGTAAGCATTTTGAGCTGCATCTTCTTAAAACTGTTTTGTTTTGACTTTCTTCTTGAATTGGTTATATATCACTTTTAGTCAACAAATGTAATAGTTTAATGCCTAGAGAAGAAAGCGAGCGAAGTAGATTACATTATAGTCTACGAAGTACGAGCAAATAATAAACTTTCATAACCAAATGCTGTATATATAATAAATAACACCTTCCGCACTCGTAATTCAAGCTTTCGAGTCAAGACATAAAACAATTTTCAACCGACTTCCAAAAGGAGGAGGTTATCAATTCGTCTGTATTTTTTTTTTTTTTTTTATTTTTTTTTTTTTTTTTTTTTTATGTTTGTTAGCTCATAACTTTGAACTGGGTGAACCGATTTTGATGATTCTTTTTTTATTTGAAAGGTAGTGCTTCCCATGTGGTCCCATTTTAATATTTTCCAGTTCTGACAATGGCATCCATGAGAAAACCATAAAAGTCTTAAATTTGCATTAAGTATTTGCGCGACAAATGGACGAATAACTCAATATCACGCCAACTGATTTCGATGATTCTTTTTTTAATGGAAAGGATATACTTCAAGGGTAGTTTGATGAGAGTTTGGTAAGGTTCTGATGATGGGATCCATGACAAAGTATCGGAACTCTTCAATTTTTAGGAGCAAATTAACGATGCTCGGCCGAATCTTTTATAGGCTATATGGATATTTGAGTCACATACCGTAACTGATGATGGAAGGTACAACTCCTCAACGGTTAGCAGTTTAAAGAAATTTTTTTCAATATAATACGCAATTATGAACCGATGGTTGTATACTTTAAGGCTATTAGGTTTACCTCATAATAGAAGGTAAATTTTTATAGTCATTAACACAATACGTATCTACTTTCCGCTAAAAATTTTAAAATAAATTATTTTTAACAAAAAAACAAAAACCGACTTCCAAACTTAATAAATCTAAACTAAAAAGTAGAAAATAATACTTTTAAGGACTTTGTTAATTTTGAAGTCGGTGCCAGCCAAAAAAATAATAACCCTAAATAGATACATATTTGATTAATCTATCAATTCGTAAACATAATCAAAATACCTTGCTGGCACCGACTCCAAAATTAACATAGTCCTTAAAAGTATTATTTTCTACTTTTTAGTTTAGATTTATTAAGTTTGGAAGTCGGTTTTTGTTTTTTTGTTAAAAATAATTTATACAATAAAATCTTCAATGACTCTCATAAGTTAAAAGCTCAATAACGCAATTATCCGCCGCCGCCGCGTGATACACGTGTATAGGTAATTGTTAAAGTGATTTATATCACAACGGGGCTACTGCTCGTCGGTCATGAAACTGATATAGTTATAAATATCGTGTTAATACTTATTTATATATTTTTTTAATGAAGATAGTCTATTTTTTTATATCTTGATTGATTGATATTACTTGTTTCAAGGAGCTGAAGTACCTAGCATTTATTTAGAACTAGCGACTCACCCTCGATTCGCTCGGGTATTTTATATTAGTATTATTTTTTACAAACTTTGATTTTTTTATTTTTTATTTTCCTTCCGTCTGCCTTAAGGAACAAACAAAAAAAAATTGCCGAATTGGTCCAGCCATTCTCGAGTTTTGGGCTTAGCAACATTTATTTTTATTTATATAGACAAGGAGCAAAGTGTCTCAAAATCTACTATACAAGTACTCGTACTACCAACACACATCCATAACCAAAATATTACAATTAAAATAGGTTTCCTATAAAATTAAAAAAAATATAAAGTTAAGCTAATTACAGTTTACATTAAGATTTAAGACACACGCAATGGTCTCACTGAGTCTAGGACTACAGTTTTATATGCTAGTCACTAGACTGACACGGTTTTAATATTTTTATTAAAATTTATAAAAATATGGAAAAAGATCAGAAAATGTTCTGAGGGAAAAAGTCGAACCTATGACCTATGTCAGTAGCAAAATTGTACTAATGTAATTATTAAACCATGCGGAATGCTGTCTCTACATAAGAAATCCGTCGACTAAATTGCAAACTATAAAAGTAAAACATATAACATAGAGGATTTTAAATGTTTTCCCTGTATGATAAAAGTAAATAAATATTTCAAATTTACTATGGGTTTTTCGTAACGATAGACATTTAATAACATATTGAAATGAACGTACTCGTAATATTAAATATGCTGTCGTCATGGAAAATATAACGCAAGCAATGATATTCTAATAAAATATCATTAAACGCAAGGGAAGGAAAATTTGCTAAAAAATAAACATTAAGTTTAAAACCGCAACATTACATTACATATAACGTTAACAAGATATTACATATAAAACGTTACTGACCAAAGAATAAAACTTAGCTTAAAGCTCAATTCAAAGCTTTTATTTTAAAATCATTTCGACATTTAGCAGCACATAAATTATATATTAATCATCTGAAGTTGAGAAAGTGTTTTGGTTTCTATAAATGTTATAATTTAAATCCATTCCTAGAAATTCCCGGAAAAGCAAAAGCTCCCGGACGAATATTTTAAATTTTGATTTAACATACATCGAAAATAATATTTTTTTAACTACTAGCGCCATCTATTATACATACATACATAATAAGTACTCTCCCATCCATACTAGTCTTCCATGATCCATACAAAAAATTGGAAAGCGTTAGATCGGGCTTTTCTTCGAATTGTTTTTGATTGCGTGAATAGATAATAGATAGCTGATTCGCAAATAGTTATTTTAAACTTATAATACATACTATACTATATACTATTTATACAACTGAAGAGTTTGTTTGTTTGTTTGTTTGAACGCGTTAATCTCAGGAACTACTAGTTCGATTTGAAAAATTATTTTTGTGTTGGACAGTCCGTGTAACGTTGAAGGCTATAAGGCATCTTACATCACGCTACGACTATTGGAAGCGGAGCATCAATGAAAAATGTTGCAAAAACGGGAGAAAAATATTCCAAGGGCCATTATATCCAAGGGCGAAAGAATTTGGTTTCAAGCCTTTAGAATGCGAGCGAAGCCGCGGGAAAGGCTAGTTTCTTATAAAACTACAACTGCTAACCCGATGCATGTAACGTAGAGATTATTTCAACTTATTTTTCTTTACAAATTGATTTGCAATTATATCGCGTCGTAACGTACACATAAAAAATACACTATATTAATAAATCGGTTAGAAAACATTTTAAACAAGTTTTAATCTAAATTCATAATATTTTTTCTAGAGAGCGGACCGTGAGATGTTCGTCCGTCCTCATCGTCGCGCTAGGGGTGTCACTGGTCGCGCTCGGCGCGTACACCGCGGTGTTGGTGCTCAGCGAATACATGAGTCCTCGACCCTGCCTAAGCGAAGTCTGCGTCGGAACAGGTAACACATCACAGTTTCATCCAACTTGCCGATTAGAACACTTGTCCTTCAAAATGGATCCAATTTTGAAATATCTCATATATCTAACTCTAATTATTACGGCATCTGGCTCTCCCGTGCCAAATTTAGAAGATGAGCAACACGTTTTTACTCAGCAGTGTGCTGAAACCGGTGAGTCCCCGCTGAAAAATACAATTTTCTAGATTTTTTAGGGCTATTTTCTCAAATTATTTATTTGCGATTAGACATTATTTTTTATTTTTTTTTTTTGTTTATTTAACAGCAACATGTACATAATAACAGCGCAATTAATACGTAACACGTACGATGGT
Source organism: Boloria euphrosyne (assembly GCA_951802675.2). Taxonomy (NCBI): domain Eukaryota; kingdom Metazoa; phylum Arthropoda; class Insecta; order Lepidoptera; family Nymphalidae; genus Boloria; species Boloria euphrosyne. The sequence goes on along the minus strand of OX637875.1, from coordinate 1,016,788 downwards.
TTCTTACGATTAATAGATGATAATAATATTTATTTTGCGGTTTATCGTATAATTTATTACGATACATCGCCACAAAGCTCACGCACGAACCGGCGAACCTTCAAATCTTAGAGATCTTGTGATATCCCTATACAGCCTTGTGCTTTTGGATCGAGTCATATCACTGTAGTTATTATTATTATTTTTTATAAATTTAATATCTATTATTTGAATATATTTAAATGTTAAAAAATGGATATAAGCAATTGCAATATTATTATTAGACTTATTATATCGAGAATTACAATTTTAATTTAATTTAAAAAATACACCAATCATTTGATTTTATTTGAGATTTGAAAAAAATATGTTTTATATATATTTCCACATATTATCTTCTAGCGAGTATCACTTATTGAAATACTTATTTTTCGAGCAAAATTGTAATTTTATATTTAATACTTACAAGTTATTAAATTATCTGCTTAACGGAACATGGCTTCATTTTACAACACGGTATTTGCATACGATCATATCGTACTTAATTATTAATAATGTATGTAATCATTTTTACGATTATAATATACTCATATCAATGTTTACATGTAATTTTATAGGCATACAATTGCTTACATACTTAAATACACGTTATATAAGCTTACCCAGATTTCATTTTTCTCTTTATGAAATTTATAATCAGGTCTGTCCTGTATATAGCTTAAAATATAAATAATACCTTCATTGAATAAGTTACGCCTTTAGTACAAGAAAATCATAAAATATTTACATCCATGCAAGATATCTATGCATACATACTCTCTCAGTGGCAATAAAGAAATAGTTTATTTTCCGCATATATCTACGATATAAATCCATTTTGAATGATATCTATACATAGGCATACGATAAACATCCATAAAACGCCCAAAAAAACAAAATTGAAGAGCCTGTTAGTAATTTATTACTCTCTGACTATCCGTCTGTTCCCGCTAATCTCCGAAACGGCTGGACCAAAGACGGAACTTTCACTTACATATAACAGATGATATAAAGATATTTTATTTTAGAAAAAGAATTAATATTCCACTCAAAAAATTAAGAAATATCTAGAGGAAGAATCCGAATGAGGCATGGGTGAGTCGCTATCCTTTTAAAAAAACTAACAACAATTTTTGATATTTACGTTAGTATGTAACTTAATATTATATGATAAGTAGTATAAGCAGAAGTTACATAATATATAAAAAATGTAGTAATGTAGTTAAATATAATGTTTTTTTTTTCTTGATTTCATGAATCTTTACTCAGAACCGACGTCAAATCTACAAATAAAATTCTCTAAATAGGTAACGAGGTAGCTTGGCTCGGTTAGCTAAGGAAAAAGTTGAGGAAAAAGATTGTTATTTATACAGTAAGATGTATAAGATATTTTCTTAAATAATAATATTTTTAAAAAAGGAGGATGTTATATTATATTCACTGTACATTTTTGAACTTAATATCTATATTAATAATTTCGTGACGGGGTACGGTAGACTCGATCGAAACCTTAGCTGAATAATAAAACATGAAAAAATAAACATTTCGAGTCGACAACATATATCCGCAAAATTCGGATTGTCGAGTATTTCGTTTAATTCTAATGGTGATAACAGACAAATCGCAGTCGCCATATTGGCCATGGCCACTCAAGCGAAACGTCACTGACATCGGATGACACCTGTGTTGCCAGAAGGTTACATTTCTTACATTTTACATAACTTATGATTACTTCATACAGTAACATGTATGCAAAAACAATTTTTAGCCATATTTATATATGTCCTCAAGAATCACATAATAGGTAAATATAAAAAAATAAAATAAAAAACCAACAAACATTTGCAATATTTATGACGACTTTCGAAAATTCATAGCTATACACGTCATGTCTATGGTACTCTGTGACGTCGGGACTCGCGCCATTCATTTTAAAAGCAAAGTGACTGTTATAGAGAAAAGAAATATAATATAATATATACCTAATGAGTGTGAAAAACGAAACATAATGACGAGAATCGTAAGTATTTCAAAAAATAAATGTTCTTCATTATTGTTTTGTTTGATGATACATTTACTATTGGCGCTGTAGCAAGCTGCACAATTTTAGCACCCCATCAAAGGATTATTGAAATCGATAGGTCTACGTTCGGTCTGTATAGGTCCACTGTCATTTTCGTTAGGTCACCTGTAGTTTTTTAATAAACATTTTTTTTAATTTTACATAAAAAATTGCAGCTTAGCACACCTCATTTAAACGGAAACTGATTAATCTTTATATTTCTACATTCTTTATCGTTAGGTCAGAATTGGTCTCTATAGTTTTTATAATATAAATTGGATTCAATCGTACATTTTAAGTAATAGCATAAAACCAAAAATATTTTTTACACTTTTAGCGCGAGCGAAGCCGCGGGTCCCTCTAGTAATATAATAATAGTACTTCTATTGAACGATAAGGATAAGGGCAACAAAATATGGCTAACTCTTACTAAAACTTAAAAGATTATATCAAAATTATGTATTAATTTAGAATATTCTGTATGGTTTTGTAAGACCTACCGAAAAGTTTGAAATAGTAAGTCTATATCTCCACAGGAAAACACAATAGCTGGTTGTATACAGTTAACAGTAGGTAGTATTCATAAAAGAGGGTTTACCTTTAAATGAGGAATGATTCGTTGTTACACAACAAGTAATAGCGTATAGCCAAAATATTTTTAGTACTTTAAGCGCGAGCGAAGCCGCGAGCCCTGCTAGTTAACCTTAAAATCGAACTTGAGTCGTGACGCACTCATATGCAGTTTAGGTAATAAATACAAATTGTATAAGTCGATAACTACTAACTATGTAGAGTTGCTAAAAATTATAATGAATTAGAATTAAAATCTCAATGCAGCTTGATAATTTGATGAAAAAATGATGTAAAATCTGTGAAGATTCTATTGATGGTATGCAAAGTAATCAAAACTGCAGGCTCTTGTTCGCGTTGATGTCTATTGGAACGTTTTCCTTTTATGCCGTCGAAATTTACCGTGGCGCGTGGTAGAGCATTGAACTTTTGACCAAAATATTATTAAAATACCAAATGTATGCCGGAAAGTTCGTCGAACGCAGCATACGTATTATTTTATTTTTTAGAAGCTTTTATAATTTTAGGTCACATTAATTGTTATTTTTAAACAATAAAATAGTGTTTGGATGAAAGTATTTTTAAAATAAAGAGAAAGTAATGAAAATGGCACACAAATATTTGAATATTATGTTAATTTATATTGCAACCAGCAGGTAAAGCATCTCTCCTATTAAAACAAAAATCTGAATAAATTTAAGGTGAAAAATATTTTATCACACAACTTTCGTATTTTAGATACAATAAGCATTTCGATTATAAATAAAGATTGAAAAGTTAAAAGTTGATATCTATATAAATATTCATGTAATGTTTTATGACAAATAAATATTTGCATCGACCCGTTATTGATGATAATGAACTTGGGCAAGCAAAGTCGTAGTATTACGTTACTTTAAGAATCAAGTTCAATGCTTTGTTTTTGTACAGTAAAGATAAAAGAATATAAACAAAAGTGTTACGTAATAAGTAAACCTCGTAAATAGATGTGTAAATTATTTATATTTTATTAATAAAATATGCAATATATGTGTGATTAAAATAAAATGATATTGTTTTGCGAATTACTAATTCTTGCAATAATTATACTTAATGCCACGTGGTGGTCCAATTAGGGAGCTATACTGCGCCGTTCCGAACTGTTACGCCGCGCCGCGCCGCGCCGCGCCGCAGTGATGACGGCGCGTACTAGGTACTTACTATTACTACGATTGTAGTAATACGCACTTACTCTATGTTCATTCATTAATCTTTACAGATAATGGAATTTTATTTTAGTCGAAATATTTTTTGGAAAATCCTATCGACAAAGACGCCAAATAGTTTTTTGCTTTTAAGAAAACCACTTTGATGAAATTTAGTACTGTATACCTATAGGCTATAGGACACTTTACATCGTGGAATAATATATCATCTATTCCAGGTATAACCCGAACAAAGCTAGGGTTAGTTAAAAATACATTTCAAATGTGGATGGATCGATCTTACTTACTTATTATTACAAGAATAGGAGGATTTCTGGCTATAAGCTTAATGAATATAATAATTATTCACGAATATATCAATATACCTAATATTGATATATTCGTGTTTAATTAAAACAATAGCAATTTTACTCCCGTCGTACATACAGGCAGGTACCCCGTACCAGCTTAGATTTTTTTAAGATTTTTCTTACAGAAATGTATAACTAGTGCAGTGCGAGATTATAGTGATTAAAAGTGACTAACATACATAATAACATATTTTGTTTATGAATTTAATGAAACGCAGTTTAGTAAACGACGACACGTGAATCTGATGCAATTGAAAAATTAACTTCGTGATGCTTTGACGATCAATTTACGTGTTAATCCAAGTGACCTACAACCATTAATGATTTAAAACAATAATTTTATTTTTATATTAGAATTTCAAATGCTTATAGTATTTTAAATTAATGGTATGATAGAATTCCACGCTTTATAAATACTTGAATAAGTAATGGCAATATTTGAAAAAATATTATAATTAATTTAATTAGAGCACATATTTTACATTAATAGGGAAAGAATGTTAATGATACGCTTTAAACTTTTTTTACGTATCTTTTATTTATTTAATGTAACGAAAATTATACGATAATAAATTAAAATGAATATGCCCTGGAATATAAAATAAAAAATTACTCAATCATTAATATTTAGAAGACACTCCCAGATCAGTTGGTATACAAAAAAGAATATTATTTTTAATGTTTTTTTTTTTAAGTTACTGCACATTTTTTATGACAGTGAGCAAATGTCATTTCACAGCTTCAAGAGTCCTCGCTGCTTTGAACAAAAGCGTCGATCCTTGCGAGGATTTCTATGAGTTCGCATGCGGCGGGTGGATACAGAAGAATCCGGTCCCGGAGTGGGCGACGTCCTGGGACCAGCTGTCCGTCCTTCGGGAGCGACTCACGCTTGACCTACGGGAACTGTTGGAAGAAGATCAAAATGAAGACCTGCCTAAGAGTGTGCTAAAGGCTAAAGCTGTGTATCGCACTTGTATTGATGTTGGTTAGTGTATTTGTATAGTTTTTAAGGTTTCATATAATAGCTCTACAAATAGAATTTATTATTTTTAATATTGTTAAGAGATAGTTAAGACATTTTTACTAAGAATTAGCTTTCAAAATACAAGATGTCTCTGTCAATTTTCATAATTTATTAATTAATTATCTTATAAATATTACCTATAATTAACCTTTGATTCACAGATAAACTAGAAGAAAAGGGCATCAAACCGATCGAAGATCTTCTCATTAGTCTCGGCCTACCAAAAACGCCGCCAACTACAGCAAGTCCTAACTTCACGTGGGTTGACATCGCGGGGCGAAGCCGTCGTAAGCTTGGGCTCAGTGTTCTCCTGAGCTTGCAAGTTACTGAGGATGTCAGAAATACGAGCAGGAATAGAGTAGTGGTGAGTTTGCTGATCCTAATGTATGCCAGGATGGTCAAACATTCAAAATTTCACTTGGCCAAAAGTAACTTCTATCAACATAAATTACACGTACACAACGTAAATTGAAACGTTTAGAATTCACGTCAACACGTCAATTAATTAAATTAATACGAGGTGTATTATTTTATAGATTAACTACTAAAAAATATGATAATTTTAGCAAGTAGGTGCCTAATGTAATAGGTGATATCAATTCAAGTTACAGATAATTTCAGTCTACTTCATTAAAATGGAAAAAGACTTGTTAGGTATTTTACAAAAGCAGAGACGTATTCGAAAACAATTATGGATCGTGCACTATAAAATTATTTTGATAACATTAATTTTATAAATAAATCCATATTATCATTTATCGCGAGTCATCTAACGATGAGCAATTTAAAGGATGATTTGCAATTTGTCAAAAGCTTACAAATACATCCGAACTTATGCTCCTAATATCAGGACGATGACTTCAGACTTGTCAATGGCATTGAACCCTTGCGAATTGCGATAATACAATTAATAAGAGATGGTATCGTCGCGGAGGAGCATCAGCTCGTGCCGCGTACTTGACTTACACGATACTTTTATCACGAAGTAGATTTAAAACTTGGTATTTAGTTTTGTTATAAGTATGTGTTAAAAGCTGCATCGATCATTTTATTCGAGATATTTGTTGAGAAGTCGAGTTAATTTAAATTATGTATGATGAGTTTAGTTTTTTGTACAATTGTAGAATAAAAAATCATACCCACATTCGTTTATTTTTGGCGCAATCGAACATACATGTGACTAATAAGCCTGAGGTTACATATTCGATTTGTATCAGCGAATATGTTCATTGTTCACTAATACATATTATAACAGTTATTAAAAAAATATTAGGGCGATAAAAAGTAACTAAGGATTGTTTGTTAGGAAGTTTTATACCTGTACCTAATACTTATTTAGTTTATAATTAAAAATTTAAGTATTTGTTGATATGCCCGTCATATAAGGACGGCTGGGGGTCGTTTTTGCATTATTAATTACTAGTATGGAATCGTTTGTTAATAATCCATTTAAAGTTATAGGAAAAAATATTGAAAGAGAGATATTTTAAATACCTAAGTTTAAAAATTGGGATAGGGCTTTTTGTATAAAAATAACAGCTTCACAATCCTCTTAATTATAGTTGGAGCAAGTGACGCCCGGCTTCTCGGACCGCTACCTGCGGCTACCGGATCAGTTCGCGCACGAACTGTCGGAGTACCACAAGTACATCAAGTCCATGGTCGCCATCGCGGACCCTGAAACTGACGCGCAAGCATTTGCAGATGATATACTGAACTTCAGCAAGGAGTTGGCTATGGTAAGTCGATATGGTACTACGTACATTTCAGTCTATTGATAAAATTCAAAAGGTTAAAAATTATTTTTTTCTAACCTTTTTAATGTGATTATTATGCTATCAATAAATAGTTTGTTGTTCTTTTGTATGAAAATATCAATCAATTTGAATAGCTGCTACATTATTGATATAAAAGTTTTGATTAGTCATCCTTATATCACAGCGTAAAGAAAGAAAGAATTTATATTATAAACTTCTATGGTATTTTTATGGGGTCAGAGTAAAACTGTGAACTGTCGCAGATCATGACGCCGGTGGAGGTGCGGCGCGGCGGCGCGCACCTGTTCCACGAGCTCAGCGTGGCGCAGTTCGTGCAGGGCGCCGGCAACGCCACGCACTGGGACCAGGTACCTGCCACTTATATATAATATTTGTCATGTTGACAAAAGATTTGAGTGATTTTAACATACTTACATAATATACTATGTATTAAAAAATAACCCCATGCCAGAAAAGTTCGGACTTCTAACAATTACGTTTTCTACTTACTTTTTCGCTTTTTTTCAATATTATAGACATATTTACCCACTTTAATTTTTTTCTTGACTACTTTCATTTTAGGAAGGGATATGGGAATTATTTTCAGCTTCATATCGTAGTTTTCATATTTGCCATTGTAGTGCGTTATATGTACAGGTAATAATGTACACATTTATTATTAAATCTTTTAATGCAAAAACAAATAGTTTATTTTGATTTTTTTAGTTAATCCTAGCTTTATATATTATTTCTTACTGTTAAAAAATGTAAACGTTCCACTCCACTCATACACACTCCAATAAAAGTCTCAAAAACTAGCCTATTTAAAAAAATGGAAATTTTTGAACAGCACGACTGGCAGAAGTACATAGACTTGGTATTCGCGGAGAGCAACGTGACGCTGGACCAAGACCTAGACCGCGTCATCGTGATGGACCTCCCGTACCTGCAGAAGCTGGCCACCTTGCTGGCCGAAGCCGAGCCGGTCATCGTCGGTAAGTATTGATATCTTAAGTGTAAGGTGTTTTTGATAGATTCTTATTATTTTTTAAATTCATTGAAGTACTCGTAGTAACTAGTTAAGTCAGGGCCGGCCGGCTTGACTTATATTCCGATGTCCTCCTCCTCCCTAGGTGAGGCAGAGCGCGTCCACAGTGCATCGCCATTCCGTTCGGTCTTGCGTTTCGGGAGATTTCGCTCCAGATTTTCTCGATGGTCTTTGTAAATGACTGTTTTGGACGGACACGTTTACGTTTTCTTTGGGGGTTCCATTCTAGGGCTTGCCTCGGTATATGGTTTGGGACCCTTCGGAGGGTGTGACCTATCCATCTCCAATTACGACGTTTGATCTGTTGAGCGATCAGGACTTCATTGCAGCTTTCCCAAAGGTGTTGGTTGGAGATTTTGTCGGGCCAGTAAATGAGATTCAAAAAGACTTTGAGCTGCTGTGAGATGTTCTTGGTGACCATTCATGTCTCACCTGTATATTATACGGTCTTTACATTGTAATATAACTTATATGTATATCAATGACTAGTGTACATAGCATTTCCACTTTCAATAATTAAAAGTAGTCTAAGTATTAAAAGTAGTTGTCTACGGATGTTCTTGAGTGTGGCGTTCTATACACTATAGAAATTGGACAATGTTGATTTTCCGGGCCTTGGTGTAGAAGTGGGCAGTTATGATTCGGTCTGAGATCGGTTTCCAGTCAGAAGGCCTTTTTTCGCCACAATCGATAGGAGGTCCACGGGTCCCAGTGTCCTCGGGTTTCGTCTTCGTTCTCCTTACCGGAATAGAGCGAAATTGAGTCCTCTTGATATTCTCAGCTCGTTCTCGCTCGTCGTTGCATTTCTGCTTTTGCTTGGCCTAGTCGACTATCGTCGTTCAGCGTTCGCACATTCCAGCAAGCAATTCGTCTCCGTGTTTTCATGCTATAAGCCTTCGGTTTAAAATCGGTCCGGTTTTGCACTTTTTCAGTTTTAACAATCCTCCAGTCTCGTCTCGTCGTGAATGACGCAAACTGGCTAGGGTTCTGCTTTATTTGGATGTTCCACGCAGCAAACGGTTTCGTGGCATTTTGTGGGCAATGCTAAATTTACAAAATGTAGTGAAAAGACACAGTTCAGTTCACAGAAACAATGGAGTTGACTTTTTTTAGGACTCTAGAGTTTATCGATACAGTGACGTCGTTAAAAATATCGCCCAGGGCGCTGTTATTCCTAGCGCCGGCTCTGAGTTAGGTAGTAGATATAAGTTCTGTAGATTTATAGAACTAAAAATTATAATAATACAAAATATATTTCTTGAAAAAAGAAATTGTTGATAATGTAGCTATTAGCTAATAGCTAAAGTGCATATCTGGTAAACGGGCTTCTGTGGCTTTGCGCAGTTTTTGTTTCGAAAGTTTTTGAGTCATTATTACCTATGATCCTGTATGATTTTTGTTGGTGCAGCGTTTAATTTATTCTATTTTAAGGATGTCTTTATTTCCTAGGTCTCGTGAGCTTGTCTTTTCGTTCTTCTATTCCTTTTAATTATAATAATAAATGAAGGTACCAAACATTCTTAATATTATCTAATAGATAATTTCTTTTAGTTGAGCGTATTTTTTACCGTAGGCCGTAGCACTAATAATCCTATGAGGACCATGTTCAATCTAGCGTTCTCCTGCACGGGCTTGTGCGAAGTGCACGCAATTGACAGTACTTATTATACAAGTGATAACGTAACAGAGAAGTTCCTGTGGTGGAGCGTGTTCTCGACGGTGGCGCCGATGACGCTGCGCGAGTTCCGCGAGCTGGGCTTCTCGTTCTCGCGCGCCGTGTTCGGGCTGCAGCAGCGCACGCCGCGCTGGCGCAGCTGCGTGGCCAGCGTCAACGCCAACTTCGGCGTCGCGCTCAGCTTCCTGTACGTGCGCCGCCACTTCGCCGCCGGCGCGCGGCGCCGCGCCGCCGACATGATCGAGGACGTGCGCGCCGCCTTCGCGGCGGAGGCGGCGCGCCTGCCGTGGATGGACGAGCCCACGCGCGCCACCGCGCTGCGCAAGCTGGCCGCCATACGCACCTTCGTGGGCTTCCCCGCCTGGCTGCTCGACCACCGCCAGCTCGACGACCACTACGAACACGTGAGTGCACACACACGCACATTCACACCAATATACATTTATGTGACAACGCAAGACACTCATAGACTAACAAAAGACCATTCTACACAAATTTCAATTAAAATAATAATCTTTTTTAAAATTATCTTCAAATAAATCTTCTATCTATTATAGCAATAGACCTGAATGTAACACAGCTTCAACCACTGTCCCAAAAAATATAAAAGCCAAAAATAAAAAACCTGCCCTTAATATAGTATCAAATATTTAGCAAAAATACGCCCAGATTTAAATTTTTTCCTTAATTAGGTCGATGTAATAGAGGGCGACTTATTCGGGTCCTACCTCAAACTGACGTGGGCGATGGTGAAGAAATCCTTAGAGTCGCTCCGAGAAAAACCTGACAGAGACAGGCAAGTTACAATATTTCATTAAAATGTGAGGTTAAATAAATAAATCCATTAATAAATGAAAATAATATGAAGTACATAGGTACAAAAGTTTTTTTGAAACCAAAGTTCACTTCTGTAGTTCTTATAAAATGTGGCAAAACAAAAATTGATAATCTGATTTCCGCCACGTATTAAAAGTGGTCTTTACTGTGGAAGAGATGTCAATGTACACAGATAATATGTAACAATGATGTTATTTTAACAGATGGGTCGCCTCGGCTACTACTGTGAACGCATTTTACTCAGCAACACTCAATTCAGTTAGTAAGTATTCATCATAATTCATAAGTATCCATAATTAACTTATAGCTGTTAAGTATAGAGTAGCATGACACCAAAATTCTTAAACGAAATATTTTCATGTTTGAACGTTCTATATATAAAAATTAAAAATCAATTTATACTGTTCGTTAGTCTCATTAAAACTCAAAAACGGGTGAGAAGATTTAAATTATTATTTTTTTGTTGTGTTGGGGGTGCATAAGGGTTAAGTTCAATACGAGGGGGATAAGGTTCACATCGGTGCGGATTGACGGACTTCACATATTTTTCGATTTGCTAGGTTCTTTCAGAGTTCATACATGCAGGTTTCCTCATGTTAATATCTTTCACCATAACACGCTTCACTCAGTTTTCCTAAGCGAGCGCACAACCACTGTCACGAAAAATATTATAATCCGATCTTTTTCTTCGTCACAGCGTTCCCAGCCGGCATACTTCAACCACCGTTCTATGGAAATGGAATTGAGTAAGTAATGTGTTAATAAGTACTAAGTAGTGTTATAATTTATCGAAAATGTATTCAGCAGTCGCGGGTTTGAGTCCAGCCTTTATGTTTATAATATTATGTATGTTATGTATATGTAGTGTGTCAATTATATGGTATCCGTAACACAAGCCTCAATATTTTTATTATTATTAATAATTATATTTTAACACATTCTAAATGTTGCAGAGCAATCAACTACGGGTCTATCGGCGCTATAATGGGCCACGAAATCACACACGGTTTTGATGATCAAGGTAGCTAATCTTAATCTATCTTATACACCACTAATAGTATCAGTTATTAAATATTGAAAAAGATTAGGGGGTACCTTGTTTATGATACCTTTCGAATGTTTTTTTTTTAATTTTGAAGTAACTAAGTTGGATTGAGGCTCTCAGCATAATAGCTCGTAATAACACGTGTTGTGCTGGCGAGGTCTACTGTATGTATGACGTGTCACGTGGTTGCAGGGCGGCGTTACGACGCGGCCGGCAACCTGGCGCAGTGGTGGTCGCGCGCCACGCTGGCGCAGTACGCGGCGCGCGTGCGCTGCTTCGTGCGCCAGTACGCCGCCTACGCGCTGCCGCAGCTGCCCGGCTACACGGTGCGCGCTCGCCGCTTCATTATTACTTATTACCGCCATTTCATGTACCAAATGTCATTAAGCCGTCTGAAACATGTTTTTCAAAAGTCATTTTTTTTAAGTCTTTACATTCGTAAAAAAGGCTAACAAATATCTTTGTTTAAAATAGTTTTAGAAATACCTGATTTTAAACAGAAGAAGCAGCACACTACTATTAGTCAATATATTATAAGACATGTTTATCCGGGTGTCGCGGACGGAGGAGATAATAATATTTATATGAATCGTATGCAGGTGCACGGGTTCAACACGCAGGGCGAGAACATCGCGGACAACGGCGGGCTGCGCGCGGCGCTGGCGGCGTACGAGCGCGCGGCGGCGCGGCGGCCGGCGGCGCGGCGCGCGGCGCTGCCCGGCCTGCCCGCCTACTCGCCGCACCAGCTCTTCTTCCTCGGCTTCGCGCAGGTGCTGCCATTTGTGACTCCCTTCACACTTCAGTAACCGTGCGGGCCAGCCCCTTCCCTTCCTCGGCTTCGCAGAAGTGCTGCTTGTAACTCACTTCACAACTCATCACCCATTTTAAATTTGTAACTAACTTCACACTTTAGTCGAGTAACCGTGCGTGAGGACCTCCAATTCTATTTCCCTGTCTTCATGCTGATGATATCTGACAAGTTACACTTCGCTCGAGTTATATTCTATAATGAATCAGCACTGGACTCGACACCACACCCAACAAATACAATAATAATAATACACCTCACTTCTATAATCACGCAATACTAAAAAAAACTCATATAAGTAAACTTGTGTCCACATTACGTTTACAGATTACCTTCCAAGTCACCAGTTACCTAATCCGGTAAACCCGTTGATGTAACAAACTCGAGCGTAAGAACGTGTTAAGGGCTTAACACTACGCTTTGCTAGTTTCATTATATTTTTGTAGGCTTAAAGTCTATATTTTCTTAATTAGCCCATATTTTATTTACAAAAAAACTCAAAATTAATTGATAGTACTATTGTAATTATAAAGAGATAATTTTTTTTGCATGATTGTGTTAAAAAAACTATAATTCAAGTTAACCTATTCAGATGAAATTTGACATAAAGACAGTTTAAGACTAATTTTTATTTCCCTCAGATTTGGTGCGGCAATTCAACCATCGGCGCTCTTAAATCAAAAATGGTGGAAGGTGTGCACAGTCCGAACAAAATTAGAGTTATTGGTACACTAAGTAATTCAAAGGAATTCTCCGAGGCCTGGCAGTGCCCAGTTGGGTCACCGATGAACCCTGAACACAAGTGTGTACTGTGGTAAATTCGTGATGTTAGATATAAGATAACCAAAGACAAGACTTAACGTTACCCATAAGTTACCCACACCATAGGCTAAGTAACAGTCAAGTGTTGCTGTTTAAAAAATATTATACTAGGTATAACCTGTAATAAATAATCCTATTAACATTTTGATATGGACTGCCACATTTTGATAATGTTCTAGCAGTTCATTATTTATAAGCTTAGGTTAAGGATATCCAAAATGTTTTAATCTCAAATGATTGTCTAGTTAAAGTTATTAAAAAATCAAAATATTGTGTAAGTATCAAAATGAATTTACTATTTCATAGAACAATTAATGTAACATGGTATATTATTAACATTATTTTTGACAATTTTAAGCTAGGCATAATATGTACAAAACTGTAGACTTTTAAATTTGTTTACCAACATGTGATACTTTTAATTTTAAGGTTGCATTTTAATAAAAGCATATAATTTGATGTTAAGTATAAAAATGATAATGATAAGTGATATTTGAATTTATTATAACAAAAACTATTATTTATTATGAATTAAACATTTTCAAAAAAAGAGTTTTTTTTCATTGCTTCATTTCTTCCTCACATATTGGAATTTATACACTGGAGCTGAGACTTTTGTTCCATTTTTAACTCTTTTAGGCTTTAGGATTTTGGCATCCTGCAAATGTCGTTTGATTTCCATTTTCTGTTGAACAACAGTCAATTCCTTCTCTCTTTCTATTCTCTTGGAAAGTTCTTTGTATGTCTTTTGTTTAATCTTTTTTGTGGCATTTATAATCTGTAAACATATTTTAAGTTATATGACACTAAAAGCTATATATATTTAAACTTGACAAAACATGTATTTAAAAAAATATTTGAACCAATTCTCATAAAACAAAACTATATAATAATAAAACAAACTATAACTAAAAAACATGATACCTCTTCATTGACTGTGGGCAATTCTATTTTATCAAGATCGGATAGCCTCGGTCTATTAGACTTTCTGTTGATCAATTCTGGATGAGTGTCCAATCTTTTAGCTAAATCAAATTCTTTCTCTTCTCCTTCATCCACAAAAAATATATGAGTGTTAGGTGTAGAGTCTGCCACATCCGTCATGTGAAGTTGAGACTACAAATTAAATCGTAAATTCAAACACTAATGTTACTTACTATAGTGATCAGTAAAAATGACTAATACTTACTAAAAAGTTTTAAATTAAAAAAAGTATTAAATACAATCTTACATAGAGTCATATACATATATTTATAGTACCTGTAATCTTTGGATCCGTCTACTTTCTACAGTGCGCTTCATATTGATGTATTTAAGGTCCTGCGTTTGCATTAATTTCACCTGTTCTGGAGTATGTTCATCTTCTTTTTTCAACTCATGATGTACCTATTAGCAAATATAAAAAAATATTAATGAAAAACTATAACTATCTAAATTTATTAGCTTTACGTCACAAAAAGTAAACTTGTTATAGTAGATTGTAGATAGATGACTTACCCCATCTTTTACTCTAGAGTTAATCATATGAAAATAAAACTCATCTGGATTTCTGTCCAATGTCCTTTTACGTAAAAGCTTAAGAGTTGCTCCTTTTTCATGGTAATCATCAGCACGTTTTTTATAATCTTTCTTTTTCTCAAGCAAGCCTAGGTGCTTTCGAGACTCAGGCTGGTGTCTTTCTTTATGAGTCTTTTGGTTTGCCTTGGCGGCTTTTTTCCACGACGACATCTTATTTCTTATTTACTTTTAAAGTATATTTGTATTGATAAGTAATAACTATTAACTTAGTTTAAAGCATACGCAAAGTTTACATAAAAATTAAAATGTCACATCCACATGGGTCATTGACGCACAATAAGTCACTGTCAGTGTCAACTGTCAAGGGCTTATTAGTTTTAACCAGTTTTAACGGTCATATATCGCATTGCCATATTAAGAATTAAGTTTAAATTACGATTATTGTTCTAAATAATTAATATAAATATTTTAATATTATATAACAGTTTTATTAATTTAATGCATGACTACAGATTGATTTTCCATCTCAGTAGATTTGCGTATAGCAATAGGGAGCCTTACAAATATAAGAAAAAGTATCTCTAATGCACTAAATAATCCAACGCCAAGGAACATGTTGAAGACGCCACCTAATGATGCTAAAAAAAATTACATTAAATGAAATAAAATTTATAGAAAAAACTACACACACAAGAAATTATTGTAATTATATCGTTAACGAGGCTTACATAGTAAAGTAATCCAAGTCTCCGTCGAATTTACTACAAATACTCTGGAACCACTAATTCTAACAGCTATAAACAAAATGGAACTGGTCGTCACGTCTAATCCATCACTAAAAAAAAGAAATCCAGTTTAGTATAAGTAGCGAGAGAAATGCGACAATTACACGCGACGCGACGAAAAAGTAAGCACATACTATATTTTATCAGTGACTTCGTTGAAGGCGTTCATGTAACTTGATTCTAAGGCCATTTCTGTGGAAACCTTTTTACAAGATGGTAAACATTTACAGGAACTATTGTCTAAAAATAATAAAAAAATAAATAGATCTATAAGAATATTATACTAATTTGTAAGTTTCCAATTATAAGCATAAATTACCTAAATTAAAGCTTCTCAAACAGTTTAATTGTGTTACATCACATGGTGGAAGAGCACTTCTTCGATTTATATTTCTAGATTTTAAAGGATCTGAGCAGCCACAAAAGTTCTCTTTACATGTTAACTGATAAAAAAAGTTTATACTGTATTTAATTTTTATAGTAGCTTCCTCCATAATAACGCCTATTTGGAGAGCAAAATGCTAAAGTAAAACATTATAAGTAATCACCGAACCAAAAGCAAGAACCTGACCTTGAAAAACGTGGCAAAACTACCATTACACAACCTTACCGACAAATACATGTTGTCTCTTTTACTCCCAAGTAAAACTAAACGTTCGTTCTCTTTCACTCAAAATGACAGAATATTGTTTCAATGGAGAATGGTGTGCGCTCACGCTATGGAGGGTAGAGAACCGTCTCATATGGGGGGAAAGTTGAAAACGTGTCCAGCTGTATACTGAAAATAAAGTTTCCATTACCTACCACAATAGCGCTGGCGTTCGAATAGTTTCAATATGAACATAGCTGTTATAAATGGAGTGAAGTTAGCCGAGTTCAAATATTTAAAAATTTTAATGACTCAAGTAGTTAGTAATATGCTAGTATACAAAACCTCAACTATTTACGTAGTCTGAAAATGTTTTTGTAAATATAAACAAAATACTGCAGAGAGAAAGCGTAATTTTTTTCTAATTACGTTTGGCTTTCTTTAAAATTTATCGACTGCTACTGCAGCGCCACTCTTACTGGACGCGTTTTTACTGCCACTTGTTCGTGTACGAGTTGGTCCTCCTTATCTCTACCCTCCAATCTCCATAGCTCACGCCTTTTAATGTGAATACAATTTAGAGCGATCGGAGTACTGTAGGGCCCTTCTTGCTTTTAGTTCGTTGATTGTAATCGACTAGTGACTTACCCGCCGTCCCTAAATACGTTTTAGCGGTTAGTATATTATAACTCAAATACGAGATTCTTTTCGCAACTCAAAAAGTATACTGCATGTTGACCCGGCTACTGTCATAACAAAATACTTTTTTTTTTCAAAACCTATCCATTGGGTTTCTCCTGATGCAGTCACAGACATACAGAAAAATTCTAAAAATTATTAATTAGGCATCCGTATGGATAAATCGATAATGACGATATTTCGATTTTTCAAAAATATTTTAAATACATGTTTGACTTAGTTAGAAATTTATAATAATATGTAAAGATAGTAATTTATTGCAGATTTAATGATGGCTTTATACCACGTGGCATAGTTATTTTTATGTTGGTGTCTTAACCCTAGACATATTTTTTTATGTTCGAACTATAGAGATCATAGAGTCGACTTTCCTTTACATAATAACTATGTACGTATCAATTCAGCCTACCATACATAAATTCCTGGAATATCCATTGGTAGAAACACAAGTACCATCCACGAGCTTCTCTGGATCGCCATCCACTACAGATGTAAATGTCATTTGAGCAAAATAGTTGTATCCGGCGGTTAAAGTCATTGGCTTTATCCACTCTTCGTGGTTATATTTAGTAAAAAACTGAAAATGATTCATATCTAAATTCTGCCACTGAAACTGTTAGATTTCTTAACAAATTAATTCATACCTCGCATCCATTAAGCGTAGGTTGTTTAGAACATTGAACTGCCAAACTTAACCTTCGTTTCACTTCAAATTGAGGAACTTTATCTTTGCCTTTAAATAAACTAAAAATATTGTAAATTATTTTATTAGTCATGCTATTTACTGCAAATTTTAAGATCTAGTAGTAGCTTTTTACATACTTTTTTGGTCGTGATATACAACATGGTCCCCATTCAGTAAGCTCTTTTTCAAACAATTTTCCGCAAGGAACCATGCTCGACTGCCATCGACACTTGAGGACGATACTATGGCAAGGAGGCATTACTGTCATTAATGCTTCTGGCAAAGATAAATTGTTTCTATACAAAATATCTTCCAGAATAAAGAGATGTTCCTTCGAAGCCACTTTCCTTCGTAACACTAGACCCAAAATTGTTTGTAAACGATCGCTCGTACTAGAATTAATTATCCTAGAGAATAAATAGAATTTAATACTTATGTTAACGCTACATTTTGTAATTGATATTAGTTCAATTAATTGTATTTACAGATTTGATTCAAAATAATCAGCAATAGTTTCTGCGGGAGGGCAGACTGCAACGAGAGGCATGTGGACTGAGTCGTACTGACTGCGCAGGTCTCTCAGAGTAAGTAATGCAGGCACTTGTAAGAAGCGCGCCCACAGCACCGCACACAGCACGCCCGCGCAGCACGCGCTGGCGCAGCAGCATATCAACCAACCAACACTGAAAACACATTTATTGATATCATTCGAATATCTATTAGCAATAACACCAACCAATTACTTCCCGAAATGAAAAACTAACCGATCGTAGTAATATTTGGATACTAAATATTTAAATCCGTGTAAAGTTGTGGTTTTGAAAAACTGCCGAATCGCTTCAGAATATAGCGGTTGTTTCATTTTTTCTAATAAATGTCCAAAAGATATGCAGTAGGTGAAAAACGTTATCATTGAATGGAAACCAAACAGAAACCTAATTCATGTTAATGCAGTTTTAACGGGTAAGATCAAGGTGACTGATGACAGGTTTCTATAAAAACTTTACAAGTTCATCGATGTTATCAAGTCGCCCTGAAATTACAGATCTGTATCGCGCCGATATCATGGCAGCTGTGATCCATTAGTCCCTTAATTACAGCGATTAAATGTTTATTGCGGCCTTGAACCAAAAAATATTGAGCTTTGATTAATACCTACTTCCAGCGAACTCACAGAGTACATTGGTATATACTAGGAAAGCGAACTGCATTGGATTAGAATCAAAAATGCAGACAGCGAAAGTAAATAAAGTGAAGCCGTCCGTTGGGTTTTAGCGAACAAGTACCTACTGCCGGCGAGTCCCACATATCCATCTGTTATGTGGTACTCATTGGCATCGTGGTCTGCTACCTAGTCTGCTATATTTTGATGGACCTTTATAATTAAGCCACATCATCTTATTTACGTGACATTAAAATTTAAATACATTGTATTGTCTCATCACCTTCATCCTCTACCTTCAAAAATTTAATCAAAAATCGGATTATGGATACAAAGGTAGAAGAGTTAAACATCATTATAATAAAGTACATACGAGTGTAATAAAGGTTCATCCATAAAGTACGGCACATTTATTCCGTGATTTTTTAACCCCTCCCCCGTCCTTGTTACAGTTGGTCACATTTGTGACACCTCCCCCTCCCGAGTGTGACGTCTGTTATTTTTCAATTAAATACATCTGGAAATATTGAATTAAACAGTAGTTACCAAATTAGTTTTATTTTGATAAAAAAATGTTTTTAAAGAATCGACATTAAGTTAAAATTTGAAAAAAGTTAACAAAATAATAAATTATTAATTACATTAATGGGCGTTACAAACTCAGGCCGGCGCGTGACACTAGTAGAGCAAATGTAAACTTGCCAACAAAATAATTGGCATATTTATCTCTTAGTTATAATATTTTGAAATTGGACGTCAAAAAATTTAGGAGCCCTTCCCACCCCTCACACAATTTCACACTTCATCGACCCCCATCCCTCCCCCTTAACGTGTGACGTACTTTATGGATGGATGACCCCTTTCATATTATTTTGAGAAAGTACTAACTAGTAAAAAACTATAATTAAAAAAAATATATTTTGTTGTCATTATATTTATTGAGAAATTTACATGCCAAATGTGAGTCATATAACATGAGATATGAACTATGATGTCCTGCCGACCGACTTCGGCCACGACACGGCCGCCTGCGCAGGAGATTTGCCATTCTATTCAAAAATATCTTTTTAAGCATTTTATAAAATGTTCTAGGTAAAAAAACAATTTCCTTTACTTCTAAAGCTTACGACTTAACCGACCGATTATTTTACAAATTGTCATATTTTCTAAATATGTCATATTTCTTAAATGGGATATGTATGTTATGTAATATTAGTATTCATAATTCATATAAATTTATGGTGAATAAACACACCAAACGTAGGTAAACTTGTGGGCCCGAGATGCCGATTTCAGATCTGCCGCGTCAACAATTGACGTCATTTAATGAAAAGTTGGCGCTACTATTGAGTATCTACCCCGCTTCAAAAAAATTTTAGATCCGGGGCTGTAAATAGGTTACGAAAATAGAGTTTTTTTAGAAATGATTACAAAAATATACAATTTATATGTTTAAAAGTAATTTAAGATAAGACATCACTACATTTAAATTAATATTTTTTTATTGTTTCGTAAAATAAAGTACCTAGTTTTGCCTTTTTTAAATTTTTTCCAAAAATAATTATGACGAAGAATGTGAAAAAAGAAGAAAGAAGTGATGAAGTTAATCCCAAAGATTCAATTTTATAGTAGACTACTCTAAAATATAGTAGGGGTGGCAACCCTAATATATGTATACTAGCGGTGCCCGCGGCTTCGCTCGCGCTAAGAGTGAATAAAATAAACATTTTTGCTTATATACTGTTACTTATAATGTACCAAGGACTGATTCCCCATTTAAAGTTCTGGCCCTCTTAATTTGTATTGCAGAGCATTATTTCAGTGTCACGCAAAATATTTCAATAGAATTAAATTTCCCATACAAACTTAGCCACCCCCTTTAACCCCCAATGGGGATGAATTTCGAAAAACCCTGAAATACGTGTTTCATCATTTGTACTAAAAAGCATTAATTCAAAGTTTCATGCAAAAATGTGCAATAAAAATATTTTTCTCATACAAACTTTGCCACCCCTTTTAACCCTTTTAGGGGTTGAATTTCCAAAAAATAATATGCCTATTTCCTTCTCATGAATGCAAACTATCTACATACCAAATTTCAGCAAAATCGGTTGGGTGGTTTAGGCGTGAAAAGGTAACAGACAGACAGACAGACAGACAGACAGAGTTACTTTCGCATTTATAATATTAATATTAAATATTATATTAGTATATATTAGTATATATATTAGTATGGATTAAATACACTATAAACAGTATGTTTAACCCTTTTTTCGAATTTGTACGTCCTGACGGACAAGTACTTGAAAAAAATCTACTGTCTTTTCTGTTTTTATTTTCAACGCTGAATTTCTACCAAACTGTTGGTAGGTTTACCACGCTATAGTATAAAAGTAAAATTTGTGTGTGGCAATGCTATATTAGACAGTTGTCAAGAAAATATCGGGAAAACCGCGCTCTACGATAACTTTCCAGTTATTTTACTTAAAAAATATTATTTTTGTTTATGATGCGTAGTTTTTCTGTATGTTTCATATAGATTAACTTTTTAACGTTCTAATAACACTAACCTTATTCATTTTTCCCTTTTCATTGTATATAAATAACGGTTTGTTTACTTGTCCCCCACACCGGACCGTGTCGATACACCTATAATTAATGTATTATTCACCTTGTCCGTCACAGCGGACTTTGTCGAATAGGTACTAGAACTAATTTTGACTTTTACATGGTGTCTGAAAAGTAATCTCACCTACATCTATTTAGATTTTACGTACTTCATACTTGCATGTAACGACCTATTACCTACTAACTTAAACTACCCTAAATACCTAAAATAACTACGTAAAATCACTACTAGATCTTAAACTTACAATATTATCTATAAGACTCGAAAATGTTAAACTGTATCACGGATTAAAACTCCTTACCTGTACGTACAAGTAGCTATGTGCTTACCCTATGCTAAGATTTTCTTTTCTTTTGCTTCTTCCTTTGCTAACATACAAATGCTAACGGAGTGTCTTTTTGTATAGAGCTTAAATACAAGATACCGTAGCAGCTGAAAATCTTCCTGAAGCCCGTTTGCCTTCACAATATTTTTCAATGTTTGCACCGAAAATATTATGACGAATATTTTTCACGAAACAAATGCACATTCTGTGCAAAAAACTGGCCGCTCCATAAATTTGACTCAAGACGAGTTCCGCGACTTCCTTGCAGTACATATTCTGATGGGTGTAATATCATTACCGTCATATTTACATTACTGGAGTATTAAATTTAGGTACTGTAAAATTGCAAGTATTGTTCCTCTAAAAAGATACGAAAGAATCCGGAAAACCTTACATTTTGCGGGCAATAACTTTGAGAACTTCGACCGGTATTACAAAGCACGCCCATTACTTGAAGATATAAGAAAAAACTGTTTGGCTCAGGAAATCTTAGTAGGCAAACGTATTTTCAGCATAGATGAAATGATGAATTCTTATGAAGGACGTAAAGCAGTCAAAAAGCGTCAATTCATGAAAGACAAGCCAATGAAATAGGGTTTTAAAATATATGTTCGAGCTGGAACATTGGGCATGATAAAGTAAAGGATATCCTTCTGTAAAAGATTAAGATCCGTGCATGAACTGTAATAAAAAAACTGTTGTGTATTGCCTGAAATGCGACACTCGTCTATGTTAAGATACAGCAAACAGTTTTTTCCGTTTCCGTGTTTTCCGTGGTTTCCATGTTAAATAATAATGCATTATAACTCAAAAAATCAGTTTCGAGCATGTTCCAATGCATGAGAAATACCTGCATGTACCTACCATATTTTTGTTTTTGTTTTTTCTTTACAAATAAATAGCTTTTTTTACTATTTACATAAATTTTATATTATACTGCTTCTACTACTTATTGGCTGGAGTCCGCTAGGGTGGACAAGTCATTTTGATACTTTATTACCATAAATTCGGCAGTGTCCGGAGTAGCGGACACCGATTTTTTTAAAAACGGTGGGTGGTAGAATTTTATTTTTATTTTTTAGGGCCTCTGAAAGATCATGAAAATAAGATAATTCAATAAAATTTACAATATTTAACTACCAACTTCTCCGTCGAAAAAAGGGTTAAACATAAAATACCGCCATCTGTTAACATCTGTTTGAACGACTTCATCTAACTGCAGAGATTGATTTATTATTTAGTTATCAAGTGAACTGTTAAATTAAACAGGAATTATTGTAAAATATGTATTAAATATTGCAAATGTTTGTTCATTTTTTATTTTTTTATATTTACCTATTATATGATTATTGAAGAGTTACATAAATATGACTTAAAATTGTTTTTGTGTACAGGCGTTATCCGATGTCAGTGACGTTTCGCTAGAGTGGCCAATATGGCGACTGCGATTTGTCTGTCAGCACCATTAGAATTAAACGAAATACTCCACAATCCGAATTTTACGGATATATGTTGTCGACTCGAAATCTTTATTTTTTAATGTTTTATTATTCAGCTAAAGTTTCGATCGAGTCTACCGTAGCCCGTCACGAAATTATTAATATAGATGAATTATGAGGTCTTACTGGGCAGCTAAAAAGTTTAGCGTCAAAAACTTAATGGTAGGTACCTACATAGTAGATATATAATACAGAATATAAATGTTTTGTACAATAAGTATGTAGTAATGTTTCGTATCACTATTAACAATTTTGGTGAAGACCACACTATTTCCGATAAACAACAATATTGCACATGTTTTTCCAGATCTGCATGTTACCATACTAACATCATCACAGTCCACATCACTATACTATTGTATTGCCAGTTGCCATCTCTTGTACATCACTGTCCCCTGATCAGTACATCTGCACGTCCGGTGTGGGCGCGCCACGCGTGTCACGCGCGGGCGGGCGTCGCATGCGCTGGGCACACGTCCAGCAGGCAGAAGACGGCGCGGCACACTGGGCACGAGCCGCGCGCGCCCAGCCACGCCGCCGGTGGGCCCGCCGCGCGCGCCGCCCACCACCGCGCCATGCACGCGCAGCACCACAGCGCTCTGCCATACAATAGGTATATGTATAATTTACTCCAGTCTTCTATTTTAGTATTTCGGTGTTAAGGCAAAGTAAATATTGTAGGTATTTTTAACATCTTTAAACATACAAATTACAAAGTTTGTATTTGTAAAAAAACGTTTAATTAATTGATTATAAACATTTATGTAAAACAAAAGTATAGAAAAAGTATTAAAACATCTAAATAAATAAAAAAGTTAAGGAGCTTTAAAGTTGTGCTTGAAAGAACAGCTTCATGACATTGCAAGACCTTAACAACCATATTCAAAATATATTTTCAAAGATTTATTGGTTTTAAATATTGTAATTATGTTCATAAAACTTCTCCATTGAATTATTTGAGTTTACTTTTTAATTTTATTTATAAAATATTATAACTCTCACCTGCAGTTACACTGTTGGCAAGGTGGGGGTGCCCCTTCAACATTTTCAGGTGGAGGAACACAACGTCGCTGCAGTTTCACATCAGCCTGGTTCTGCATGCATCCTATGCACAGCTCTAATTCCTTTTAAATAATTTATTTACTTTCAATGAAATTATCCAAAAAAGTTACTTAAATTAACTATTAGTATCTTCTAAAAAATAACTCACATGATTGGCATAATAAATAGGGTTCTGTTCAACATGCTGCCTAAAAACATTTATGAATCTTTCAACCAAGGAAGGCAGCAATGATATGTGGTCGGGCACACGGACAGGGTTCTGTAGTCGCGGCTGCAGCTCTCGTAGAGAAGCTGTGGAGATTCTGAAGTTAAATCTCTTTACATCCTCTCGAGACGGTATGGCTTCTATGTTAATATACTGCACTTCATCTTCCTCTGATGTTATGAAGCTGTGGCTGTCAGTCTGCAAATAATTTATCATTATTTTATTTATTTGAGTTAAGACTTAACATATTTACTCTTTGGAAAACTCTATCATATTATATGCCTGGAAAAATTATGAATTTTGATTTAGAAATTAGAAAAGAAGACCAAGACAAAATAGGTTACATTAGTATAATTAGAAACTGTTGGTATTGTCTGAAAAATTATATATAATATGGTATTCTTTTTGTCACTATATTCAAAAATTACTACTTTGTTTGTTACTAATTTGTTTGCAAAATCCAAATAATTATTACTTTGTAGAAGTAAATGGCTTAACCACGCACAACGGGCACACAACGCACAATGGGCATTTACTGCCTAAGTGTGGAAACCAGCCGTGCACAGAAGAAGATGGCTTAACCAATTTTAATGATTCATAATTCATTATTTGGTATTCTACTTAACATCGGCTATGTATTCTAAGGTGCTAACATTTTTAACGAAAAAAAATATATAAAAAAAAAAAAACAATGATGTTTTTATTAATACTAATAGTACAATATCTATTAACTGGAATTTAGATATTGTATTTTTTTCATAATTATAATTTTAAATAATTTTACATAGCTTTTAATTCTCATTTTTGACAAATACTTTAATGGGAGTCAGCTGCTTAGAATTCTTAGCCGATATTTTACTCTACTTATACAATTCACAGTCCCATACAAGACAATAATGCTAGCAATATCATGTAATGTTTATGTTAAGTAAAAATAATACTTACAGCAGTGGCAACTAGAGCACATTCACTTTGTTTGACCAAATTCACATTATATTGTGTAACTTTAATGAGCCAAGTTTGGGTAGCAACAAACTTGCTAGTGGCATTCAAGGCAATGGATACTTTGTCGACACTATAAATTGAAAATAAATCAGATTTGTTATTGATAGATCAGATCTCTCATCTCCCCTTACTCCTTTTGGTGTGTTATTTCTACATGATATCTCATTAGTTAATATCTATCTAGTATCAATATTAACCAAGAAATAATTAGATAATTTTTAACAGCAGATGATAAATCAATATAATTCAGGCTCTTTGTTTCTAATAAATAAATGATAAGGCTGATCAAAACAATGTAAATTGTAAATTATTAATATATGTTTAGAACAAGTATGGTTGCAGTTTAGTATGGTTTTAGTTCCATAATTACCTTCTGAATTCTGTATTAAAGTTAGAAGCAACTACTTTCCAATCAATCCCTGGAGTCACATAAGGCAAAAGAGCCTTAACTACAGGATGTTTGCTCTTATCATGTCCCCACCAGCAGGCTATTTTATAGCCTATAAATAAAGGAATTAGCGCCATAACACAAGCTGAAGATAGCATCCATTCGCTTCTCTCACCACTGCACCAAAGTGTAAGTACATATCCAAGAGGCAACATTGAATGAATCAATGCAGTTATGGTAGTCCTCTTCATTTGATAATTTACGAAATTTGTATTTTCTGATCCTAGATAGTTATCTAAAAGCTGTGGTATTGTAAAACCGGCGGAAACAAATTCTGTGGGCGGATAAACAACGCAAACTGAAAAAAGAATATAAAAAAGTGTAAGCAGAACATCCATTCTGAAAAATTGGTAAGCTCCACGGCAGAATTATTTGTAAAATATTGTGCTTATCCCTTAGGTGTGGTAATTATGCAGATGTATTGCTATTTGCTATTGATTGGTTTATTTTATATCTATTTATTTTGATTATAGTCGCAAATAGTAGCAGATAAACACATTTCAGATTGACTTCGATATTGGACTTTTCTGACAGGCGACAGCTGACTTCTGTGAAATGACAAGTGACTGACAACTGTGACAAGCGTGAAGCGACAAATGACAATTCAATTCATAATTGTTTAACCCCTCAACTGTTACTGTCATTTCGCGCGAAAATGGCGCATCTGTCAGCTTCTTTCGGATGGCCTCGTGCGATTTTTTTTAAAATATTGTATTACTTATTTTATTATTATTATAAATATTGTATTATTATTTTTCCCAGCGTTTACTTTGAAAAAGCAATTAGCAAAGAAATTAAATTAATATTTATATTTTATAAGTTTTTATTTTATTTAATTATTACCTATAGATAATAAGTTGAAATTACTTTTACAGATTTTTCCAGCGTTTACTTTAAAAATGGAATTATAAAAAAATAAAACTATTATTTTATAAGTTTTTTTATTTCATTTAATTAGATATAAAATATAAATATATAAAATATAAAATAATTACCTTACCATAAAGGAAGTACTTTACATTTTTTTCATATCACAAGCAAAACAAAAATATGTATCAATCATGGCGGCCTAAGTGCTAGATAAAAATGAGGTTTTCTTTATACACGAATTCCAATAACATCAGATGTTAAAAGATTTAGGAAAAGCATCAATATAATAGTTTAGTACGCCAATGTTTTAATGACGTATCGTTAGGTTTTAAAACTACATATTTAGTGCACGAAAATTAAATAACAAACTAAACACTTAAAAATAAAACTTTGAATCGTAAAGCTAGTTATTTTTTTATTTTTCATAAAAATGTATAAATTATATTATACAATTTAGTGATATCTAATAATGAAAAAATACAATAAAGCATATTGCCTCACTAGAATATTTCAGAAATCAATTACGAAAAAAAATTTCTGTGACAAGGGAAAGCTATAAAAGTATGGATACGACCAATACTATCACTTCTGAACAGTTAATTAATTATGGAAATAAAATGGTAATAATTTTTTTTTAAATGATTTTTTAACTGGCTTGCAATTTCTTTTAAATAAAAAAAAATGAAAATAATGTTCAATACACCACGTTTAAGATGAACTTTACCAACTTCCCCAGGTGGATGAAACGAACAGAGGTAGGGTAAAATATAAATTTACAGACAACATGTACATAAATATAAAAAATGTAATACATATACATAAATATAAAAAATACATAAATACATATTTCATAAATTAAAAGCCTATGAATGTATTCTTAAAAAACAGGTATCAATACATACACATTTGTTGCAACCAATACAGAACGTACTCACCCGTTTCTTGCAAACGCTGCACACTCGCCGCTTGCGTTGGCGGCTTAAAAACGGGTATTGAACCAAGCGGTGGCTGATATCTACACGCTTGTTTTGTATGGTTGCAGGCAGAAATGGAATGGCAGAAGAATGCTTGGAAAGTAGTGATATTACTAAATTGATACGGAAATTTCGATGAGTATGAGAAGAAGAAGAGTGCTTATGAATAATGTAAGAATTTAATACAGATACATTTAGAAGTCTTCTAAATAACTTTTTATACCAGACTCTTGTTCGTGTCCGCTCGATGGGGAACATTGCCAACATTTGGTCCTTTTTATCCACCCCACCCATCATAATATTGTAATCTAATATTAAGTTAGGTTTGGTGGAGTTTTCAATTTGTGAAGAGGCGTTGCCATGGTATGTAGAGATCATAGAAACCCTATTATTATCTCTCCATACCATGACATCGACATCTCCTGAGGTGAGGCCAGCTATTTGGCCTGGGCGCATTTTTCTCTTAGTCAGGCTGTGCAAGGCCTTAGGAACAAACTTGCGATTTGTCCGCAGGGTTCCTGCACAGTCGAATCCCAATATTTTTAGACGTCGAGCGAGACATGGTGAGTTGTAGTAATTGTCCATCCACAACGTGTGTCCCTTATTTTCAAGGCCACGTGTAAGCCTTAAAACAAGGGCCGGTGTAAAGGCATTTATTGGATCTTCATGTGACTGCTGCGGTGGAGATTTTTTATGAGTGTGAACCTCAAACCTCCAAAGATAGCCGGTTTGAGATTCACAAAGTTCATATGTTTTTATGCCCGCCGTAGCAGCTTTGTTTGGAAGCAATTGGTTAATTTCTAACCAACCTTTCCATTTGAGAAGAGACTCGTCTAAACAAATATTTTGTCCCATTTTATACATACTTTGAAATTTGCTATTTAAATGTGATATTATTGGCCGTATCTTAAAAAGTTTAGCCTCTGAAGCATCCAGTTCTAGCGCACACATGTTTTCATTATTGATAAAATGTAAGCATTTATTTAATAGTATGAATCTATTTATAGTCATGTGTGCGCTAAAACCAGGCGTAAAAAATACGTTAGGGGTGACACTCCAGTATTCCTCCAACCTGGATTTAACCACAATCCCCATTGCTAAGACTAGGCCGAAATAAACATATAGCTCATCTACCGTTGTGTCGCACCACCGGTTGATACGGCTATTAGGATGGAGATTGTGATTTTGTAACATCTGGACTGTCACCTGCTGAGCGTACCTATTTGTTTCAGTGGCAATGTATTCCATAAATTGCCGATCCCATATAGCAACGAAAATATCATATGGGTCGACATAGGGAACTGTTGGACCAACATTTTTCTCACAAAAGCTTTCTCGCCTCGAATTAGGTAAAATTGGAGGATTTGGGAACTCTCGCCACTGAAAGTCATACAGAGTACTAGGGCCAAAACTAGCTGAAGGACTGGCGGAGGCCATGGGGATATCTGTGGGGACAGAGATGTTACATGTAAGATTGGGTTCTATGTCAATTGGTGTTTTCAATGTGCTTCTATAGACTCTTGGAATAAACTGATACACTAAATCCTCATCGTCACTCTCACCAGAGCTTGCTTCGCTTCCTGTGATAAATTTATAAGTTAGCAATTTTAGCTACTGGATCTTGAAGGATCGCGAGCTTATTTCTTGTACTAAAATGAAAACCAAGTTACCATAATTAATTCCATGTACGATGTCTTCATTGTGCAAAGTCGGACCTCGAGCAGACTCATCGTATTCTATGAACCTAGAACAATATCTTGTAGTATGCATTTTTACACAAGTTAACACAAATGTCCGTAAGCGACTTACATTGCTGGCGAGGGCACCTGAAATTCCTGCAATAAGGCTGTTGCAAGATCTGATTCAACTTCTACTTGTATATTGGAGCTAGAAGGTCCAATCGGTGAGGTTGTATCAGCTGTGGCCAAGTTGGGTCTAGATGGATATTTAGAAGAAGTTATAATTGATGGTAATACAACCACAGGATTATTACCTACATACTTGTATATAACTTACGGTCGCCACATGCGCTTTCGCTTAGGATGTAAAGGTGTCTCGATACATGGGCCAGTCGGCCCTTCCGTAATATCGTATATCGTAAGTCTAAAATTTAAAACCATTTCATTGTAATACAATTAATCTGAATATGTTGTAAAAAATATTCTTTTAATAATAATAATAGCTTAAAATATAGTATTAGTAAAAAAGCTAACTCGTCTATAGTACGTGGCCCAGGCCGAATATTAGGGCCATGGGCACGCCCACGTCGACTATCACGAATTCTGCGGCCGCGAGCAACCTCAAGATTACGTCCTACTAGCGGTAAAGTTGCACTTCTATCACCTCGGACTTCTCCTCTACCACGTCGTAATCCACGAGTCCGAGGATGTCTTGTTGCAGCACTAGTTTAAAAAAATACAAATGAAGCCAGTTCATGCATATTATATTAAGCAACTTAACCGCAGATGCAACAAGTATAAAATGCAACATGATACTAGTTTAAAAGATGGAAATAAACTTATTATTTTTGTTTTTAAGTAATTTATAACCTGAAATTATGTGTATAAAATAAAATCTTATACTATTCTAAAATATATAAGCAAAACTTCTAGTAAATTAGTTAAAATATTAAAAAATGCAAAATTTGAAATAAAAAATAAAAAGATTTTAAGGAATATTACAAAAGCCATATCCATATTATCCAACAACCACAAATATGGCGGCTTGACCTTGGGTTACGTATTTTTGTATTATTGTTAATTACTTAAAAATTATTAGTTTTTTTTCTAATTCAGTTGTACATAATTATGTTGTTATACATTTATAACATACTATTATAGATATTATGCAATTACAAGTGTACTTTTTATTCAGTAAAAGTGCAAATATAAAAACTGCGCGCGACAAAGCTAAAGATGATAAATGTAACAATTTCTGTATAAAATATTTATCCAATACACATGCTGAGAAGTAACAACTGTTCATTACTTACCCTTCCATGATATTCCAGTCTTTGTAATAACAATTTTACACAAGTTTATTTATTTTATATCAGCGAGTTTTAATACCGCCAAAATTTAAATACGTTGTCGACACAGATTACAAATATTAATGTTATTGGATTTATGACATTTTTAGTAAATACTAAATTAAAAAATGGTATGATATTGTTTATTACGAAAGCTAGATGAAAATAAATACACTCTAATCGTATAAATCATTCATCAAATCACTTCGGGACCCATCGACCTCTAGGAGGTCGCTTGACACATACGAGAAATTTTTTTCATTCCCTAATAAGGTGGCTTGACAGACGAGGTATTATCTGACATTAATTTTTATTTCACTTCCTTCCGTTTCAGCTATCTTATCTTAGTCCTTCAAAGAGTAGGTAGCTATACGATAACCACTTCTTTCCAGCAGAATTAGTGGATATATATGAGCAAGTAATGCGACTCATACACCCTTCCGTTAAGTTCGACCCTAGTACTCAACTAGGGTTAACAATTACTGCGAAAAAAAATGTATACAATAAAAACACATTTTCATTATGATTTTATATTTATTTATGTAATTTATGTAAAAAGGGAAATAAAAAAATAGAACAAGTATTAACAAAGCAACACAATGTTACGTATGCTGACGGAAACACAGACATCTCGCTAGTGGCGCTTCAGTCCAGTGGTATTATAGAGGTCAGTGGATAGATAGGAGCTTAGTTTTTTATTTTTTCGTAAAAACAACGTTGTCACAAACGTTTTTATTAATATATTTGGAATTCACAAACGATTTCCGATCGATTGAGTACCCGGAAGCCTATATTAT
This sequence comes from Boloria euphrosyne, assembly GCA_951802675.2. Lineage (NCBI taxonomy): Eukaryota > Metazoa > Arthropoda > Insecta > Lepidoptera > Nymphalidae > Boloria > Boloria euphrosyne. Next base: position 985,287 of record OX637875.1, on the reverse strand, counting down.
AATTTAGTTTTAATATGTGTTGGCTAATCGGTATGCCTTAATTAACAATTAAATTTCTAATTAAAACTAATTAGTCACAAACGAAAAAAAAAGGTGTCACAAACGTTCACAAACGATTCACAAACGATTGACCGAAGCGAAAATTTAAAAATTTGATTTTTTAGAATTTGTGTTGGCTAATCTGGAGGGGCTGAACGAAAGATATACTCTGTTTTCCAATTACAGAGCATAATGCGACTCAGTGGCGCACAATGCCGGTTTGTGCTGATGCTAATTGGAACGTAAATATAATCGGCCTTTTCCAATTACAGCACTAAGGCGCATTATGCGGCATAATGCTCAACGTTGAATGTTCCAACTACAACAGCGCTTCGCACAATCGAACACTGCTTTGGCGTGATGCTGTGTTAAAAAAATATATATACCGTGTATCGATGAAGGTTACAAGAGTAATAGGTAACATTGACTTTTTTTATATTCCACGTTCATAATGTGAATACAATTTTATTTTAGAATTCAAAACTATAAACATTTATTTTGCAGAAATATATAATCCAATTATTATATTCACGTTCCAATTAGCATCAGCACAAATCGGCATTGTGCGGCACTGAGTCGCATTATGCTCTGTAATTGGAAAACAGGGAATGATTCGATTATTATATTTCTGCAAAATAAATATGTTTATAGTTTTGAATTCTAAAATAAAATTGTATTCACATTATAAACGTGGAATATAAAACAAAGTCAATGTTATTACTCTTGTAACCTTCATCGATACACGGTATATTTATTTTTTTAACACAGCATCACGTAAAAGCAGTGTTCGATTGTGCGAAGCGCTGTTGTAGTTGGAACATTCAACGTTGAGCATTATGCCGCATAATGCGCCTTTGTATTGTAATTGGAAAAGGCCGAGTGTGTAAAAATTTAGTCTCCTTAATCTGTGTGTAAAAACTAAAATGTCAAAAATGTTGTCACTGTGACGTGTTTGTCATGTTTGATGTGGAGATGTGGACACGTATCTAAATAGTGTATTTTTAATAATATTTCATAATATTCATATAGGATATTCAAAAAAAATATCCAAAATATAACAAACCAAGTTAGTGATTATAAATATTGTATATTGATATACTAGTGAAGTGTATATCCAAGGTAAAAATTGACAAAGCCGGACCCCTTGATGGTGTAGCGATAAGCTATTATAACTTTATTCTTATTCTGTTATTTCTAAAATTTTTATGCAGCTATAAAGTATACTTATAAAATATTAGAATACAAACACATTTCGATCGTGTTCTTTCCTAACTACGTTTTAATTAAAGTTTAGTATAGATTTTCGGCTATGAGATACTTAAAAAACTTTTAAACTTTTAAAGTGGTAGTGCCATGCTTGTTACCTTCGGGTAGCAGCCGAATGGGCCGGCACGCCCCGTATAGTACCACTCTCTCACAGAAGACCGGCGTGAAGTGGCAGCTATGCTGTCGCGTTTCGTCCGGTAAGTGAGAGTCCGGGAGGCCCACTCCCCATCCTTACTCCCGTCCTTCTCCCTCCTCCCTCCCTCCCTTTCCTGAAAGGCCGGCAACGCATCTGCAAGCCCTGTGGTGTTGCAGATGTCCATGGGCGGAGGTGATCACTTACCATCAGGTGAGCCTCCTGCCCGTTTGCCCCCTTTGTCCCATAAAAAAAAAAAAACTTTCATGGTAAAAAGTATCCCTAATATTGACCAGGAGAACCAGTTGTCATTATGCCATTTTTTGTTAAAATCTGTCCAGTCGTTTTCTCATGATGTGTTCCCAGGCAGCAGTGCAACTAAGAAAGATTTTAGACAGACAAAATTCCGAAACTTGTAGATTCGGCAGTTGTCTATAATACTTTAATACTGAATAATATGTCAATTTAATACTCGAAAGAACATTTAATTAACAATTTAGACTCAATGAGATTTTCTTATGTTTATAACTGAGTAATCTAAAGTGATAATGGCCACAGATCATATATTGTATAACAATTTACATATTTGTAATGATATATAAATCAAAGAAAACAAATATGCATTGTTATTAAATCTAAAATGTACAAATTTTTGATATTAACCTATCAACGGGCGCACGGTCAATATAGATTTATAACAATTGAAAATCTATTGTGTCTCATTTGTTCGCGTTGACGGGTTAATTTATTATTATCAAACATGCAGTTTTAAGTAATTCATTCTCTTTCCTTTATTAAATCGAAATATAAAAAAAAATATTGTTTCAGATAACATAATGGGGGGTGTAGAGCAACCATGTTACACTCTTATTAACTTTCCTACAGATTCAGAACCCCATAATGAAATGCAACTTAAGCTTGATCTTGGTAAGTTTATACAGTATTTTAAGATAGATTTTTTCATCTGTATGTTTTCAATGTTCAATATTTTTTATAACTTGTCTACATTAGAAAAGGGTGATATTAAAAAGAAGATTGAAGCTCTAAAGAAGACAATCAGCATAATACTCTCTGGTGAGAAGATTCCTGGCCTCTTAATGATTATCATCAGATTTGTGCTGCCATTGCAAGATCATACTATTAAAAAACTTTTGCTCATCTTCTGGGAAATTGTACCCAAGACAACCCCTGATGGCAAGCTGATGCAAGAGATGATCCTTGTCTGTGACGCATATAGAAAGGTAAATCAAACACATTTATATAACTGAAAAATTTGCTATATTTGCTATATGCATTGTGTGCTGCCATAAATATAATGCATGTCAATTTTCAAAGCTAAAAGTGGGTCAAATTTATTAAATAAAATTCGTCATTATTCATCCATAGGACTTGCAACACCCAAATGAATTCATCCGTGGTTCTACTCTACGGTTCCTATGCAAGCTGAAGGAGCCAGAACTATTGGAGCCTCTAATGCCAGCAATCCGGGCATGCTTGGAACATCGTCACTCGTATGTCAGGAGGAATGCTGTGCTTGCAATATTTACTATTTATCGGTAAGTTGTTCATACTTTTTTCATGATAGAAATTAATGAATTTAGTACAACTTATGAATATGTTCATTCACTTTAGAACAAATTTAATTCAAAGTAAACTCCTGTCATCAATCATAGGGTCATCGATAAAGTATGTCATACGTTAAGGGAGAGTGATGAGGTGGAGGAAGTGTGACATTGCGGGATAAGGGGTTGGAGGGGTCCCAATTTTTGTGATGTCACATTTCAAAATCTTATAATCAAGTGTCAAAATGCTAATTGTTTTGTTATCGAGTTTACATTTGCTCTACTAGTGTCACACACCACCTGAGCTTTAACATCCATTATTATAACCAATAATTTATTGTTTTGTAAACATTGATTTATAAAAAGTATATTTACTGTGCAGCAACTTCGACTTCCTGATCCCCGACGCGCCGGAGCTGATCGCCACGTTCCTGGAGGGCGAGCAGGACATGTCGTGCAAGCGCAACGCGTTCCTCATGCTGCTGCACGCGGAGCAGGAGCGCGCGCTCGCCTACCTCGCCGACCGCCTCGACCACGTGCACGCCTTCGGGGACATCCTGCAGCTGGTCATCGTCGAGCTCATATATAAGGTGAGTGCTTGGCTATTTTTGTTTTAGCCTTAATTTTAATTTTAACGTGAGCTCAGTAATTCTGAGAAGGTTTTCAACAATTGCGATGCATACTCATCAAAATGAAATAAATTAGTATAAAAGGATAATTCATCTTTGACTAGTATGAACTAATTTACTAAATAGTATTACGTTATGTCTATTTAAAAAAAATTGAAAAATAAGTTTAACCCCCGCTACACACGTAACGATATATCGTAGCGATTTCAAACTGTGCAGATAAATCGAACGTTCATAGTGTCTCCACACGCCTCCGATATCGACGTCGATCGTCAGTTCTCCGTAGAAGCTCACGCAAGAAACATGTCGTCCACGATGGAAGATGATGACGTACTTGCGATATTAGGCCTCGTTATGTGTTTAAAGAAAAAAAAGCGCGGAGTGTGTGGTGTAAAGACTGGTTCATGCAAAGGAAGGAAGTTTGTTTGTTTGTTTGTTTGTTTGTTTGTTTGTTTGGTTGAAAGCGCTAATCTCAGGAACTACTGGTCCGAATTAAATTTTCTTATTGTGTTGGATAGTCCGTTTATCGAGGAAGGCTATACGCTATATTACATCCCGCTACGATCAATAGGAGCGGAGCACCAATGAAAAATGTTGCCAAAACGGGAGAAAAATATTCCTTTTGAGAGCTTCCGTTGCGTGCGCTGCGTAAACGGTTAAAGTTATGCGCAAATTATGTATGACGGAATTGTTACTCTTTAAAAGTTCTAAAAAAAAGTCCTTAATAGCATATGTCTATCTTTTATAAGCTTGACTCGCTATAATAATAATAATAATAATAATAAGCCCCCCAAAATCCTACCTTACGTCCAAGCTGAACATCTAGCTACGTGGGGGGCGGACACGCGTACAGTACAACTGTACTAAAAACTTACGCGGCCAACAAGGCAAAGGTAACCCATTCATTATGGAGACGAGATCGAAAAAAGTACGTATAGGGCCGCTTCCCGAGGGTGATCGTCGGGGCGCACCTGGAGCCGATGCTGGGTGTCTCAGCATGCGAACCATCGGCGGTACGAAACTGAACAGGCGGGTTTCGACCGATAAAAATGTTACAGCCGAAGTGTCCAACCATCTGAATTTTAACAATAGGCAAGAAGTTAATAGTACCCATAGCAGTAGATCAGTTACCCTGACTACGCCAGCTGCAGATGTTTCACAGGGGACTTCTGTCCATCAGCCTGTGACCACTAAGGCTGGTAAGCCACGAGTGCGTATGAAATGGGACAGTGAAATTAATACATTTATCATGCGCACATACCTTTACATAACTAAATTAGAAACCGACATGACAATGTATGGCAGTAAACTTTTCGAACAATTTAAATTAAAATATCCAGAATTAAATGTAACAGCACAAAGAGTAGCAGACCAAAGAAGAGTAATAATAAGAAATAGATTGCTTTCTCAAGAAGTTATAAACAAATTAAAAAAAGAGATATCCGAACAAATAAAGTATGAGGAGAGAATGGCTAGTACTTCACCACCGATTTCAACTAATATAATAAATCCTGTTGTAACACCAGTTGAACCTAATAGCAAATTAACAGATCCTAACACAGATATATCATTTTCACTTTCTCAGCGAACCTATGTGCCAGAGTCTCAGTTGTCCTTAATGTCTCTTAATATCAGTTCATCAGTATCAACTCAAACGGAAATCCCAATGTCTGATTTGTTAGAAACTACTGAATCGATAGCAATAGACCAGAATGAGTCTTCAAATCAATTTATTCAAGATCTTCATAATAAACTCGAAACTACACTTCTTTTGTATACAGGTACTGATCCGACCCATCGTCCTAAATTACCAAAATTAAGAGAAAACAAAAAGTTATATGATTTAGTTAGTATATTTAATCAAATATCTGTCAAATTTCTCTCAATAGATTCCGATATAACACAATTACATACATTAATATATTGCATCGCGCTTGTTATTAGCAAAGAATTGGGCTATAAAATTTATGCAGATAAGATCAACCTTAAAAAAAGGTCATTACATAAACCAGAATGGCAAATTAGGCTTGAGAATGATATTAAAAAATTAAGAATAGATATTGGTAGACTAACTCAATTTGTAAATAATAACAGAAGTAATAAAATAGTAAAACACGTAAATAAAATATTTTTATCTTATAAAGTTCATTCATCACACGAAAAAAATAATAGCAGACCGGAGGAATTTTTAGACACATTGAAACAAAAACTTACAGTTAAATCTCAGAGACTAGCACGTTATAAAAAATCATTGCAAAGAAAAGAAGATAATAAACTTTTTATCAATAATGAGAAGAATTTCTATAGAAGTCTAAAGTGTATTCAAGACAACGCCGTACGGGAACTGAACCTGCAGAAAATGAACTCAAAGACTACTGGACTAATCTCTGGAAAAAAAATACAGACCATAACAATCATGCTAAATGGATAGAGAAAATAGAAGAGACTGCAAAAACTATTAAACCGATGGATCACATTAATATAACTAAAGTAGATATAGAAAAAATAACAAAAAAGATGAAAAACTGGAAAGCTGCAGGTGTAGATGGAGTTCATAATTTTTGGTTGAAAAAACTTGTAGTACTACATCAGGCCCTTGCTGTAGCTATATCAGATATAATTAGACGAACAGCGGAAATTCCCTCATTTTTAACAAAAGGAATAACGTACATGCTTCCCAAGTCAAGTAACACCACTGACCCTTCACAATATCGTCCCATTACTTGCTTACCCACTATTTATAAGTTAATCACTTCATGCATAGCTCTAAAAATTAATACACATGTTTTTCATAATAATATTCTCGCTGAGGAACAGAAAGGGTGCCGACAAAATCATATGGGATGTAAAGAACAGTTAATAATCGATTCTAATATTTTGAAGCATGCCACAACACATAATCGTAATTTATTCCTAACATATATAGATTATAAGAAAGCATTTGACAGTATACCACATTCCTGGCTAATCCGCATTTTACAAATATATAAAATTAATTCTCACATAATCTCTTTCCTGGAGGATGCCATGAGAACATGGAGAACTACGATATTCGTAAATAATGGTTGTAACTCTATTATAACTGATGATATTCCAATATCTAATGGCATCTTTCAGGGAGACTCACTCAGCCCCTTATGGTTTTGCTTGGCACTTAATCCATTATCTCATCTTCTTAATAGCCATAACTCTGGATACAAACTGACATCAAACATAAATCTTAGTCATTTAATGTACATGGACGATATAAAGTTATTTGCAAAGTCTGAGAAAGAAATAAATAAGCTGATACAAATAACTGCTGAATTTAGTAAAGATATAAACATGACATTTGGTGTAGATAAATGTAAAATATTAAAATTAAGCTCAGGTAAAATTGTAACTAATAATAATGCACAGGCTGATTATTTTGAAGTTATGGGAGAGCACGAAAGTTATAAATATCTAGGTTTACATGAAGGCAGAACAATTAATCATACACAGATAAAAAAAGATTTAAGTAATGAATGTTTTAATCGGTTAAATAAAATTTGTAAAAGATCGCTGTACTCTAAAAATTTGGTTAAAGCTATGAATACCTATGTTATACCAGTACTTACATATTCTTTCGGAGTAGTCAAGTGGTCAGCCACAGATATTAATAAACTAGAAATTAAAATAAGAACCACTTTAACCAAATATAATTATCTACACCCAAAATCAGCAATCGAACGTATGACTGTGCAAAGAAATAAGGGTGGTAGAGGGGTGATAGACATTCGAGTTTTATGGGAAAAACAAATCCAAAACCTTAGAAATTTCTTTTATAGTAAGGCTGAGACTAGTCAAATACATTTAGCTACAGTAGAAACCGACACTAATTACACTCCACTTAATTTGAATAATAAAGACCGCGAATTTATTTCAATTAAAGACTATGAAGTTGAAAAGCTAACAAAGTGGCGCAGCAAAGAGTTACATGGAAGACATATTCACGACCTTGAACAAAACCACATAGATTTACAAGCATCCAATCAGTGGCTAAAGCTAGGATACCTTTTCCCGGAAACAGAGGGATTTATTATTGCCATTCAAGATCAGGTGATTAATACGAGAAACTATAAAAAGTTTATCCTTAAAGACCCTACTTTAAAAAGTGATAAATGCCGGAAATGCCATCGTCAACCAGAAACCATACAACATATTACCAGTGCCTGTCCTAGCCTTACTCAAACTGATTACACCCATCGCCATAACCAAATAGCCCATATGATCCACCAAAAGCTTGCCAGCAAACACAATTTAATACAAGGAAAACCTCAACCATACTATCAATATACACCAAAGCCAGTCTTGGAGAGCGACAGGTACAAAATATACTTTGATGGAGCTATTTTAACTGATAAAACTATTCACAATAATAGACCGGACATTACTTTAATAGACAAAATAAATAAAATAGCTTTTTTAATTGATATCGCAGTTCCAAATACACATAATTTACAAAAAACTATTACAGAAAAAATACATAAATATACAGATCTAAAAGAAGAAGTTATTAGAATATGGAAAATGAATAAAGTATATATTGTACCATTGGTGCTCTCCAGTACAGGCGTTATACCGAAGTATTTGTTGCATTCTCTCCGTATTTTAGATTTACCACCTAATACTTTCATAAATATGCAAAAAGCCACAATACTTAACACATGTCGCATAGTCCGAAAGTTTCTGCAAGACGATTCCCCTAACCATCAAATCATAACAAATGATGATTCTCACTTGGCGTAAACCCGTGAGATTCATTACACCGAAATTATATATTTCGAGAAAAGAAAAAGAGATAACAATAATAATAATAATATTCTTTATTGTACACCCAGTAAGGAAGAGATACATAATACAAAACATATTGGAATGCACAAGAGGCGGCCTTATCGCTAAAAGAGCGATCTCTTCCAGGCAACCTTAAGGTGTAGGAAATAGTACTGAGATAGAAGGGGCGCAATTTAAATGGGAGATAAAAAAAGAGTATATTAATCTATATGCTTACATATACTAATATTATATAAATATACATTTAATATTAAATATAATATAAATATAATAATAATAAATAAATAAAATGCTTATAAACTAATAAATAATACATTAATACATATAATATATATTTACCTAATTAAAGTGTACAAAATAGCTGTATAAATTATGATGAGGTCGCTATAACATTTTTTATTGTTATAAAATTTGTTTTAAGATAATGCATTATTTGCGATGGTGTTTAATAAACATGATATTTATCCTTATAACCAAATAAATAAGATATTCATCACAAGTATTTAATTTTGAATAAAATTACTCTTGGAAACATTTGATTTCAATGAATATCTTATGAGATATCATAGTTTTAAAATAACTCCGCAACAAAATAATTATCATCGCGTTGAATATGGGCGGACGGGTGAAAGAATTTGATTTCCAGACTTTAGAACGCAAGCGAAGCCGCGGGAAAGGCTAAAGCTAGTTTTTATATAAAGCGGGAGTAGAAACTTTTTAATTGACGCGGCGGGAAAGTATATAGCAACAAGCGAGCACCTTGAATACTTGCGCGAACTGAGCGATCTCCATCCACACGTGACGATAAAACTGTGCAAACGCAATCGACAACGATTTATTGAATAGAAATTGCAACTGCCACCGATGAACGATAAACTGCAACGATTTACCATACACACGATCGATAAATCGACGCAAACCAGTTTGCGCAGTTTTATCACTACGATATATCGTAACGTGTGTAGCAGGGGTTATTGGTTTAATGGTCATTTTGGAAATTGTCAAATTGACCTTAAAAACTGTACTGTTAAAAAAAATATCTTGTACAAAAATTTAAAAATAGATTTGCACTATAAATCATTATTTCGGGAAGCATATTTCTTCGTTATACTCCATCTTATTAACATTGGCGAAATAATTAGCTCAATAGATGATTAACGTGTGTGACTGCCTGGCAGGTGTGCCACACGAACCCGTCGGAGCGGTCGCGGTTCATCCGCACGGTGTACGGGCTGCTCAACGCGCCCAGCGCCGCCGTGCGCTACGAGGCCGCCGGCACGCTCGTCACGCTCTCCTGCGCGCCCGCCGCCATCAAGGTGACACGCCCATCATCACTCACACTTCCCTACATACTGATTTCATACACACTCATTCCACAATCACACTATGTCATACTTTCACTACACACTCATCTCACATGCATTTGACCCATAATTGTGTTATTTTAATGAAAATTATAAAATTCTTTTACTGTCAAAATAGTGCCTGCTTGTCTGAGTTTTTTATAGAATGTTGTAACTTATTTTAAAATGCCTTTGCTAGTGAATGTAAAAGTTGTTTGGTTGGTTTGTTTAACCGTCTGCAATTGCTTTGCATTGCTAAAGCGCAACCACAAGTTATACTTCATACAGAAATAGTTGATATTGTAGTGACATAATAGACGATGTGTGTGTGTGTACAGGCGGCGGCGGCGTGCTACATCGACCTGATCGTGAAGGAGAGCGACAACAACGTGAAGCTGATCGTGGTGGGCAAGCTGAGCGCGCTGCACGCGGCCAGCGGCGAGGCGGGCGCGCGCGCGCTGCCCGAGCTGGCCATGGACGTGCTGCGCGTGCTGGCCGCCAGCGACCTGGACGTGCGCCGCCACACGCTGCGCCTGGCGCTGCGCCTGGCCGCGCCGCGCCACGCGCCCGGCCTGGTGGCGGCGCTGCGCAAGGAGGCGGCGCGCGCCGGCCTGGCCGACCACGACGACGCCGCCAAGTACCGCCAGCTGCTGGTGCGCGCCATGCACCGCGCCGCCGTCAAGTTCCCCGAGGTGGCGGGCGCCGTGGCGCCGGCGCTGCTGGAGCTGCTGGGCGACGGCGCGGCGCCGCACGCGCACGACGTGCTGCTGTTCCTGCGCCACGCGCTGCAGCGCCACCCCGACCTGCGCCCCGACATATACGTGGTCCGTATCTCTGTGTTCCACAAGATGCCGAGGGCAGACATATATGTTATACTTTTCTATCTTTATATTTTTTCTTTATTATAATTTATTAGAAGATTTAATTTAATTATATTTAATTTATTTTATATTTTTTATTAAATCTCAGTGCTTAAAATGTTGAGCATGCAAGGTTGTAACGGCTTGAAATGAATGGTCCTACATCTGCAGATTCCAAAATTGAGTCCCTGCCGAGTTAAATTCAATGATTGCGTATTATTTTCAAGTAGTTGTACATGTATTGTGTGTGTGTGTGCGCGTGCAGAAGCTGCTGGAGTGCGTGGGGCAGGTGCGCGCGGGGCGCGCGGCGCGCGCGGCGCTGTGGCTGCTGGCGGAGTTCGCGGAGGACGCCGCCGCCGCCGCCGCCGCGCTCGACGTGCTCGCGCCCGCGCTGCCCTCCCGCCTCGTGAGTACACGCGCTTACTTATCCAATTATATGTTACTTATATGTACCTAAGGCAAACAAAGTACTTCATTTTTTAAATATATGAAATTATTTTTGAAGTGAAACCCAACAAGGTTGCGTTAAACGTTTAACGCTACCTTAGGGTTTTAAATCTCGGAAATCAGCTTTAGATTAGTATAAATATAGATGAGTACCAGTACAAGTACCAGGCACTCAGAGACGGGGAAGAGTCAGCGCCACCACCCCTCAGACGGTCAAGATGCGCATGTGACGTTATTTGTAGCAAAAGTACTACAATATACAGCCTAACCTATGACGTGGCTGCTCATGCTGGTGATCGTGAGAAATTGTTTTTGAAGTGAAAACATATTTATGAAACAATAAATCATTTCCTACATTGTATTACAATAATCTTTTCTTAGAATCAAACCTCCTTTAATTTAAGTGTTTATATGCAAAAGTTTACAAATTAAATGCTCTCTAGGAGAACGAGGAGTCCCCCGACCCCGCGGCCAAGGAAAAGGAGGCGCCGGCGCGCACGCTCGTCACCAGCGACGGCGCCTACGCCACGCAGTCCGCCTTCAACCTGCCCAAGTCAGTACTCCACTTGCCTGTACTCTCCTACTTACCTCAGACACCGTGTATATAAACGTTTCATTACTGGGGTGGGCTTCAATACGAGAGGGATAGAAAAAATTAATAATAAAAAAAATGACGTGTCGCTGTGTCATCCATACGGGCGTGTGTTGTACGTGAATACGTTTACATAATGCGTAATATATCATGTATAAAATTTTGCTATCTGTGTTGCTATCCAATAGCGGAATTTAAACTTATATATAGGTATGACGGCAACACCAAATTGTGTTCTCCGATTTTGTTATCATTAGGTTTTTGATTATGGTATTAGGAAGCCAATTTAAAGGCGTAATCATGTGTAAAAATGTTGAGAAAGTAACTGTAACAGGAGCGGCGCGGAGGGCGCGGGCGGCGCGGGCGGCGCGGGGGGCGCGGGCGGCGGGCTGGCGGGCGCGCTGCGCGAGGGCGACGGCTACACGGCGGCGTGCGCGTGCTCGGCGCTGGCCAAGCTGGCGCTGCGCGGCCCGCCCGCGCTCGCCAACCGCGCGCTGCGCCTGGCCGCCGGCCTGCTCGCCTACTGCCGCCACGCCAAGGGTGAGGATACGATAAGTGAAGACCACCTGTTGAGTTTCTCGCCGGCTCTTACCAGAACAGCATTCCGAGTCGGTGGTAGCTTACTCCCAAGTCCCAGACTTACAGACTGACATTTAATTTAAATTCTATACAATAACTAGCGGACCCGACAGACATTGTTCTGTCAACATATAAATTTTTTATAAACTTTCCCTCCCGGTGAAATGTTTTATTACGCATTCGCAAAACAACATTTACTTCGCACCTCCCAGTATGTATTCGCTGATTTAATTACCATTGCACGCACCATGGCAACGGTAATAACATGATACGTCAAACGCCATTAATGTTATAAAGATTTTTTTTAATTTCCTTTTTTTCCCGCACAACTTTCATATTTATTCACCTTTAAAACCTTCCCTGGACTTCCACAAATAATTCAAGACCAAAATTATCCAAATCGGTCAAGCCGTTTTCATGCTATGTCGTGACAACGGAAAACGGGTTTCATTTTTATATATATATATATATATATATATATATATATATATATATATATATATATATATATATATATATATATATATATATATATATATATATATATATATATATATATATATATATATATATATATATATATATAGATAGATAGATAGATAGATGTAAAAGTGACAATTCAACAGTGCTTGTAAAAGTCTATTTGAATAAAGTATATTTTGATTTCATTTAATTGTAATAAATGGAAATATTTTCAAAATTTAGAACATAGTAACAAAGATGTGTCTCAAAATAACCATTTACCATCAAGTGCACAATCCATTCCTTTGTCTCATTTCTTTTAAAAATAATAAAATTATATGTGTGTCAGAGGGCAGCGGGCTGACGGCGGACGACCTGGAGCACGCGGCCACGTGGCTGCGCGCGGCGGCGGCGCCGCCGGCCGCGCTGCCGGCCACGCGCGCGCTGCGGGCGGACTCGCGCGCCGCGCTGGCCGCGCTGCTGGCGCTGCCCGACCGCGCCGCGCCCGAGCTGGTCGCCGACGCTGAGGTACGGCCGCGGCTCAAGCCCCGGGCTCGAGTCCTGGGTTGGGGAATTATTGTGATTTTCTGTTAGGGTATTCCTACTAGTAGTCCAAAGATGGGAAGTTGCTTACTGTTGTAATGTTGGATTTTCAAATACAAAGCTTTTTAATTTACTAAATGATAGGATAAATTGGAAAAAATAAAAAAATAAAAAAAGGTACACAAATTGGCGTAAAATCAATTTCGGTAAAAATGTTCTAATAAGGTCCGAGAACTGAAACGGTACATTCAGGTATATCCTTGCAGCCGGACGAGCCGCCTCGCGAGCAGACGCGCGCGGTGGAGGTGGAGCGCGGCATCGTGTTCGCGGCGCTGGCGGGCGCCGCCGCCGCGCCGCGCCAGGACGCGCTCGAGCTGTCGCTGGCGCGCGCGCTGGAAGGTACCCCACGCATATCTTACTTGTCACATACAATCCTTAATCATGCCGTTCACAGTTCATTCTCGATCTGTACTCATATCATTAGGGTTGACCCAACGCCCATTTTACTTCTTAGGGTCGGTCTCCATTATAATGTTGTTCACAGTTTCTCGGGTCGATCTCGGTTTGCTAAACTCATATCTTTTATACATTATACAATTATTATTGTCGAATTGGATTGGTAAACTTTCTTCGACATTGGTTATAACTGAAATGGGATAAAGCGAAACTCGCACATATATTTCTTACTTAATAATAGATTACTAAACTGAGGTCGAATCGAAAACGAATTGTGAACTTTAAATTGTGAATAATAGTGAGAATCGATTGAGAATCTTATTCTCATGTCATTCATCATCATCATCAGCCGTTTTTAACGTCCCACTGCTGGGCACGAGCCTCCCTCAGTACGAGGGGGATCAGGCCATGGTCCACCGCGCTGGCCTAGTGCGAGTTGGCATGTCATTATTATTTGTATAAATTATTCTCAGCCGATTTCATTAAAATTGCATAGTAAGTGTCGTCATTCTAAATCCGATATGGTGGATATAAATGTTTGTCCCGCGACGGCAGGTCGCGCGGGCGCGGGCGCGGGGGGCGCGGGCGGCGCGCGCAAGGTGACGCAGCTGACGGGCTTCTCGGACCCGGTGTACGCGGAGGCGCTGGTGGCGGTGGCGCAGTACGACGTGGCGCTGGACGTGCTGGTGGTGAACCAGACGGACGACACGCTGCAGGCCTGCACGCTGGAGCTGGCCACGCTGGGCGAGCTGCGCCTGGTGGAGCGCCCCGCCGGCGTGGTGCTGGCGCCGCGCGGCTTCGCCACCATCCGCGCCCACGTCAAGGTCGCCTCCACAGAGAACGGCATCATATTCGGCAATATTGGTTAGATGTTTTCCTCTTATACTTTAACTAGATGTTACGTTTTTGTAAATGTCGGGAATCATAGAACCAAATCAATTTACAAAACGCTGAAATGATTCTTTTTTCATAAAATATCATATATTCGCATTTTAGGAAAATATTCTATTAATCTCTTCTTATTATCTTTATTTACCTTTTAATTTCTTTTGAACAAAGGAAAGAAATATATGTAGAAAACGCCATCTTTTCACACATTTTATTACTGAGAGAACTTGTGTCACTTTAGATCATGTTCTATCAATTTACTAAGTTTTATTTAAATTCGTTCAGATCTTTCTGTGTAAAAAACTAACAAACAAACACGCAAAATAAAAAAAATCTCATTTATATTAATAATATGTACATTAAACCGTAAATACCATATGCGCAGTGTACGAGGTGTCGGGCGCGTCCATGGACCGCGGCGTGGTGGTGCTCAACGACATACACATCGACATCGTGGACTACATCCAGCCCGCCGCCTGCAGCGACGCCGACTTCCGCCACATGTGGGCCGAGTTCGAGTGGGAGAACAAGGTGCCACGCCCACGTCTCCAACGCCCACCATCCCTACCTGTTTATTATTCATTATTTTCATTTTCGATATTTGAATATCATTTGGAAATTAGTTTATAGGCCTAATATGCACACAGAATTTTAAAAACGCAATAACGGTTGCAGTTTTCATAACCGTGTCGTGTACGCCGATTACTTCAGAAATACTTCAAATGTTATAAACACGCTGATAGCATATTCACTACTTACTTTCGGTGTTCATTGTATGTATCGACCCGAATTACTTGAAAAAGCATACATTTTTAATCATATGAGCAAAAAATACAGTGAGCAAAAAAGTCTTCTACTACTCCAGTATCTAGAACGTATTCTTGTAAAATTGTATCTAGGTCCTTCTTTTTCCATTTACGGTTTGGTTCGGGTAATCGCTGCTTAGTCTTTTGTGAAGACGTATTTGCAGACGGTACATCAATCTGAACACTAGATTCAGGTATTGGAGATGTTGGTACCTGATTTACAGGGCACTCCAATTCATCTTCTTTTGAAGGCGACGATGGCGGATCTTCGGCTAAAATATTTTCTAGAGCTCTTCCAAAAATCTCATCGAATTCTCTTGGTGAAGGTTGTTGAATATTTTCCACTTCATCATCGGACACACCTGCTTCAGACTCTTCGTCACAGTCCGGAATCTCTTCCAATAACAGGGCTTCAATTAGAGCAGTATTGTTTGAAATATCCATCTCAATTGCTAAAAAAAATAAAAAAATAGCTCAGAACAATTATACAATTAAAAAAAACATTCATTTACGATAAAACAAAATACCTAATTCATCGAGTATTTGTATTATAAAAGCTTATAATTTTTAGACTAAAATCACCTGACGGTACTTTTAAGTCCACATCAGTTTTTATCGAATATTCATATAAAATAAAGTGATAGTACGTTATAACAGCTTTTATAAATGTAGTCCGTGATATAAGCAACGTAATTAGTAAAAAAAATAGCACTTACCTATGATATTCTATTTATAAAACTTTTTCAATTACACCGCACAGTAGAGTGAAATGAAAATGTCCGACCGGGTGTGACTCGCTGTTCAAATTTTTCGGCAACGTCACGCGGTAATTCAAATAACGCGTTGTGATTGGCTTACGGAAACGGTACTCTAAAGGATCATCAGTTGTAGCTAGCTTAAAGTGATTTCGTACTTAAGTTACTAGACGAAACATGTGGAGGTACTTCTAAGTACCGTAAGGAGGGAAAGGGTTAACTGAATAAAATAGAAGGGTTGAATTAGAATATTAATCAAGAAGAGATTACAATTATATTTCAACTCACTAATTATTAATTATTGGTTTTTCGATCCTTCTCTATTAAATAAGCATATTCTGACCATAGTCGAGTTTCTAGACCGTCACTCTAACCATGTATTGCTGTGGCCTGTGGCACTATGATAGACTATAGTGTAAAATAGTAACATTTTTGTGTGATACTTTTAACCGACTTCAAAGAAAAGAGGAGATTATATAGTAATATATTGTATTGCATGTGTGTGTCAGGTGTCGGTGAACACCAACATCACGGACCTGCGCGAGTACCTGCAGCACCTGCTCGCCTCCACCAACATGAAGTGCCTCACGCCGGATAAGGTTGGTGTAGCATTTATTAACTAGTCGACTTTGAACAGAGTATCTTCATTTGCTATAATGTTATGTAGTATCAATTATTAATAAATATTTTATAAATTGCAAAGTATCTTATTAAAATGCTTCTGAGCTAGTCGCTAGAAAAGCTTTATTAAATTTTGATTAACTTTATATCAGATAAACTTCAAATTGCTACCTCCAATTAAAAAGAGATTATGTGAAATCGGATCTAACTAGACGGAGATATCTAATAGCTTTGTCGTTTCGTAGACATGAAATTATTCGTAGAACCATATTAAGGTACAAGGTATACCGTATACCAAGGTTCATCCAGACTGGTTGTATAATACGACTTGTATAGAGAGTACCCTCAAACTGATTCAGAAAAGCAAATGTTTAACCAGATGTGACCTTGAGCAGCAGAGATGTTCGGTCAATATAATTAAAATATCTTTCTTCGTGTGTGTGTTTGCGCAGGCGCTGTCGGGGCAGTGCGGGTTCATGGCGGCCAACCTGTACGCGCGCAGCATCTTCGGCGAGGACGCGCTCGCCAACCTCAGCATCGAGACGCCGCTCGCGCGCGCCGGCGCGCCCGCCGCGCCCGCGCCCGTCGTCGGACACGTGCGCATCCGCGCCAAGACGCAGGTGCGCACACGCGCTTACACAACAAAATAATACTTTCTTGCACTTACGCAAAATAATACTTTTTTACACTTAAACAAAATAATACTTTCTTGCAATTACGCAAAATAATACTTTCTTACACTTCCGCAAAATAATACTTTTTAATACTTACACAAAATAATACTTTCTTGCACTTACGCAAAATAATACTTTTTTACACTTACGCAAAATAATACTTTTTTACACTTAAACAAAATAATACTTTCTTGCAATTACGCAAAATAATACTTTCTTACACTTCCGCAAAATAATACTTTTTAATACTTACACAAAATAATACTTTCTTGCACTTCTGCAGAATAGTACTTTTTAACACTTACACAAAATAATATTTTCTTGCACTTACGCAAGATAATACTTATTAACACTTACACAAAATAATAATGACGCAAAATAATACTTTTTTACACTTGCACAAAATAAAACTTTCCTACACTTCGCAAAATAATACTTTTTTACACTTGCACTAAATAATACTTTCTTGCCATTCCGCAAAATAGTACTTTTTAACGCTTACACAAAATAATACTTTCTTGCACTTGCGTAAATTAGTACTTTTTAACACTTACACAAAATAATACTGTCTTGCACTTACGTAAAATAATACTTTCTTACCAAAATAATACTTTTTTACACTTATGCAAAATTTGTTTAGATTCTTGATTCCTGACCTTTCGAATGCTTTACAGTAAATGATTACTGTAAAGCATTCGAAATGATCATGGGAGAGACTCTCTCCAAATAAATCAGTGATAAAAACCGAATTTTCAGCAATGTAAGAGTTGGACAATTCTTGTGCTTATAGAACATATTCTTGGGTCGAGCTGATATTTGTATTGAGGAAAGTCTGATTGTAACCAAAAAAAATATCTATATACGAACATACTTGCGGCGAGTTTTATCACACGCGGTTATCAAATCGTCTCAAGAGCAAAGATATTCTTTAAATAATGTCGTATAAAAATAATACGAGTCGCTAGACTCGCTGGAGGAACTTTACTCCACTCCATATCTTCTTATAGCAGTAAACTGATTGCACGAGGTAAACAATTGTTTAAGTGTGTGTGTTGTGCGGCGCAGGGCATGGCGCTGAGCCTGGGCGACAAGATCAACATGATGCACAAGTCGCCGCCGCGCGCCGCCGCGCCCGCCGCGCCCCCCGCGCCCGCCGGGCCCGCCGCCTAGGTACTACTGCACGACTTACTCACTCCACCTGTAGTCTTAAATATTTAGTTTTTATACTTAAATGTACATTAATTATGACGACACTCGACTTTAATTCAAATTAATGTTACAAAACTGCCTGTCTGTTACCATTTCACAATTATTGCTCAATTATTTGACACGAAATTTGGTTTGGGGAATTGGAAAAGATAAGCAATGAAAAAAAAGATAAGAAATGTTAATTATTGTTTAAATATATTTTATATCGCCTAATTTGCTTAGTGTAAATTATAAATTTTCTCTACAGGTGGAGTTTTATTAATTATCGTATCTTATTTTAAATATATGCCTTTAATTCTAAAATTTTTATTTAAATTTAATTTTCGCAATCTTATACGTTTGTTTCGGTTTTATTAAGAAATTACTTATTTTGTTGCTTAGGTTAATTATATTCTACTATAGTTATAGTGCAGGAATTTCAAAATAAAGTTTTAATATTAAGTATTATAGAGTTATGAAAGAATGAGGTTATATGAGCAGTTCTCATTCTCGTATGTTATTACGATCGTGATTGTAATCAAAAAAATAATAAATACAAATTTCTAATTTTTCTTTTATTTTTTACGCAATTCCTATACCTAAGTAGTTTTTTTTAAAATTTATGTTATATAATATAAAGTTGAAAAAAAGACATTCATGTTTTTTTATGAATGATGGATTTCCATTTGAATTCTAGATGGATTCTCCATTTGAATCCTAGATGGATTCTCATATACATAAATGTTACATCTACACATTCAAAAGTTTGGATGGATGTTTGTTCGTTACTTAATCACGTTCCCGGGAATAGTAATTTGTGAATTATGGCTCGACTTAGATACAATGTCGATATTTTTAATAAAAAAACATTTTAATAAAAATAAAATTAACTACATAAACAGAACTATTAAGAGAACAGAATCTGAGATATTAATCTCAAAAAAATATTATTATATTTTAACGTACTTATAAGCTAGATTTGTGGGTGAAATAAAACCTCTTAGCCTTATGAATAAATTAGTTTATTGATTGCAACGTCATGATGTCCTCGACGCGTTAACGTCCATATTCCGTACGAGTCAAGTATAAATAATAAAAATAATTTATAATAGCGATAAGTTAATGGATTGGTTACAAAACGGTAACCGACGCGTCTCCGAGTCGGCGGTCTAACCCTGCTTGAGTGTTGAGTTGGCTCCTTATATCTGAAAAATACGTACATTTAATAATAAATATTAGGTACTAAAAAGGTTAAATACATATGTATAAGTATACTTGGTCTTATTGATCAGATAACTATATGTATATCAGTACACTAAATTTCATCAAAATCCGTTCAGTGGTTTTCTCGCTATGCGGCCACAGATAAAAAATTTAAAAACTGGATTCGGCTATTATATCGATAATAAAGACTATTTGAATAATATTTCCAAAAAAATATTACTAATAATAAACAGATTCAACTAGATAAAAACTTATTATAATTATAATATGTATAAAAGACATGCCGATTTGAAAAATTAATCAGTCAATATTTCATTCAAACAAAAACATTTAAAAGCTAACGAAACGATACAGTAGCCAATTAACTCTCTGGCGTTATGCCATGCTTCTATTTCAGTACCGAATGCCAGCCTAGCAATTGTTTTGTATACTTCTAGTATTACGTATTCTCAAAGCTTGCCAAATAGATACTAGTAGCGCCTGATTACTCATTGAGAAAACCTAATATCTACCACATATTGTAAATGACTATAATTTATAATAGATTTGGCAAATATATTATCTGTGGGACAGTGGTGCCAGCAAGCATTCGTCTATTTTAGCGCCAAGCCAGTTTACATTTAGAAACGCGTTTACTATTATAAAATATTATGTTACAGAGATATTTAAAGACCCCGAACTTGTAAAAAAAATTATATTGTTCTCATTTAAATATTAAATTGCTAGTTTAAATATAAATGCTGTTATTTAAGTTCCATGGCTACATGTTATGCAAAAATCTATAGGTACCTACTCGTAGGTACTTTAATATATGCCATATATTTCAATTAAACCCAATACTATATAATTACGTACTTATTCCTCTTCCTCCTCTTCTTCCTCCTCCTCCTCCTCTTCCTCCTCTTCTTCCTCTTCTTCGACCTCCTCAACCTCCTCCTCCTCCTCGGGCTCAGGCTCGTATATAGGCTCATCCTCTTCCTCCGCCTCTCCGGCCTTCACGTCCTCCTCGCCTTCGGGGGATTCGGGTTCACCCTTCTTCTTGCCGGGCCTCTCGCCGAACCACTTAGGCAGTCTCGCTATATAATTATGTATTTATTAGTATGTAATTATTAGGAAGTGTAGTCAGGTTTAAAGAATTGTTTCGATTTCGAAATATGTATTTACGATATACAAAATCTAGCTTAGGGTAAGCAAAAAAAATATTATAACGTCTGTTAAAAGTAATCTTAATACCAGGAATTCCCGAGACCTGAATTGTATATAATATTACATGTAAAATAAGTGAACTGGTGGATGTGAATTGTGAAGTTATGCAAAGTATTACCGTATCTTATTTAGAGTCAAAAATGTGTTGCTTGACATTCATTCTGGTATTTTATCATGTTCAGTGTAAATGTCTCATGTGAAGCTTACAGTTTGTATATTTTACTTACTATTTATTACATAAAGTGAACTCAAAGTACGAGCGGTGATTGTGAATTAACAAAATATTTTGCTAGGATCACGTTTAACACGTTTTCGTACACGTGCTCAAACTGAACATTAATTACCACACAACACAATATGGAAGGACATACACTTACACATTTACATTAGTACTTATTCCATTAAAATCGCCTACTTATTTTGGCATATGCCTTGCACTTCTTCAAGATTTTCTCATGATTTTTTTATAATTCGATCATATAATTAAAAACATTCGAAAAATACTGTACTAAATAGAGAAATATTTTTTTTTAATTTTGAATTTATACTGAGCTCACGTGGCTGAGGCACGCTCGCACTACTTACCCTTTTGCCTGCCGCCGAACTGGTCGGCTCTCTCTTGCCACACCTTCTCAAGGAAGTCCTTGTTCAGTTTTTCTAGGTCCTAGGAACGGTTAACACAAGGGTCAATTCGGATTCAAAATACAAAGGATTATGTCGAAGTTTATCCTTATTTTACTTCTGAGACATTGCCAAATCGATATCTAATCAATACGCATTTCCTCGATTCATTGCATATAAAAAAACGAAGAATCATGCAGACGAAATAATTTTGATTAGTTATCAATTTTGCTCCTGAAGTTGGCCTAAATCGCGTAACTAACGCAAACAAATGTCTTTATTTGACAATGTCCTGATAATCCGAGGGGTGCTCGATAACCCATGAGATGCAATCATGCAGATACAAACATGCCATTCATGGGGGCGAGTGTGGGAAAACAACATGACGCTACATCCGCATCTTACTTCTGGTGCGGTTCATGAACTCTTCCATCTTCTCTTTCCACATCTTTTCCAAACCCTCTGATGCTATAGTATCGTAACCCTGTATTTAAAATTTCTAGTTTATATCAGGTTTTGTTTGAACACTGATCTGTGCGCGGTATTCTATTTAAAGCATGTTTTAGGTTGACCTAAAGTCAAATGTAATCAAACCTAAAATCTAGAGCTAGCTAAGCGCTACTTTCAATTAATATGCCTTTAACGTTATTCAATTTTTTTGGTTAATGTTTAATTCTACGTCTATTACTATATTCAACATATACCTACAAGTATAAAGAGTAGGTTACAACTTACAGCGGCCTTTTTAAAAGAGCTTAAAACGACACTCAAATAACTTAAAGTATAAGTTTTACTTCCACTTCGTAACAATATATGTATCCCAAAACCCAAAAATACTTTACTTGTGTAAAGTCTGGAATTTATAACTTTTTACTTACACCCTCAAATAACTTCTTTTTGTCGTCGTAGGAACGTGTGTCGACGCGTCGCTCATATTTGGACGCAACTTGGATTTTGGGCTAGAAATAGTAAAAACGCTAAATTAGTTACAATTTCATTATCGTTACACTCAATTATAATCTTATAGCAGTAATACTCACGGGGTGCTTGCCTGTGAGTGCCTCGGGGTCGAGACCCTTCTTGAGAGCCTTGTGCCTCAGCTGTTGCTTCTGTCTTTCTTTGAGCTCTTTTAACTGTTAACGAAATAAAATGTAAAAACATTAATATGTATGCTACCAAAAATAACGTTTATTAAAATTAAATTTAATCTCATTGATATGCTTACATATAATTATTTTAAGGCCCGTAAAAATTGGCAATTCGTTACAAATATTTTGATCTAAATAATGTGATACTTACGTCATAGTCCTGTCTCTTTTGCCTCTCCTCGAGATCGTACTTCTCAGTCTCGAGTTTGACGATGCAGTCCCAGAGCTCCACCGCCTTCTGCCGGAGTTTGTCCACGGACAGGCCCTCGATGTTGAGGGGCTTGATGCGGATCGAAAGGGAAATTTTCTTCTCTTCCTCCAACTGTTCCTTGGTCTTGTTGCGCTCGAGTTGAGCGTTGGTTAGGCCGAACTGTAGAATAACATTTACGGTAAGAAATGAAATGAAAACTTACGATATTAAGTATAACGTATGAAATAGGGTCTTACGTTATCGCTCCTCTTTTGGATAGTGAAGTTAGGTCCGGTCTTGCTGGATGCATCTTTCATGGCCTGGAGCATAGCCTGGCGTTTCTTTTCGGCCTCCTCGAGCCTCTGCCTCTTCTCTTCGATGTCACGCTGTTTCTTTTCTTCGATCTCACGAATCCTTCTTTCTTCTTCTTCCTTCTTCTTTTGAGCGAGGCGCTTTTCTTCTTCAGCGCGAGATACCTTAACATTTTAAATTATTGGTCAATTCGATTGCCACTGAAATGTAAAAGCTTCTCATCTATCAATAATTTTGATTATTTTTAAAGGAAACAACAGAGAATAGTAAAAACGAATTTTCAATTGAATAAAAGGAATTAATTATTATTTTGCTAAATTACCTTGCGCTTAGCCTGCTTCTCTTTGAGGCGTTTCAGCTCGTCCTCCTCCTTGGCCCTTTGTTTGCGCCATTCGTTGATATATTCTTTCAACTGTTCGTCCAAGTCCGACCGCTTCTGATCTTGACGCTGTTGTAAAAAATATGGGAATTAGATTATTATGTATCGTTTTCATGTGAACTTTTAAAACCTACGCGTGTTTCATTTAGATTTCATCATTATTTACACTCAAATATAAAGCTTTAATTTTGTTGTTTTATTTCGAAGTTAAGTTAATCTAAGTAACTACCATTCCGACTATAAAAATTCTTATCACATTTTAAAGCATGTTGTGGAAGGTCATACTCTAAAAACGCACAGCGATCCTTAGGATAAACTGTGTTGGAGTTGCTGCGAGCGAAAGGTAGTATAAGCAAATGCTTATTACAAATTATATAAGAATATTTGATTGATAATTACCTTAATAAATTCTGGGTCTCCCTCACCCCTGGAAAATTAAATAATTGATTAATATTTCATTAACTTTATAAAATCTTTGTTAATATTAAAACCGCCATTGTCACGGTTCACAATACATATAGCGTTACAATTTGTTACGATGAAGTTATTATTTTTGATAATATTTTAATTTGCCTTATCTTATTTTGAATATTGTGTCGTTTCAGCACGTTAATGGTTCATCAGCTTATATCATGTTATACAACGAGCATCGTTAACACTTACAATATACACTGTTAAACTCTTTTTAACTACATGTACCTGTTTTGCTATTAAAATAACAATAATATTATTACAACATTTGTCAATAAAGCAGTTTTGTTTTGTGTCTTTGTATTTGTAAATGTTTTATCTGTGGCAAGTATACGGATATGAACATGGTATTATATCTCAAGGACAATGGTTTATATACAAAAGAATATATAGTAGGCCATGCTCCAGTTATTTCGGTCCGATCATGCAATTAATTACTTTGGAAAAGATCAGGAGAACTCTGCGAGTTATCCGTTGACCGACATCTAATTTCTTAGCGGGACGGCGCGGGCGCAACACGGTACTTTCAAAAATAGAACGCCCACTGGTTTATATAAATAGCGTTCGAACAGTGTTTAATCTTCCATCCAACGATCTTGTGAGATCGTGGACATGATATTTCTAGTATTTGGAATAGAATGCGCCCGGGCCTTATTAGTTAATGAGAGGATTACAGAGTTAGTGACACCACAGAGAGCGGTGCAACTTACGCGATCGATGGTCTACTCCTAGAAACAGAAAATAACAATCAGCCTCTACTACACTTTACACTTCACTACTCCTCAACTTCGAAATCACAGATAAATAAATAAAAAAGCAGTGAGAAGATTATTTTGCGCATCCAAAATAAAAAGTTACTAGTGTTTGTAACCAGAATTTAAATTTCGTATAATATCCTGATTGGTTGTTCATTCACCCAGTGCAAAGATTAATTTTGTTTCCAATCACAGCCTTTGCATATCGATTTTATGACATTCAGTCACTAAAAGCGAAGCGATTTTATTTATGTTTATTTTTATAACTATAGTATACTCACTCTTGTTTGGGAGCGGGCCTTTTTCATGAAACGGCAACGGCAGCAGATGGGGAAAAAATAAACAAAATTAGACATTTATACTATTTTTTCAATATTTCATTGATAAAACTGGACAAAAGCATATTTTATTAGAAATTTTATTGCATTACACGAAACGAACAGTTACTTACCTTCGAGCTGACTGATAACCAAGATCAACAATATTAGTTTGATGTTAGAAAGTACTTCAGAAATTAATAAAGCACATGTCGGAAGCGGAGCTTCTAGAATGTCGAAAGTCTGAAAGCAACAAAAGCGAAGATTGAGCAGAAGCATTAGACAGAAGTCTAATCTTAGCCTAACGAGCGTGTGCAAGAGTTGTATCAACCAAACACGCCACTTACTTCCTGTAACAAAAGAGATAATAGGAGTTGGTGAGGGCGTGCAGCTAAACGAAGTATGGAATGAAATGAGGATTCAAGTGTGTCCTTAAATTTTTATATTTTGACACTAATAAATGAAATTTGGCTTGCTAGTCTAAAAGAAATTTGGAAAAATTTGCAAGGCATAGATACTAGGCCTCTAAAGCTTAAGTTGAAAACCAAACAGGATTCTAAATGAATCTAAACTTTAGGGGAGTCAAATAGAGTACTTCATTAAAAATACTTACGACTCCACGACTTCTTCTTCAACTTCCTCCTCTTCGGAGCCACTGTGGAATTTAGAAACGATATTAGAGTATTCCCTAAATGTGGGGCAACACCGTTTTCAGGGTAATTAGTAAAGGTTAGTAATGTAGGTTCAAATCATAACTGAAGGGGCGTCGAACATTTGCACCGGTTAATGTGTCCATAATCGATATTTACATTTTGCTGTTTCGTGTGTAAGTATATCAAAGAAGTGTGTACAAGTAAAAATATATTGTAATGAAATTTTGTATAATTTTTTTATTTGGGAAGTTACAATATACTTACGAATATTCCTCTTCGTCAGACATGTTGGTGATTTGTTATTCTGTAAAACAAGAAAATATTACTCAATAAATGGGTCTATGTATTGTTTTATCGATCTTGATGAAATTCCATTTGACTTATATTTTAATAACATTCGGTCCTGCGTCAACACTAACACAATGTTATATTTATACTGGTTATCTTAAAGCAATTGACGATCCAAATAATTGGATCCAAAAAAAAAATTACGGGAAATTATATCCGCAATTTAAAATGACTTAAACTTTAATATAAAATAGATTAGGCAACTAAAATAAATAATAAATAGTACACATACTAAATTAGTAGGGGTACCTTTAGGAACATTATGAATTAGACACTTGTCGTCGTTAATTTTTAAAAACAATAACAGTTCTTCCTTTATAAATATAAACTATCAGTCTTATTAAATCAGTACTCAATAAAGCTCTTTAAAGTTGGCTGGATTTAAATTTGCCAATTTGCCTTTAAAATAACTTGATACATAATATATTAATCGTCAATAAAATCAATCAATCAAATCGATGTGCCAAGTTACTAATATAGCTGCAGGGTTGCACGTCAAAACTCATAATCATTAAATAATCTCATTGTTTATGAAGTTCAATCTATTTTGGGCGGTTTTATCTTTCCGACCATTAGGTGCACCCACGCCCCGCCGCCCGCCGCCGCCCGCCCCCAGGCTTTTGGCAAAGGTTCAAAGTTAGATCAAAATTGGTTTGCGTTCAGTTTAGCATTACATAGGATAATGGCTTCCCATTTTCTTAATTTTCTTCTTCATGTTTCTATGTTTGTATAATTTATTAATATGTCTACTTTTTGAAATATATTAAAAAATGAATCTTTTTTATTTTTTGCTCCTTAAAATGCCTAATAATTGTACAAATACAAAAAATGCATGAAAAATCATATATGTCATATCAGCTTTTTTTCTAAAAATGTATTTTATTTTTTGACGAATGTTTCTAACCCCTTTCTTTACTTTAAATAACATATTTAACTTTTTAAATATTAATTAATTTAATTTATTAATAATAAATATTATTAAATAAAAAATTACACTATTCATAGAGTACTATAGAATATCAATTTTCTTGTGCAATATCTTATTCTATCTTTTTTTGTAAGAACTTAAAAATTAGTTGGGTACATTTTATTTTATTAGAATTTCTTTATTTCTGTACAAATATTACTTTTATTCACAACATGCGAATGTACTGTTTGTGCAATATCTTTTATAGTTTTTAAAAACTACCTCTCTAAATTTTTGCATAGAACAAAAATTTTACAACAATTTTCTGTTTTTGGCAAAAAATGTGATTCCAGTGTACAGTGTGTAGTGTGTCAAGTGTAAAAATAAATGTTTAGTAATAAATTAATTTAGTACAAATTTATGTAACGTGCACAAGTGTAACGTAATCTCGCGCGGTTCTATTTTGGCGCTGGCCCGATTTGGCGTTGCAATTATTTTTATCCCACGTTTTAAACTTCAGTTTTCCAAAAACTCTGGTTTCCGAACGCACTTAGGGTTGCTACACACTGTACATGGTAATTTTTCACTGCACTACACTGCACTTACGTCGCACGGGTAGAAGCGGTCACTTAGTTACGGTTGCTCGACCAGCACAGCGACGTTGGAATGTGGAGTCCGCGGCGACCAAGGCGGCTCTGACCGGCCGGCGGTGATCCGCGCGTTAGCTGCCCCCCCGCGGGTTAAATTTAGCCGTAGTCATTTTTGTGCCGAAAGCCAGCTCCGGTTTCTAAAGAGACCAAAACCCTGCTCGCAATTTCAAGCAGGACGCAAAGGGCGTGGCTCCCTGACATAATATCTCTTCATTTTATATTTACGCAGAGCATTTCACTGCTGTGCATCACTGTCAAGAAATAACAAGAGACACATCTTAACTAAACATTAACATACGTAAACATATTAATAAAACGAGATGAAAGAATTTGAATTTTCTATATGTAAACAATATTTTCACAAAAATATTTCATATTATTAGATGCCGGTAATATATTTTTAGTATTACAGATGTTGCTTCATACATAACATACGAGTGCCTATTAATAATATATTTATATTATTACAATATGTGATTAATAATAATAATAATATAAATTGAAAAATTTAACTCTGCTGTGTCAAATATGTCCTAAGCAAATAACTCGTAAATCCTTAGTTTAAATGTTCATGGATTGAAAGTAAAAAAAAAACAAATTGTTGGAATTTAGTTTTTTGGTAGTGCAAAAAAATATTAAATTATTTTTAGGGTACCGTACCTTATATTAGGATCACTTTGTTATCCGTCTGTCTGTTTGTCAAGACCTTTTTTCTCAGGAACGCGTGGAGGTATCAAGCTGAAAGTCATATAAAATACTCAGGTCTACTCTCCCTTTGAGCTGTGAAAAAAGCAAACTTCTAAGCCAACGCAATCAAGAGATACAGCCGTTTATGCTGCAAATTTTCGACACAAATCAATTTTCGCAAGTGAATCATAACTTACATGGTACTTTCCGTGAACTCAGAATTTTGGAATTTAGTGCGAAGCAACGTCTTATAGCACAAATAAAGGAAAATTGCGAAAACCATAAATTTTTAGTTTACATAATATAATAAAAATGATTTTAATAATTTTAAACTCACTATACCCCATCCTTCATGAACGCGTAGAGGAATTAAATTGAAATTCTTATCAAATACTTAGGTCTATAATACCTTTAAGCTGTAACAAAATCAAACTTCTATGCAATCAAAAGAAACAGCAATTTAAGCGCATATTTCAAAACTCGTAACTACACTCAAGGGAATCAAAACCTAAAGGATACTTCCAGTCGACCTAAAATCTTGAAATTTGGCATGAAGCTATGGGCACTCATACAATTTAGAGCCTAGAGGACTAGATTATTGTTATAGATAATGGTACGGAACTCTTCGTGCGCGAGTCAGACTCGCACTTGGCCGAATTTTTTCTACTCCTCCTACTTCATCAATTTTTCAAGAACATGTTTAGAAAAGGCAAATTATATTTGAGATTAAATACATCGAAAGGTCCTTTTTAGCAACATCTTTAAAATCTAATTCATTTCGTGGTGACCGTACGTGAGTGTTTTTCACAAAAAATGACCATAAAGAAATCGGCTTGTCCCACAACTTCAAATATTTTTATTTTATTCTTTATATACCACATGTGAAAAATGAAATTTTATATGAGTTAGGTAAATGTTTTAAAATCGAATTAAACTAAAAATGTCCGTAAAAAGCGGACAGTTATTTTTATATTAAAAAAAAAGCAAAATAGGAGGTGAAGATTTCGTGTGTCCCATGGTGCTCTCGGAGATTTCAAATACATCTCATTTGATAAATATTAGTCTTTGAGTATGCGTAAGTGTTTGAACATAGTCTCTGTATATCTAAAAGTGTCTTTTCAGTCTTTATGTGATATATTTATAGTTATTTTGAAAATTATCATTATTTTAATGTTGTCCTACGAAAATCACAGTACCGGAAAATCCAGTTGCGTCACGGTAAATTTGATATCTTACATAAGACAAAATCTACAATTTGTATTTTTTTTGCCTTCCTGGCAACATTATCATCGTTTAATGATACCGCCATTATTGTTTTAAACGTAAATTGCGACAATAATTGAGACGAAAGTGTTGGTGTCTTCGGCGTACAAAAAAAGTTTTCTGGATAGTGACAGTATTTAAAAGGTAAATAAACTCGTTTTCTTTACGTATAATATTATATTTAAAACATATACTAACCTATATTAGATTAGTAAAGCTTAACACAAGGTATTTTAACTAAATATTCGTTATTTTTAATTTTAAAAGTTCCCTGGGATGAAAACGTCACGTCCTGTGCGTCATGTGACTTACTACCGGAACAAAATCGTGACGATCTTGAATTGTAAAGCTTAACGTATAACGAAATATATTTTAATTTTGTTAAATTAATTAATTAAATAATTTTATTTTAATTTTGTGAAACTAATTGTGATAATTTGGTATTGTAAAGAGGTAAAATTTGTATTGTTTGTTTGTACGTAGATAATCTCCGCAACTATCATCATTGGATTTAAAAAAAAAAGTGTTGTACGTTTTCTAATACCTGCGTGTTCCCTATATACTTACTATACTCTATGCTGCGTGGTGTGTATGTTTCCGACTGCATAATATTAAAATCCCGTTTTCCATTTAATAAGATATAGCCATGATACCTTTTTTGTTTCAGGTCAAAGTTCGAATTATGCATACTTACTCGTATGAATGATCACTCTGCTAGCAACTATGGTAGTCTATTGGGATGTTGACAAAATTTTAACATATTTTGATTTAAATCAATGTTAAAAGCGATATCAGAAAATTACTGCAGTGCTCCTTATTTTGGTTCTCTTTACATGCATTGGATTTACGAACATTTTCTCCAGGATGAGTGTGAGATCTATGTGGGAGGAAGTAGTTATTGGAAATAGTAATTATTTCGTTCGTTTCGTCGAAGAAGAAAATCGCGCTTACCGCAGCAGAAAGGGCAAAGAAATATTGCGAAAAATTTAGGCAAAATCCTGAAAAATTTGAAGTTCAGCTCCAAAAACAGTTGGAAAGACTAAAAAAGAATCGAAAGAAGGTTACAGATCTAACTTTATATTTTTTAATTCTTATATGTATAAAATAGGTATGAAAAATCTAAAAAAAAAAGGTCTTATTAATAATATTAAGTTTACGCTTTTTTCTTTGTGATTGTGTTTGAACCGGCAATGTGGACGCTGCTCAAACTATTCCTATTCGTCACACAATTTTCGTAATAGTCACAGTCCCATATTCTGAATGATACAAAAATGGTTTTAAAATATTTATTTTTCGTTTTATAGTATTTATATTGTCATTATCAGTATTTTGTTATTGCCAAAAACTCCTCACTTTGCTTGATTTTTGAATTTGTAACATGTATCATTAGTAATGACAACTTTTCAAGTGCGACGTGTCCGAGAAGTGACGAACATGAAACTATTTCGCAGATTATTTTTTAATTTGAAAGAATTATACTACCTTTTTTTTATTTTTGGATAGATTTTAGGTATATCTTTATGCGAATATGAGTTAATTTTGTTTCCTGAACCTGGTTGTTTTATTTCTGATCGATTATATCTTGTGACTTACAGGAATACTTTGCATCATATGCTGACAGAAAAACTTGAATATTTCTTATTATAATGGTTTAATTTTAATTAAAATAGCATATTTAGCTAGTTAATAATCTATTCTTTAATACCAGAGTAAATATAAACAAATTAATGTAATGCCAAAATTATATTTCCTGATCGTCACAGGGTCATCTTTTCTGAAAAACACTCACGTACTTCGATATTGCCCATTGGCTAGCATTGAAAATATTAATGAACTGTAATTTTAAATGAAATGCTTTGCTAGGGCCCATCCTTTTATATTATGGTTATCCCAGAGGACGTACCTACTATCTAAACTTTTACATTAAAATGTAGTCATGATTTTTAATCTGAGAGATTTTTTCTCTTCGTCTTAAAGAGCAAAGTGACATATTGTCCCGATTTGTTTGTACGGGCACGTGTATTAGTATAGAATATTATAAGTTCTATATTTTTGTAACTATATGTAGATGACTTTCACTGCCTTTCACTGCTTTATAATTAGTAAAAGTGCCTTTTATGAATATGCACTACAAACTGAATGCTAATATCTAAATAATTATTACGGAAATTGGATTTACAAAGCGTAAAATAATTCAGAGTCATTTAATCGATCCTAGATAAATATATTTTGTATCAAATAAGTAAATAAAAGTATTCAAAAAATATATCTTTTCAGAAAGAGACTTTGTTTTTCGCAACATGGTAATACCCGGTGTCATTTTCACAATAAATACTAATCCAACGACACCGTTGAAGCTAAAATCCATCGAGCCGTTCAGGCTTCAAAGTGTGCCAAACAATTGAATTTGGCACCATAATACGCCATATTGTTGTTTTTTATTTTGATATACCCAGTGTCACTAAAAGTAAATACGAATCTAACGGCCCCTCTCAAGCTTAAATCCGCAGAACGTGCCAAACAATTATACATATTCTCGAAAAACATAACCCTCCTTCTGGCGCAGAAAGGTAAAAAGTATTCTATAATCTGTCGATTAGGTAAGCCCACTGACCTCTATAATACCACTGGACTAGCTGTTGTCAACGTGCTATTGTGGCTGCTTGATATTCGCCATTTTGGCGCTGTCCGCCGCTGTCGGACGTAGCGAGAGTTTGTGGTACTAAAACTAATGATGTCGATAATTAATCAATAACCGTATCATCATAATTACTATTTATGTTATGTTAAGGCTGTATGGACTATAGTTTTTTGCCTTCCCCTATTGGGGATAAATTTTAAAAACAAACAACAACAATCAACACGTCATGTTATGTTTGTCAATTGTCAAAAATCAAAATATTTCAAGTTTGTTGTCAATGGCGTGGTCGGTGGTAGTTTTATTTGAATTTTTTACCGCCGCTGTATTTATTTATTTATATATTTAAATGAATGAAATGAATTAAGAGAATGAATTCTGTTACTGAAAAATGCCACGAAAAAGTATCAACTCCGAAACGTCGACGGCTTGGACTACGAAATCGTCTAAGACCGGCTCAAATTTTGGCTAAGGAAGTAAACAATTCTTTCATAAATAGTTCTCCAGTTCATTTACGAGTCGCCACAACAAGTCTTCCTTTTGTACCTGATAAATGCGAGTCACCACCGTTACCATGCAATCAAGTTGAATATTTAAGCGATTCAACAAACAATTCTTCTACAACTGATAATATACCCTGCTCTCCTGGCGTCTTTGAATCTTGTTTTTTTAAAGATGTAGAAAATTGGGAATCTTTTATAGCTGGTAAGCACGATACATGTAATAAAGAGAATATAAAAGAAGAAGCTGTAGATGAAATAAATAATGACATGTTTATATCTAAGTTAGAACCTAGCTGTGCACAAGAACAGATTACTAGTAATATCCTCACTGGCAAATGTGAGAAACAGTTAAGAGATGAAGTTGAAGAGAGTTTTGATGTATTACATCAATCAATAATAAATATAAATTGCAATAATGAAACAAGTACTTTATTTGATACAAAAGATTCATTTCTATTAGATATAAGAGAAAGTGGTATAATCAAAGAACAATCAAATTCAAAAAATGAAGCTTTAGAATCCAAATTCAATGAAGTAAATCATGATATTAATACTTTTTATGGTTTACCTATGATCGTAAAGGGACTATTTAAATCATATAGAAATATTGAAAAATTTTATGGTAATAATTTTTTTTCCTAATGTCAAAAAAAAAAAA
The DNA here is from genome assembly GCA_951802675.2 of Boloria euphrosyne. Classification (NCBI taxonomy): domain Eukaryota; kingdom Metazoa; phylum Arthropoda; class Insecta; order Lepidoptera; family Nymphalidae; genus Boloria; species Boloria euphrosyne. The sequence goes on along the minus strand of OX637875.1, from coordinate 951,699 downwards.
CTTCTATTTTTTTGTTCAAATTTTTTAAGTTACTAGTTTTATAAATTTTAGACTGGCAGGAAGAGTGTCTCAGTTTAAAAGCAATAAAAGAAAGAAGGAACTTAATATATGCCTTACCTACCAGTGGAGGAAAGACATTAGTGGCTGAGGTACTGATGTTGAGGGAGGTGTTAAATAGGAAACAGAATGCACTATTTATTTTACCATTTGTTGCAATTGTACAAGAAAAGGTAAGGATCAAAGAGTATCAATATCCCAACACAATATGTATTTGTTTATTTATTATTTTTCTTATTTCCATGCTTTTCCTTTTGGAGTAGATGACACAGTAAGTTTTCAGATTATATTAGTTTTTACAATCATCATAAGGTAGTAATAGCTGTAACAATTAACTTTTAAATTTTTATTAACTAAAAAATATTACTTAATAATTAAATTACTTTCTAGATCTGGTCCTTATCCCCATTTGCTCTCCAACTAGAATTTCTATTAGAAGAATATGCAGGTGGCAAAGGTCACTTACCACCAAAGAAAAGGCGTAAAAAGAATAGTATTTATATCGCTACTATTGAAAAAGGACTTGCTTTGATCAGAAGTTTAATTGAGTTAAACAGATTGAATGAAATTGGTTTAATAGTGGTGAGTAACATATTTTTATGCCTAAATATATACATTACTTATCTCTCTAATTTATGATTGTTTACTTATTTATGATTGACTCATATATTATTAAATTCATTTTATAGGTGGATGAACTGCATTTAATAGGGGAGGCTGGTCGAGGGAGCACACTGGAAATGTTGCTGACCACTGTGATATTTGCTAATCGTAAGTTTTATTACATTTAAAAAAAGATACGTAATTATGACAACACTGTAGCAAATGTTCTACACCTTCTTATTAAGTGTTTGATTTTGGGTAACGCCCAAAGGGCAACACCCAAAATCAATATTAACATTATTTTCTATTTATATATTGAAAAATTATTATTTTTTTACAGAAGGAATACAAATAGTAGGTATGAGTGCTACAATAGGGAATTTACCAGATGTAGCCAAGTTTCTCAATGCAGATATATTTGAGAAGCAATTTAGACCAGTCGAGCTGACTGAGTATGTGAAACTTGGTGATACCCTACATAAGATAGTATGGAATAACGGACTGGAGATTGTACCTGATAGACAGTTGAATTTTGATGTAAGTTAACCTGTTTTGTCATAAATTGGAATATTAAATAATTAATAAGCTACAGGTATTGATTGCATATTTGTTCTGTTTCTACAAAGCAGTCAATTTCATGATGTTATTGTTCTTTCTGTACATGTATTTTAAAAATTATTGTGTTGTGGACATTATTATTTATTACACATAGAGTGTTCTAGTTCTGTGGTAAACTAGTAACTACTAACTAAGCTTATGTTACGGATACCAGATTGTTGATACACTACACATATAACTTTGAATATGTGCATATTATAAATATAAACATTCATGACTGGAGTACAAATATCCATGCTCAACCCAACCCCCCAACACTGGCACAGTAAGTAGGGTCACTAGTAACTAGTACTTTTCACTCTCTCACAGAAGACCGGCGTGAAGTGGCAGCTATGCTGTCGCGTTTCGTCCGGTGAGTGAGAGTCCGGGAGGCCCACTCCCCATCCCTACTCCCGTCCTTCTCCTTCCTCCCTCCCTCCCTTTCCTGAAAGGCCGGCAACGCATCTGCAAGCCCTGTGGTGTTGCAGATGTCCATGGGCGGAGGTGATCACTTACCATCAGGTGAGCCTCCTGCCCGTTTGCCCCCATTGTCCCATAAAAAAAAAAACTGTGTATGTTGACGGTGGGTCACTGTGTGGTGTGCGGGGCAGTACTCGGCGGCGGGCGCGGCGCGGGACCCGGACATGCTGGGCGGGCTGGTGGCGGAGGTGGCGCCGCGCGCCGGCGTGCTCGTGTTCTGCCCCACCAAGCGCAACTGCGAGAACGTGGCCGCGCTGCTCTGTCAACTGCAGAGAAAGTGAGTCTACCGAAGTTCAGTTCATATAGTCCTTAAAGACACAGTCCGTTTTTTGTTGATTAAACAATTTGTCAGTTTTAAATAAAAAAAAAAGATGAAGAATATGTCGATCTCAGCTTTGGACTGATATTATAATACGAAAGTAAAAAACATTAGTATATCATATATCAAATTAACAGCTGTGCACTAAATGCATATGAAAGTATATTATGGTACTTACATAAAGAAAAAGTGCGTGCGTACAAAGTGCACATGTCAGAAGTGAAACTTCTTTGTTTATAAATTTAACGCACTGTTTACACACTGTATAAATACAACGAGTAATGTGGTGGCGCTAACTCTTCACCGTCTCTGAGCGCCTGGTAGGTACTTGATTTCCGTGTTTGTGTCTCTATGGACTTACTTTTTCGTTTTTTGAAATCACATTTGATTTCATCGAGTTTGAAATCACAACGATTTTAAAGAAGTTTCTTTCAATAGTAGTAAGATTCGAGTGAATGTGTAGTATTGCCTCCGCAGGGAGATGCTGCAGCACCGGGCGGCGGAGCGCGCGGCGCTGGCGGCGGCGCTGCGCGCGGAGGGCGCGGGCGCGGCGCTGCAGCGCGGCGCGCGCGCCGGCGTCGCCTACCACCACGCCGGCCTCGGCGCCGAGGAGCGCGCGCTGCTCGAGCACGCCTTCAGGTCAGTACGTGGTTTGACTTGGTGGCCGCCTTCACTTGAGTGGTTTTGCGGGACACAACTTATGGGTTTGCGTCATCGATATGTTACGTGTATCATCATATATTTTGATCATTATGTCTAATTATTACAATAGTTATAAGTATATTACATATTATGAACTATTTATACTATGATAATTAAAAAAAAATCTATGGTATATTATTAGGGCGAGCGAACCGAGACCTAACACTATCCCACAACCTAAGCACTATCTATCACGTCTATAGATTTGTGCTTTAACATAGTAATTTAATTTCATACCTAGATGTGTTATCTGTCAAAAAATAATAATATATAATTTATAACTAATAAATAAAATGAACAATTACAATTTTGTGTTCGTTGGATCAGCTCAGCTCTTTGCTAGTTAAAATGAAATGTAAAATATCCGATTAAATGTAAGTTTACCCTCGCAGGTCGGGCGTGATCTCGGTGCTGTGCTGCACGTCGACGCTGGCGGCGGGCGTGAACCTGCCGGCGCGGCGCGTGCTGCTGCGCGCCCCGCGCCTGGCGCGCGCCTTCCTCACGCTGGCCGCCTACCGCCAGATGGCGGGCCGCGCCGGCCGCGCCGGCGTCTGCGAGGCCGGTCAGCAATGCTCTCTTTATCACTATTCATACTAAATAGTAAAACATATTCTTTTCCTATAAAAATATATATTACGAGTGTTTGGGCAACAAGGGAAATTCTAAGTTTTTATTTCGATAATTAGTTGCGAATGCGAATTCAATATATCTTTCTAACGTGCACGTAAGCTGGTTCCGTGTCATCCATCATAAGTAAGCGGCGGCTGCCGGAGTTCCGTCATTTACTCCGCGCCTCGCGACCTATTATCTATGAGCAACGAGTATTGTTCGTTTGAGATTTCTTTATACCAAACATCAATTTGTCATGTTCTAAATAAAATAATCATTAAATAATATTTTTTTATAATTAGGTAATAGTAGTCATTACATTACAAAATTATCGCTAATATATACATACATAACAAATTTCAAGAAATATCAAATGTATGTAACAATAACATAGCGCTTTAACTAGGTGAAAGTATAATAATATGCAACGCACACGAGTGGCCGCAGCTGCGCGCCGTGCTGGGCGGCGGGCTGGCGCCCGTGCGCTCGGCGCTGGCGCCCTCCGCCGCGTCGCTGGTGCTGAGCGCGGTGGCGCTGCGCCTGGCGCCCTCCGCGCGCGCGCTGCGCCGCCTGCTGGCCGCCACGCTGCTCGCCGTGGCGCCGGAAGACCCGTGAGTCGTGCCACTATACTATACTAATATCACCGTCATCAGCCCTTTTTTTTTAATGTCCCACTGCTGGGGGTGGGCCTCCCTCAGTTCGAGGGGGATCAGGCCATAGTCCACCGCGCTGGCCCTCGCATAACTGTTGCTTCATTACGATCATAGTATACTTTTGACCTGGCTTATTTTACAGACTGTTGTTTTATGCTTTTTACACGCTTTTTATTAGCTTCACCTGTATGTTTGTATGTTTGTAACCGACTTTAAACGGCCAGATTTCGTTCAAACTTTGTAGATTTATCGAGGACCGATGACAATACACTAATCTATATATATAAAAATGAAACCCGTTTTCCGTTGTCACGACATAGCATGAAAACGGCTTGACCGATTTGGCTAATTTTGGTCTTGAATTATTTGTGGAAGTCCAGGGAAGGTTTTAAAGGTGAATAAATATGAAAGTTGTGCGGAAAAAAAGGAAATTAAAAAAAATCTTTATAACATTAATGGCGTTTGACGTATCATGTTATTACCGTTGCCATGGTGCGTGCAATGGTAATTAAATCAGCGAATACATACTAGGAGGTGCGAAGTAAATGTTGTTTTGCGAATGCGTAATAAAACATTTCACCGGGAGGAAAAGTTTATAAAAATTTATATGTGGACAGAACAACGTCTGTCGGGTCCGCTAGTTTGATATATAAACCGAACTAAAAAGTAGAAAATAAATAATAGTTTAAAAAACTAATTTACAAACAGCTCCCTCTAGTATTGTATATAGATTACACATTTTGTTCAATAGATGGCGCTTTTTAGAAACTAAAAAGCAAAAAATAAATAATAGTTTAAAAAAACTAAAAACACGCTTTTTATAGAAAACCAAACTAAAAAAAATAGAAAATAAATTTTAATGAATTTAAATTAATTATTTGATTTTAAAAAAAGCGTGGAAAATTAAAAAAAAATTATCATTATAGAAAATGACAAAAAATGAGTTAAAAAGTATAATCTATACAAATATTTAAAAAAGTTAATTTTACTTTAATGTTGATTTTATTTTTATGTTGATCTTATTTTATTATAAATTATTAATAATTCCTCACTAAAGCATTAGCAATATGAACGAGCCCTATGACTACAACCACTTGCAAGCATTAGTAGGCGGACCTAGACATTTTCTGTCCTTATCAGTTTTTATGCAATTGTGGGACAAAGAAATAGCCTATACAATCGTCTAATGGAAATATCTAGATAGACCAATTATGCGGGACATAAATGGAGAAAACCCGACTTGTCATACTTAATTTTATATGACACTCGGGAAACATCTGTAGGGTTGACGCTATATGTAATTATTAACATAGCACTACAGTGTTTTAACTTCACAATCATTTCTTCTTCACAACCTTATGATAAATTACAATTTTTTTTCAGATCAACGAGCACAGATCAAGTATGCGACGATGCCATACAGTCGTTGATAAAAAATGAAGCTCTAGAAATAGTGAGAAAAGCCAACCCTGAGGATGGAGATGTGGAGTTCGCTGTCAGTACGATGGGGATGGCTGCTATAAAAGGTTGCTAATATAATCATTTAATATTGATATTATTACTATTGCTTACTAAAAATTAAAGTTCATAAATAAATATGTTTAGACATTATTACACACAGCGCCATCTAGCTCCGTGGTAAGCTACGAGACTCGTGTTACCAGATAGTTGATATACTACATATATTATAACTTAAAAGACGTACATATTATAAATATAAACACCCATGATTGGAGTGCAAACATTTGTGTTCAACAAATGCCCCAAGTGGCATAGCAAGTAGGGTCACTACAAACTGTGCCTAACGTGTCTTTCAGTTCATAGTACAAATTAAACTGTTCATACCGGTAAATATATGTTGGGACGGTACACACATCGCCATTGTGTTCCATGGTAAGCTACGAAGGCTTGTCTCACGGATACCAGATAATTGATACAATACACTTATATAACTTTAAATACATATATATAATATAAATGAAGGGTACAAGGGCAAAACAAAGAATGTCAATTTTTTTTTTAAATTAACATTGCAATCTATCCCTGTTTTCCAATTACAGCACTAAGGCGCATTTTGCGGCATAATGCTCAACGTTGAATGTTCCAACTACAACAGCGCTTCGCACAATCGAACACTGTTTTGTGTGATGCTGTGTTACAAAAAGAAAATATACCGTGTATCGATGAAGGTTACAAGAGTAATAAACATTGACTTTTTTTTATATTCCACGTTTATAATGTAGGGTTCTTATTATATATTAATTTATTAAATGAAATACGAGATCAATTCACTGGCATTTATTAAATAACGTCTACATAATACAAGCATTTGATACCGACTGGCGTACAGCGTGAGGACTTACTCTAACTTGCTGAATCAGCTATAACATGTGTCCCTACAGTAACCTCCCTCTTAAAAAAAAATATGCAAAAAAAAATATATTTAAATACACATCATTTAGCAATACTTTAAATTTTAAACACAAAATTCATAAACATTTATAACCATGACGAGAACATATTGTTGTTCTTCTATTACATGTAATTTAATACGATTGACATACTTTCAAACTGATACAAATATAATAAACAAGTTTAAAAAAATATATATATGCTATTATTATTTCCTACATGAATGTAATATAATTTATATAATTCAACCTGATATAATTAGAGGTACCTTAAAATTTTATATTCAGAACAATTACATACTTATAATACAATTCTACGTACATTACATTACACAAATCCAGTGCATGTGTCCTTTCCGGTTTGAACCTTAGGTATAGATGTTGGTTGAGTAACTTGCGTGATAGTGAAAGGGAGTTGAACGTTTTTCTCAGCTCTTATTTCTTTCTTTAACCACTTGCGCATATTATTACGACATCTCACAAATAAGAAATAGGCAAAAGCAACCACCATAGCTGCGATAACAACCAATATTCCCACCGTATAATATTGTAGATTTTCTAGGTGATCTATGGTTGTCTGGTTAATAACGTTCACTTCCTTTCGTTCCTCTTTAATCGAATTATTGCCCATTTTTAATTATAAAAATATAAAACAAAGTATTATCTAAATCGGTAACAATAGTTGCTTACTTTTACAGTGTTCGTACTAAAATAATTATCTTATATACTCTTTACTTTATTATATTTATTTAGGCTATGAATTTATGACACAACAATTTACATATAATTTTTCGTTACATACCTACACAATTTTATGCTTAAAAATACTTTTCAGCATTAAATTTGTTTTTAACTTATTTCGTCAATACAAAAATCGTACTGGCCGTTTAATATTTCGCCCACTACGTGTTTTAATAATTTGTTTATCACAAGGTATTGTTACACTAGGTATATTCTTATTACTATTGTCACATACAGTTTTTTTTATATAACTATCATTATTGGTAGCACAAAAATTACTAAATGAAACGTCATCGTTAAGTACATATGCGGGTTTTAACCTATCTATAGATATATTAATGTTCCTATTCGGTAAAGAAATTTTGAAAAATTTCGGTGTTCTCTCCAATACTTCGTATGGCCCTGAATATGCAGGGTTCAATGAGCAACGATTTGTTTCGTTTCTAACAAAAACAAATTTAGAATTATTTAGGTCGGGGTGTACAAATAAATTATTTTGTACTGTACTTTTTTGAGGTGTCGGTTTAATTTTATTAATACTTTCTCTAATTTTTTTACATATTCCGTGTCTGTATAGCTATGAGTTACGTTAGCGCCACAAAACTCACCTGGTAACCTTATGTTAGTACCGTAAACCATTTGTGAGGCACTTATACCATTATCTTTTCTAGGCACCGTACGTAGCCCATATAAAACAGTAGGTAAGTGCTCTACCCAAGTACTGCCTATTTGATCTATTTTTGCTCTTATTGCCGTTTTCAACGTCCTATGCCAACGTTCAATAATCCCGTTACTTTGAGGATGGTATGGGGTTGTTCTAAGTTTCGTAACACCTAAATATCTTAACAATGAACTAAATAATTTACTTTCGAATTGGGTACCTTGATCGGTAGTGACCTTGATCGGAGTACCAAAACGTACTATCCATCCTTCGTACAAAATTTTGGCTACTGTATTAGATGATATATCTTTTAATGGAAATGCCTCCGGCCATTTTGTAGCGCGATCTATTATTGTTAGTAAGTACCTATATCCTTCTGATGAAGTAGGAAGGGGACCAACTATATCCATATGTATGTGATCAAAACGGTTTGCTAATTGAAATTCGCCAAATTTAGAAACGGTATGTCGTGTTATTTTAGTTTTTTGACAATGAATACGGGTTTTAGCCCATAGGCCTACGTCTCTATTCATATTCGACCAAAAATATCGCTCGCCTACTAAACGTCTCGACGCTTTTACACCTGGATGGTTTAAATTATGTAAAATATCAAAAATATTTTTTCTAAATTTTTCCGGTATGTATGGTCTAATATTATTACAAGAAGTCTCACAATAAATCATCTCCTTAGAACCCGGTAGACATAACTTTCTAAGCTTTACATTGTTGCTTGTCGACTTTATTAATTCTAATAACTCCTTATCATGTTGTTGTTCTGAAGCGATTTCGGAGTAATCTAATACTGTTGGGAATGTGACTGTCTCTATACGCGATAAACTGTCCGCTACGCTATTTTTGTTACCTTCTACATATTTTATATCTGTTGAATATTCGCTAATGAACATTAAATGTCTAATACGTCTCGGAGTCTCTTTTTCGCTTGTTTTTTTACTAAATGCGTAAACTAATGGTTTATGATCTGTTAAAATTGTAAAACTACGTCCTTCTAACAAATACTTAAAATGTTGTACAGCCTGATAAATGGCAAGCAATTCTCGATCGTATGTACTATATTTACGTTCTGTTTCAGATATTCGTTTTGAAAAGTAAGCTAAAGGTTTCCATGTGCTTTGGACTTTAGTCTGTAATACTGCACCTACGCAGTCATTCGACGCGTCACACATTAAACATAAAGGAGCGTTTTCACTTGGGTATGTTAACAACGCTGCCTCTTGTAAACTTTTTTTACATTGTAAAAATGCATTTTCTGAGCGATCGTCCCATATTATTGGTGATCGATCTTTTTTCTTAGAGTTATGCAAAAACTTATTTAATTCGGCCTGATGTTGAGCCGCTTTTGGTAAATGTGCTCTATAAAAATTAAGCATTCCAAGAAATTTACGTAATTTATCGACTGTTTCCGGTTTAGGATAGTCGGCAATGGCTTTAACTTTATTTTGTAAAGGTAAAATTCCGTCTTTCGAAATTTCAAATCCTAAAAATTCTATTTTCTTTTGACCAAACACACATTTTGATAAGTTTATAGTGACACCAAATTCATCAAATCTTTTTAATACAGCTTCTAGGTGTATTTTATGTTCTGATTCGGTTTTACTAGCTATGCAAATGTCATCAATATAACAAAAAATAAATTCAGAACCGTATGTAACGTCTCCCTTAGAATCGACTACTTTTATGTCATGCAATACAGAATTTACCATAAAACGTTGAAATGTTTGTGCACTGTTACGAAGACCAAAAGGCATGCGTGTAAACTCCATTAAAGACCATGGTAAAATTACAGCCGTCTTTTCTATGTCCTCAGGATTCATTGGAATATTATGATAAGCTCTACACAGGTCTAGTCTACTAAATATTTCTTTATCAGCTAACATATACGTTACATCTTGGATTCTCGGTATCGGATAACGATCCGGTTTGGTTATGGCGTTAAGCGCCCTATAATCACCACAAGGTCTTAATTGACCTCCAGCCTTAGGAACTACATGTAAAGCACTCGACCATGCTCCCTTAGATGGTCGACAGATACCCATCTCTTGCATTATCCTAAACTCCTCTTTAACTTTTTTATACCGGTCCGGTGGTAGCGGTCGCGCGCGCGTTGACACCGGACGGCCAGTAGTTTCAATAAAATGCATTATAGAATGAGGAGGGTTTATTTTAAAATTAACGTTTTTTGTAATGTCAGGATATTTTAATAATAAGTCACTATAAGGATGGTTTAACTCGATAGTCCTTAACGATGGTGCATTAAAATTCACAATTGATCCTATTACTTGTAAGTTTGTAACTTGATCAACTAATTTACGACCAGATAAATCTACTAATAATTTATGATACTTTATGAAATCCGCGCCGATAATTGGTTGTTTGACATCTGCTATTATAAAGGTCCATTTGTATGGACGTCTTAATTTAAAATTTAATACAAGCGTTTTTACACCATATGTATTTATTTGAGAGCCGTTGGCTGCAAAAAGTTTATACTTAGACAATGGTAAATTACATGTTTGAACTAACCTGTTTTTATACGGCAAAACTGACACATTAGCGCCTGTATCGATTAAAAATTGTAATCCTGTTGTTTGATCTGTAATACTAAGACGGTTATTAATGAACTGAGTACAGTCTCCCGTCGCAGCCTGCACTTCTACTGGTTTCCCGACTGCGATCTGGCTGCTACTCTTGAATCTTTCCAAGTGCATGGAGCCACGCACGTATGAGCATTTTCACGGAAACGTTTGTGATAATAACACAACCAGTCGGGGCTATTTGGAGTGCGCCTTCCTCTGGAGCTGGATCTGTTCCTGACTTGATTTCTATAATTATTTTTGTTGTAGTTTTTGTTGTAGTATCGTGGCCTTGCCCGTGAGGTGTTTCTTGTTTGCATCTCATCCAACCTCGTATTTAAACGTGCAATTTCTGACACTAAAGATGCAACCGTATCTGTACCGATGTTCTGTGTTACTTCTGTAATTTGTAATGGTCGAATATTTTCAACGACCTTGTCTGCCATTTTCGCCAGTTTTTCGAGTTCCGTGCTTTCTGCCACTGACAGTACAGCACGAACTGATTCTGGTAAATGCCCTTGCCAGAGTATTCTCAGTGTCTCACTTGATATTTTACCCCGCGCTAAGTCAGTCATCTTTGTTAGTAACTGTGAAGGCCGCTGGTCACCCAGTTCCATCTCTCCTATTAATTTTTGCAATCTTCGGGTCTCTGTTTCTTCAAAAATAGTAAGCAGACGTTCCTTAAGCCCCTCATACTTTTTTGTATCCGGCGGCTTCAACAGGTAATCAGTAAGTTGGGATATAACATCCTTACCTAATTTCGTTATAGCTAAATTGTATTTGGCTTCGTCAGACAGCTTCTGAGGTGCTATTATCGCATCCATTTGGACAAACCACAATCGAGGCTGATCGGTCCAAAATTCGGGAATTCTTGACGCCACTGTAATTTGTGCCATTTCTCCGTATTTTTCTTCTCCCGTACTTGTCGTCATTATATTAAACGCCGTGTCGTACTATTTTAACCTCAGCACGTGTAGCTGAGGGAGTCGGTATTTTATCTCGGTATTAAATTGCAAAGTCCGTATACCACCACAATTAGTTCATTAAAATGTTCAAAAAATTAAACAAAACTCAAAGTTCACTATTGATCACGTCGTATTTTTATCGCGTCGTAATTTGATCACGTCGGGGTCACCACTTGTAGGGTTCTTATTATATATTAATTTATTAAATGAAATACGAGATCAATTCACTGGCATTTATTAAATAACGTCTACATAATACAAGCATTTGATACCGACTGGCGTACAGCGTGAGGACTTACTCTAACTTGCTGAATCAGCTATAACATGTGTCCCTACAATAATGTGAATACAATTTTATTTTAGGATTCAAAACTATAAACATATTTATTTTGCAGAAATATATAACCGAATCATTATATTCACGTTCCAATTAGCATCAGCACAAATCGGCATTGTGCGGCACTGAGTCGCATTATGCTCTGTAATTGGAAAACAGGGTATAATACGTGGCAAAATCTTAATGTTTCCATACTTTTCAACTTTTTTAAGTTTATGTGACATTTTGCCCCTGTACCCTTCAAATATAAACACCCATTATTATCATTATCAAATATCATTATATATCTTTATCATATCATTATCATTATCAAATAGAACAAACATTCGTGCTCAACAAATACATGGGTCACTACAAACTGGCTCAGTTTCATCAATCAGCTCAGTTCAATGCATCATCCAGTTCATAGTGCAAACTGTTTAGGTTTTTTGTTTTGTAGTTAACTAGTTGGTTAACGTAAATATCAGCATGTGACAACATGTGCAGGGTGCATGGAGCTGAGCACGGCCAGGCAGCTGGTGGCGGACATCGACGCGGCGGCGCGCGGCCTGGTGCTGATGGACAGCCTGCACCTGCTGTACCTGGTGGCGGCGCCCGACGCCGGCCTGCGCCCGGACTATAGGCTGTACTATTCTTTGGTAAGACTATATCATTTCTTTATAGCCCAGTGCAGTGGTAACGGACTGTGAGTGTAGCAGGTTGAAATCCCAGGTCACTTCTGATATATTCATGTACGAATCATTTCTCCAGTGTAGTGGACTATGGTCTCTGTTTTAGTGGAGCCTGCGCCCAGCAGTGGGATGTTAAAAATAGTTAAACAATATTATTAAACTTTGAAAACCAGTGCTTTGTAATAGATTAGAAGCTGAACATTGTAACTCAGTATTGCAATAATTTCAATTAAAAAAAATATATAAATTAATTGAATTAATCAGTAATTGAATGATTTGTGAATTACAAATCATTTGGCAATTAATTTAATTATAAAATTGTAATATTTTTACATATATGTCACATATGATTATAGTACTGCGAGTTGGACGAGGAAGGAGTGCAAACCGCTAAGGTCCTGGGCATTACAGAAATGAATGCCATCAGAATGATGACCGGCAAACCCATCACGGTGAGGTCTCCTTTTATAGGATATGTACTATTATATTTTCAAAATTTATTATGAATGATTATAATATAATTGTGGTCTTAGTGTTACTATAACAAAATTTTCTTCAAGCTAAAATCAAATTAAAACATTTAAAATAGTTTCGTAACAACAAAAAGTTTAAATATATTCATGATAAAATATATTAAAATATACATTTATTTAAAATATTAAAATTAAGAAATGTTAAAAAAATGCGTGCGTACAAAGTACACATGTCAGAAGTGAAACTTCTTTATTTATAAATTTAACTCACTGTTTACACACTGTATAAATACTAATGATATTGTAATTTCACTTCAAAAACAATTCCTCACGATGACCAGCATGAGCAGCCACGTCATTAGTTAGGCTGTATATTGCAATACTTTTGCTACACAAACGTCACATTAAAATCGCCGACTCGCGGTGGGCGAGACCTCCGACCTGCGCATGTTGACCGTCTGAGGGTGGCGGCGCTGACTCTTCCCCGTCTCTGAGTGCCTGGTACTTGTGCTGGTACTCGTTTATATTTATACTAATCTAAAGCTTTAGATTTCCGAGACTTAAAACCCCAAGGTTGCGTCAAACGTTTAACGCAACCTTGTTGGAAGTCGCATAAGAAGTTTCACTTTAAAAAAAATTGTTCGCCTTTTAGATATCCCTGTTTGTTACAGAATGTTCCAGAAAGTGTGCTGTGTAGGTTCTATTTGGCTTTGATGCTGCGAGATCTCTGCAGGCAGGTGCCGTTCCCGAAGGTGGCGGAAAAGTAAGTTATCGAGTGAAAAAATTGACAATACTTTCGGCTCAGTTTGTAGTGGCCCTAATTGCTGTGACAGTAGTTGCAGGATTAAGTTCTGCTGGGGGCATTTGTTGAGCACAAATGCTTGTACTCCAGGATTTCAGTCATAGCTGTTTATATTGTGGCGTACCTATGCCTTATATCTATATTATTAATGATTATATTAGTATAAATTAACATGCAATGTATTAGAGCATGGAGTATTAAATGTATCTTGGAACTGTGAACACACTTATTTAGTCCCGTCCTTACAATATTTAAAACATATTATTGTACGTATTAAAGTTATATATCGTATATTTGGAACCCGTAACATAAGCCTCGTAGCTAACTATGGAAACAGTGTGTGACTGAGCGTGCGGTGCGTCGCGGCAGGTACGGCGTGGGCGTGGGCACGCTGCAGGCGCAGCTGGGCGCGGCGGGCGCGCGCGCGGCGGGCGCGGCCGCGCTGTGCGACGCGCTGCGCCCCGCCTTCGCCGCGCTGCTGCGCGACCTGGCGCCGCGCCTGCGCAGCGCCGCCGCGCCCGGACTCCACCTGCTCATGGAGCTGCCCGCCGTCAAGAAGGTCACCACTCATACTCCATATTGTACACTTCCGAGTGTTACGTCACGTCAAAACATACTCCTTGACAGTTATGATCGCCTGGTACTTTTGTACGAGTAGATACTTGGACCGTGAACACTAAGGACCGATTCTCACTAAAATGCCGATCACTGTTCGTTCTCAGTCCGATCTCAGTCTGGTAAAGTATTATTATCAAGTAAGAAATCTATCCATGTACTAAAGTCCTAACCGAATCAAATCTGTACATTAAATATTTTTTGAAAATTCTTCTTATAAGGTCCTAAGGAGTGTTCACTGCTCATAACAGTGTAAGGCAATGAAGGTGCATACAACCTCCTTTACACTTATGCTCGCCTGGTACTTGTATTGACGGCACATAAAATGCTATTAAAATATATAATATAAAACCTTTTTCGTCGTCCTTTTTAGTAAATAAATAGTAGTAGGTAGTATGTGGACGTGGGGCATCGAAGGATAGCTTACGACGCCCCGGCAAGTCTGTTGAAGCAGACCACACAGCCGCAAGGTTGCTTCACAGTCCACTCTGTGATCCACCACATCAGAGAAGTACCAGGAGCAACCTGCATGACACACCGCCCACCGAAGTAGGCCCTCCTCCTCTTGAGCGTTTCTTGGCGTTTTTATTGTTGAGAGATGCATTAACGCATATCACTTGTAGAGAACAGGTGGTTATGTGGGATCACTGGCCTAAAGCTACTACCCGCTAAAACACAATAGACCTCACCCGTCTTAATAGGGCGAAGTGGGACCCTTCTATGCGTTTCTTCGCTTCGCACCAGGCCGGTTTGCCGGACGCTACTGAGCCCTCCCACAACGACAAAATGAACGTACGTTAGGGAAGAACGGTCAACTTCTACCACACGGAATTTCGTTCCAAAAATGTATTAAATACCGTGTGTATTCGACAGGCGCGCGCCCTGCAGCTGCTGCGCGCGGGCTACCGCAGCGTGGAGGAGGTGGCGCGCGCCGCGCCCGCGCGCCTCGCCGCCGACCTGCCGCACCTCTCGCGCTCCGCCGCGGAGCACCTCGTCAGCGCCGCCAAAGTCAGTGCCCAGTGTTGCCAGTTTTGGGGCCAAGGAACCCCAAAATTGAATAAAGAACCAAATATTTGGCACTTAACAACTGTTTTTGCAAATTTTTCGTGGCTTTATTTTACTTTTTAACCGACTTCAAAAAAAGGAGGAGGTCCTCAATTCGTCGGGGACTTTTTTTTTTATGTATGTTCCCCGATTACTCGACGATGGCTGGACCGATTTGGAAAATTCTTTTTTTGTTTGAAAGGGTATAGTTTTCAGTTGGTCCCATAGTCACCAAGTCACGATCTGACGATGGGATCCCAGGGAAATCGAAGGCAACTCTCAAATTTTATAGGCACTTATCACGTTTTTCATATATTTCCTAAAGCTGTTTGAGTATTTGCTTCTGATTATCATCATCTCCTGTGATTGAGCTAATGATGGAAGGTACAACTCCTCAACGGTTAGGAGTAAAAAGAAAATTCTTTCAAAATTATACGTAATTATAGACCGATAGGTAAATTCTTTCAGGCTCTTATTAACCGACTTCAAAAAAGGAGGAGGTTCTCAATTCGTTGGGGACTTTTTTTATGTATGTTCCCCATTACTCGAAGATGGCTGGACTGATTTGGAAAATTCTTTTTTTACATAAACAAAATAAGTATCTACTTTCCGCAAAAAAATTGAAAATAAATTATTTTTAACAAAAAACAAAAACCGACTTCAAAACTAAACAAATCTAAACTAAAAAGTAGAAAATAATACTTTTAAGAACTTCGTTAATTCTGAAGTCGGTGCCAGCCAAAGCAAAATAACCTTAAATAGACACGTATTCGATTAATCTATAAATTTGTAAACATAATCAAAATACTGTTCGAAAGTCCATTGCAAAGGCAAGATAAGTCTATCCGTCTTGGCTGGCACCGACTTCAGAATTAACGAAGTTCTTAAAAGTATTATTTTCTACTTTTTAGTTTAGATTTTCAAATGTATGAAAGATTTTCTTTTTTGTATGTTGGGCAAAATTGAGAATGGTAACATAAACAGAAAAGTAGACTAGTATTTTTGGTTGACGTTTTTGATGGGTTTCTTTATTCTGAGACATTAACTGACAATTTTATTTTCAGGTAATGCTCATAGAAAAGGTTGAGAATTTACGTGCCGAAGCTGAGGAAGTTATGGAAGGCTTAAACTTGTGAAGCTTTATAAAACTCGTGTCATAAAATATTGTACAATGATAACCAAAAATAATATATAGTAAAATATTATAAACACAAAAGAATAAAACATATTTTATAATACAATAAAAGAGAAAGTTCAATTTGTTACAATTGCCTTTTATTTATTTACGATAAGCCATGTACCGACGTTTTTGCCTCCCTTCTATACGAGGGAGTTCAGAACAAAGTCAACCTACGCTGGCCACAGGTTTGCGAACTTCGCATGTCTTTCGAAAACTTCCTAGATTCTCAGACATGCAGGTTTTTAATACTGTTTTTCTTTAGCGGAATAGCAATAGTAATTATGCAAGAAATAATTCTTGAGAATATCATAAGCGAGAGATTCGGAATTTGAACCAATTCACTTGGTTTACCAGTGTGTTGCCACTGGCTTGTCATTTATTTTTGTTATATTTTAATAGAATAAAAACATACAATTGTTGTTCAACGTATTTATTCACCGTTTCTTATAAATACATGGTTTCAATGTCAATGTGGGTAGTTTAGCTTTTTTAACAGGGGCTTCCCGCACTTTAGTGAATTCCATGAAGAAGAATACTTGTTGACTTTTGTCAAGTTTCTTGAGGTTGAAACCCAGCTTTTGTACTTCTTTAGTGAAGGCCTCAACATTGTCGAACCTACTTTCAACTTCTGCTATCAGAAGGTGGCCGCTGTGGAATAATAATACGAAACTTTATGAAATTTTCTGGTTGACAAGTCATTATATAATCAATTTCTTTATATTTTTTTGTCTTATTTTTAACAAGGGTTGTGATTAAATATTTTAATTCTAAAATAAAATCTATTTGCAATGGACAAAATTAAAAATTGTAATAATAATGTCACAAACAATATTTTGAGAAAAATAAAATTAATTCAGGGAAACATACATTGATTCAGGGAAACATATTTTGATGTAGACAAAACCTGAAAAAAAATTATGTACTTACCCAACTTTAAGTATCCGATTAGCTTCTACTAAATACTGAGTGAGTTCCGTCCCCATCAAAGCCAAGCAATACACAGCCACATCCATAGAACTGGCCAGCAGCGGTGTATGTGCCATGTCACAGGCTTCCACCCCGGGGGCCGTGGAAACTAGGTCAAAGGATCTCACTTCTTGGGATATACGTCTTGAGAGCTCTGCTTCACCACAACCCATGTCTGCTATTTTGTGGGATTTAGGCCTATAATAAATTTGTGTATTCAGCTTGAAATTATTACAATTTTTTACTGAACATCATGAGTCTACTACCAGTTCGGAAAGAAGAAGCCTTTGACCTGAGGAAAACTGGCAAAAGAAACTCAGCAGGACTAATATATTTTTTTTGTCTTAATCTGTTGAGTTACACACAAAGATAATGTAAAAACAATAATTTTCTAACTGTCATCCCTTAAAATATTATTTTTATAAAGTGCTATTAGACCTGAGAAGAACTGGCGAAAGAAAAGCAGCGCGACTAATATATTTTTTTGTCTTAATCTGTTGAGTTACACACAAAAATATTGTAAAAACAATAATTTCTAAGTGTCATCCCTTAAAATATAATTTTTATAGAGTGCTCTTTTTATAAAAGAGCTGGCACTTATTAAATGAATGTTTTATATAAATTAATTAACATTACGTACATTTTCTGAATCCTTTGAATGATTATGTCAAGTGGCTTGATAGGCCACTTTTTAACTTGTTGTTGATAGCCTTCATGATAGGTTTGGAATGCTGCAGGGTCTGATTGAAAGAGTTTTTGTGCGTCAGACCCTGATGATGTATACAGCTTCTCATTTAAATATCTGAATTTGGCAGCTGAAATATTTAAACATTATTATAAAATATTAAAATGTATCCTGTAATATTAAAAAAGCAACTCTTGCATATCCAACATCTTTTCAGAAAACACATTTTTTATCTTTTACAAAAAGAAAAAACTATTTTTCAAAAAAAAAATAACACCTAGCTTAGTTATTTATATATAATAATATATAGTTTAGAAAAAAATGAAGTAAATTGTTGTGAGAATGATACAAATATCCTACCTTTCAATCTCTCCATCATTCTCTCTCTTAATGTACTACTGCTACTGATATTAATGGAATTTCTGTGACTTTCTTTCAGGTTTTCTTTTTGTTGTAATAATAATTTAAGCGCCTCTTTTTTTCGATCCTTTTTTAATTTAGATGTTGCACTTACATTAATGTTTTGTTCAAAATTGACTGAAGGTATAGATTGTTTAATGGATTTTATATTGATATCAATCTTTTGTCCTGAATTGTCTGAAAGTTTCATATCTTTAATAGAGTCTTCTATATTTGGTTGAGGTTTATTTTTCTTTTTCTTTGATTTCTTAGGTTTATTAATTCTTCCACTTAGGACATAATTCTTTTTTTCTTCTTTATTTTCAGTATTTTCATTTTGTAATTCTTCACTAGTTTTAAGTTTCATATTTATGTCATTGTTATGTCCTGATTTGCCTAAAGCTTTAGATTCATCTATATTTGGTTCTAATTTATTTTTCTGCTTTTTTGATTTCTTAGATTTATTATTATATTCAACTGTTTCTGTATTTTCATTAAACAGCACTTCTTCAAAGTTTTTATGTGCATTTACATTGTTTTCCTTATTTAATCTAGATTTGTCTGATGTTTTGAAATTTTCTAAAGATTTTTCTAAATTTGATTGAAGTTTATCATTCTTTTTTATTGACTTCTCAGCTTTATTAATTTTTCCACTTAGGACAACACTCTTCATAGTCTTAATTTTTTCAGTATTTTCCTCAAATAACATTTCTTCAATGTTATCATTTTTATTTGATTTAAGTTTTTTCTTTTTTTCACCAACTATTAGTTCATCTAATTTATCCGAATCATAATTTTTGAGAAGTATATTAATCTCTGACTTTTTCAATTCATTATTTTCTACATTATTCTGTGGCTTCTTTTTATGTTTCTTTTGTTTTGGGATCTCTGCACAGGTTGTTTTAAGGTCACAATCATTTTTAGGCAATTCTAACTTAGATTTTAGTTTTAGCTGACTCTTAGTTTTCAAATCTATGTTTAAACCATTTTGTTTAGTGAGTTCTGGTGGGTTTATAATGTTGTTTTTAATTTTTCCTTTGTTTTTCTGTGAAATGTAGGTAGGAAATAATGACTCTATAGCATAATATAGTATATTACTATTTACTACTCATTTATGGTAGTAGCATTTTTAAGAGAAGTTTATACAATGTATTTGAATTTTGAAATCTACATATCTGAACTCCCAACTCATGGTTTGAAGCCATTAAAAAGGAAATTGTTTATGCTACACATTGATGAAATAAGTTACGAAATTGGTGATAATGTAGAGTTTGAATAAAAAATAAATAACATTCGTACTTATTTACGATAGTAATAAAGCTTACCGGTGATTTTTTAGTAAAATTAACCTTTTCCTTCGGGATATCTTCCTCCCACTCGGGTATTTTAAACATTTTAAATATTCGAGTGATATAAAAATTAAGGCCACAATACAATTTGTATTGTTTAAATACCAAAAAATGTGGTTTTAAGTTTTGGCAACCAAAAACATGCTTTTAAGTTTTAAATGTCAAAACTGAAAACATATGACCAGTTTTGACACTAACTGTATTTGTCAATGTGACAGTTTACTTTTTTATATTAGAAGGGCAAAGATAGCGTTATTAATACAATTAAAAAAATACTGTTGATTTTGCTAATTAAATAGTTAATTGCCTTAAAAATATAGTACATCGAAGTATCATTTTATATTTCTTTATATATCGTTATTGTTTTTATTATATCATAGGGTAAACCTAGGTATATTTACCTATTATAATTATATTTGATTGTAACTTATTAATATTAACCCTATGATATTCTTTTGAAGAATGTCTAAAGAAATGTTTTTAAATTAAATGGTATATTTGTAAAAGTTGTACAAAATGACTTTATTTTATAACTTATCCAGCATAGGCCAAATTACCACCCACATGAATTATACAAATAAATATGGTTGGGCATCGAACCTATAGCTTAGAAGGTTCATATAGCTATGTTCCCATAATATACACTAGCAAATGATGTTAAATGATTTATTTTATTTGTATGACACCGTTACAATAATTAACACCTTGCTAGTAACCGTGAAACCATCATAAGTTCACTTATATTTTAGTTTCTGTTCATATAACAAGATTTCTAGTTATATTACAACAAGTTATTGCTCTTTTAATACTTTTTTATTGTCATATTATTTCGACCTATCATTGCGCAGGTCTAAAATTAGCGCATGCGCTTTATCAACTCATAAATACCACCCGATGTGTGTTTTCATTATTTTTATTCGATAAAACATACAATTTTTAATGAATATTATTCAATAACAAGAAAGTTATTTAAAAGAGTAAATAGCTATTTTATGGTCTTTACTAATATCACTTACTGAATTGCTAAATTGAGAAAACCAATAAAATAATTGTAGAGGTAATAGTGACAAGTGTTCAATAAAAACAGTATCATTTAATTAAGAGTTATTATAACCGGAAGTTATTGTTGGTATCCGGAAGTTAAGAGCCATAATCAAAAACTACAATTATTTTTAAAACATAAACGTGAGTATACTTATATTAAAATTGCATTTCATTTAGTAAGACTAAGCAAATAATTTAGCGGATGCAAATATTTTTTAATGATGTTTGCTGGTAAAGTGACTCTATTCTTAAAGTTATTAAATTATTCTTTAATTCTATGTTTGTTTTAGAAAACATATACCTATGTCTATACTTAAAAAACAAAGATGAAAATAATGAGGTAGCGATACAATGCGATTTTCCACTTGGCAGCGACTCATAACAGTATTAAGATGCGGCGGGACAAATTTGTAAGTTGATTTTTGGTTTAATTTAATTTTTATTTTTCGTACATAAATGATGAAATAAATTATTGTCATTATTTAAAAATATATCTTTAACGTTCAAAAAATTCTATTAATTTCGAATTTTTTTAGTATCTAAGTACACGAAAAGATCGAAATTCGAAGTTAAAATGGAACAAATAATTAACATCGAGCTATGATTTATAGTAGTAGGTATGTTTATTAGATTGTTTAAGTGTCTAACTAATAGTTTTTCGTTAATTTCAGTGGCGGTGGCGGTGTCAATGGAGTATTGTGACGCTAGCAGCCGTCGCATTGATCGTATACAACGCTGCAGCCAATTTGTGGCTGTTGAGTCCCGCGCCTTGCGCCGTGAGGAGCAGCCCGCCCACCAGCGAACTACCTACTTGCGAGGCTTGCGTGGACACTGCGCAAGTAATGGCTATCGATGATGACCCAATAGCCAGGCTAGACTTACGTCTGGGCAGATGGGACAGCACAAGGTCTTATAAAATGTTCGATTATGCCACTGTCGGGGACATGTATGCCGAGACTTCAGCTAATCGTCGCGTTTGTTTGGCGACGCAGAGTTCTATCGAAAGATTACACGAATTGCTAAGAATAGCAGCGCACTGGTCTGGTCCGATATCAGTAGCCGTGTTTGTTGCTGGGGATGAGTTGAGGCTCTTGAGGGCATTTGCCACTTGGCTTTCTCGTTGTCAACCAGATGTATATTCAAGAGTGGCGTTGCACGCCGCTACGCCGGCAGATCGACCGGGTATCCAGGGTAGTATGCCAAATTGGGCCAAAAATTGTGAAGCTGTTCCTTTACCTCCAGGGGAAAGACGAGCAGATACTGTCGCCTGGCGAGCGAGACACCCATATCCACAGAACCATTTAAGAAATTTGGCGAGAAGGAACTGTCATACACCTTACGTATTTCTTGTAGATGTAGACATTGTTCCGTCACGTGGGATGGCGGAAGCTCTAGACAGCTTTCTAGCTAAAGCTCCGAAGTGTCCTCTCTGCGCGTATGTGGTGCCTACGTATGAGCTTGATAAGCGTGTAGCAAATTTCCCGGCGAACAAGTCGGAGCTACTAAGACTATCGAGGAACAAATTAGCTATACCGTTTCATAGGAAAGTGTTTATTTATAACCAGTATGCTTCGAATTTTTCGAGGTAAGATTTGTAAACGTGACCTAAATGTTATGCTTTTATGTATTTGATTAATCATCTTAAACATTTGATTTATTATATCTTTAGATGATACTTTTAATGAAGCGAGTATTTTTTCACGGGGCTTATTAAAAAGTAAAGCTTGTTATATGGAAATAACTAGCGTTTCCCGCGGCTACGCTCGCGTTCTAAAGAGCAATTTGGTTCAAAATTAAATACTTGTGTTGAATAACTTATTTATTTGGACAAGGATCAATATCATGTTTATTAAACACCTTCGCAAATAATGCATTATCTTAAAAGAAATTTAATTACCATAAAAAAGATTACAGCGAGTCAACCTTAAAAGATAGGCATATGCTATCGCGGACTTTTTTTTAGAACTTTTAAAGGGAAACAATTCCGTCACGCATGATTTTTACATAACTTTAACCGTTTACGCAGCGTACGCAACGGAAGCTCTCAAAAGGAATATTTTTCTTCCGTTTTTGCAACATTTTTCATTGATGCTCCGCTCCCATAGGTCGTAACGGGATGTTATATATCGAACCAGTAGTTCCTGAGATTAACGTGTTCAAACAAACAAACAAACAAACAAACGAACAAACTCTTCAGCTTTAGAATGCAAAAATGTTATTTTTTAATTCAAGGGCAAGAAGTTTATAATATTCATGATAATATAGAAAGTATTTCATTTTATGAAAAAGACAAACTTAGAACAAAGTTAGTTGGATTTTTTGGAAAACACAAAAATACCCTTATCGATAAACCAACGACTGAATTTCGAGGGGAAAGTACCACAATTATATCCTAGTATAGTACCTACGCAACTTTAGTGTGCAAATTTAGCCTGAATGTGCCTACAGGCCAACGTGTGTTCTGTACTAACTTCATCGAAATTAGCAGAGTTGTTCAAGTGTATTCTAAAAGAAATTTGTTTTAGGTGGGAATCCTCCGGAGGTAACGAGACCCTGGACACGCACATCAGCCACAATGTCACCAACTTCGAACTCCTATACGAACCGTTCTACGTGGCGCCGGACACTGTGCCTGCACACGATGAGCGGTTTTTGGGATATGGCTTTACTAGAAATACTCAGGTAAGATTCTTATCAAAAATATGGCAAGTAATACTATGTAGTGAAATATTTAATTGACCTATTTCACTTTCCTTTCTTCTTTAGTCTTCTACTTCGTCGAGTGCGAGAGACTATTTAACGAAAATAATATTAGCTGGTATTTAGATGCTGATTCATAATATTTCACTCCGTAGAAAGAAATTGCAGAATTGTAGGTAATTCCTGAATTAAACTTAATTATTTTAAAGGATTAGAGGAGGGATTACGTTTTTCGGAAATGTGTTATTTTATATAAAACATGAATTTCAATGTGCATAATGTATTAAAATGCAAAAACAAAACGAGATTATAATGTAGGTCATTAGTGTTTCACAATTCTTTTAGTATGAACAGCGCCATCTATGAATGTGGAGTTCAAAATTATTTCCGAATGGCTGGTATCATTAATTTTTTTTAGATGATTTCTAAGGTTCTGGAACTGAATTTCTTTTCTTTTTTATAAGTTTTATTTGTATGACGTATACAGGTATAACGCTATCAATAGTCATTCTATTTAACTCACCCTCCCTTTAAGATCGTTAGCCGGTCCTTTTCACATTTAAAGAGCTTCTAATGCACTACTGTAATAACATTTATTTCAGAAAGAATTTACAAACAATACCTATTAATAAAAACTTGTTTCTAATGAAATGACTACATACGATGAGGTTGGCACTAAGCCAGCTCGCTGGCCGATGTTTAAATGCTACTAAAATATCTAACTTTAGTCCACACAAGCTGTCAACTTCGACTCTATACTCTGTCTACACTCTCAGAAGAATTTACCAGTCTTTGAATTTATAGTAAATAGTCGTAGTAAATATTTAAATAATATTGTTTGTTTGGTACATAATATTATCGGGACAGTTTTACAACAGCGCCATGTAGTTCCGTGGTAAGCTTCGAGGCTTCTTTTACGGATACCAGATAGTTAATATACTGCTTATATACATAAATACATACATATTATAAATATTAACACCCATGACTGGAGTACAATCATTCGTGCTCAACAAATGAATGTCCCCAGCGGGACTCGAACCCGCGGCCGCTGGCGCAGAAAGTAGAGTCACTACCAACTGAGCCAAACGTGTCGTCAAAACATATTTCCATTTTCCATCTTAACACTAAAAAATAATACTTACGTGTATTATTATAGTGATTTTCGTAAATGTGATATTAAAAATGTTTTCT
This sequence comes from Boloria euphrosyne, assembly GCA_951802675.2. Classification (NCBI taxonomy): domain Eukaryota; kingdom Metazoa; phylum Arthropoda; class Insecta; order Lepidoptera; family Nymphalidae; genus Boloria; species Boloria euphrosyne. The sequence continues at coordinate 926,851 of OX637875.1, read as the reverse complement.
AATTTTTTTACGTATTTTTTTAACCTTGGTCTCTCCTGGCACCATCATCGCTATTAAATTTCAAAATCTATCCGTGGAAAAATCTAAACGAAGATAGCTTTACTAAATAAATATATACCTAATACATTTTACGTACCTATATAGTTTACATTTTTCATGTTTTCAATTTTAATCTATGAGTTTTTTGTACATTGATGTTGACAAACATGGTGTAAGTACATCCAAATATTTATAACAATGAAGTTTAAAGACTCATATGTATAACAATCAAGGCGGGTGTTTTCTTTATAATCTATTCTCAACTAGGATGATTAAAAGCAATCAAAATTTTAATTTAATATAAAAATCTCGTGTCACGGTGTTTGTGGTCGAACTCCTCCGAAACGGCTCTTCCGAATTTAATGTTTTTAAATATCTGGTAGGGGTGAAAATAGGTCGTAAAGTGTGTGATTTTAGTATTTTTGTATGAACAACGAAATTTATATGGCAGAACAACGTTCTAAAGAAAAATGTTCTCCGGGTCAGCTAGTTACTACTTAATATAATATTTACCAACAAAGTATTCAGTATGAATTATGATAGATCATGGAACCCTAAAAATATTGAATTTTGAATTTTGTTTTCTAGTTCCATCGATTCCTTCGAGGAATTAGCGACGTAATTTAGCGCTGGAACGCAGTTAGCATTTCTATAGTTCGCTATTCCAAGGCACCGCGCCGGGGCACGACTCGTTACATAAAAGTTTGGATTTATTGCACTTGTATTATATCAAGTACTTTTTGAAACAGATATTTTTATAATATAAATATAATACATAGTACTATGTTAAATGTGATAGTACCTACATAAAGCTGAAACGTTTTTTTAATTTAAATTCGCTATTTTGAAAACAGCGTGGTTGATATTTTTTATAATTAAATTCGATAGCCTATTATATATTAGCTTGGGTTGGATGACCTTCCACCCAAATTCTTCAATAAAAAAGAAAAGTAAAATGCAAAGGTATTTTTCAAACTTTCGTATTCCCTCACTTTCGTATAGACATTAACAAATTATAAAGTGTAATTACATAGCTACATAAGGCAGTGGTAGCCCAGCGGTAACGCGCTTTCTTTGATAACCAAGTTATGTGGGTTCAACTCGCACCAAATTTTCATGTGCGAATCATTTCTATCATGATTACCACTTGCCTTACGGTAAAGGAAACATCGCGAGGAAACGTACTTGTCCGAGAAAATCTAGTAAGTTTTCGAAAAACATGTCAAGTCCGCCAACGCCCAACACGCACTAGGCCAGCGCGGTGGACTCTGGCCTGGATACAGAGTGAGGTCCGTGCGAAGTAGTGGGACGTTAAAAAGGGCTTTAGACATCACATTATATACATACATACATGTATACACTCATTCATATTCATACTACATAATATATGTTATATACGTAGGTACATTGACCTACAAGTCAAGCACATAACCGTTTTCGTTTCGTTGCGGTCGGGTAAAAAATATTTTAGCATAATAAAACATTTACATAATTATAATATTAAAAAGTGCAGTGTATAATATTATATTATATATTTTTGTAATTTGCTCGCGAGTGTACTGTGAGTTGGGCCAGAGTTGGCTGACCTCATTCCGAATTTGATTATGTTTACACTGACAAAAGCATTTTGTCATTTAATTTTATTTTTCTTACAAGCTTTGTTACTTTATTGTATTATTTTAAAGTTGCCGGAACGTTATTTATTGTTATCATATCGTTACGTCAGTCATTTCTTATATCACTGCAACTAACTGTTGTTTTAATATTTAAATTACATATATTAATTAATTTTCATGCATAAATATCAAATCAATTCAATTATATTACATAGGCTCTCACCTCTAGCATAATAACAATTACCAGTCCCCTGAGAAAAGCTTCACCCGCGAACTGAGGTGTAGTGCCACAGTTATCTATGCATGTATGAGTTTTGACATTAAGTTTGTATGCAGAAAGCTGTTTAGTTATTGAATCTTTCTGTTTCGTTAGCCTCAGTAACAGCCCAGAGTTAGGAAGTTGGTGGTTCACCCCCGTGCCTCGGAGAGCACGTAAAGCCGTCGGTCCTGCGCCTTAGCCCTCACTGGTCGTGTCGAGTATAGTATGAGAGTGATAGGAATAGAGAGTGCACTTGTGTTTGCGCGTACACTTGTGCACTATAATATCTCCTGCGTACTTGGCCAGTCTCAATGAGATTGGCCGCCATGGCCGGAATCGGTCGGAGAACATTATTAACCGCAGAAGGGTTACGGATCTTTAAAACAAACTTTTCCAAAAAGCAACTCACGTAAGTTTTAGTAAATAGCTTTAATATTGCCCAAATTTAATGAGTTAACATCAATGTAAAAGCAATGAACGGAGAGTCTTACTATAATTTAAGTCTTCACTTGTGAGTTGTGGATGAAGTGTCCTATTGGAGTACAAGCGAGTAAATGCGTAGCCATTAGTAATATAATTACAATATATATCAACTCAATTGCCGTGATAATATTTTAATAAGTATTTTTAGGAAAAAAAAAAATTATAATTCAAAATGAACGCTGCTCTAATCTTGACATAATTTCGGTTGTAAATGTTATTATTGTAGAAAAAATCTCGTAAGCGAGGGGCCGGCTGGAGCGTTTGTGAAATGCGATGGAAATAAACCAAGGCGTTGACGTTAACCTGTAAAACTCTTTTAAATACCACATTAAAAAATTATAGAAACACACTCTTAAATTAAGGTGATCGCAGTGTTATATTTGAACGTTTTGATACGAATCATTAGATTTAAAAGTGCTTTTATTTGTTTGATCATTCAAAAGTGTTTGTCTGAATATAAATGTTTTGATGTGATTTGAAGTTCCTGCGATTTCCCTTGCGTAAATGAATAACGCGGATTTAGTATTTATCTATTGGCAAGAGAATTGCGGTAGTGCACGATTTTATTTAATTTTAAATTTTCTATCGAATTATTACCTAGTAAAGTTCAATTTCATCCTCGATGATGAAAATCAATCGTCACAATTGTAAAAATACCGTCTAGGTATTAAAATTCTAAAGAAATCTAGGTAATTGATCTATGCACCGTCATGTACCATAACAGTAAGTGTGTAATTATTATAAATAAAGTGGAAATATCATCATCATCATCATCAGCCCTTTTTAACGTCCTACTGCTGGGCACGGGCCTCCCTCAGTACGAGGGGGTTCAGGCCATAGTCCACCGCGCTGGCCCAGTGCGTGTTGGCGGACTTCACATGTCCTACGAAAACTTGCTAGGTTCTCTCAGATATACAGGTTTCCTCGCGATGTTTTCCTTCACCGTAAGACATTCGCACATGAAAATATCAGAGGTGCGAGACCCGGATTTGAACCCGAATCACTCTGTTATACAAGCAACGCGTTACCGCTGGGCTACCACTGCCTCATTGGAAATATACTTCCTTTTAATTATAAACATATGAATGTTGAAGAAACTAGAGTAGTTTCGTAGAAATTATTTGTTTTCAAATTACAATCATGTAATTTTAGTATGTATCAATATAAATTAAAATAATATATCTAATATATTACCATAAAGCAATCGATCGAGCGATAGTTTAAACATCCTATTTGGCTGCAGCGGTGCGCCGTGACGTAAATGCTGAGTAACGAGAGCTAGCGAGCTCCGCCAGACGCCGGGTACATCAGTTTCTATCGCTGCTTTGCAAACACCTTGGTTGTTATGCAAACTGTTATGCGTTGCACAAAGAAAATAATTTTATTGAAAAGTGTAACTATATTTTGTAGCAAGTTCATACTTCATATCCATCTCTGATATTCTTATGAGCGAATCTTTTCTTATATACATAGTTACTACTTGTCTTGAGATGAAGGAGTACATGGTGAGGAAACCTGCACGTCTAAGAGAACTGGGCAATTTTCCGAAAGACGTGTAGTCCGCCACTTGGCCAGTGTGGTGAACTATAGCCTGATCCCAGCCATTTATTGTGGGAGAAGAGATGCCTGTGCCGCCCAAGAGTGGGAAAGATCGAGTACTATTATAGCAATTGTTAATCAAATTCTTTTTTCTCTAAAGTCATGCAAAAGTTAAATACCTATATTTTAAATGAAATCCTACTATTAAGTAGGTATTATAACTACGAAATTTTGCCACTATGTTACACAAAATTTTGATGAAACTTTCCATTAATATGGATGGGATATAAAGGTGAAAGAGACATTTAGGCTTTAATTCTTAAAGATATACTCGTAGTATTGAACCACGTGCTCGGAGTCGTGTAAGAGCACTAGCAATTATTCACGAGTGTTTGTTTCAATTATATAAATATGCTCGTCCAGTCATTTTAGGTTTAATCTGCGTAAAAATTCCTATTGAGCTGAATTTGTATTTGTAGTGTAATGTGTATACACCTTTTTTCGGCGTTGTTGTGAAGATGTGAAAAATCGGCATTGATATCGTGCAGGTTAAAAAAGTTATAAAGTTTAAAATGTCACGAAAATCAGTTTTTCGCAAATATCTCGTGACCTATTGCCCGGAGGTCAATAGAGGTTATTATAAAAATTGTTTGACGTGAATTTATCTACTAGGTATTGTAAATTTCAATCAAAAACTATATAGGTAATTTTAGGTCATTTTGACTAAAGACTAAATTCCTTCTTGACATGCACATTCAAAGAATTTGTAACATAAAACATCTAAGTATAAGTAAATGAAGTACCTAACTATCTTCTTCTTAATAATTGACATTCATGAAAAAAATACTTTTCTATTACGAAATCATGTAAAATATGTTAATTATAATACCGACTGCTCGTTTTTTTTGGAGCGTGTTCCTATTTTTAGATAATATTGAATCTACGTCTATCTAGGTAACCTCCAGCCTGATCTCATTCACGTAAATTAATTTGTCACTGTCTGCAGTTAGAAGGTTCTTAGAGCAGCCTTGGATTTTTTATTGCTGGACTGAGTATTGATTTCTTTTAAAAATTAATTGTTTTAATAAGTTTAATGGATTCATGGTTTCCACTCAATCTACTGAGAATAACTGGTATTATTATTCTCAGTAGATATTGAAATTATTATATTTAGACGTTCTCTTGATTAGTGTGTACAATAATTTGACCTTTATTACATTCAATTAGTGCAAATACATATAGGTACCATACCTAAGTTTATTTATTTATACTGATATAAATAAAATTTTAGTGTCTGTTTGTAATATTTTTATTAATTCCTATTCGGTGTACTTAGAATACTTAGATACTTATTTTTTGTCTGTTTGTTTTGGCTAATCACCGAAACGGACTGGACCTTTGACGTAACTTTCATTGGGAGAGAGCTGATGTAAGGATTAACTTGACTACTTTTTATTTTAGAAAAAGAATAAGGGCCCCATAATACTTTCATTTCATTTATAATAAGGGCTCCACTCAAAAATCAAACCTTGACAAAAATTAGAACATACGGGCAAACCCAATACTATATAACCTTAATTATTAGAATTGTTCTTAATATAAAAACTAAAAAGTAAAGAAAAAACTTTTATTCTTAAGAATAGAATAAATCACGCATTATTTTAAGCGAATTGACCAAGCAGATTGACTATGAACATATTTCGTTAAACAGTTGTTCCTGGCTGGAGCTATTGTTATAAATTTCAGGTCGCATTATATTAAAATTTACAACCCAATTGTATACCAGAAAGATAGCATATCTGAGCAATAAATAAACTTTTTGTTCGACACGACAGCACGTAATTGTTCACGCCAAAATTTATAGATGGCGCCACATATTGAAACTCGATGGGATTAATGACTTTCATTTCGCTGCCCTCGACGTCCTCGTCGCATAAATTGTCCCAAAAAACGGCAAATTAAAATTTCTCAATATCGATAATGTCTGTATAGCTTTTGAAATCACGGACCTTTTACAGATTTGTTAAGGATATGTTGAATAAAGCTAAGGCTCTACTTATATTTGACATTAGTTTAATTTTAGTATAATAAAGGACCAAAATTCATTAGAATTTCCTTCAAATGTCAGATTTGTGATTCGCGTAATCTTAACTCGAAATTTTAAACAGCAAGGTTAATTCTGACATTTATTCAATAACTTTCAAATTTCAATTTAATAACTAAACCATGAACACTTGACGTTTCACTGCTTTATAATACTTAATTATTAACATTAATAAGTGAAAATTTCAAAATATTAATTATTAGCTTTATATTCCTAAATCATCCTTATTGAAAGCTGTAATAAGTAACAACTAGTGATTCAACCCCGTTCCGCTGGTTGTCACACCTAGGTACCTTTTAATTATTGTAACCTATAGATTAAATCTATAGATTTCTCAGAAATTATATATTTTCCGGCGGTAAAAATTATTGACCGGATAACCTATAATCAGACTAAATTAAAATACTATAATCTGTTTGGTCGTTTTCTGGCGATACACAATCGCAGACACATTAAAAAAAACTGTAGATTCTCTGTCGTAGATCTGTTTGGTCGTTTTCTGGCGATACACAATCGCAGACACATTAAAAAAAACTGTAGATTCGGCCTCTGTATCAACGAGCAAAAAGCTGAGCTTTGTGAGGGCTCGCTTAGTTTTTCTGACGGGTAATGATGTTACAGCAATGTAGTACATTAATATTTTATCCAATGAATACAAAATTGTTCATGTTAATTTTTTTATGGTTATAAAATTATTATTTTTTGACAGATAGCATATCTAGACATGAAGTTAAATTATTATGTTAAAGTACACATCTATAGGCTTGATAGTTTTTCAGTAAAGTGCACCACAAAATGCTCAGGATGTGGGAGAATGTTAGTGTTAATGATAACGACGATTTCACTAAGATTTTCCAAAAAAATGCTTAAGGTACAGGTTTGACTTAATTAGAATTTTATTGTATTTACCTACCATATAGATTTTGTAGATGAATATTTAATAACAGTATTAAGCAAAATAACTAACTAACGATCGTTATATACTTATGTGTTTTTCTATCGAATATAAATAAGAGAGGAATGAGTACGTAATGAAAACAAACGAAGCTGTATATCTCTGAGGCGTTGACTTACAACACGTATTCTACATATCTAGCAGGGCGCGGGAGCTGTGCCAACTGCTGGCAGTTGGCAAGGTATTAATCATGGAGGTGTTATTCAAAATTGATGGGTTTTAGTGTAATGATTGATCTGTGCAATAATTTAACATGGACAAACAATGTATTTGTTCATTACTTTATATTATTCAAATTCAAATATTCAAAATTTGCATAGATACCATAAAATATGATCTATATAATATCGATTAATCTTAATTCGCAAATCGGCTGACTCCGCCTCCGTGAATTTCAAAAGCTACCAAAAGCTTTAGCTTAACAATATTCATTAAGAATTTCGGAACAATAAATATTCTATTTTTTAATTAAAATATATTTTTAAATAGGCGATCTATAATTTTATATTTTCCAAATTCTTTACTATTGAAATAATATATAATTAGAAAGGATATAATATGTATTATTGCCAAATTATTAATAGAAATTATGAACCCTATGGTCGTGTCGCAATTGTGTGGCCGATGGCGCTCAGAAAGATAAAATTTCTGTATTTTATTCTTTAGTGCAATATACGTTATTTATAGTACTCAAGAGACTACTAAAAACATGTGTAATCGAAACAAAAAATATCAAATTCGAAACACAAAATTTAGCTAAAGCCTTAATAATTCTGATAATAGGAAAACCATTGACAATTCAATCAAAGTTGATCCCAGTTCGAGACAGTCAGCAGATTTATATTCAATCTTTTATAGTACATGTAATATTTTTTATGAGACAATATTTTTATGATTTCTTGCAATACTTCGTAAGAAAGTATTGGGACCATCCAAAACAAGCGAGAAGAGGAAGACGTACTGTTGTATCATACTATTTTTTTTCTATTTGCAATCCAAATTCCGTCCTATTGTTACAGAAACAACCACTCACAGCGGCTCACAATAACTTATCAATGTATGTCAAGTTTCCTTATACTCTGATATAGGACCTATGATGGAATTTTAATCATTTCAAAGCTAATTAGGAAAATTAAATAGATAGGTTGTTGGGTACTTTTAAAATAAAAGTAGGCAGTAAAACCCTAACCCTACCCTAGGCCTACCCTAACCCTAGGCCTCTGAGGCCCAGCCTCAGAGGCAGTAAAAATTGAAAGCTAGAAACTTGATTAACTAACCACCCTTCACCCTTGAGATGAACAAATGTAAAAGCGAAGTTTTGTTTAAGAATTTGTTTTTACTCCACATAATGACTGAGTAATGGATCAACTAGACTTCTTAACTGTTTATTATCTATAAAATAGTGAGACATACTCGTAGATTGTATTTTTTCTCGAAAAATTAAGTATTTCTTGGTTGGACAATAGTTAATTGAAATATTGGTTAAAGTTGCAGTTCATTCGTAACAACGTCGGCTTTCTACCTAGTATGTTAACACTTTATCTATAACAATGAATAATTATGGCAAGCTTTGCACATGCTAATACATGAAATACAATTTGCCATGCATTTATTATTCAGTCTAAGCTCACATTAGCGACATGCTGTGTGTACATTTGTTCGCAGCCAGAAATAGCGCGGCTAGCGACGTGTGCCGCCTGAAACGCGATCTGGTATGCCGCCACCGTACCGACGCGGACGCGACGCGACGTCCGCTTCCCATATTGACTAGCTATATTCTAAATTGTTTGAATTTTATGACATTTCATTTTTATTTGGATACTGAGTGAGTTATATTTTGTGACAACTCGTTGTCAGAGCTTTGTGTTGAAAAATATAGCTTTATATTTAGACTTAAGATTTTTGATTTCAAGTACGAGTATTAAAGTCTAATGAGATATTAAAGTACTTCGCTGGCTTGGAAAAGCGAGTGAAGTGGGTTTGGACCCCGGGTCGCGCACCTCTGACTGACATGATAAAAAAGAATAAAGGTTTATATTATAAAAATTGTAGAAAAAACAGTATTTTCAATTAACGATATAAATAAACGTCTTTCTTGAACTTTTGACAGTATTTTATTGCTTATAATTGGAGTTTTCTCAACGATAAGATAATTTAAAATATGTTTTCACAAGCTGAAATTAAATTTGTGTATAATTTGAATGATGAATTTTACTTGAGTATTCACGACCCGTTGTTGGGTGAAGGTCGATGAATCATGGTTTTTATTAATCGATACGCCTGCTTTCGTCCGATTTCTATCTGAAGAGCTGACTTCGTAAAGTACCTTGAAAATTAATACTTAATTACTTAAAAATATTTTTATTATAAAGACCGTATTTCTGTGTATAATTGTTTTATTATCGAACAAACAATATAAGCAAATACGATTAGTGCTATAATAAATATTAAGTTCTTGATTTAGTCATTTAGAAAGCTTAGACGCTTTATAGTTGTACCAAATTCTCTAAGAACCCTCTTGAAATGGCCATATCGTACGAAGTTCTAACGACTTGACTTGTATTTTATTATATGAACAATAATAAAACGCGTGCTAAATGTTGGAGAGTAAGGCTTTCCTTGTTATGCTATTTGACGATTGTTATCTAGGACTCATATTTTAATGTCAATCAAAATATTTCTTTGCGAAACAAACGATGGTCATAAAAAATTTATTTCCAATATAATTAGTAGGTCATCTACTTATAAAAATGATAATGAGTCAGAAGGTGTAATTGGTTAATTATCTTTGAACCACTTGTTATTTATCTTTATAGAATATTTCTCAGTTTCAAAAGATTAGAAATCTCAAAAGCGGTGGAATGTTGTAAGCAATGTAATTATTTTTAGACGTCCGCTAAACGGAAGAACAGATACTAAAAATAATAAAAACGGTGATTTTGTGCCAATCTGTCTGTCGCGAATGTGCCTCGCTGGAGGAAACCTTTCGAAATTTTCACTGATTGGATGTTTTCCGCACTAACTAGGCTAATCGTGATATTTTCATTTCGAACTCCATCAGGATTAGTTGAGTCATCTCAAATAATTAAAGGAATGAAATTGGTGACAGTTTTGTATCTTGTGGATAATATTTAATTGGGTACAAATGTCTTTGTCAGAGCTTTGTCGTGCTTTTTGCAGACTTATACCTATTGTAATTAATAATACATTTTGTATTTTGGAAGCTTTCACAGATTTAACGAAACCAATAAAGAATGGGAGGACATTTGTAGAAGGATTTTTTTTCCTAGATTCTTTTTGGACAAGTCAACTAATTTATTTACCAAGTCAAACATTATGTATTTGGGAAAAATTATCGCAAAAAGAAATTGATCGCACGACTTATAGCGCATTAGGTACAAACTGATCCATTAGGTACTTAGGTACACACTGCGCAAGACATGTAAATAAAATAAAATGTATACGTGATGTCACACTTACATTTAGATTTGAGTTATGATGTGTGACGTGATGATTGTGACGTCAAATCAGTTTTATGGGCGGAATGCTAATCTCTCCTGGCACTAAACTACTTTTAATTGATTGTAAAACATTTAGATGTACGATATATTTTGCACGCGGCTCCACTCCTTTCAATAATATGAGTTGAAAATCGAGAGAAAAAATGTTTAGCAATTGTACATATAATAAGGCATGTGTAGTCGATACGCTCTCGTTTGGAAAACTAATTGTAGCAGGTTCTTTTTCCGAGGGTCGAGTCTCGCATCTCCAATTTTCATGTGCAAATCATTTCCGACACTTATTGTAAATAAGAAAACCTATAGATTTTAGAGAACGCAGTAGAAAAACAGGAAGATAAGAATGGAACATTAAAAAGGGCTGAGTAGTTGTCTATTTCATTGCTTATTTTGTCTCATTACATTCATACATCCTCATCATAAATGTAACTCTGTTTAAAATAAAAGGATATTATAAAATTTGTTTTATGTTTGAAATTGCTTAATATATCTATTTTTTTTTAAATTAAAATATGGCATTTAAATATGTTTGCATAAAGTATAAAAACAATAAAATGGTGATACATTATTAATCTCAATTCAACTTATAGTTACTTCTTGGAAAGTCTATGACTGAAAATTAATACTGCCATTCAAAGATTATAATGAACAGTTCAGTAGTTACCGACTGATTATTGCCGATGTAATATAAATTAGTTTGACTTAATGGAAAGGTCGTGACCGTGGCTCGTAGTATGGCGTGAGAAATTTCCGATCGCGGTCAAATATTTTGCAACTAAATCTCGGGAGTGGCGCACTTCAGCTAACACCAGTTGATTGATCGCTGCCCGCTATGGCTTGGTTTCTCTTTTGCCTACTACTTTGTATTGTTTCTAGAGTTGGTGAGTACTTTCTTATGTATTAAAGTATTGTCATTATTTCTGTAATAAGAAAACACCTACATTTTCCCAAATGTATAAAAAGTTCAATTCATACCTCAATTTTTAAGTTTCCACTCAATCTTGATATCCCGAATGTGTTTGTGAATTAGGTTTATTTTCCGTTAATGTTTTTTAAGCTCTATAGATTTCTGTTTTAGATCCCCAAGATACACCTCAAGGGGAATGTTGTGGAGATGCGCAGAATGAAGTGACTGAAAATGAGCTCCAAGAAGTGGAGCTCGAAGCTGCCTGCCCAGAACTTAGTGGTCAGATTATCGGGGGAAGACCAAGTTCTGTGACACGACACCCTTATCAAGTGTCTATGGTGATAAATGGGAACTCGTTTTGTGGTGGTTTCATTATCAGCAGAGATTATGTGTTGACAGCTGCTCATTGCGTCCAGAAGTAAGTATCTTTTAAAGCCTAGTGCTAGTTATTTTTTAGAAGTTAAAACTTTTTTGATTTTTCATTTATATTATCGTAGGGAAAGAGTAAGATTCTATGAAAGTTCGTCTTATTGATTTATAGTAGGAAAACTCAGCCTGTTGTTACATTAATGGTAAACTAATCTTGAAAATATGTGGCTGTTATAAGTTATATAAACCGCTTGTTACATTGCCATATTTGCACAAATTCAGATACCTGAATCATTCGTACAAGCCTGTGATTTTAAACTCTGGAGACCCCAACCCACTCAATAGGCCCCAAGATTTTTAACAATTTTGTGAATATTATAGTTTACTTAAACAATGGAGTAAACATTGACTAATTAACCGACTTCAAAAAAAGGAGGAGGTTCTCAATTCGTCGGGGACTTTTTTTTTTTTTTTTCTATGTATGTTCCCTGATTACTCGACGATGGCTGGACCGATTTGGAAAATTCTTTTTTTGTTTAAAAGGGTATAGTTTCTAGTTGGTCCCATAGTCACCAAGTCACGATCTGATGATGGGATCCCAGGGAAATCGAAGACAACTCTCAAATTTTATAGGCACTTATTACGTTTTTCATATATTTTATAAAGCTGTTCAAGTATTTGCGTCTGATAATCATCATCTCCTGTGGTTGAGCTAATGATGGAAGGTACAACTCCTCAACGGTTAGGAGTTAAAAGAAAATTCTTTCAATATTATACGTAATTATAGACCGATAGTTAAATTCTTTCAGGCTCTTATCAACCGACTCTAAAAAAAGGAGGAGGTTCTCAATTCGTTGGGGACTTTTTTTATGTATGTTCCCCATTACTCGAAGATGGCTGGACCGATTTGGAAAATTCTTTTTTGTACATAAACAAAATAAGTATCTACTTTCCGTTAAAAATTTGAAAATAAATTATTTTTAACAAAAAACAAAAACCGACTTCAAAACTAAACAAATCTAAACTAAAAAGTAGAAAATAATACTTTTAAGAACTTCGTTAATTTAGAAGTCGGTGCCAGCCAAAGCAAAATAACCTTAAATAGACACATATTCGATTAATCTATATCTATAATATTTGTAAACATAATCAAAATACCGTTCGAAAGTTCCAACTTAAACAATGGAGTAAACATTGACTAAATAAGTCGTTACTATTTTAATTACATGATACTTAACTAACAGAGGAAGACATTAGCTTCATAGAATGAAATAGTAAATAACATTTTTTAAGAAGTCTGATACCCATAGTATCTCATATCGACGGAGTGAGAAATAATTTTTTTATGGGTAAGGAACTTTTACGACAGCTCAAATAGCACACGTCGTGTCGAAGTTTATTCTTACTTTATGAGTAATACTGTGTTTATGCATGAATAATATCATTTTATATTGTGTATCTTTACTTCAAATTAAAAAGAACAAAAACAACAAGCGAGTTGTATCTATAGTTAACGAAAACTGAGAAAAGTTAGAAATTTTATACCAATATAATTAATTCATGATTTCTAACATTATTCACAAATTTTCAGAATTAATTATCTTTTGATCTAAATTCATGTTATATTACCTTTTTTGCGTTTGCTCGAAAGTCTAAGTAACTTTAATAATAAATATTACATGATGTTATCTAGTAGATAAGAGCATCAATCTCAATTCTCCACTCATCGTCGAATTCAGGTCACACTCAAAGCAGTCATATGTGTAGCCAATACAAACATGATGCCGCTAACGTTCAATCTCTGACAATGTTTACTAGGAACACTCAAATATGTAGATATTTGTCACGAATATGGAGTGCGTTTATAGGTTGTCAGATTAAAAACACATTTTTAGTTTAAAATTATTGGGGTGAGTGACGAAGGAATAAGACGAAGGAATAAGGAAGAAGCCAGGTGACATATACTCTATGTATATACCGTAAAAAAGTGATTACAAATAAAAAAGTATGTACGTAATACGAAGCGATCAAGCCGTAGTCCACCACGCTGGCTGGTGAATTTCAAATAACTTTTGGAATGATATTAGATTCTTTCAAACATGTAGATTTACTCATGATGCTTTTCTTCACCGTGAGAATAAAACTGAAAAAAGAAATTAATTAAATACAAAAACATAATTATAATATTCATTCTACACAGCGTAGCTCCAGAAGCCATTCGTTTACGAGTTGGCAGTACTCGACGAGACTCTGGCGGTCGTATAGTCAGGGTGTCGGCTGTGACAGTTCATCCTCAATATGGCCGGCCGCAGTTTGACCATGATATTGCCGCGTTGCGTCTTGCACAACCCCTGGTCTTTGGGCCAGCGATTCAACCTATACGACTTCCGAATCCAAGGCAAGCTGTGCCTCTAGTTCGATTGACAGTCACTGGATGGGGACTGACAGCTGTTAGTAAAATTTAATTTATGATTGTTTCGCTACTTAATATATATTGTATACATACAATTTGCTAATATCATAAATGTATATTAACCATACTGTCGTGCACAGATAATGTCAAATATATGTTCCAAAAGATGCTTTGAAAACCTCATAAATAATCTTGAAAAAAAAATTATGATTTCTAAACTTTAGGTAGTTCTTTTACTAGGTATTTGTTATATTTGTTAAACGACCCGAATTAGATTTATATTTTTTTACTTTCGGATTTTTGCTTCAGCCTGGAGGCCGAAGGATTCCTAGGATGATGATGGAGGCGAACGTGCCGGTGGTGCCGCGCTGGTTGTGTAGACTTTCGTATGGAGATTCACTGACATCGAACATGTTTTGTGGGGGGCACTTCCTTATTGGTGGAGTATCCTCGTGTCAGGTACAATTATTTTATTTATTTTTCATTATTAGTTCCTTCATTATTATTTTAAACCTATTAGTTTAAGTTATGATCAATAAAAAATAATAAATTCGTATTCTTATATATTTTCAATATAAAATTTTGTGTCTCTTTAGTTGTCTATGTTGCTCATGTTAAATTGCAAAATGCCTATTATTAATCTCTAATTAAGACCATTAATAATATTTATTAGGGTGATTCCGGAGGACCAGCTGTGTTCAGAGGGACGGCTTTCGGAATAGTATCATTTGCACGAGGGTGCGCCTTGCCGCTGTCGCCCACCGTCTTCAGTAACATAGCGAATCTTCGGGACTGGGTCACACAAACTACGGGCGTTTAAAAATAACAATTGAACTGTATTTTGTTGATTTTATACTTTTTTATGATTTATATTAATTTAATTTTAAAATAGGTGCTATCAAAAAAATCGAATTTATATGTAATTAGTTAATAGCAAGGAAAACATGTTATTTTAAAAACTATTAAGATTCAATGGAAATGAAAATCTACGGGAACGAGCGAAGATTGAAAATGCAATACAAGTATCTGTGATATAAATAAAGAAATATTTGAACTCTTCTGTTTATCGACTGTTCTTATTTGTTTTAGAACTGTTAAATATAAAGTTTACGTAATATTGTTGTTTTCTTTGGATCATCGCTTATACCATGGATTCAAATTTCAATAACATTCAATGTAAACGATGACGGTATAGGGACACGGTTGTACCTATTAGCCAATTCCTAAAATAATATTAGGGTAGAGCTTCATCTGTTCGAGTCTAGCAGTGTTTATAGTTTATACTATAAAGATCGTTTCAAGCTCTTTCCGACTATATACAGTAAATCATTAGGTGTTACAAATGCAATGATGTTTTTGGCCCAGTCTTTTTAATTGGTCTGAGATTTTTGGTTGGTTTGTCAAATCAAATCCGAAATCAAATGTATAATGATTTATTTAATCAAAAATAATTAGATGGATCATATTAAAACATAATAAGCATGAAATATAGGTAAGCCGTACGTGTATTTTATATTTACATTTGTAGCTGCTGGCAACAGAGCGCCATTGATCTCAGGTGCCATCTGAAGTAAAGAAGGAGATAAAAATAAGTGGTAGTATTTCCAACGAATTTACTCACAAATTGAAATGCAATAGTACGAGTACTGTTATCAATATTATTACTCCCTCGCTCCAGCTGGCTCATGCATATTAATACCTGCAGCGCTCTGCTTCATTGATTATCAAATATGAAACTTAGGGTACTTAGTTTAACAAAGGTAGCACAAGTACTTTAGACGTTCACACCAATTATATGAAAATATATAAGCGAACATCCAAACGACCGCTTTGAATAGTCAAAAGCTACAATACGTGTTTTGTTCAAGTACCTACCCATTTACAAGCTCTTTTGAGCTTACAAATGCTACAATTTCCTGCAACACGATGCGTTCACTTTAAAGCGGATTTTACTGAGAGATTAAACTGAATGTTTTTTTAGTTAAATGTAAAAAGTATGAATGTTTCACGTAAAAGAAACGAGTTCATCTATTATACAACTATGTTCACGGAATATTCTCCTTTTATTACAATTTCTAGACTATAACTTCTGAATAGCTTTTCTTTATAGTATTAAGCTTGCATATTTTAATTTACAATAGTTTAGAGTTGCAAATTGCAAGTAACGTGTAAATGGATTTAAACGTTATGTATTTCTTCAATGCAATTACGACTGGAAATAAAAATGCAGCAAATCCGCAGCCAAGTACTAGTACTACAATATAATTTCTATATTTCTAGGTATACGAGATGTTTCTCATCGGCTACCAATTCAAAGTGCTCTCTCCTATATTCACAATTCACTGGGGTCTTCAAGCGCGGCGCACCAGGCCCTTATGGCGAGAGAAGCAAAATGAGAAAAATCGGAAACACTTCGAAACTTTCAAGCGAGAACTCTACGCTAGGTACCGGCGAGACCCTCTCCACCTACTGAGAAGACCTCAGCAAGCTAAGAAAACATAGGCCTCGCAAGGCCGTGCTAGTTTAGCCGGCCTTTTAATGACTTTTACTGTACTTTTAAGGTTTTTCTAAAAAAAACTATTGAAGTGTATACTGTTTGAACTGAACTTGACTTGACTTTGACTGAAACTATGAAGTGAATAGTGTTTATATGAAATAAACAAGTGAAGTGGTTGAAAACGTGGATATTAGAAATAATTATTAGGTAGTTAAATTATAATTATATATAGGTTACTTACTTATGCTTATACCTACTTACTAATGTTAAAAGACTATTGGTTCAGTATTATTTATTTTAAACATATAAATTAACTTATAATCAACTTGTAATAGATTCCGTTTACAGTATTATCAAACGGGTTACTAAAATTTGCAGACGTTTCTAATAAGTAGTTTCTCTTCCATGGAATAACTACATAATGTGATTACTATGGTAATATAGTATAAAACTGGAAAATATATACTCTTCCATCGCCTGTATATATTGTCACACCCTCGTCAAATCAAACAAAACAAATACGAATTTGAATGGAATATTAGCAGCCATGAAGTTCCGCTATCCTGTCTCCATTACGTAATAAGCTCCATTGACTACAAATTACAAATAATTATCTGAATTACTCAACATTTGTATAAAACATGTTATAAAGTAGAAAAATAATGGACAAATGTTTATAGCGACAGATGTTTAAAGATCGTTTGTTTTACGCCGTCGCTCTAAGGTTTGATGCTCGCTTAAGACAAAAATGTAATTACGGGTTATATAATAATTTAATAAATTGGTGAAGTAAATTTTTCTACGCGGAAGCCAATAAATCTTTAATACATGAAAACATGTCTTCTTCATTCATTGGCGAAGTAAACGGTGCCAAATCAGCACTCCTAGGAGCCATTGAACATAAAAATTGAATAAAAGATTAATTAATTTCTTTATAATTTCCTTTCGCGATCTAGATCGATCTCAAGCGATCTAGGCGTGTTGAACTATGTAGGTTATAATAGCAAGTGTCTTAGATTAGATAGGATTATTTATTAAAGAGAATCTAATTAAGGCATATCTATTAGGTTAACCTACTGTTAAAATAAGACTTCATAGTTCGTAATGCATTACGTTTTAAATTTTTGTTTACACTTGCTTTTATATTTTATTTGTTTTTGACAATAGCACGATATTATTTCTGCAGAAATACCTATCATAAAAAATGTTGACGAGCTTTATTTATTACATAGGTACAACATAAAACAATGGGAAAAAGAAGCAATTGAAGTCTAATCAAAAGTATTTTTGCTCTCTATAATATTTTCAGCAAATTCATTCGTTGAGCCAATTCGAAAAAATACCCCAGTCCTGAGCTTGTGGATGAATCTCAGCGGGTCAATTGTAGGACTTATAAAGAAATTGTATAGCTATCGATCTGTATTTCTTCTTTATATATGTTATCTGTTAATGCTATTCGCACATTCAAACTGCTACATAGATACTGCTAGAGATAACTGCGCAGCCATTTACAGCGTAGTTGACACAAATTATAATACTTTTATTTCAAAACTTCCTATATTTTTCTTATTCCATACCTATTTTTAAGCTATAAAATGTTAAGACTCAAAATGTACTTTAAAGATTTTTTTTAATTTGAAAGCTTGGAAGCTAATTCAATGTAAATAATAATAAATGGTTATGTATATATGTATGGTTATGTATGGATTTGTCAGTTTATTTAACTTCCTAGTGATGCGAAAAAACGGGTAGTTGAAAAACTATTTAATTTAAAACTTACTAATTCACTTAGATAACATGAATTACGATGGTTCTACTTAGATTAAGAAATTAGCTCTATTTTTGTGTTTTCTAAAAAGTATTTATTCTCTTGTAGTATATAATATATAATGATGTTATATGTATAGAAATGTTATATTATATAAGTTTAAATATTGTAACACTTGTAAGTAACTCTAGAAATAAGTCTAAAATAACCTATCTCATTACTTGAACTAAGTGTTGTTTCGTTACAAGTAATTTGTTATACGAAAATTCGCACAGTATTTTTACGATTAGCTAGAACGTTGGAATTTTACATTTATAATGGACGCACAAAATGTTTTTTCTTTATATTTATGCTCATAGTTTAGTATTAATTGGATGATTAACTACAGACTTATATAATTTTACGTCTAAATTATGATAATTGAACTTAATTAGTATTAAGTAGGCATTTATATATGTATTATTTATTTATTGTTAATAAACGTAATTGACAACATAATTCTCTGTAAAAAAGTACACTACAGTCTTAAAGTTCCAAATTTCAAATAAGTTGTGTATTGTGTTAATTTTAAACTCCACTTTAAGCCTCCTCTACACGTCTACAGAGTACAGATACGTCCGCGGCTGCTGACAGATACATCCGCAGATGGACCGCCTCGAGCCGTCCACACGTCTGTAGGTCGATCAGTCTATGTTATGAAAACCCTTTGATCTGTCACAATACCGACAACAATCGGATTCAACGCATGCGAGATGGACGCATCTGCGACAACAGACGCGCAAATTACCCCCTCTATACGCCGGCGGACGCATCCGAAGATGACGTCTGCAGATGCATCTGCAGACGTTTAGAAGAGGCATTATATACACTTTTACACTTTTTTTAATAAATGTCAATTATTTTGTAATTAATCAATAATATTTTTTATAAAATTTAGTTACACTTCTTAGTTTGCCTTAGCCTCATATTTTTTAAATGTAGATAATGGTTATGTAAAGCCATAGGATAAAGCTAGTCTAGCTTAATTTAATTGAGATATCTGTAGAGAACTTGAATCGACCTAAATATTTGTTAAAGAATTGCTTGTTATGTTATACATAATATATACTACTTTTACATAATATATAGATATTATATTGGCAGAATAGAATTTACAAAGATTTGCATATAAAATTGTGTAATAAGTACGAGTAATTTAATACTCTTGTATATAATATGTGGTATATAGTATTATTTCGATGTTTAGATTGAAGTTAAGATGTCATCTTGAAGTCAAAATGCTTAGATCGATGTCAACTGTAGATAAAGTAAAATCTTGTGATTTTGCTTATAAGTGTCTTTATTGTTTGTTAATGCACAAGTATTACCCGTATAAATGTATATTATGTTCGAATTAAGTAAAACAAATATATTAAAGTCACGCGTTAAGCAATTATTTTATTTATCACATTTATAACCCTTTAAATGCCGTTAATTGAGAAGAAAATGATCTTGGGTTCGATTCCCTATAAACAACTAATTTGTTATTTAACTTATATTATTAGGAAATATTTAAATTATTTGAATATAGAGTTAAATTTTTCATGTTTACATAATAATATAATAAAGGCGAAATTTTAACTATATCATTCGTATGCAAGTTGTAGGTGTTAATTAAAAAAAGACGAAGAAAGAGATATATTTCAATAAATAAAGTTTAATAAGTATTAAGTTTACTTAAAAAATTACACACTTAAATTTTAAACATAATATCGTGAAGAGAGCGTCATATGAATCTGGGCCTAGGGCGGCTTTAAACCTAAATTCGCCACTTGATATAACAAAATGTGCAGAATCTGAATCAAAAGTATCCCCGTCGCTAGATTCAGCGCGAGCGAAGCCGCGGGTTTCGCTAGCAAATGTGTACAAAAAATTGACAAATTATATGCTAAAACCTCCCTCGAAAACTCTTCATTGAAAACAGCAAAAAAAACGGCGCTGTTGTTTTTAAGACGCAGACACGGCGGAGGACTTTGTTTTATAAAATGTAGTGATGTAGTGATACATCATACAAGGTAATTATGACTTTCAATAGGTAGTTGTATTATTAGTGATTTGGGTATTAATATGCCCATGTATCCATTCCCATATAACAGGGTTGGAGAGTCGCGTGTAGACTCCGGGAAAGTTGCCTCGAGCACATCCAAGACCCCACGACACTACTCCTATAAGGACGCCTTCGCTAACTATGGGACCACCGCTGTCACCCTGTGAAATACAGTTGATATAACTTATTGATATTTGAAAAAATATGTTCTCTTCAGAGTACAAGACAAACCTTTGGGAATTTACGAATTGAAATTTTGTATTTGGAAATCTAGGCTAATGTATTCAATATATATGTAGTACAAACATTTTATAATTAAATTGAGGTATTTAAACCAGTTTCTGATCGTCTAGTTTATAAGCCATATTAAAATATGCTCTGGGATCGAACTGTGGCTGAAAATCAACCATAATTAACGAATTAACGTTAAAACTAAACGATTCGTCAAAGTTTCGTCAACGTAGTCTGGAACCTTTTAATTTTTCATTAAATCCGACTCTTGTTATTCCCAGATATTAACACATATTAATATTATGAAATTGATGAAGATTATAACATCAAGATTTAAATTTTAGCCTTATAATTATAAATAATTAATCTACTCGAGCGGACCCCCGGGCACAAGGAAGTCTATAAAATTTTAGTTGTAGTCCTTATCGATCTTATCTATAGGTTTCTCTGTGCTCTTTATAATAAAACAACACATCAATACATTTAAAAAATGAATTGTCTGTTTTTAATTTTTAAATTAATAGCTTTTCACTAAATGCATATGAAAATTCATACGGTAGGTACTAACATCAAAAAATCAATTTTTTTGATTTTTGTCTGTCGGTATGTTGGTTCCGGCTAATCTCTGAAATGGCTGGGTTGATTTTGACGGGACTGTCACTCGCAGATAGCATATGTTATAAGGAGTAATTTGGACTAATTTTACTTTAGAAACTAGCGGAACCCGCGGCTTCGCTCGCGCTTGTTCGAAGCGAAGCGAGGGTGAGTCGCTAGTTATATCGTACACATATTATATATTATATGTTAATGTGTATATAAGTAAATAAGCAAAGAATTTTGATTACGTAATAGTACAAGTAATATATTCTTTATTGCACCAAAAAAAACAAAAATTATTAGATAATTTGTGGGCAAAGGGCAAAGTAATGTACCTGGCAGGCATCAGGCGAAGGTTGACTGAAAGATCCAGCACAAAACATGGAAGCTGGATCTATGGGATTTCTGTCGAGGCCGGAATTACGACACAGTTTCATAGCAATCGTCTTTATTTTTGATGACTGTAAAAATGTAGCGCTGGGCCCTCCTTCCTGCCAACAAGTGTTTTAAAATCTGGGTTAAAATCTGCGGTTCTTTGGACTTATAGCCGGTATCTGTTTTAAAACATACTTTATGTTATAACTTAATTGAGTAAAATGCCTTTGCTATTCTGAATTCAGATGTTTTGCTTCTTGAACCATAATTTTATAAAATATTAAATTATCATAAAATGCATGCAGATATAAGTAGAACTGAGTTAGCCTCAACCAGTTTAATAGAATCTCTTTTGAAAGACTTAAAAAGAATAACTCCTTATCTGAGTACTGTATTCTGATATTGCGAAAATTTTTACCGTAATATTGCAAACAGAGTGAAACGGTTGCTTTATTTAAACTAAACTCGCACCTCGGAGCTAAGTAATATGTGATATGCCTGCCAATATAAACCTTACGCTTAATTTACCCCATCCAGACACTATTGCAGCTTGATTCGCGGGCAGACGGCTTTCCTTAGCCACTATGGCAATGGGAAGCACTCTGGCCGAGAATCTCAAAGGCGAGTATAATTTGATCAACCCCACGTCATTCGCTTTACTATTCCTGATGTATTTTGGGTGTACATATGTTTTTTTCACGTCATACATTTCACCGCCATGAGTTTTCCATGAAGATCCGAGACGTACGCTTAGTTCGCTTGCTTTAGGCCTGAAAATATAGAATAACTTGTATTTAGCTGTTTTTGCTCACTCGGTAAGTATCATCCTATCATCGATAAATAGTACAATTTTATTGAAAAATACTTGCATTTCGTTTAAGTCATAATATAAAATTTATACAAATTGTGAAGTGATAAATATGCAGCTCATAGAGCCCTGCCACATACAGTAGTTAAAACTGGTTTGATTCTCACACAGAGAAATCGAACAAATAACTCCACGAACAAATTCAATAAAGGCAAAAAGTATGGAGCAGAGTCAATAAAGGCAAAAAGTATGGAGTAAGAGTGCTACAAAGATATGCGGCAAGACAAGAAAAAAATCTTAATGGCACCAGGATTCAACGTCCGAAACGATATTATAAGTTTAATTGCCTAACAATATTTTAGGTAACATGTATAGATTCATGTAATATACTGTTATTGTTTATATATTTCTGTACGTAGTGAATCGATAGATATATCCATACATATAAAACTGTCCTTACATCATAGTTGGAGGACTGGAAAATGAAATAGGCTACTTTTTACTGCTGATGATATAATTTCTACGAAAAAACACCTACTACAACTCATCATACCTTTAAATACGTAAATAACACACAGTCTATTTATTCCAAACTAACCGTTTAAAAATACCTAGAGACGAGCCCGAAGCAAAGCATGTAATACTAATTAAAATACTCGTAACTTTTATCAGAGTACTGATTGCTTTGAATTACTAATTATATAAAAATTATAAATTACTAATTTTTTTTTACTTTTTCTTTAAGCATCTGTAATTTTTAAAGCCAAAGAACAGTATAGTAAAGTTAATCAGCTGTGGCCTTATCACGTTTTAATATGGATTCAATAATGAATTATAATTAGACTAACAAAAGAACTCTATCGTGGCTTCAAGGCAATGTTTTTGTTAATTTTACGCAATGTTTCGTCTGTTATTTTTGATGAAGTTCAGTGAAATTTTATATTCGTGAATAATTGATTTAATTTTTCAAAGATAGAAATAGATTAATTTTAACTTTTAATTTAATTAAAAATTAAAAAATTATGAGTTATAAAACTTACAAATTTTTAATTATTTTATTGTTACCTAAGTTCCAAAAGAATTCTAAAGAATATCCTTAAATTCTCTTTGCCTATTCCTGTTCTTTTTTGCTTAATTATGTATTGAGTATCGTGTATTATGTTTGTTTAATTTTGTTGGCTTATATTTAAATATTTTATAAAATGTCTATATTTATTGCATGCGGTATTCACGCGGCATTTAGCTTTAAGAACCTCTGTAAACACAATAACCTAAAAATTTGTAACATTGTAATTACCACTGGTGAATCAAATAAATAAATAAATAATAAAATGTATTACTGCAATAAGACAGCGATAGCCCAGTGGTAACGCGCTCGCTTGAATAACCGAGTGATGCGTGTTCAAATCCAGGTCTCGCACCTCTGATATTTTCATGTGCGAATCATTTCTAACACGATTACAACTTCTCTAACGGTGAAGGAAAACACTCTGAGAAAACCTGTAAGTCTGAGAGAACATAGCAAGTTTTCGAAAAAAAATTGGAAGTCCGCCAACTCGACCAGCGTGGTAGGCTATGGTCTGATCCCATTTGTACTAAAGGGAGGCCGTGCCCAGTAGGGGACTTTAAAAAGGGCTGAATGCATATGCAAACATTAATGTATATCTATTCATGTAACAAATATTAGCGAAAATTTTCTATAAATACTTAGGTACCTACTCAATAGTTTACTACATTGCGTTTTCAAGTTTATATAATTTAATTAGACATAGACGTATTACATAATATACTGAGTATGTTAGACTTGTACCAATATGATGATAAAAATATAAAATCTAGTAAACACTAGTAGATAGTCTCCTCTAGAACAATTTTTGCACATCGAAGCGCAAAGAAAGGCACTTCGTCAATTTGACATACAATGTAAGGAAAGGAAAACAGATGTCCCCTATATCCTAAAGACGCCTATTGGCTGGAAACAAGCTCTGTTCGGAGACAACGTATCGTTTTCAAAGTATGCGATAATAAATTTCTTTAGAGCCCTCGTAAAGACTGGTACCACCTACATTGGAGAGAAATATATGCCGTGTTTCTACCGCCCTCGAGGCGATTGCTGTTTTGCATCGGAAAAAATACAATTCACCCCTCGAGGATAAATTGAAATTGTGGGCTGCAATTCACCAGAGAATGTACGTTTTAAATTGACACACAATAGTTTGGATGCTCTATGAAATATTCTTGCGAGTTTTGAGTTAGTGCTGATAGTTTTAGTTCTAATACGAGTATAATGGTGTGCGATGAAATTAATCTATTTTTATGCATGAAATCTTATTTGGAGAATATAATTCTTCAACTTCAATAGTTTTGATGTAATCGTATAGATAGCTCGAATTCGAGAGGATAATTTCGGTAAATTTAGATTAGAAAAGAGTGGCATAGAAAATAGGTGAAATAAGTATATGACGAGAGTCGAGACTATACGTAAATAAGTATTTTTTATGTACATATTTACATTCCATAAAATTTGGTAATCATTATAAAATGGTAATATAGCTTTGTTCCTAGAATAATGCTAGATAAACTCTATTAATATAGCTATTTTATAGATAGATTTATCAAGTAAAAAATTTCAGAGTCTTCATTGATTATTTCAAATTTAAAATGTTTTATTCAGCATAAATTTATTACATTTTTTTGATTTTTTTAACTCTATACCATTATTGGTACATAATATAGATGTAGTTTTGTATACATTCTAGATTCTTAGCCGGTATTAGTACAACAATTTGTAAAATAATGTATTTATGAGAACTGTGTTTTTGTTTTAAATTTATATTTACAATATACATATGGTAGCCCAGCGGTAATGCGTCGCTTGTATAACCGAGTGATGCGGGTTCAATTCCAGGTCTCGCACCTCTAATATTTTCATGTGCGAATCATTTCTATCCTGATTACCACTTGTCTTACGGTGAAGGAAAACATCGTGAGGAAACCTGCATGTCTGAGAAAACCTAGCAAGTTTTCGTAAGACATGTGAAGTCCGCCAACACGCACTGGGCCAGCGCGGTGGACTATGGCCTGATCCCCCCTCGTAATGAGGGAGGCCCGTGCCCAGCAGTGGGACGTTAAAAAGGGCTGATGATGATGATGATGATGATGATATAAAATATTATGTAGAATACCTACTATACGTGTCGAACTGATATATATTTTTTTTAAATCGGTTAAAATTAAACAAAACACACCGTAACAAGCAGTGTGCGGCAGAAAGCAGCCAAGTAGCAGTTATAACCGACCCTCCACAAATAGGGTACGTCTTTTCTCTTAAAGACACCTGCCATGGAACAGCGGCGATGGACGTGTTTACTCCGGAGACGATACGACGAGTGCCTACGGATTACGGAAAATTAAATAATGCACGATCTGGAGTTCGTACTTAGTAATTAGACAGTAGCGAGGATAAGTTCATATTTGTATGGTATGGTTATCTTTAAAACGAAGATAACAAACAAAGTAAGAAAATGAAAAATAAATTCTAATAATTCTTTTTTTGTTAGGCTTGGGGTGCGTCAGGTGTGGTTTAAATATTTAAAAAGCGGAAATCCCCTTCAAAAAGTAAAAAAACAAAAACTGATTGAAAATCGAAGAGTTCAGAACTATTTATTTAGTATGGGAATCACCAACCGTTAAACATGCCTAGGGACTTATCTGTCGCTTGTCTATTTATAAATGTAAACGTTCTTTTGTCTATGCATATCGAATTTCGACCACTTGAAGAACATGAATATTAAAAAAAACAAATGCCAAAACAAATGAGCTCGAAGATTTTACTAGAAGCCTTGGTATAATCCAGATAATCCAGCCTCTTCCTGCCTTTTCTCTCCTAGTTATAAAATTAGCAATAGTATTGAATTATTGCATTAATTTTACTCACACAAAATCGTATGATAATAATAAATTGGTTACATTGATTGCAAGAATCTAATAATGGCGTATTAAAAGTTAGTTTATTAAGTCTCACCAAATTACTTCATAATATTTTTTATTTGAAACTTATTTTTCTATTTAATCTATCTAAAATAATCTAAATCTAAAATTTATATAATTACTAATTACCTCGTCGTGACGACGGTGAATGAGCTGAAAGGAACAAACGATGTAACGTTGTTTAAAAGTACAGTGCGCACGGTATTTAAATTATTTCTATTTTTTATACGATTTGTTCAGTTTGTAGTTACTCTGCTGTGCCAGCGTTCACGGGTTCGAGTCCCGCTGGAGCATTCAATTGTGTGATGGATGCTTGTACCCCTTGGGTGTTTACATGTGTACATATTTAAAGTTATATACTAGATCGATATATATATTATATCTTCAATAAATATTGAGATTAAAAACTTAAAGAAATTAAAAACTATAGGCTTTTATTAAAAAAAAATGTTTTTTTTTAGTACACATTACCGATTAGTTGTTGTAATAAAGTCTTAAAAAGCATCTTGTACGTCTGTTGGACTCGAGTTTCATTCAAAAAGGTAAGTATATTGTATTTGTGGTATTCCGCTTCGCTTGCGATCTGTGAATAGTCCACTGCGACGGTTACAGGCACTATCGAATCTTCCGATGTCTGTCCACTTACAATTATTGTAATTAAAGACACTTTGCACAGGAAATAATTCATTTTAAATATTTATATATTCTTTTTTTTTATAAATATAGATTTAACATTCATTTAAAACTCTAAAAAATTGACTTATGTACGAGTATTATTGATTTTTCTTACTAAATTGTAAGAATTCGACTTGACGAGTTCTTGTAACTAAGATTTTCATTTGATACGCATATATAAAATGAACAAGCATGAAATCACTTAATGTAAATTTAATTAAATTTAAGTACTGTTACATAATGTGTGTAGTATATAGACATAAAACACGATAGTAATATCTCTAAGAATTCAGTAAAATTTTGTATTTTAGCAAATATTCCTTTATATCGAATTAAATTAGCGATCTCCGACGTACCAGATAGATACGATGCTGCTGGTACGTGATCATAAACAGTTGCTAATATAATATGATTTTAAATTAAGTGGTAGAAAAGTAGATCACATTTTAATAATTTTACTTTTTCTTATATAAAAAGCAGTGAGAACGCGCTCGCTTGGATAATCGAGTGGTGCGGGTTCAAATCCGAGTCTCGCACTTCTGATATTTTCATGTGTGAATCATTTCTATCATGATTACCACTTGCCTTACGGTGTAAGAAAACATCGTGAGAAAACCTGCGTGTCTGAGAAAACTTAGCAAGTTTTCGAAAGACATGGTGAAGTCCGCTAACATGCACTAGGTCAGCGCGGACTATGGCCTGATCCCCCTCGTACTGAGGGAGGCCTGTGCCCAGCAGTGGAACGTTAAAAAAGGGCCGAAGACTTAAATTTCTGTATGAAAAGTTCTTACTTTAGAAGCGAACGCTTCTAACTCACGTTCCGACTCAGGTCGTTGCAAAACTAATGTTTCACTTTTATTTCTTTAAATCTTTTCCACTTGTAATTATAGTCGCAGAAAATGTCGAATTCTTTTGAGGAAATGCGAACTTCTGCCAGCGCCTCGGCCCTTACGACGTGTTTTAAAACTCAGAAAATCTCTACGAATCTAATTAATGAATTTTCAGGTACTAATACGGTTTACTCGGCGATTTATAATTAAATTTATTTCATTCGACCAACTTCTCCTCGCCTGTAAGTGGGCTGAGCGGCTCCGCATTTCCAACTTAGAGTTATTTACTCCCCAATTCTGTTGTTACACTAAATAAGTTACTTTCTTGCTTAAGTAAGTTTTCGAGTAAATGTGACTTTGCTTGTTTATTTTGAAATACATAATAATATTAAGTTTAAGAATCAAGTTTTTGACAAACAAATGAATTAGGATAAGAAAAAAAAGAAGAGTGAGTTGAGTTTGAGTTGAGTTGAGTTCGTCTTCTCAATGGCAATTAATCCTGAGCCTTTCCTGGGGTTATTTTAGCTTTAAAGTTTATGTCTTACATTTTTTTATATACGTAACTAGGTATAAAATAAAAAGTGATAATATGGAGCATAAAATAGAGCAAAAGAGCGACCCTTCTTTCTTCGCCAGCGGTTCAAGTCCTGCAGGGGGCATAAGCACTCTTGTTGAGCACGAATGTTGTACTCCAGTCAGTGGGTTTATATTTATAATATGTGCGTGTATGTATTTAAAGTTGTAATATTATGTGTGTATCAACAAGTGTATCAACTATCTGGTATCCGTAACACAAGCCTCGTAGCTTACCACGGAACTAGATGGCTCTGTATAATAATATCGCAATATATTTATTTATATTATATCTATATTTTATTTACAGTTTTATTGGTAAAAAAATTTAAGTAGATTATTGAATTAAAGTGTTACTTTGCTTTCTTAGTGTAGTAGGCGTTATAATGTTTATAAAAACTAGTAAAGATATTGTAGAAAAGTACTCACCTTCATGTGCTACGAACCAAAAGGCAAATACAAAACAATTCAACTTTATCATGTACGTCTGTCTGTATATAGCCATTTAATCTACAAATTATAATTGCAGCTACGAGTGCAAATATAGCTGAACTTATTATCTTGTTACGTTCTTCGTTGATGTCGCAAGTAAGTACTTACCGCCTACTTATATGCTTTTTAATTACTGAATTTTTTTCCTTTAATTTTTTAACATGGGAAAAGTTATACATAATATGGCTTTTATAATTCCTTGAACGGAAATGTTGGAGTAAGATGTTAATTTTTTTTGCTATGGGATATTCTCAATATCACACGTTCGGTCACAAACAGAACTTTGTTTCTCAACAAAGTTATTGATGTCAGTAAAATAAACAATAAGCGTAACAGAATGGTAAATATATTATTGAAATTTTAACAAATCAATCAAAATATAGATTAATTTACATATATACTTATGACGGTAACATATCTATATCAAACATGTTACATATTCTGTAATTATTAATTATTTACGTATACATACTTTTAGCAAATTTACCATTGCTTTAGGTAAAAGGTTTTGATATTTTATGAGCGTATCCACAGGGCGAATTACATCAAGTGCAATGTCAGGCTCTTAGAGCTCACAAAGGCTAACTATGAGTCTATGACTAGCATGCTACCGCTCAAGTGTCACTGGCTTTGACCTGGGCCTTGCGGTGAAATTGCCATTTTAATCATCTTGATGTTCAGCCACCTTTATAAACCTTTCACTCGACAACTCATTTGTTTTAAGGATGTGAAGTATGACATAATATTATGTTTTATCAATGCTTATATATTATAATAAGTATTATAAATAATATTATATATAGACGTTGCCTTACTAGAATCTTCTTAAAAATGCCAAAAGCATCAAGCTAGTCAAAAACACATGAACCTTGGTTGGCTCTGGAGATTTCAGGCACTCCATCTCTTTTCCTGCATCCGTTGCTACAATGAAGCCAACAAATGTTCCAATATGTTCTGCCATCGCTGCCACACAGTGGTATGTACTCATCAGAACAATGATTGCAGTCACAGTACACTTCTTGGCAAGCGCCACCGTGGAATATACTAATAGGGTTTCCACCCTTTGGCACGTTTTTACTAGCGCAACGAAGTTCACATTCGTTTTTATAAGTCTTGTGATTTGTTCCGCAAACTAGCGAACTTACTCCTGTACAGAAACATTTTGGACAGGGACCTTTACTAATAACCTTTAAGTATGGATTATTAGAACGTTTCGCTATACAGTCAAGTGTGCAGTTATTTTGAAAGGTCCTCGGCTCCAAATGACCGTCGCTACCACATACTGGTTCTATGTGTGATGGACATTCACAATTGGCACATATGTTTCTATTAGCCACAGTAATCTTGGCATATTTAGAATATGTTTGTTTTTTGTTTTCACATTCTAAATAACACAAGTTGTCGTACACATTGCCGTCACTCCCACATACGGGTTCCAGTTTCTTTGGACAAATACATTCGTCTAAGCAAGCTCCGTAATTCTTTAATGATATACCTTGTGGAAATCCACCATTTATTGAGTTTGTATTAGCACAATCGAGAACACACTCGTTTCTGTACAAAATATCGTCAGTGCCACAGACAGGCGCCGCAGTCGGTAGGCAATACGAACAGGGGGATCCGATACAAGCACTTCTATATGCAAGAAGAATAGGTTCCTTCTGTTGTGTACGTCTCCGATTTTCACAGTAC
The DNA here is from genome assembly GCA_951802675.2 of Boloria euphrosyne. Lineage (NCBI taxonomy): Eukaryota > Metazoa > Arthropoda > Insecta > Lepidoptera > Nymphalidae > Boloria > Boloria euphrosyne. Next base: position 896,035 of record OX637875.1, on the reverse strand, counting down.
AGTTCACATTCATTAGGATACGTAACACCATCTAATGTACATACTGGTACATCTACATGTTGGCACATACAATTATTTATGCACTGGCTATCATTACTCATTTTTACAACTGGAGTCAGCCCTCGAGTCTGGCGCTCCTCATTAGTACAGTTGAGTAAGCAATTGTTACTGTAGGTGACTCCATCAGAGCCACAGACAGGGTCGAAAGTATAGTCACAAGGACATACGGTTGTTGGAACAAAGATGGTTTTTTTCACTATTAAGACACCTTTTGATGCACTGCTTGATGATGGCGGTACATGCAGAGCCGCTAAGGTGGCGAGGGCCCCTAAAATAAATGTCGAATATTTACAATGTAACAATAGTAGTATCTAACCCATCTTAATGCTGGCACTTAAATTAGTCATGCATCTGTATGTTTTAGTTTCAGCATTAAATTGAGTCGCTTTAAGAATTCGTTTACTAATTTAATCAATAAATCTAACTTTATCAAACATAAAATTTCTTAATTAGATAAAGATCTCTTTATATATCTACTTCAACTACCTTATTTAAACTGTTCTGTCTCTCTGTCAAACTTTCTGTTGTTCGGGGTAATCTTTAGAAGGCTTAACCGATTCTCATAGGACTTTTTATAAAGTATTACAAAATACATTCTACGTGTTCCTACACGTAGAATGTATTAAATGTAATTTTTCGGAGTTAGTTTCCAGCGTGAAAATCGAAAACCTGAAATTTTATTTAGGTATATCAAATTATAATAATACAAAACGCTTTAACTTACATAGTATTTCTTTCTTCATTGCTGCTAAGCGAGTATAATTTTATACTTCAGACTGTACAAAATTTTTCAGTGACTATCTATATAAGGGACGACCTGTAAAACAGGTCTCTTTATCGATGTATACCTAATTATAATAACATATTATTATTGATAAGAATGCTTTTATTTTATAATTTTTAAACAATTATGTCATCTATTACCTACATACATATGTATCTTAGAATAATTATACATATTTAACAATAAAGTATTTTGCTGTATTTATTTCGTTACTTTTTATTTGTTATACCGATTAGCATTTCTCGCGGCTCCTCCCGCGTTCTAAAGACCGGAATCCAAATGCATTCATGCAATAAGCTATGTAGGTATTTATATAGATTACTTACTTATCCACCCTGTCAATACACTCTGAAAACGGGTCTGGAGCTCTTGGACAAAAGGGGCGCGAGTATGCGAGGAAAATGTAAGAAATAATGTCTAACTTTAGTTTTAATTTAAAACCAAAAAAATTGTTATTATTATTATTGAAGACTTCAAGAAAGAGTCACGAATAGTAGTATGTATAAAATAATTTAGCTCATCAAATTTTAATGAAATTTCTTATCTATTCTATTTGACGACTCAGCTGGTAGTGACCCTACTTTCTGCGCCAGCGGTCGCGGGTTCGAGTCCCGCTGGGGGCATTCATTTGCTAATCACGAATGTTTGTACTCTAGTCATGGGTGTTTATATTTATAATATGTATGTATTTAAAATTTATATGTGTAGTATATCAACTATCTGGTATCCGCAACACAAGCACGTTACCTAGCTTACTGCGGAACTAGATGGCGCTGTTGTAATAATGTCCCAACATATTTATTTATTTACCTATTATTTATTTCACCTCTTTTTTTTATTTTAGGAAATGCATTGACGAACCACCAGGCAAGTGGTTGTGTGGGAATCACCAGCTTAAAATAAGCCAGTACTACCTACTAAAACCCAACGGACCTCACCCGTCTTAATGGGGCGTCGCAGGATCGCTTGTGCATTCAACTACGACGCCCCGACAGCCCGACATTAGACCACACAGTCAAGATTGCTCCACAGTCCACTCTGTTATCCAGAGAAGTACCAGTAGCAACCCGCATCACACACTGCCCACCAATGTGTGCCCCTCTAGCGCGTCTCTAAGCTTCGCGCCGGCCGGCTGCCGGACGCTACTAAGCCCACCACGACAAGGTGAACGCACGTTCTCTTCCAACTCTATCTCAAGTATAATCCAGGGAATGACGTAATGTAACAAGTTAAACTGTTCTGAAGAGTACCTACCAAGCATAAAGAAACCAATTCTAATTTTTCAATTACAAACATATTATCAAATTCATTTAAGTACACCCCGGTAAGGATTTTCAGGGGATATCTATAATGTATTCTTTTCATTTTTTTTATTTTTTTTATGGGACAAAGGGGGCAAACGGGCAGGAGGCTCACCTGATGGTAAGTGATCACCTCCGCCCATGGACATCGGCAACACCATAGGGCTTGCAGATTCGTTGCCGGCCTTTCAGGAAAGGGAGGGAGGGAGGAGGGAGAAGGACGGGAGGAGGGATGGGGAGTGGGCCTCCCGGACTCTCACTCACCAGACGAAACGCGACAGCATAGCTGCCACTTCACGCCGCGCCGGTCTTCTGTGAGAGAGTGTTACTATACGGGGCGTGCCGGCCCATTCGGCTGCTACCCGAAGGTAACAAGCATGGCACTACCACTTAAAAATTACTATTCATATATTTCATAAATTACTATTTGTTTACTGAACGCCTGTATGTATTTTATTAGCAATAGTCTGATCACTTGCCTTTGTTTTAATACTCAATACATATTAGTTACGAGTAAACAATTGGAATGGACTATAGAAGCAAAAAATCTTATCAAATATAAGTTTAATCTTAAAAATCTTACTATAAATAGTCCAAAAGAATGACTTTTTATTCAGGAAGTAAATGGAAAAAAATACAAATACACCAACTTGCGACACCAAACCGACGCGGCGACGACGATAAAGCTGATCAGATATTTTCAAATTTAGTGATATATGATAGGTAAATAATAAATATAACAAGGTAGGAACTTTATATTAAGTTTAAAATTAAAAATATTAAACATCAACTTTTGCTTAAAACTACATGTATAAGATTTCCTTTGATTTGCATCGACAAACACTGTTGTAAATGAAAACTTCCATTCAATTATTTTTGACTTTCAGTAATTTTTGTTCTATTTTTTCCAATTTTCGTCTTCAATGTTTAAGTATGAACTGAAACATGGTAAAAATAATACATAATATTGTTTTAAAATTATTTGAACGAAAATTTTAAAGTAAATTATATTCATTTCTTTTAAGCTAACTTTTTAAACTATTCTTAATATCACACATTCGGCCGCAACATTTAACTTTGTTTCTCAACAAAATTATTGATGTCAATAAAATAAACATAGCGATTTGGTTAATATTTTATTGAAATTTTAACAAGTATTTTTATGTAACAGAAGTTGAATTTAACGGTAGGATATTCTACGACTCCTATGGCGCCACGATTTAAAGTCGGATTTGTATATGGACATTGACTGAAATAAAACGAAATGCTTTCTAAGGACGACTCAATAAAACCAGTTATTTTGATTTCTTGTGGAAATGAAATATTTTTCTGCAATAAAAAGTATCCTTAGTTACGACCCGAGTAATAAGTAAGCACACAAAATTTGGTTTAAATCCATCCAGTACTTTTTGAGTTAAACGATAACATACAAACAGGCAATCAGACAGCATTGTTAATAACTATTGTTTTGGGGTCTATATTCAATACGTCACAGTCATTGTTTTAAAAAATATTTAATGTACAATTTTTTTCTAGGTCACTGTTTAATATATGTATAGGTATAGATAAGTTATAAGTTATAAATTTATTACAATTATCTAAAAAATGCCAAAAGCATCAAGCTAGTCAAATTTAACACATGAACCTTAGCTGGATATAGAGATTTCAGGCACTCCATCTCTTTTCCTGCATCCGTTGCTGCAACCCAGCCAACAGAAGTTCCAATATCTTCTGCAATCGCTGCCACATAATTGAATGTACTCGTGAGAACAACGATTGCAGACACAGTACACTTATTGGCAGGCACCTCCATGGAAGATGCTAATAGGGTTTCCACCCTTTGGAACGTTTTTACTAGCGCAACGAAGTTCACATTCGTTTTTATAAGTCTTGTGATTTGTTCCGCAAACTAGCGAACTTACTCCTGTACAGAAACATTTTGGACAGGAACCTTTACTAATAACCTTTAAGTATGGATTATTAGAACGTTTCGCTATACATTCAAGTGCGCAAGTATTATGGAAGGTCCTCGGCTCCAAAAAACCGTCGCTACCACATACTGGTTCTATGTGTGATGGACATTCACAATTCGAACATATGTTTCTATTAGCCACAGTAATCTTGGCATATTTAGAATATGTTTGTTTTTTGTTTTCACACTCTAAATAACACAAGTTGTCGTACACATTGCCATCACTCCCACATACTGGTTCCAGTTTCTTTGGACAAATACATTCGTCTACACAAGCTCCGTAATTTTTTAATGATATACCTTTTGGGAACCCACCATTTATTAAGTTTGTATTAGCACAATCGAGAACACATAGATTTCTATACATAATATCATCAGTACTACAGACACGGGCCATAGTCGTTGGGCAATATGAACAAGGAGGTCCGATACAAGCATTTCTATATGCAAGATGAATAGGTTCCTTCTGTTGTGTACGTCTCCGATTTTCACAGTACAGTTCACATTCATTAGGATATGTAACACCATCTAATGTACATATTGGTACATCTACATCTTGGCACATACAATTATTTATGCACTGGCTATCATCACTCATTTTTACAACTGGAGTAAGCCCTCGCGTCTGGCGCTCTTCGTTAGTACAGTTGAGGAAGCAATTGTTACTGTAGGTGACTCCATCAGAGCCACAGACAGGGTCGAAAGTATAGTCACAAGGACATACGGTTCTTGGAACAATGACGGTTTTTTTCATTGTTACGACACCTTTTGATGCACTGCTTGATGATGGCGGTACATGCAGAGCCGCTAAGATAGCGAGGACCCCTAAAATAAATGTTCAAAATTTACAATGTTACAATAGCATTAACTACCTCATCTTAATGCTGGCATTTAAATTTGTATGTTTTAGTTCAATATCAAATTGAGTCGCTTTTAAAAATTTGCTTACTTATTTATGCCATTATAATATTATTCAATCTATAAATCTAACATCACGCACTATTCTTATTGCTTATGTATTATATTAAAGAGAATTAAAAATAAAAGGAGATAGGAAGGGAAGGTAGGATATCGCATTTTTGATCGGCAAATACACTTAAAATTTCTGTTTATAATTTAAAAGTAACTATTTTTCTCAATTAGGTAAAGTATTTACATGTACTTAAACAACACTTATTAAAACTATTCTGTCCGTCGGTCTTTCTGTTGTTCGGGGTAATTTTTGGAAGGCTTAACCGATTCTAATGGGAATTTTTCTGAAGTATTTATTTATGGAACTTGGACTTGGGTATATTTTATTCCGAAATTATTTAGGTTACCAGTGCGAAAACCGAAAACCTGAATTCGATTTTATTTATATAAATTTATAATTAGTAATATCAAGATAAAACCTTTAAACTTACATAATATTTCTTTCTTCATATTATCTCTTCTTTACTGCTGCTGAGCGAGTTTAATTTTATACATCAGACTGTACAAAATATTACAGTTACTACCTATTTAACTGACAATCTGTAAAACAGGTCTCTTTATCGATGTATTAATTATACATCGATAAAGGTACCGGTTATGAAGATATTATACTTTTTAAGAATTTACTGAACAAAGTAATTATGGAAATATTAATTGCATGCAATTACTTTATATCTGTTATCTACGTCTTACATATTTATCTTATAGTCCGGACAATTTAGACATCCGAGGGTACAAAAATTCGCAAACAGCTCAAAGTTGGTAGGATTGTTCGAAACACCATCATAAATGAAACTTAATAAATCCTAATCGATTCGATATTTGGAAAAAATTACACGAGATCAAAGGGTTGCACCAAATTGCATCAAAATCTGTCCGATGTTTTCTCGTGATGCGGTCACAGACAGACAAAAAAAATCTAAAAAGTATAGATTCGGCTTTTGTATTATTGATAATGACTATTCCAATTACGTTTTCTAAGAAATAATCAATGTACAGATTCAACTCCGTTAGAATTTGATTGTACGAGTATGTATAGAATTTAAGCCTATGCTGCACAAAAAATATTTTAAATGAATGATTTATTACTTTACTAGTTACCCACTCTCACTCTTCTTAAATCACCTCTAGTTACGCTGTGATATAATAATGGGTCGTTTTTTTTCTTAATTTTCCTTAATGTCAAATGTCAAATTCAAAAATTTCCGTCTTACATTATATATTTGTTTTATTTCAAGCTAAGTTAACTTCCTAAGTTGTATTTTTAATGCCTTTATGCTATTCTAGATTACTTACTTATCTACCCTATCAATACCACTCTCAATCAATACGAGCTCTTGGGCCATAAATAGCGTATGTCTTCGAAGAGTACTACAGTTTGGCCGCTCAAAGAATGCGTTTCTGACACCTGTCAATTCGTCTTGACTAGTGATGTACAATAATTTAGTAACGTTATTTATTGCATTCATTATGCATATTTATTCAATTTAATTTATATGTTGTTTTTTATAGGAATTATATTTCAATAAATATTCACAATATAAATACATTTTTAATGAATCAATTACTAGAATAGAATCGTAATTTCTGAATGTAACGAAGGGGAAAAAGTAAAAATGCTTTATTTATTGGAAAATGCATTGTTCCGTTGTACGGGTACGGTATCGGGGATTATAAGCGTTGCACTTGCACTAAGGATGTTTTATTTCACTATGAATACACGCACAGTCTGTACACAACACTAGTCTCTGAACACTGTATTTCTCTTCTCAATACTTCTTCACTAATACTTTAACCAACTCTTCTCTTTTCCACTATTTTGTATCACTTCTTATCTTCACTCAACTTCGAATGTCAACTGAACTCTCGACACACTGCCGGCCTTTTTATATGTGTAAATATTAGAACATTCTAGTATCGAAAATTCAAAATGTTTCTAGTAATTTCGTATTTCTTTCTCGACAATGCTTTGTCTCTCTCTGCCACATTAGAATTTGTAATAGACCGAATGTACCTAAGTACATTAAATATTATATTATTTATATCATACCGACAGATTATATTAAGATAACAAAAATATTTGAATACAATTGCCTCGTTATTTTGTCACATCACTACAAAAACAAACAGTTGACATAACCTTGAAACAGCGTCGTTTGACGTGGTTTGACTTTTAAAAGGTATTGTTTTTATATTTGTTAATTAAGTAATTGTAATAATTTTAGCCCAAAATTAATATATTTATTGTAAATCGGCATAATTACTCGAATTATTACTTAAGTACTTAGTACTAGTACTTATCACTCGTTAATAAGGTAAATAAAAGATATTTAAAAATTTGCCGTAAATTGTACGCCAGTTCCAAGTTACATCGCCCAGTCGATCACGATCTGTCAGAAACGCATTCTCTGAGCGGCCGGACAATAAGCACAAAGATTTCGTTTAACACATCGTCGGTAAAGCTGTTCAGGGGATATTTATTCCTTTTATATACCACTTATACATATAATTATTAATTGTATACTGAGCGCCTTCATGTATTTTAATAGCAATACTCTAACCAGTTGCCATCTTTAATACTTATTTAATATTTATGCATCTTAATTACGAGTTAAAAAACATTAATAGAACGGACGTTAGAAGCAAAAAATCTTATCAAATATAAGTTTAATCTTAAAAATCTTGATATTAATAGTCCATAGTGGAAAAGAATACGTTTTTAATGAAGAAGTAAATAGAATAAAAATATAAATAAAACGTCTTGCGAGTGCGACCCCGAAACCTGATCAGATATTTTCAAAGTTGCCAGCGGACAATGCTTTAAGATAGCAATATCCGATAGGTAAATATGACAACTTTATTTCAAGTTTAAAATCTATGTACATATAATTAAATTCTAACTTAGCCAAATCTGTACATTGAGTATTTTTTGGAAATTCTTATTGAAATAGTGTTTAATATTATCAATACAGAGGCCGAATCAATAGTATTTAGAATTTTTATCTGTCTGTCTGTCTGTTTGTGACAAACATCACGAGAAAAACAATTGAACAGATTGTGATGAAATTTGGTATGATGATAGCTGGTTATACGGGTCAGGATATAAAGATACTTTTTACTGCTGGGAAACATAATCTATATCTAGACTGCTATATAAATCTGTAGTCTGTCGGTACACTCAATTTTTTGTCGAATTTCGTCATAACTATTCGTTTCATGACTCATTGACATCAGTTATACTGTTTTTGAAATTTTTGCCTGTCTGTCTGTCTGTATGTCCCGCTATAACTCAAGAACGGTTGAACCGATCCTTATAAAAATTAATATACAGTAAGAACACGTGATTGTGCAAATGATAGACTCTATATAAGACCGTAAAAAAGTGTGTGTGTGTGTGTGTGTGTGTGTGTGTGTGTGTGTGTGTGTGTGTGTTATCTATCTATGAGTATACATCTATAAAAGTCTAACTGAGTCGAATCTGTCCATTGAATATTTTTTGAAAAATGTAATTGAAATCGACATGAATATTATCGATATAGAGACCAAATCTATTATTTTTAGAAGAAAACTGGACGGATTTGCATGAGGCATAATGTTAGATGCGTACCCGGGTCAATATATAGAATACTTTTTATTGCGGGAAAATGACTCATCTCTGAGAAAAATACAAAAAGAACGTTAGAAATAAAACCACGCTTGTATTTACGTCTTTAGAACGCGGGCGGAGCCGCGGGTATTTGCTAGTACATAATATATTATGTATAAACTTAAACTTTAACGATTTCGATAAAATTTAAATGAGACGATCTAGGATGTATACTGTACCCTTTGAAATATAAAAAAAAGAAGGAAGAGATTCCAAATCGGTTCAGGCGTCTCCAAGTAATAGGTGAACATACATAATTAAAAAAGATTCCCACGAATTGAGAACCTAGTTCTCCTCCATTTTTAAAATCAGTTATAAATGACATATTGTTTTAAATTAAACAAATACTATAATTTTTAATAATTTAATATTATTTTTTACATGGGCGTAGCCAGGTACGGGCAGGGGGGGGCAGCTGCCCCCCCCTAGAAGATGCAGGAATGCTCACAAACCATAAAGTAATATTACGTAGGTTGCATATTAATAAACAAACACAACGTTGATTCTATTGACAGGCGAATTTTATAAGATTGCACTATGAATGGTTCATTCTAGGTTTGCTTTTATACGCGCGAAACGTCGTTACGTCGTTTTAAAACATGGCTGAGATCAACGATGACTCTGAACGTCGGCTACTTTTTTTCAATACATAGTATTGTGTAAGAGCCATACAGGTCTAAGTTATGCGAAGGTTGCTCGTGCTATGGCGATTCTCGTAGTGATTTCCTCTTCGGTTCGTCCTGTTTCTGACACGCAGCTACCGAGGTATGTGTATTTATGGACGAGTTCCACTGCCTCTGTGCCGATCACCAACGGGAGTGTACTCGTTGCTCTGCTCCTGATTTCCCGTGTCTCCCTTATATTAACGTTGAGCCCCGTGCTAGCTGCCTCCTTTCGTAAGTCGTTCATTTTGGCCTGCATGTGCGAGTGTGGCTCAAGAGACCAGGTCTACTAAGAACTTGGCTATGCCCCATTCAATGCCGCGGCGCATGTTCTTCGTGTTATTATGCAGAATACCATCCAGAACGACCAAAAAGAGAAGTGGTGAAAGAGACAACCCTGTCTTACGACTGTGTACCTCTATGTCCTCCGAAATGAGCCTTTTATGAGTCACTTTACAATATTAATTCTTGTGATGTTAATTATTTTCTCTGGGAAGCCAATTTTGCGCAATGGAGGCCAGATGCTGGCCCACCTTACCGTATGCATCAAAGGCCTTTTCAAAATCTACAAAAGTGAGGTATTATCTCCCTTTGCCATCCTGTTGCCTGTTCTAGTATGATAAGGAGGATGTTGATCTGATTTCTACACGATCGATTGGGCCGAAATCATGCTTGCTCTCTGCGTATGAGGGTGTCGAAAGCATTCGAGAGTCTATCCAAAATAACTTTTCAGAGCGCTTTGGACGTGACCAAAAGCAAAGTCCGAAAGAAAAATACCTCTTCAGTTACAGCATTGACTGAGTTCCCCCTTTTTTGGTACAGTGATAAGAAGGCCTTTGTTTCAATCGCCTGGTAAATCTTCCTGCCAGATGTGCTATTATGATTCGGTCTGAGATCGGTTTCCAGTCCAGAAGGCCTCTTTTCGCCACATCCGATAATAGAAGTCCCATGTCCCATGATTTACCCCCGACGCAAAAACGACAGGTTGTTATAAGTTTGACATGTCTGTGTTTGTGTCTGTCTGTGGCATCGTAGCTCCCGAACAGATAAACCGATTTTGATTTCGTTTTTTTTTTATTTGAAATGTGAATTAGTTGGAAGTGGTTTTAGCTATGTTTGGTAAAAATCGGCCCAAGATGGCCGCCACCGCAAAATGGCGATTTACATATTTTTTTCACAACTTACTCAATATGGGTATCAAATGAAAGGGCTCGACTAGAAGAATAATGTACACTTATATTAAAAGGGAATGATGAATATTAACTAAGAAATTAAAACTAAACCAAACTTGATTTTTTTTTTGTATGATCAATTAGATTTATGAGGAAAGTGGACTAGTAATTTTTATTTAGCTTTTAGTACATTATTATTATTTTGTGTTTTTAAATTTTAATTTTGTTTTATCTTATACACTACTAGCGGGGCCCGCAGCTTCGCTCGCGCTTAATGTACTAAAAATATTTTGGCTTTATGCTATTACTTATGATGTAACAACGAATGATTCCCCAATTTAAAGGTCCACCCTCTTTTATGAAGACTACTGTTAACTGTATACAACCAGTTAATGTGTTTTCCTGTGGAGACATACTTACTATTTCAAACTTTTCGGTAGGTCTTACAAGACCATACAGAATATTCTAAATTAATACATAATTTTAATACAATCTTTAAAATTTTAGTAAGAGTTAGCCGTATTTTGTTGCCCTTATGCTTATCGTTCAATAGAACCAGTTATTGTGTTTTAACATATAAATAAAAAAAATACTTTAATAAAAGGTATTTTAAATGTTCTTTCGTGTATATCAACTGTACGAAATTTACTTAAAATCAGTACAGAACTTTTTGCCTGAAACGCGTACATCTATATGCTAAGTTACTGTTTTTATATCTACTGATAAAAATAGGTATTGAGGAGAGGAGATAGGAGGGGATATTTGATATTTTAGACATTTCTGTCGGACTTTTTAATACCTACAATTACCTACTATATAGTTTTGATATATCTCTCATGATTTAGCCAGCACTAGGTTTCTTAAGATGGTCAAATAAACTAATTATTTTGTTTTCCAGTGGAAATGAAATATTTTTCTGCAATACTCGTAAAAAGTGTCCTAAGTCACGACCCCAATAATAAGTAATCACGTCACAAAAAATGTGATTAAAATCCGTGCAGAACTTTTTGAATTAAACGATAACATGCAAATAGACAGACATACAGGCAATCAGACATAAATTTTTAAAACTACTGTTTCGAGGTCTATATTCAATACAAAATATTATGTTACGGTCATTGTTTTAAAAAAATATTTTATTTACAGATTCTCTTCTGAGCTACTGTTTTATTATATAGGCATTTACTTTAGATTATATTCTTGGTTTGCTAGCCTGCCCCCCCCTAAACAAAATCCTGGCTACGCCCTTGATTTTTTATGTTACATACTTACAATATAATAAAACAAAATGATTCAACAATGACACACAATATTACCTTGTAAAAAAAGTAAAAAGTATAGTAAATTTATTTAACAATAACCATTTTTACTTATTTTAACAAGAGGTAAATTTTGGCTACATTTGGATTGATTAATGCACTCCAGCCAGCATCTGTTCCAGTAAGTATTTTCATCATCCCCGCACAGAGGTTGGTAAAGGCGTGGACAGGACTGACAGTTGTACTCGCAGTCACGACATTCACCCTCATACAGAGTCGACAGAGGACTGTCATTTTCTCTTACACGGATTTTGTTTTCGCAATCCAGTTCACATTTGCTGTTATAAGTATTTCCGTCGCTCGCACAAATAGGTTCACTTCCATCAGGACAAATGCATCCCCCGCATTCTCCACTATACATTTTATAAAGTGGTGGTTTTCCCAAATTTTCTCGTCGTTTATTCTCACACTCTACTTGACAAATATTACTGTAAGTGTTACCGTCACTTGCACAAATAGGGTTATAATCTAAGGGGCAGTTGCAATTTTGACATCCTCCTGGGTGTTGAATTTTTATGTAAGTATCGTTTGATCTTCGATTCCTGTTTGCACATTTTAAGTAACAAGAGTTTTGATATGTTTTATTATTTGTGCCACAAACTGGAATTAAAGTGTTATAGCAGTCACATGGTTCTTCACAAAGACCTCTATACATAACTTCTAAAGGCGATAAGCCTTCTTGTTTAAGTCTTCTGCTTTCACATAGTAAATGACACTCGTTAGGGTAAGTTTGTCCATTACTACCACATACTGGATCGATATCTTCGTTGCACAAACATATCTCATCACATTCACCTTTATATATAACAGAGATAAGTTTTTGGCTATTTTGTAATAGTTGTATATTTTCGCAGTTAAGTTCACACTCATTTGAGTATGTATTTCCATCACTTCCACATACAGGTTCATAAATGGTGGTACAAACACTATTCTCTGAGCAAGCAGTGCACTCTCCTTCACTTATAATTTTAATTGGCGTCTTACAACTTTGCTCACGTTCCTTATTTACACAATCTAGTTTGCATTTATTACCGTACGTTTGGTTGTCATCTCCACACACTGGTTGATAATCTTCAGTGCAATAACAGTAATCTATGCATTCACCCTCATGTGCAGTGAAAATGAGTGGTAAATTATTTTGAATATTTTCTTTATTCTTACAATCTACAGAACACTTATTAGGATATGTTACGCCATCTGTGCCACACACTGGAAGGTAAATATATTGACAAATACATACTTCAATGCATGCTCCATTTCTTATTTTTGTAATTGTTGGTAAATTATTTTTACTTCTTTCTTTGTTGGCGCAATCGAGGTCGCAAGAGTTGAGGTACGATTTTCCATCACTACCACAAATAGGATCGTATACTGTTGGACAAATACATTGTTTAGGACATTCACCTTCAACATTTATTGTAATAGGTTCTTGTCCAGACCTTATATTTTCTTTGTTAAAACATTCTAAATTGCATTTATTAGAATAAGTTTTACCGTCATTGCCACATACTGGTTGGTAGTTTTGTGTACAAACGCAAGTTCCTGGACATTCTCCTTCGCTTATGGCATTAATTGGCGGAAGATTTTTCTTAATGTTCTCGCTATTAGCATGTTCGAGTTCACATTCGTTTGAGTATGTTATATTATTTGAGCCGCAAATAGGTGCATAAACTGCAGGGCAAATTTCAATAACAGGGCACTCCCCATTGCTAGCGGTTTTAATGATAGGTTGCCCGTTACGTTTGAGTTTCTTATTCTCACAATCAAGTTGGCACTGACTACCGTAAGTTTTCTGATCGTCACCACAGACTGGAGCGTATATGAGAGTGCAAATACAAGATTCAGGGCATTCGCCTTTGCTTACGATGTCTAATGATGGTTCACCATTTCTGATCCTTTTTTTATTTTCACATCCAAGTTGGCAGTCGTTCGAATAGGTTTTTCCATCACTACCGCATACGGGGTCAAAAATTGTCAAACATACGCAATCTTCTTTACATTCTCCCTCGTTTATTACTTGGATGGCAGTTTGATTTTTGCTCTCTAGTTCCTTATTGACACAACTAAGATTGCAAGAACTAGAGTATGTTTTTCCGTCACTGCCACAGACAGGTTTGAAGATCGCGGGACAAACACAACCCTCTTCACATTTTCCTTGGTTTAGTACTTTTATTGGTGGTTTTCCTTCATTGATCAATTTTTTATTCTCACAGTCCAAAAGGCACCCATTTGAATAAGTTTGACCGTCGCTACCACAGACAGGCTTATAAATTCTGTTACAAATACAAGATACCGGACACTTCCCTTCACTTTTCACAACAATCGGATTTTCTCCATTTCTCTCACATTTTCTACTTTCGCATATTAACTCACATTCATTTGAATAAGTTTTTCCATCACTCCCACATACTGGTTGAATGACTGCTGGGCAAATGCATGAGTCTGGACATTTTCCTTCACTTGCTACAATGACAGGTTGTTGACCATTTCGATTTTTATTAGAACATTCTAGAGAGCATTTATTTGAATACGTTTTACCGTCACTGCCACATACGGGCTGATAGATTTGTGGACAAATGCAAGGTGCTGCACATTCTCCTTGATTCAAAACAGTAATTGGAGGAAGATTATTTCTAATATTTTCTTTACTGGCATTTTCCAGACTACATTCGTTTGGATACGTTAGATTATCTGAGCCGCAAACAGGTGCATAAACTGCAGGGCAAATTCCAATAACAGGGCACTCCCCATTGCTAGCGGTTTTAATGATAGGTTGCCCGTTACGTTTGCGTTTCTTATTCTCACAATCAAGTTGGCACTGACTACCGTAAGTTTTCTGATCGTCACCACAGACTGGAGCGTATATGAGAGTGCAAATACAAGATTCAGGGCATTCGCCTTTGCTTACGATGTCTAATGATGGTTCACCATTTCTGATTCTTTTTTTATTTTCACATCCAAGTTGGCAGTCGTTCGAATAGGTTTTTCCATCACTACCGCATACGGGGTCAAAAATTGTCAAACATACGCAATCTTCTTTACATTCTCCCTCGTTTATTACTTGGATGGCAGTTTGATTTTTGCTCTCTAGTTCCTTATTGACACAACTAAGATTGCAAGAACTAGAGTATGTTTTTCCGTCACTGCCACAGACAGGTTTGAAGATCGCGGGACAAACACAACCCTCTTCACATTTTCCTTGGTTTAGTACTTTTATTGGTGGTTTTCCTTCATTGATCAATTTTTTATTCTCACAGTCCAAAAGGCACCCATTTGAATAAGTTTGACCGTCGCTACCACAGACAGGCTTATAAATTCTGTTACAAATACAAGATACCGGACACTTCCCTTCACTTTTCACAACAATCGGATTTTCTCCATTTCTCTCACATTTTCTACTTTCGCATATTAACTCACATTCATTTGAATAAGTTTTTCCATCACTCCCACATACTGGTTGAATGACTGCTGGGCAAATGCATGAGTCTGGACATTTTCCTTCACTTGCTACAATGACAGGTTGTTGACCATTTCGATTTTTATTAGAACATTCTAGAGAGCATTTATTTGAATACGTTTTACCGTCACTGCCACATACGGGCTGATAGATTTGTGGACAAATGCAAGGTGCTGCACATTCTCCTTGATTCAAAACAGTAATTGGAGGAAGATTATTTCTAATATTTTCTTTACTGGCATTTTCCAGACTACATTCGTTTGGATACGTTAGATTATCTGAGCCGCAAACAGGTGCATAAACTGCAGGGCAAATTCCAATAACAGGGCACTCCCCATTGCTAGCGGTTTTAATGATAGGTTGCCCGTTACGTTTGCGTTTCTTATTCTCACAATCAAGTTGGCACTGACTACCGTAAGTTTTCTGATCGTCACCACAGACTGGAGCGTATATGAGAGTGCAAATACAAGATTCAGGGCATTCGCCTTTGCTTACGATGTCTAATGATGGTTCACCATTTCTGATTCTTTTTTTATTTTCACATCCAAGTTGGCAGTCGTTCGAATAGGTTTTTCCATCACTACCGCATACGGGGTCAAAAATTGTCAAACATACGCAATCTTCTTTACATTCTCCCTCGTTTATTACTTGGATGGCAGTTTGATTTTTGCTCTCTAGTTCCTTATTGACACAACTAAGATTGCAAGAACTAGAGTATGTTTTACCGTCACTGCCACAGACAGGTTTGAAGATCGCGGGACAAACACAACCCTCTTCACATTTTCCTTGGTTTAGTACTTTTATTGGTGGTTTTCCTTCATTGATCAATTTTTTATTCTCACAGTCCAAAAGGCATCCATTTGAATAAGTTTGACCGTCGCTGCCACAGACAGGCTTATAAATTCTGTTACAAATACAAGATACCGGACACTTCCCTTCACTTTTCACAACAATCGGATTTTCTCCATTTCTCTCACATTTTCTACTTTCGCATATTAATTCACATTCATTTGAATAAGTTTTTCCATCACTCCCACATACTGGTTGAATGACTGCTGGGCAAATGCATGAGTCTGGACATTTTCCTTCACTTGCTACAATGACAGGTTGTTGACCATTTCGATTTTTATTAGAACATTCTAGAGAGCATTTATTTGAATACGTTTTACCGTCACTGCCACATACGGGCTGATAGATTTGTGGACAAATGCAAGGTGCTGCACATTCTCCTTGATTCAAAACAGTAATTGGAGGAAGATTATTTCTAATATTTTCTTTACTGGCATTTTCCAGACTACATTCGTTTGGATACGTTAGATTATCTGAGCCGCAAACAGGTGCATAAACTGCAGGGCAAATTCCAATAACAGGGCACTCCCCATTGCTAGCGGTTTTAATGATAGGTTGCCCGTTACGTTTGCGTTTCTTATTCTCACAATCAAGTTGGCACTGACTACCGTAAGTTTTCTGATCGTCACCACAGACTGGAGCGTATATGAGAGTGCAAATACAAGATTCAGGGCATTCGCCTTTGCTTACGATGTCTAATGATGGTTCACCATTTCTGATTCTTTTTTTATTTTCACATCCAAGTTGGCAGTCGTTCGAATAGGTTTTTCCATCACTACCGCATACGGGGTCAAAAATTGTCAAACATACGCAATCTTCTTTACATTCTCCCTCGTTTATTACTTGGATGGCAGTTTGATTTTTGCTCTCTAGTTCCTTATTGACACAACTAAGATTGCAAGAACTAGAGTATGTTTTACCGTCACTGCCACAGACAGGTTTGAAGATCGCGGGACAAACACAACCCTCTTCACATTTTCCTTGGTTTAGTACTTTTATTGGTGGTTTTCCTTCATTGATCAATTTTTTATTCTCACAGTCCAAAAGGCATCCATTTGAATAAGTTTGACCGTCGCTGCCACAGACAGGCTTATAAATTCTGTTACAAATACAAGATACCGGACACTTCCCTTCACTTTTCACAACAATCGGATTTTCTCCATTTCTCTCACATTTTCTACTTTCGCATATTAATTCACATTCATTTGAATAAGTTTTTCCATCACTCCCACATACTGGTTGAATGACTGCTGGGCAAATGCATGAGTCTGGACATTTTCCTTCACTTGCTACAATGACAGGTTGTTGACCATTTCGATTTTTATTAGAACATTCTAGAGAGCATTTATTTGAATACGTTTTACCGTCACTGCCACATACGGGCTGATAGATTTGTGGACAAATGCAAGGTGCTGCACATTCTCCTTGATTCAAAACAGTAATTGGAGGAAGATTATTTCTAATATTTTCTTTACTGGCATTTTCCAGACTACATTCGTTTGGATACGTTAGATTATCTGAGCCGCAAACAGGTGCATAAACTGCAGGGCAAATTCCAATAACAGGGCACTCCCCATTGCTAGCGGTTTTAATGATAGGTTGCCCGTTACGTTTGCGTTTCTTATTCTCACAATCAAGTTGGCACTGACTACCGTAAGTTTTCTGATCGTCACCACAGACTGGAGCGTATATGAGAGTGCAAATACAAGATTCAGGGCATTCGCCTTTGCTTACGATGTCTAATGATGGTTCACCATTTCTGATTCTTTTTTTATTTTCACATCCAAGTTGGCAGTCGTTCGAATAGGTTTTTCCATCACTACCGCATACGGGGTCAAAAATTGTCAAACATACGCAATCTTCTTTACATTCTCCCTCGTTTATTACTTGGATGGCAGTTTGATTTTTGCTCTCTAGTTCCTTATTGACACAACTAAGATTGCAAGAACTAGAGTATGTTTTACCGTCACTGCCACAGACAGGTTTGAAGATCGCGGGACAAACACAACCCTCTTCACATTTTCCTTGGTTTAGTACTTTTATTGGTGGTTTTCCTTCATTGATCAATTTTTTATTCTCACAGTCCAAAAGGCACCCATTTGAATAAGTTTGACCGTCGCTACCACAGACAGGCTTATAAATTCTGTTACAAATACAAGATACCGGACACTTCCCTTCACTTTTCACAACAATCGGATTTTCTCCATTTCTCTCACATTTTCTACTTTCGCATATTAACTCACATTCATTTGAATAAGTTTTTCCATCACTCCCACATACTGGTTGAATGACTGCTGGGCAAATGCATGAGTCTGGACATTTTCCTTCACTTGCTACAATGACAGGTTGTTGACCATTTCGATTTTTATTAGAACATTCTAGAGAGCATTTATTTGAATACGTTTTACCGTCACTGCCACATACGGGCTGATAGATTTGTGGACAAATGCAAGGTGCTGCACATTCTCCTTGATTCAAAACAGTAATTGGAGGAAGATTATTTCTAATATTTTCTTTACTGGCATTTTCCAGACTACATTCGTTTGGATACGTTAGATTATCTGAGCCGCAAACAGGTGCATAAACTGCAGGGCAAATTCCAATAACAGGGCACTCCCCATTGCTAGCGGTTTTAATGATAGGTTGCCCGTTACGTTTGCGTTTCTTATTCTCACAATCAAGTTGGCACTGACTACCGTAAGTTTTCTGATCGTCACCACAGACTGGAGCGTATATGAGAGTGCAAATACAAGATTCAGGGCATTCGCCTTTGCTTACGATGTCTAATGATGGTTCACCATTTCTGATTCTTTTTTTATTTTCACATCCAAGTTGGCAGTCGTTCGAATAGGTTTTTCCATCACTACCGCATACGGGGTCAAAAATTGTCAAACATACGCAATCTTCTTTACATTCTCCCTCGTTTATTACTTGGATGGCAGTTTGATTTTTGCTCTCTAGTTCCTTATTGACACAACTAAGATTGCAAGAACTAGAGTATGTTTTACCGTCACTGCCACAGACAGGTTTGTAGATCGCGGGACAAACACAACCCTCTTTACATTTACCTTGGTTTAGTACTTTTATTGGTGGTTTTCCTTCATTGATCAATTTTTTATTCTCACAGTCCAAAAGGCACCCATTTGAATAAGTTTGACCGTCGCTGCCACAGACAGGTTTATAAATTCTGTTACAAATACAAGATACCGGACACTCCCCTTCACTTTTCACAACAATCGGATTTTCTCCATTTCTCTCACGTTTTCTACTTTCGCATATTAATTTACATTCATTTGAATAAGTTTTCCCGTCACTCCCACATACTGGTTGAATGACTGCTGGGCAAATGCATGAGTCTGGACATTTTCCTTCACTTGCTATAATGACAGGTTGTTGACCATTTCGATTTTTATTAGAACATTCTAGAGAGCATTTATTTGAATACGTTTTACCGTCACTGCCACATACTGGCTGGTAGATTTCTGGACAAACGCAAGGTGCTCGACATTCTCCTTCATTTATAAGATTAATTGGCGGAAGGTTTTTCTTAACATTCTCCCTACTGGCATTTTCGAGGTCACATTCGTTTGAATATGTTATACTATCTGAGCCGCAAACAGGTGCATAAATGGCAGGACACACATTTATTTCGGGACATCTACCTTTACTTTTTGTTAATATGATAGGTAATCCTTTCAACTTTCGTTGTTTGTTATCGCAATCAAGTTGACATTGACTTGGATAAGTTTGACCATCTTCACCACATACAGGAGCCTTAAACAGTGGGCAAGTACACGTTTCGGGACAGTTATCTTCAACGATTATTTCAATAGATGTTTGGTTGTTTTTAAGCCTTCGTTTATTCTCACACCCTAGCTGACATTTGTTGGAATATGTTTTCCCGTCACTGCCACAAACTGGTCTGTACTCCGCTGTGCATATGCAGTTGTCTGCACATTTACCTTTTCCAATGACAGTAATAGACGTTTTCCCTTTTCGGATACGATTTTTACTTTCACATTTTAACAGACACTCATTACTGTAAGTTTTACCATCACTTCCACATACTGGAAAAATAATCAAAGGACAAACGCATGGAGAAGGACAGTCTCCTTCGCTCACTATAGAAATAGATGGTAATCCTTTTTCTACTCTTTGCTCACTAACACACTCTAAGTCACATTTTGTAGGATATGACGTACCGTCGCTACCACAAACCGGTTGGTTTATGTAAGGACAAATACAAGGCTCTATACATACACCTTCACTCTTAATAGTGGTGGTTGGTTCACCGTTTTCTTTTTTTATTTTGTTTTCGCAATTTAGTTGACATTTGTTAGAATAAGTTTTTCCATCACTGCCACAAACTGGTTTATAGTCATCTGTGCAAATGCATGGTTCTTTACATTTTCCTTGATAATTGATAAATATGGATTCCCTTTTTCTATGAATTTTATAATCTCTTGTACAATTGAAAAGGCATTCATTGGCGTACGTAACATTGTCACTACCGCAAACTGGTTTGAAGTTTTTTGGACATCGACAGCTAGCGGCAGTAGTTGTTGTACCACTGTGTATGCAATATACAAGTAATACAATAACTTCTGAAAATTAAAAAAATATTTTTATTAAATTACCTTTTTAATTCTTATTTAGATTTTCAACTCGTTTTATGTTATTCGTTTTAGCGTTATATGACAATTTTCTATTAATTAAAATTAGAAAGTATCAATCAAATTGATTATTTTTTCAAGGACTATCCCTTTTTGAACATTTCACATTGCATTCGTCTCACGAAAACGGCTTGTTGCCTTCAATATGAAGCCGTTACGAAAATTGCATATATGTATAAATGTATGGGTGTTGTATATTTCATGATCCTGTAGGCTTCATCTATACATATAGTAAAATTCTGAGTCAACTTTGTATATTAAATATTTCGTAGAAAATATTATTGAAATGGTAATTACTAATTACTATCGATACAGAAGTCGAACCCTTATTTTTTAGAAGTTTAATCTGTCTGTACGTCTGTCGGTCAGTAACCGCATCGAGAAAACCATTTATTTTGTTGTTTGTGTTATTTTGCGAAAAAAGTAAAAAAAAATTATAGAAAAAATCATAAATTTATATTACCTACATGTTATTTTTAAAGATACCAACTTCTATTAAGTGCAGTCTAATTATTGAAATATCATTCATGTTATCATCAGTTATAATATCATGGAAGCAATATTTAAGAAAGAAACTTTCAGTTTTGTCTAAATTCATTTAACAAAATAATTGAATTTAAATAAAGATTATTTTAGTAATAATTGTGTTTCAAATGAAATAATTGAAAAAGGAATGAAAAAATCTTAATTCTTATAAAAATAGGAATTGTAAATAAAAAGGATGTTTCGAAAGAAAGTAATCTTTAAAATGATTATGTTTAATAGAAACTTATGTAGATATTGTTTGGGTAATATCTTTGTCATCTGCGCCTTAAAAACTCGGAGCCAGGGACCTTTCGCCGTGTGAATGTAGCGAAGGTTTAGAGAATGAGAGACAGAGCAAGTATCTCATATTCTTTTTAGGTGTCCTAGCTTCTTTCATCCTTTCGTAGAAGTCTTTCCACTAAAAGTGGGATTTTAAGTGAAATAACTTTACCGATTCAACTTTAATGTTCACTGTTTATTAATATTGTTTGTGTTTAGTCCCTTGTATATTTTTTTATGGAAATATATTAAGTGTTATGGAATTAAATTATTTGTAAAATAACTACATATAATTTAAAACCCAATTATATATAATTAGGTAAGGTTTTATGTCATCTACATAATCAAGGTATATATCATGAATCAAGGTTTACTTTTCCGCAGGAGAAGGTTACGTTTATTTTGTTGAGGAAACCAGCTATTTTAATACTAAATTTCATCAAAACCAGTCCTGAGGTCTTAGCCGTTAAGGAAGGCAAAAGAGGCAAAGGACGCTCACCAACTATCTGGACAAGGATTACCCACAGTGATATGTTGACGACACGGTGGGTTTAACGCCAGAAATTACACAAAATCGCCAAGAGGGACGTAAAAGTATCAGGACGTATTGTATTGTATACTTTGTATACTTTGTATTGGTAACTAAAAATATTAAAAAGGCCAAAGGATTGTTTGATTGGAAATTAAAGTATGATATAATTTGGCTAGATACCCAAGTCGAAATCATACCATAGTGATATTACATCTTGATGCGTTCCCAGACAGACAGATAAAAATTCTAAATCAAATCAAAATATTCTGTATTCAAATAGACTTTTAGAAATTCTTTTAAATCGTCCTTTTTACATTAATAAAATAAAGAATTTAAATTTATTGTCTGTAAGTCTGAGGAAGGTACCACACTAATAAGTATAGATTTGGCCTCTTTAACAATTATGTTGACTATTTTGCTTAGATTTTCCGATAAATACTTAATGATCGACTTAGAATTTTATCATCTTTGTATTGGTAACATAAACCCACAAAATTTTGTTTTGTTTTATAACTTAAACGCGGGCACAGCCGCAAATTGCTGCTAGTATTATATATTTATTTTGTATGGGACTGTGTGGGTTTAATGCCGTATTAGGAGATTGTTTAATGTTGACCTGCTCCTAACCTACGCCATTTTATATTTAGTTTCAGAAATAGTATTACCAAAGCCTATGAAACATATAGTCGGCCAACGGACGTGACAGGCGTGACAAGACAGCCCAAGCTGCCATACACTCGCTTGGGATTTTTGGCTGACTATGTGTTTTATAGGCTTTGGTATTACTATTAAAAAGCTATTAATTCTATTTTAATAGTATTAAAAACAACAACACAAAGGTTTTAAAGTACGTACCTATTTGAATCTTCATAATTAATTAGTGTTCTGGTCGAACAATACAATCAACAATGTATTTCATTGTAACATTAAAATTCATTTTATACTTGAGTTTTATTTACCGAAGTTATTATTGAATACGCGTTCACAAAAGAAATATGATAGTAACAAAGAGATAGTTACCTATTAAAACTTATTTATAAACAGGTATGTTCCATACGTGTTAGTGCTTGACTTTGCTTACAAAATTAATAATTAAAAAGTAAAATAATTATTTAAGAGTAAAAATTACTATATCCATTCTTATATAAATTCATATACTAGCTCCCTCATGCAGTTCCGCTCTTGGTGTATTTTATTTAATTTATAATAATTAAATATGATTTCCAGTTTAAACTTTATTGAATATAAGTTATCTAGGTGTTATCTTTCAATGACAAAAGAGTACTTTCGACGACTGAGTATAAATTGTCCAGCCGTCGAGTGAGAAGGCATTCAATGAACAGTCAGACGTAATATTTATCAAACAAGTCTGTAAGGGTTTTCTTTTATGTGATGCTGTAATGGCTTTTGATTTTCGTTTAGAATGGTGGCATTATAAACGTAAAGATCACGTAATACTAAACTACCACAGAATGATCCTATACAAAAATATTGGACAGCGCTAATTCGGGCTATTTTTGTTTGCTTGAATAGCTTATTAATTATCGATCGATTTTAATAGATATCGTTTATTTAAAATACTTAAACTGTTTATGTCAATAAATAGGAATGGTAAGTAAGGTGACATTTATACTGCATCGGAATAAAAAAAACAGTGATCCTAAAATAATTAAACATGATACCTATCTATTAACTATATAACTAAAAACCTCCATCTGCGAATAAACGCAAGAAACCCATCACGTGATTGCTGATATTTCAATAATCAGTAAAATGCTAATTATTAGCGCATTTTTTTATCGGCTACAAAAGTTAATAATTACCCAATAAAAACGCAAGAAACGTTCTCATCTGATTGGGGTGTCGAAGGATTTCTCATACAAATAACCACGTCGCGCTGACGGCTGCTTGCTGAGACCACACCTACCAAGGGAATGCTACAACGACCTGCTCTGTTTTAGTGAAATACGTGGAACAAAAAAGAGATAGTAAATTCATCAATATTAGGACGGACAGTTTAAAACTTTATTGGTGTGTTATTATTCGTTATAAGCAACATTTTATTTGTTATCACCTGTACAAATTGTTTCACGTTTTTGGTATTTTTTACTATTATTGCCATCGTGATATATGTGTTATCGCCATACACCATAGCAGTTTGCTCAGGTGGAATGTG
The DNA here is from genome assembly GCA_951802675.2 of Boloria euphrosyne. Classification (NCBI taxonomy): domain Eukaryota; kingdom Metazoa; phylum Arthropoda; class Insecta; order Lepidoptera; family Nymphalidae; genus Boloria; species Boloria euphrosyne. The sequence goes on along the minus strand of OX637875.1, from coordinate 871,656 downwards.
GCTAGTGGTTTCATGGAAATATTCCATAATGTAAGTTAATACATTTGGTTGTGGATCAAATAATTACATTAATGGATATAATATTGGGTCTGTGTAAATCACAGAGTTTATTTGTGAAATAGAAAGAAATGAAAGAAGTGATGATTCACACTTCCTTTTTTTTATTCAAATCAATAAAAGAAAATAAAAGATTTAAATAAATAAAGGACTGGTGATAAGCTAGCTAGAGGCAGTGGTAGCCCAGCGGTAACGCGTCGCTTGTATAACCGAGTGATGCGGGTTAAAATCCGGGTCTCGCACCTCTGATATTTTCACTTGTCTTACGGTGAAGGAAAACATCGTGAGGACACCTGCATGTCTGTGAGAACCTAGCAAGTGTTCGAAATACACGTGAAGTCCGCCAACCCGCACTTGACCAGCGCGAGCGGTGTAGACTGTGGCCTGATCATCCTCAATCAGGACATCAAAAGGCTGAATACAAATAAATTTAACTGTGAAAATAAAAACTAAATGTAATCTATGCGTCTCACACTATTTTAAACTTATTTAAATTGTACTACTGCAGTATTTAATGGCGTCAAACACCAAGTCATTATAAGTAACAAAGATTATGAAAATTTTTGAGCCAAAACTATAACCTAGTATCTCCATATACTATAGTCTAATATACTATTTGCTAATAAGTCAATGATGTGGTCCCTTTCCACATACGTAGATACTCAAATATTTATTGACCTTTGATGTCTGCGCGAGGCGAGGTCTGGCTAGGTTATTAATAAATGCAAATCAACTCGGTTAAATCAATACCAAATATTAATATTATTTACATAATATTAACATCTGTTACTAATATATACTATAGAATTTAAATTTTCCACAAAGTTCAAGTTTAAAAGTAACATTTATGTAAAAGAAGAAAAATTAACATTGTAGGAACTAAAAGAATGTGGATTTTCTAACGTTTAAAAGAAATTTTTCTTTGCCATAAGAAGTTATAATATATAGTTAGTGTTAGTTAGTTAGTTACTTAGTTATATACACTATATCATGGCGTTAAGCAAACCTTTGGATGACACGTAGTATAATGCTAGGGTGCCAGTTTGCTTAATTCTCGGATCACGTACGATCCGACCGAATCGAGAGGTGCCCATGATTGAATAAAGATGGCCGGGCCAAGGGTTCTATCAAATCATTTCGTATGTGAATGAAATAGGAGGCTTGGCTTGGCTTGGCTTAGGCAAATGTGTTCACTTTATAGTGTTTAGTTACTAGACTATTGCTCTGACTTCGTTTGTGTTCATTATATTATATTATATTTTATCATTTATCGAAAAATAATTAGTATTTATTGGCTGTCTTGTCATCGGATTGTCGAACAATAGAGGTAAAGGGGACTGAGAGTGTTTGCTCACAAACTTCTACTCTATAACATTTGCATCTGATTATTTTCCGTGACATTGATCATCAAGCCTAAGGTTAGGCTTGGAGTACATTTATTAGTAATACTAATAGATAAAAAAATCATATTAAACTTTTTCAAAATTAATATTATTAATGCTTGCTTGCTAGTTACTAAATTTCAGTCGTTTTTGAATTTGATTAAAACTAATAACATTAATTTTCATCCGCCATCCGTACCTACTTTAAATTTTCATTTAGAAAGAACTAGACTAGTTTCTATAATCAATGTTTAAGAAAATAACTTATAAATCTATATTATATATCACTTCATGTGTGGAGTAAACTCTATATTGCAGAAATAATATTATGTAAAATCATTCATAATAGAAAGTTTTGGCAAGCGTCTACCCTAAATTACTTGTATTTTGGTAAGAACATCGCGTAGTTAGGTAGGGGGTTAATTAACGCTCGCAACGGCTATCGAGAACAGGTTTCAGGTGTCAGAAATAACTGTTTCTATCATAATATATCACAAATCATTTTATATTATATTATTTATATATTCATTTTATATTCATTTTTTTTTATAATTTTACTTTATGGACTCATTTAATGTGTTCAAAACGTTCCAGTTGAGCACAGATTACTTCTCTAATATCACATAGAATGGAGAAGACACGAAGAATATTAGTCGGTAAAATACTTTATAAGCTTCCTAGCGACCTTCGTTTCTAGGTATCTTTTAAATTTTTGAGCGGAATCGTAATTCTAAAATAAAAGTAGCATTAGAGTTAATTCTTCGAATATATAAAAATCTCGTGTCATAATGTTTATTATCGAAATCCTCCGAAAGGGCTTGACCGTTTTTTTATGATTTTTTTATGTATGTTTAGTAGGTCTGAGAATAGGTCGTAGGCTATTTTGTATTCCCCTAGGACTAGGTGATAAGGGTGGCCCTCTCGGGATTCTTATTTCTTATTTTAGACTTGGCATTTTGTAATAGTGCTATAAGGTAGGCGGAGCCGCGGAAATTACTAGATTTACAAAAAAAATTTCTTAAGCACTACAACGTGTATTATATATTTATCGATTCCCCGCCCCGTGAGGACTTACTGCTAGAATATTTTATGCGATCAGCTTGAACACGTTTTGAATATAGAACTTATGCTAAATGCATGGTCAGATTAGCGAATGTATGTGATAGGTTGTAGCTAATCTTTAGAATATACTAGGGGCTCACCCTCGCTTCGCTCGGGTTCGTCCCTAGGTACGTGTTGTATATATTTCTTTTAGCTTTAAAAATAACGTAATTTCCATTCAAACTTTCATCCCCTATTTCAGCCCTTTACAGCCCTTTTTCGCCTTAAAAAGTAGCCTATGTCCGTCTCCTGGCTCTAAGCTACCTCCCCACCAATTTTCAGCCAAATCGGTACAGTCGTTGTTGAGTTATAAATAGTGTAACTAACACGACTTTCTTATATATATATATATATATATATATATATATATATATATATATATATATATATATATATATATATATATATATATATATATATATATATATATATATATATATATATATATATATATATATATATATATATATCTTCTGTGTCTCTGTGTGTGTGTGTGTGTATGTAATTCAAGTCCTCCTTAACGACTGGACAGATTTTTATGAAATATTTAGTGGATCGAGAATGGTTTAGATTCACAATTCGGTGCACTACAAAATGTATTTTTGACATATTCAATTATAAATAAGTCAGTGTTAGGCAACGTTGTTTTGCACATGTATACCTACTTAAACATTCTGGGAGCAAAAGTGTATAAAAATTTTCTATGTGTGACAACGTCTGTCGGGTCCGCTAAAAATTAGCTATACTCGGCTACGGTTACTGCGTCTCATTTTTACCTCCTCATCTATTTAACAGCAAAATAAATAACGAAAAATGTTCTATCTCATACCCTATATACTAAATACACTAACTTCTATAGCAATAGCGTAAATGTACAGCAAAATGGGTAGCGCAAAAATTGTGACAATATTCAAAGCAATCGAGAAAGAATATCAGTGATTTGCAGATTTCGCACGAACATTCAGTTTATTATAAACACTAGCTGTGCCCGCGACTTCGATCGCGTGGACTACAGGATAAAATCAAACTATGATAAAAATTAAGATTTATTTTTTTTCTACCTATTTTTTCAGGATAAAAAGTATCGCATTTTATGCCCAGGATAATAAGGTATAATTATACCAAGTTTCATCGAAATCTAACCGTTAGTTTTCACGTGATGCCTGAACATACAGACAGACAGACAAAAATTTTTTTAATCGCATAGTTGGGTTTGGTATCGATCCAGTAATACCCCATGCTATTTATTTTTTCAATATTTTCAATGTACAGAATTGATCCTTCTACAGATTTATTATATGTATAGATATATAGGTTACTACGTTTTGCCTTCGGCTACGCTTACGTAGCCTACGTAACACGTACATAAGGGCCAAGCCATTTTTACAAGGTAGGTAGTTCTACGAAATAGCGAGAAGAAAAGGCAAGAATATACATAATATCATTAACTATAAAACATTTGTATTGGCATTTAGTGTAGTTTCACACGTGTGCTTTCATTTAGTGCTTTGATTTGTACAGCAACGTTTGAATTGGAGGGCGCAATCTGTTCGATTGACTGAATTGTAACTTTGCTATGTTTTCATTTAGGTAGTACGCTTAAAATGGAAAACATTGTTGTGCAAACACATTAATGAATCACTTTTAGGCTGCAATAAACACTTAAAACTTATTATGTCCTCCCGACAGCTTTCAGCCGCGGTGGCCAATAGATTTCGTAGTGCACAAGTGTACGCGCTGACACAAGTGCATTTTCTCTATCCCTGTTACTCTCATATTCCGCTGGGACGACTACTTGACACGACCAGTTTGAGTTAAGTAAAATTATACTGAGTTCCCTAAACAGAAAGACTCATTAATTAAACTTGGTCCGACCTGGGATTCGAATTCAGTACCTCCGGATGTGCAGCGGTACATGCTAGCAACATTGGTAATGAGTAGGACTCGAATTGGCAATTTTTGAGACAAGTAAAAAATCGAATTTCATTTAAAACTTAAATTAAAATAATAAAAAAAAGCAATTAATACGTTGCCAAATATGATTATAACACAAAATATAAAGTAGCTGGTTTGGGACTAACTATTTTATTTGACACATCATTGCTTAACATGTTTTGTAGCAAAACCTTACTAGTACAATTTGTATTGTTTTTAACTTTTAATTCAATGACTGTAATTTTAAGTTACAGTACACCACAACTGTCGATGCTACTCTGTAACCAATTGATTAATCGGCTTAGACTATAGCATCGTAGATTAAACGGCAATATTCTAATTCCATTCAGGTGTTAATCGAGCGTATAAATAATCTCTACAGATACAATAGAGAGGATTGATGTATACTATATTATAGATCTTAACTACTACCATGGAAACGCATTTACCATGCTGGTTAAATATGATAATTAATGACAAACATTACTTAGCAAGCGATGAATAGAACAGTGTGCTGTGTGAGTTATTAGTAAAGTAGTGGTTTGATCTGCCCATCTCCATGGGGGTCATCTCCCATAACAAATGCAACCAATGTGTCAACAAAAATATTGCGTTGGTGTTTTGAAAAGCTTTTACAAAAATATTGGTTGTTATTTTATATTATTTGATTCGAAAAATGCCATTAAACAATGAGTTATGAGCAAAAACTTTACTTTTTGTTTGAATAAAACTATTAAATATTAAATGTATTCGAAAAAAAATGCAATAATAAATATTGCTATTGAACCTTATTTATAATGACTAACGACTCAACCCCGCTATGCTCTGGTTTGTCTCTAGGTAGTAGGTACGTTATTGCGTAGTGAAGAATTATATTATATTTACATACTGGTTATTGGTTTTCTATAGACTGTACTTCGGGGAGTGTGCCCACGAGCTCCATGGTCTCATACCGCCATCGCCATTCTTCCATCCCTTCCTATCCCTTCATATCATCCCTTCTTGGTTGACATTCCGACCATTCGCACTAAGCGCTATTCATCATCTTTTATAATGCGCACCGCCAAGAAGTGGAATGCCCTGCCTGCATCTGTTTTTCCGAATGCGTATGATCTGAAACTCTTTAAGGTGCGTGTTAACAGGCTTCTCCTGGGCAAACTCGCTACATCGTAGACCTTATCTATGCCTTTGAGCTAAGTTAAAGGTCAAAGGTAAGACCATCTGTCATAAAAAAACATACCTATTCATAAAATTATAATTATTTAAAAACTCAACCTATTTTTAAATAATTATAACTTAAATTCATCCGCACATCAGTGACCTACAAACACACAAAAATATATGCAGTTGGATACTGAAGACTGTAAGTTCTTCACTTTAAAGAAACTTATTATAACACTAGCTGTGCCCGCGACTTCGTTCGCGTGGATGTCGGAACTTAACAATGTATTTTTTAGTGCGAAGCGCTGTTGGAGGATACCGATACAAATCATTTTTTTTTTATTTATGCTAATGCTTCTCAATAAACAACATTGGCTGTAGAACCATCTGGAGCGTACACAAAAAGGTTATTGGGGTTGTTTACGCGGGAAAGAGCTACGTATAGTTGACCATGAGAAAAGCATCCAATACTTAGGTCTACCCCCGCAACGGATAATCGAATTGCTGTTAGCCTCACTTCACGATCTTCTTCTGATTCCTGGGACCTACTTAGTCTCTTCCTTTTCGCATCTCGGCTACGCTGCGAAAGGTTTGTTTTTTTTCTAGAAGTCATTTTCAAAATAAAAACTGAACCAAACAAATAAAATATTGAACCAAATAAATCAACAATTTACAACAACACAAACTTTCAAAATGAGAATGAAGACTAATAAAATTTCAAACTACGAAGTAAATAAAACTACTTGACTCAAATTGCAAGTTATTATTTACTTCGCACTTCGAAATTAAGACCGAATCTAACTAACCAAAATTTTTTGAAAGATAAAACGAAATAATGAATTAACGAACGAACGATTTACGATACTATCCATTTAATTCAAGACCTTTACATAGACAAACCTCTTTAAAGACAGAACTTTAATGACTCCTACAAAACAAAAACCGACTTCCAAACTTAATAAATCTAAACTAAAAAGTAGAAAATAATACTTTTAAGGACTTTTGTTAATTTTGGAGTCGGCGCCAGCCAGCTATCTTGATTATGTTTATAAATTGATAGATTAATCAAATATGTATCTATTTAGGGTTATATTGCTTTGGCAGGCACCGACTTCAAAATTAACAAAGTCCTTAAAAGTATTATTTTCTACTTTTTAGTTTAGATTTATTAAGTTTGGAAGTCGGTTTTTGTTTTCTGTTAAAAATAATTTATTTTTAAATTTTTAGCGGAAAGTAGATACGTATTGTGTTAATGACTATAAAAATTTACCTTCTATTATGAGGTAAACCTTATAGCCTGAAAGTATACAACTATCGGTCCATAATTGCGTATTATATTGAAAAAATTTTCTTTAAACTGCTAACTGTTGAGGAGTTGTACCTTCCATCATCAGTTACGGTACGTGACTCAAATATCCATATAGCCTATAAAAGATTCGGCCGAGCATCGTTAATTTGCTCCTAAGAATTGAAGAGTTCCGATACTTTGTCATGGATCCCATCATCAGAACCTTACCAAACTCTCATCAAACTACCCTTGAAGTATATCCTTTCCATTAAAAAAAGAATCATCGAAATCGGTTGGCGTGATATTGAGTTATTCGTCCATTTGTCGCGCAAATACTTAATGCAAATTTGAGACTTTTATGGTTTTCTCATGGATGCCATTGTCAGAACTGGAAAATATTAAAATGGGACAAACGGGAAGCACTACCTTTCAAATAAAAAAAGAATCATCAAAATCGGTTCACCCAGTTCAAAGTTATGAGCTAACAAACATTAAAAAAAATACAGACGAATTGATAACCTCCTCCTTTTGGAAGTCAGTTGAAAACTCAAAGATTGCCGGCAGACATGGGCGAAGGTCATTCTTTCAAGGAAAATCTTAACACCGCGATTCAGAAAATGACTTCACACGCACAACGACATCTATCGAACAATACTGCACGCAGTTGATCTCTAGTTATAGTCCAGTCTAAGTTCGTACTCGTAGATGGCGCTGTTTTAATATTTTACTTCGGAAACACTATTATAATTTTATTAATTTACATTTTTTATAAGATGTGAACTGATTACTATGAAACAAAAAACTTAATGTTACTTCAATTTACGCACATATTGTTGTGTATAAAAGTTACTTGAAGTTGTGAGATCAAATGCACATAGCCCTAATTTTACTTCTGGAATTTCTTTACTTCTTCACTTTAAACTCAAATATCTTTTGATAGACTGAACCGATTGCAATGAAACAAAAACTAAATGTTACTTAAAGTTACGTTTAATCGTTGTGTATAAAAGTTATCTACATTGCTTTCGTACATTTTACGTGATGCCCGGATAAATAAACAGACAAACCGACAAACAGACAAACCGACAAACAGACAAACAGACAAACAGACAAAAATTCTAAAAATGCTGGAAATGGGTTCTATTGGTTGTCCTTTAACACCCTGGCTATTTTTTTTGTATTTTTTTTTGATGTACAAAAACGACTTTTCTACAGTTTTATTATATGTATAGATGATCAATATGAAGTAAAATGACAACTTCTATTGAATACGGTAATAATATTTTGTGTGCGTCACTAGGTGTGTATTTTTTATACATTTATTGCTTTTCTTCAAGCCACTTACGCAGTGTACGTAGAAGAGTAACTCAAGTAGGCCATTTTTTTCGGTTTTTTAATTCTTTAATTAAAGTTATTATGATTGACACTTTGCACTTTCGTAGAATAAAAATAGCCTATAGCTCTTGGTGATAATATAGGTTATTATTATAAGAACTTTCAGAATCGGTTCAGAGTTCAGTAGTTTCAAAGAATATCTTCTACAACCTAACTTATATGCCATATATCTTGGCTTCCATATAATTTTAGTGTAAATAAATCATTCGGGATAGGTAAGTAAGCTAGGTAGTTTGAGATTTTACGAACTACAAAGGAACATTTAAACGATATATGTTTATTGTTCAAGTCAACATCTAAATCAAAAGTGTATCCAGATAAAATGCAGTGCAGTGTTTCGGGGCGTAACAGAAATAAGTGTTACTTAAAGAAATTTCGCGCAGCGGTAATGCATTGCACTTTAAATGTTTAGGAGTACTTGCATTGTACGATACGACCGTTTGAGATGTTTCAATTATTTTCTTTGTAACAAATTGCAATGGTGATTTTTTTTAAACAATACTACATAATCTATGTTTAACTAAATTAATGAAAAATAGTAATTAACATAGAACATATTTAATCTCTCTAATATAAAAAAACACAGTGTTTGTTATCGAACTCCTCCGAAACGGCTTGACCGATTTTTGTATTTTTTTTTTGTATATATTTGGTAAATCAAGTCTGAGAATAGGTCGTAGGCTATTTTGCTCAGGGTCTTCCTCTCCTGATTTTTTTATTTTTTTGTTTTTAGACTACGCTTTTATTTTTTTATTATTTAGCATCAAAATTACTGATAATCCTAAATTTTCATCCTTTTTCCACCAATACCTATTTTTAATAGTGTTTAGAACGCAAGCGAAGCCGCGGGAATTGCTAGTTATCAAGATTAGCCAAAACTTTACTACTTTTGGTTTATATTATATTATGGAAAAATTACAAATCAATATACATGCTTATATACTCTACAAACAATTTTCCCACTGTAACATAATGAAGGTCACGTAGATTTTTGAAATCTAATACGCGCGGTTAAAAATTTCATACTGAATATTATGTCGCCAACAATTTTATACTAAAATTCTCATATTAGTTGCTGACTTTCTTTATACAAGTAGATAAAAATGAATCGTTTCTCGGATTGAGTCAAACAATGGACGCTTGATTTTAAGAGTAGCGTTTTTTATTAATATTATCGGGATTTTTTGCTGAGATGTTATTTAAATTGTTGTATTGTATAAAATGGAATATAAACGCAGTGACATAAATAAAAATGAGAAGGGAAAGTCATGTGGCTTTGCTCGCGTTGTGGACATCTCGGTAAAAACTATTAAATCTCGAATAATATTTATTTTAGTTTGGTATTCAACGCATTCTTTTTTCAATGTTTAAACAGTGAAAAACTTCCAAATATCGTATCGTCAACATGTGTGCATGTCATTAATTTCATTAATAATATTATGTATGTAAGTATTAGCACTTTAAATTGTTCATTTTATTTTATATTGTTTTCGTGGTGATTGGTAAATAATTATTGCCACTAGATGAGTCACGCTTCAGATTATTTTGAAAAATATAAGTTATCGATTAATTATTTTTGAAACATTTGTTCTCTTGGTTTTCGTTTAAAATGTTTGAGGTAGATGAGTGAGTTGTAGACAGATTTTATACTTCTAATAGAACCTTCTTGGTATTTAGTTGAAAATATAATATCTGCATAATATAAAGAAAACTGCTAAAAAAGAAATGAATTAATAAAATTGTACAAAAACAAAACAGCGGACTATTCGTATAACATAATGTACATAAAAAGTACGACCAAAAAAAGCAACTCCTGTTTTATGATGTCGGTTTATACAAGTAAGGCTCAAAATATAACAGACAAAGACCCCAAAATTAGATATTATTCCTTTTTCCGGGCGAATTATTTAATGAATTTATATCTCAAGGTTTACCCGAAAAAAGAACAGTAATAAAAATAAAAGATGACGTTTTTGTGTGTAATGTACCTAGTATATTTATAGGAACCGTAATGCTGTGAACAAATTTTGACAGTATTTTGTTTATAAAGCTTTACAAAATTTTATAGGAATACTAGCGACTCACTCTCGCTTCGCTCGGATTCGTCCTTAGAATAAGCGCGAGCAAAACCGCGGGTTCTGCTAGTTAAAATAAATAAAATTTCTTAAACAAAAATAGCCTAAGGTAATACTTTCTTAGGTTTACGCGAATATTTGACATTATAAATGATACTATATTTTCGGATTTTGTCGCGGATTTATTTTGATTTTTAGTTCATGACGTTTCGAATGCTTTACAGCAATCATGGTCACGGGCGAGACAGACAGGAGTCTCTAGTTATCTGCGAATGAAAGTCCCGTCAACATCGGTCGAGTCGTTTCAGTAATTAGCCGCAACAAACAGACAGACGGACGGACAGACAGACAGATAAAAATTTAAAAAAATGATTTTTTGATGTTGGTACCGAATATACTTTCATAGGCATTTAGTGAACAGCTGTTAATTTAAAATTAAAAACAGAAACTTCATTTTTATTTATATGTACAGATAAAAAAAAAAAGAGAGCGAGTTGGAAGGGAGTTTAATACTGACTGAAGGTGAAGGAAGGTGAAGGAGAAGGGGAAGGAAAGCTGAAGAACAAAATATACGTCATTGCTTATTTTAAATTTTATTCATCTATAATGTAACTCAAATCCACTGTTCCTGGCTACAGTAAACATTGTCAGTCCGATGGGACATATTTTTCGTGTCATGAAGCACCACGATAGTCGAGTGTTATAAAGCTTTACTCCAACTCCCTCGTCTTATTTATGGCTAAACTGTTCAGGCATTTTTGTAGGAACTTACGAAGTTACAACTGCCGAGAAGCAGGTCTCAACTTGTTCTACACTCTATCTGCAGGATTTTCCACCGGCATTCTAGTCTCTAAATGGATATTGTTACTTGTAGAAATGCTGTTGGTTAAGTTCAATGAACTTTTATCATAAATTTTACTTGAATAAATTAATTCGCTAGATATTATTTATCATTTTATGTAATGTATTATAATATATTTAAATACTTTTAACATTAACATACTCGTACGTAGGTATAAATAAGTATATAGAATTAGTAATAATAATAATAATTATAACTTGTCGTATAGTTAGATAGACCTATGTGTATTAATAAAATAACTAATAACTTGGTATTGGTTCAGGCCCGTAATCGCCATTCGTTTACCAGCTGTTTCAACAGCTGAGATTTCACTTATGTGAAAAAAAATAATAATACTTTACTATCCAAAAAGATGTTTACAATTTCAGGAACTGCTGGTCCGAAAAAATTTTTGTTAGGTAGTTTTTTTCTCGAGGAAGGCTATAATTACATCCTGCTACGACAAATAGGAGAATAAAGAAATCCGCAATAGCATATGTCTATCTTTTAAGGTTGACTCGCTATAATCTTATTTATGGTTAACAAATTCGTTTTAAGATAATGCCTTATTTGCAAAGGTGTTTAATAAGCATGATATTGATCCTTATCCAAATAAATAAGTTATTATTCATCACAAGCATTTAATTTTGAACGCAATCGCTCTTGGCATCATTTGATTTCAATAAATATCTTACGAGATATCACAGTTTTAACATAACTTCGCACCAAAATCACTAATTGCAAGACGGGCGGACGGGCGGGAAGAAAGAATTTGGTTTCCAGCCTTTAGAATGCGAGCGAAGTCGCGGGGAATGCTAGTGTATGTATACAGATGGTATGCGAAAGTGGGGGAAAGAGGTGTCCTAACTTAAAAAAAGATACAAAAATTAACAAAAACATTTTAAAATTATATTATCTTATAATCTATAAATGTTTTACGCTTGTACAATATATCCAATTGCTTGAAAATGTAAAAAGCTGTACAAAAACGTAACAACCTCTTATTTTCTTTATCGCAGTTGTCTAACTCACTTCTGATTTGAAATTGTTTCAATTTGAATCAACCGGAATATTCCGAATAGTTTTATCGTAGCGACTTAAAACACATTACAAATTCAATCTCCCCGTCGTCGGGCGTCAGGCGAGTTGCACGCGTTCCTCGCGATTCTCACTCGAATGGCTCTCGAATAGTTGAAAATGGCGCTTGGTGCAAAGTAGGAATACGATAATAACTCGACATATCAAAGACTTCTAAAATATTATTATTTATTCTTTCTTGTGGCTATAATTGTTTTAAAGCATTCAAACTAAAAATCAGTTTAAATCCGCGAAAACATTATTCTAAATAACCTAAATAGGTAAGTAGAACGTAGTTTTAGAGTCGTTATTCTAAATTTGTAAAAAATAAATGAGCAAAATTATTTTAAGCTTTTAGTTCACAAGCTTTGTACAATTACATTAAGTTATACCTTATGTCTTGTTGAAATATTGAACAGACAAAGTACATTTAAGAATCAAGGACTGAACTTTATACTTCACTTAGCTTTAAACGCTTATCCGAAAACATATTTTTATATTGCCTCTATTCGCTTATCTCTTATCACTTGCAGTATAATTATTCAGCGTCAGTAGCGATCTGGACTAATTATACCGACGGGATTGTAGAACGGCGGAATTTAGATCTACTATGTTTTGAAATCGACACCCACCTCTCATTGAACGGGAATAACAAATATGTTCGTTATTGTTCATGAAACTACACTGGTATTATAAATGCAAAGGTTAATAAATATTAACATGTTGAGCAGATTTGTATGAAATTATGTTATAGTTTATTAGCGACTAACCCTCGCCTTGTCCTTTTTCAGGCTCTAGACTATCTGTGTACCAAATTTCATTTAAATCGGTTCAGTAGTTTTGGTGTGAAAGCGCGACAGACAGACAGACAGACAGAGTTATAATATATTCGCATTTATAATATTAGTAAGGATATCTTGAATTAACTCATAGATTATTTTGGCTTATCCCACTACTTATTATTACTTATTAATTATAATAAATATTTATATTTGAGTATTTTTGAGGTTTAAACATTATAACTGTTCTGTATGGTGGTACTTCTTATTAATTTGCAGCTCGGCAAACCATGTTTTGTCTTAAAAATTCTATATCCTCGCTAGCCAGCCGTTTTTTTCTAATTCCTAGGAAATACAATGTACATATAGAAGCTAAAGGCATCACAGTAGTCTGAAAATATAATACATACTAGCTGTGCCCGCGACTTCGTTCGCGTGGATGTCGGAACTTAACAATATATTTTTTAGTGCGAAGCGCTGTTGGAGGATACCGATACAAATCATTTTTTTTTATTTATGCTAGTGCTTCTTAATAAACAACATTGGCTGTGGAACCATCTGGAGCGTACACAAAAAGGTTATTGGGGTTGTTTACGCGGGAAAGAGCTACGTATAGTTGACCATGAGAAAAGCATCCAATACTTAGGTCCACCCCCGCAACGGATAATCGAATTGCTGTTAGCCTCACTTCACGATCTTCTTCTGATTCCTGGGACCTACTTAGTCTCTTCCTTTTCGCATCTCGGCTACGCTGCGAAAGGTTTGTTTTTTTTCTAGAAGTCATTTTCAAAATAAAAACTGAACCAAACAAATAAAATATTGAACCAAATAAATCAACAATTTACAACAACACAAACTTTCAAAATGAGAATGAAGACTAATAAAATTTCAAACTACGAAGTAAATAAAACTACTTGACTCAAATTGCAAGTTATTATTTACTTCGCACTTCGAAATTAAGACCGAATCTAACTAACCAAAATTTTTTGAAAGATAAAACGAAATAATGAATTAACGAACGAACGATTTACGATACTATCAATTTAATTCAAGACCTTTATATAGACAAACCTCTTTAAAGACAAAACTTTAATGACTCCTACAAAACAAAAACCGACTTCCAAACTTAATAAATCTAAACTAAAAAGTAGAAAATAATACTTTTAAGGACTTAAGGGTATTTTGATTATGTTTACAAATTGATAGATTAATCAAATATGTATCTATTTAGGGTTATTTTGCTTTGGCTGGCACCGACTTCAAAATTAACAAAGTCCTTAAAAGTATTATTTTCTACTTTTTAGTTTAGATTTATTAAGTTTGGAAGTCGGTTTTTGTTTTCTGTTAAAAATAATTTATTTTTAAATTTTTAGCGGAAAGTAGATACGTATTGTGTTAATGACTATAAAAATTTACCTTCTATTGTGAGGTAAACCTTATAGCCTGAAAGTATACAACTATCGGTCCATAATTGCGTATTATATTGAAAAAAAATTCTTTAAACTGCTAACCGTTGAGGAGTTGTACCTTCCATAATCAGTTACGGTACGTGACTCAAATATCCATATAGCCTATAAAAGATTCGGCCGAGCATCGTTAATTTGCTCCTAAGGATTGAAGAGTTCCGATACTTTGTCATGGATCCCATCATCAGAACCTTACCAAACTCTCATCAAACTACCCTTGAAGTATATCCTTTCCATTAAAAAAAGAATCATCGAAATCGGTTGGCGTGATATTGAGTTATTCGTCCATTTGTCGCGCAAATACTTAATGCAAATTTGAGACTTTTATGGTTTTCTCATGGATGCCATTGTCAGAACTGGAAAATATTAAAATGGGACAAACGGGAAGCACTACCTTTCAAATAAAAAAAGAATCATCAAAATCGGTTCACCCAGTTCAAAGTCATGAGCTAACAAACATAAAAAAATACAGACGAATTGATAACCTCCTCCTTTTGGAAGTCGGTTGAAAAATCAAAGATTGCCGGCAGACATGGGAGAAGGTCATTCTTTCAAGGAAAATCTTAACACCGCGATTCAGAAAATGACTTCACACGCACAACGCCATCTATCGAACAATACTGCACGCAGTTGATCTCTAGTTCGAATACTCGTAGATGGCGCTGTTTTAATATTTTACTTCGGAAACACTATTATAATTTTATTAATTTACATTTTTTATAAACTGTGAACTGATTACTATGAAACAAAAAACTTAATGTTACTTCAATTTACGCACATATTATTGTGTATAAAAGTTACTTGAAGTTGTGAGATCAAATGCACATAGCCCTAATTTTACTTCTGGAATTTCTCTACTTCTTCACTTTAAACTCAAATATCTTTTGATAGACTGAACCGATTGCAATGAAACAAAAACTAAATGTTACTTAAAGTTACGTTCAATCGTTGTGTATAAAAGTTATCTACATTGCTTTCGTACATTTTACGTGATGCCCGGATAAATAAACAGACAAACCGACAAACCGACAAACCGACAAACAGACAAACAGACAAACAGACAAAAATTCTAAAAATGCTGGAAATGGGTTCTATTGGTTGTCCTTTAACACCCTGGCTATTTTTTTTTTGTATTTTTTTTTTGATGTACAAAAACGACTTTTCTACAGTTTTATTATATGTATAGATTAGAATATTAATTAGATAGTATGCAAAATAACCTTTTAAACCTAAATAAACATAATAATAAGGGTCTTAATAATAATTCACATTGAAACGTTGATAGCGACGTAAATACGCTATATACGTCAGCCACATGTTGTAGATGCAACATGATGAAGCGAAACTGGAATTCTCTTGAATATTTTGTTATTTGAAGGTAGACAAAATCTTACTTATATTTTTTCACTCGCTCCTTTTAATTTACATCTAATTCGTTGTTCTAGTGTAGATACTAAATACTAATACATGTAATTGTATTGGTATAAATAGAGAAGTCCTAGGTTTAAGTCCTGTCAGGCCGAAATACTTACTTGGTATATCTGCAACGATATTCACATGCAGAAACGAGATGGTAAATGTGTGTACACCCCTGTGCCTCAAAGAGCATGGAAAACGGTCGGTTCTGTACCGTATCTTTCACCTGTCATGTTAAAGTACTTTTCCCAACAGAATATTATGAGAGTAAGAATCGTAGAGAGCATTTATATAAGCGCGCTGCATAATGTCTAAAAGTGTGTGGTCGAAATTGGCCAAGCGGATATTATTATTATATTATATAAAATAAGTTAATTAGAACGGTTTAAGGTACCTTCTAGTACTATACTTATTCTATTCCTAGGGTTAAGATAATGTAATACATATTTTTAATATGATCTAATATATTCTAATATATTTAAATAAACATACTAAAAGTTACAATGTATTATATATAATCTCTCCAGTAATAATATACAAAAACTAAATCTAAGAATTTGGTTTCTGGTCTTTAGAAGGTGGGTGGAGCCGCGAAAAATGCTAGTTTAATATAAAAGGGCGACAAACATAATTTAATTAAAATTTTACGATAGTAATGCATTTCAAATAAGCGTTAATATTTATAACAAACTTAAAAAAAATCCTAATAGGCACGTTTTAACTGGGATCCAAACCTGTAGCGGGGTTCAAGTAGCGGCGTAGAGTTTGTAGCGTTACATCAAAATATTACGTATCATTTGTTTAAAGGCATCGCTAGCACCCGGTCAGGATGCGATGGTTATTGGCGCAACGTGATTTAGCGTAAACCTAATTCGATTTGTACGTGCTTGTAATGAAATTCTCTTGGAATGACTGTTATATCTGATACTGTACCTGAACTAAACGTATGTGTATAAAATAAAATGTTATTATACATCAATCGCAGTTTCCAAAGCGAGTGCGTTACCACTGAGCTTCTACAATCTAATAAAACGTTGTATTTAGCCGACTTTTCGACTTTAGAACTTACCGGAGACCTAGTTTTGATGATTTTCTATAACGAGAACGATTTTTCTTACTATCTAACATTTAACTTAGAGGAGTTATAATATCTTATTCTGTGTATAATTGTTCTATTTTCTTATAATATGAAGGTAATTTATTTCTAACTAGATTGTTAATATTATAAAAGTTTTAGCTTTATAAAAAGCTTTTGCTAATTGTTAATATATCAAATAATGAAATGTATTAAATGAATAAAAAGAATAATAATAACAAAAGAGAGTTCGAATAGAGAATAAAAATAAACACGCCAATACTATACATTTTTCGTCTACATAGCGACTCTCGACAAAGTCCGCCTTGAAATGGTTAGAGTAAAATTTTATATTTGAAAACGTAAGGCAAATTTGTTGGATACAGATTCTGTCCGGTTCTAAACGCGGTATAAATTCTTTTGACACGACGTCACTGATCCTCTGTTTACTTTAAAAATCACAAATGGCAAAAATCTACACAGCCGTTCAATAAATTAAGTATTTTATTTAAACTTTCCGAAAAGGCTATTGCGGGGATTTTGTTTGTAAAATGTTTATTTCTAAGGATTTCTTACTTCCTACGATAATAAAGTTAACTGAGGGATAGTCCAAATTTTGTAAACCTTCTTAGTCCTCTGCAGGGTAAGATTTAAAAAAGGCGGTATATTTTGTGTTTTTAATAACGAAGAAGAGTTTTAAGAA
Organism: Boloria euphrosyne; assembly: GCA_951802675.2. Lineage (NCBI taxonomy): Eukaryota > Metazoa > Arthropoda > Insecta > Lepidoptera > Nymphalidae > Boloria > Boloria euphrosyne. The sequence goes on along the minus strand of OX637875.1, from coordinate 853,905 downwards.
ACGTCGGGAACCAAAAATCAAAATAAATCCGCGACAAAATCCGAAAAGATAGTTTCATTTATAACGTCGAATATTCGCTTAAAGCTAAGAAAGTATTATATTTTTAATAAGTAAAAAAAAATCATGTCTCCTCATAAAAAGTTAGAAACGTTTTCTATTCAAAGGAGTGGATTGAAAAGCATGAGTACACACTTAGTAATCTTTTATTGCTTAAGAATAAAATTATAGACTTAAGTTAAATGTGCAATGTGCAATGAATGACCCTCCTAATGAATAAGTCATTAGTCACTCACACTAATCTCAGGAACTACTGGTTCGAATTAAAAAAATCTTTTAGTGATGGATAGCCTATTTTTCGAGGAAGGTATATAGTAAAGAAGGTGTATAGGCTATACAATATATAACATTACATGGTGTTGAGTTACATTATAAGGTGAACATGTGTATTTATTTACACAAATGTCTTATAGCTCTCGATGCCAGCAGCAGTAGCTCGAGCAGTGTAAGGATGCTGCAGCCAAAGAACACGTTGAACACTCCACCCAATTGTGCTGGAAATTATACAAAAAATAAAGTCTAAAATCTGCCACGGTATTAAATATATGTGTACAGAATATAGTTTTTTTCCTATTAATATCTTTTTACTATGTTAGTTTTTACTGCGGTTCGATGTACATATCTATTATCAATTAATTTAAAATTAGTTAACATTAGTTTTATGGGGAACACTTGTTTTAGCTGTATTTTTAAATGTAGTTCGATAAAAATGGTAATATATACTTTCGATTAATTATGTAAATTTTAATGTATTATTATTGAGTCATTATCGCAAGATAATATTTTGTTTGTTCCAGACGTACATATAGGACAAACAAATAGTATCTTTGTAATCAATATCAGCTACAGCGCCAATCTCATTAAAACAGCTGAGCATAAGTGCACTATCTATTAGGCGTCAGAGAAGAAATAATAAAATATCTAACATTCGGTCTAAAAAGTTTATTGTATGAGTGTGTTTGTATCTTTCCTATGACTCAAACCGACTGGAGCAATTTTGATGAAATTTTTAGGCTATCCTTAGATTAGCAAAGTGGGTGTTCTTTCCAAGTTTTGTAGAGATCGGAAAATTTGACGTAGTCAGGGTAATAAGTACTAGTTTATTCATATAATAAAGTTCTACCTGAGTCTAATCTGTACATTGAATATTTTTTGGAAAATCTAATTAAAATAGACATTATTATCGATATAGAGACAAAAAAAATTAAAATTTATTGCTGTCTGTCTGTCTGTTTGTATGTGATCGCATCACAAGAAAACCACTGGACTGGTCAATATATAGGATACTTTTTATTGCGGGAAAATAACTCATCTCTGAGAAAAATATAAAAGAAGGTTAGAAATAAAACCACGCTTGCCTTTACGTCTTTAGAACGCGGGCGGAGCCGCGGGTATTGCTAGTAGTCTATATTACTTCAAGGACTGACAGTAAAATTGCATTAGACTGTAATGCTAGCATAAAATAAAAGTAGAGTACACTTACAAAATAAGTTAAAACAATTGAAGTAGGATCTCCGCTGTAATATCTTCTTGTTACGCCTCTCTACAAACACTCGGACGGTACTGACTTGCTCTAAGTCTAAATCTTGACTGAAACGATATTTTATATAATGTAACTTTATCTCGTGTACTTTATACAATTTGTTCCTTTAAGCTCAAGTTATATAAAATGGATAAATTGTGAAAATATATTTTAATATTTCACAAAGAATATGAAAAATCGGTGATTTAGCTTAAATGTATTAAATATAAGGCCGGCAACGCATCTCCAAAACTGCAAGATCTGCAGTCTTGCAGATGTCCATGGGCGGAGGAGATCACTTCCCATCAGGTGAGCCTCCTGCCCGTTTCAAAGTCAAAGTCAAAATATACTTTATTCAAATAGACTTTTATAAGCACTTTTGAATCGTCACTTTTATATTATTATACGAATTTAAATCAAGTGTCAGTCTGTAAGTCTGGGACTTGGGAGTAAACTACCACCGACTCGGAATGCTGTTCTGCCGAGAAGAGCCGGCGAGAAACTCAGCAGTTGCTCTATCAAAAAAATATTTGATTACAATAATTATTGCATTACAATATTTAAAGTTTGTATAACTTTCTTTGTAGTTTTCATTACCAGACAAAATAGTACCTTTAATCGTCTAAGTCAATATATTTTTGTTTTTTTTTTATTTATTAGCTTTAAAGACCTTTGTATTGATTGATTTAGATCGCTGTTCGAACTATAGTTCTCATAACAATGTTTTTATACGAAATGTAGAGAGTATAACAACATTAATTAAATTAAAATCATATAGTAATAAAAAATTGCACATCTGGAACATACTGTTCAAATTCCAAGACAGACGGTAACACATTACAATAATCTACAAAAATAGTAGATAATCTTGAATTAAAAAGCTTGTGAAACATTTTTTTAGCGAAAATGCATTTACGTATACCATCTCCACACGTTCAGGTAATGTAGTCAATCCACGATAAAAATTTCATATGAGAAAATTTTGTATTCATTTCATAGTAATTTAATAATTTTTTTGATTATATAATTATTTTACTTACTAAAACCTGTCGTAGGTATGAGATTTGGCCATTAGTTGATATGTTGACAACACAGACTCTGCTTTCTCAACGTTACACGTCGGCGGGCAATTGCACTCGTTCATTGCGAATGAGACTAGAAAAAAGATTATCGATTGCTTTTTACTATGGAGTCATCAAACGTATTATTATGTAATGGTAAATCACAAACCTATCTATTTATGATTTTCTTTACTAAATATAAGAATTTGCTATATTTTGATGGATGGATTTGAACTCAAAAGCCACTATTAGCTTTGGCTTTATTAAGGAAAACGATTCTACGTTCTAATTTCTAGTGTTTCATTTTCTACTATTTTACCGCTCAGTCTTCGAGCATAATATATTAAGTATGTTTCTCATTCTATGCGATTATAATTGTTCAACTGGCATTGCTAAAAGCTACAAAACAAAAGGATTGAATTGAAGGATTTTTTTAAAGATGAGAAATGCATTAACTATGTAAGCCAGCAATATCCACTAAAACCTAATCATTTATTTGATATAACTGTTCTTTATTAAAATGCGTAAGTTAAAGATCTTGTAAAACACCATCACTGTATAAAGTTGATTAAAGAAATGAAAATTATCATTTTTTCTGCTTTAATGGAAAGTCCCATCCATCCATCCCATTGTATAAATAAAGTAAAATGTATGTACCTGACGCACGCTTAGCGCAAACCAAGCGGTTAGCTCTGCACAATGGAACCCCTGGCAAGTTCGGATGCACCACTTTCAAACACTGACACTGCGCTATGGTACGTCGCATCTCGCATTCCAATAAGCAATACGTCCTACGTATTTTAATATATAATCAAAGTTAATACATACATACAATCAGTTAATTACCCATGATTCAAAATGTCTTAAACACTAGTAAACTTGCTTGATTGAATTAAAAAATAATATAATATATATTTAGAATTTCATTTGGATTAGTATTTTAACAAGCTTGCTGTTTTCTATCTTTTGAGCTCTCTTGAAATACAATGAAGTACTTAATACTTTCTGAGAATTACGCGAATTTATGACATATTGGTTTCCCTTGAACACGATTGCTGTAAAGCATTCGAAACGTACAGAATAAAAAATCATCTAAAAGATAAATATTTAAAATAATACTTATGATATAATGGAAAGTATTCCAGCGGTTCGTGAGCCATGCGACATTTTCTTTGGTCTGTACTAAGGCTGACAGCGTCGTCGGACACTTGCATTTGAAGCGTGCTGTACCCTACCCAGATTTCTTCTCCCGGAGATATGGGAGTGCCATTCACTGTTATATCCACGTAGTGCTGACCTGTACTGACAGCTACCTGAAAAATAACATTCTCATAAATAGGAGTTTGTAATTGAATGGGTGATGGAGTAAAACACGTTTGGCCCAGCTTTCTATGCCAGCGGTCGCGGGTTCGAGTCCCGATAAGTGCAAGTATTTGTGAGCACAATCGTTTGCATTCCAGTCATGGGTGTTTATATTTATCATATCTATGTATATAAATAACCCTTGTTTCTTACTATAGAACTAGATGGTATGTATGTTACCTTTATTTCTTTCATTTAAAGTAGAAGCACGGCTGGTTTAGGCCAGCTAGGACTTTCATAGGCGGTAGAGGATTATGGTAAAAGTAATATGCTATTTTTAACATGATTTTAATAGTGTAACAAATTACCAATAAACTAAAAAAGTCCAGTTTGTGGTACCTAAGAATTAATCTTATAATATTTTACAAAAAATGAAAGTTCAACAAGCTTTTATAACATCGCCAGAAGAGCTTTTAACGAACAATAACTTAATGAATGAAATTTCAAGCATCACTTCATTCGCAAACTGCTTTTATGTTTGCTATATTTCGGTAATTGACGATAATAATATATAAAGTATATTCTATATTACCTTTTATATTATATTCTAGCCTTCTATCTAATAAAGGTTATGTTACAGTACAGCATCTATTTTAGTAAAATGCTTAGAAAAGAATGTTATGCTTTTTTAACAGAATAATTAATATTAGTTAGTATTTCTCATTTCACAATGAATTTAGACAGAAGATGAAAAGTAAAAAGTATTGAAACTTGCAAAACAGTTCAAAGCTTTTTATCATAATTTTAAAATGTACAATATCCTTGAATTTGAAAGATACATGCAAAAAATTAATGGTTATTAATAGAACATAAAATTAAAAGATGGAAAGATGACTTACCTAAAGGATGGAGAAGGATAGCTAGAAACAGAGGTATTAGGGGAAGGAATTAGGGGAGGCCTATGTCGAAGGACAACAAACCTGATTAACAAACTGATTGCTGAACAACACGTTAGTTTACTATAAAAATAGAATTACAATAAATAGAATTGCTACAAATTTTAAACTTGGCAGAAAAGTAGTTGATAGTTAGTAGATATCCGCTAAGAATCTATTTTGAGCCAGGACCGGATAAAGGAGGTCTAAAGGCTCTTGCAAGTTTTTATGCAACTCCTTAATTTTTTATGCTACAAACTTTAAGTTTGGCAGGGAGGTAATGTGTAGTTAGTAGACGTCCGCTAAGAACGGATTTTGCGAAAGGGCCGGATCAAGGTGGTCTAAAGGCTCTCGCAAATTTGTATGAAAGTACTTCATGCTTTGTGCTACAAACTTTAAATTTGGCAAGGAGGTAATGTGTAGTAAGTAGACATCTGCTAAGAACGGATTTTGCGAAAGGGCCGGATCAAGGTGCTCTAAGGGCTCTAGCAAATTTGTTTGAAAGTCCTTCATCTTTTGTGCTACATACTTTAAATTTGGCAGGGAGGTAGTTAATTGTTAGTAAACGTCCGCCAAGAACGAATTTTGCTAGAGGGCCGGATTAAGGAGGTCTAAGGGCTCTCCCAGTTAGTATGAGAGTCCTTAATTTTTTGTGCTACAAACTATAAATTTTCCTGGGAGGAAGTTTATAGTTAGTAGACGTCCGTTAAGAATGGATTTTGCGACTGGGTCGAATTGAGTTAGTCTAAGGGTTCTCGCAAGTTTGTATGAAAGTCCTTCACTTTCTGTGCTACAAACTTTAAACTTGGTAGGGAGTTACTTAATAGTTAGTAGAAGTCCGCTAAGAACGGTTTTTCGATATGGTCAGATTAAGGTGGTGTTAGTGCTCTCATTATTTCGTATGAATGTCTGAAAATAACTTGATATAACTTTAAGAATTATACAAATCAGACACTCCATTCAAAATATAATACGACTGTAAAAATGTTAATCTAAACAAAATACTAATGGAAAGATAAAGCGCAGCTCAGTGGCCAATTAGGAGAGGGAGGGGGTTCCAAACACGAGCGAGGGACGTGCACATATTATATGAAATAGATAGCCGCGCGACTCAGGAGTATATTAACGATGGGTTCTGAAATAGCTGGAGTAATTTTGGATAAATTTTCAGGTAATCTACAGATCAACCTAGCGAGTGATCGAATGAAGTTCAGTAGCGATTAAAAAAAATAACGCGGGCGAAGCCGCGGGTACAGCTAGTATTAATACAAATTTTTAGCCTTTTATTAAAATTTAAATAAATACTATACTATGGATATATTAAACGTACCCATTTATATAGAAGGTCAATGTTAGCCAAGTCCGCTTCCTTCTGGTTTACTGCTATAGTCAAGCCGTGGTTGAAACCCAATCTGTCCACATATACACCCTTATTTGGTGCTTTTATTTTATTTTCCCACATTTCCCTATAATAAATCATATAATCACACTACTATCATAAATGCGAAAGTTTGTCATGGGGGAAAACAAGTGTTCTAAAACAAAATAAAAAACGTACATTCTCCATATAATAATGACAAAATAGATTTCTAAACTAATTTTTTTTTGTATTTGGCACAAATTCTTAGTATTATACCTATATTACTTAAAACATTACACACATATAAAATGTTTATACTTATATTGTAAAAAAATTATATTGTAAAACCTTTTTAAAGAACGTCCATTAAAAACGCAGCAGTAGCCAGCATGCGTGATCTCCATTTGAAACAGTGAGGAGCAATTTACGATATCCCGATGCCATCTACACCTGGAAAATGTTGCTATATATCCAATTTAGAACTAAATACTTTAAAAATATTGTGTATATTCTTTTGTACAAAATTCTTCTTTTGTTTCAAAGTTAGATTTTCTTTTTTTTTTATGCGAAAAAGGGGGCAAACGGGCAGGAGGCTCACTTGATGGGAAGTGATCACCTCCGCCCATGGACAACACTGCAGGGCTTGCAGATGCGTTGTCGGCCTTTCAAGAAAGGGAGGGAGGGAGGAAGGATGGGGGAGTGGGCCTCAAATTTTTAAACTTAGACTTTCTGCAGATTTATAGATTTTCTAAAATTTTAAAAAGCAGCTAGTCTTCTCTTACTTTAATGATTCGGGAAAATATGATGTAAATTACATTACATGCCTAAAAATTTCTATTTTAAGGCATGCAATGGTGAGCAGAAAGGTATACAAGAAACTCAGAAGTATAGTGTACACCAAGTATAGTGTGTGAGCTTGTATTATGGATACCTACCTGGTATATATATATATATATATATATATATATATATATATATATATATATATATATATATATATATATATATATATATATATATATATTATAGATAATATTAGATATAATAATAATACAAACGGTATGGCAGTTACCTTAAAAGCGTTTCTTCACAAGAAGGCGTAAGGTGTAAGCCGGCGAGCTCAATATGTAAATGGTTAAAGTCAAGCAATTCTTGAACTTTCTCCAAATCTTCTTCATTAAATATCACATCAGGAGAGACAAATGCTGAGAATTGTTGAATGACACCTTTGATGTAGGAAGCGTTTAGTGACGGCGGAAATTTTCTAAAAATGTAAAATGAATTTTGTTCAAGGATATCATTCTAATTAAATTGATTTTTATTTTTTAGAATTTTGAATCGAATTGATCTCCTATACTTTCTGTGTATCCATATATATTAAATATCATTCCTCATAGCAATATTTCTAAAATACAGTGAAGCGGATTTATAACCCGGGTCTCGCATCTTTGACATTTTTACGTATTACGATTACAGCTTGATGTAATATATAAGTCAATTGCTACATACATATGTATAAATAATGAAAATAAATAAATATATATGTTGGGACAAATTATAACAGCGCCACCTAGTTCCGTGGTAAGCTGCTAAGCTTGTGTTACGGATACAAGATAGTATATATAACTACAGATATAAATTTTAAATACTTTCATACTATAAATATAACACCCATGACTGGAGTACAAATATTCGTGTTCAACAAATGAATGCCCCCAGCGGGACTCGGACCCGCGACCGCTGGCACAGAAAGTAGGGTCACTACCAACTGAGCCAAACGTATCATCGAATGTATGAATTATACAAGTACAATTGCCCATTATATTTAAATTTAACTTTTACCTACTCGTAAATCAAACAGTTCTTACATTTGACTAATGAATTTATCGATCTTGTGCCCAGGATAGCTGACTTCCGGACATATTAGCACTGTGGGGAACGGTATCGCAGTGTCTACCGATTCGCTCTTAACTATAAACGTTGGATTGCTGAAATATCGTTGAATGGTCACATATACAACTGTCACTGCAGCGGTAAAGAGCAATGCTAACGACAAAGTCCAGTAGAACCTAAAGATGAAAGAATAATAATTACTACTAGCACCATTCCTTCGGTTTTTTTTTCTAGGCATGTTTTAACAGTTAGTTAAAAATTGACGGTTCTAAATTTTTTCGATTTTCCAGTTGTTTTATGGATTCTCCCTATTTTTTTATAAACTTAAAACCACCTCTGACACACCGCCAAAAAAACGAAAAGCATATTATTCTAATCTGTCCACCCGCTTTTAGTTTTAGCGAGACTAACGACGACGAGAAACGAGCATTGATTTTTATATAGATTCCAGTAAATTCAGATCATGAAATAGATATCGGAAGTACACGGTTAAATTAATGATTTAAATTTTTAAAATGCTTTTTAGTAACGATCTAATTTAATTATAATTATATAATGGTATAGGACCTATAACATAGGTGTTAACACGCTGGAAATAAATTAATGTTTCAAATCTGGTGATTGACGGATGGGTTAAAGTATAAATTTTAGAGAATTGCCGTGATATATTAAGGACGAAATAAAAAGTACTGTACCTAAAATGAGGATCTGTAAGTCTTTTAGCACCATGAAATTGGGCTTCATTGAGCATTTGTTTAAATTTCATCTCTATACCACAAAAGCCACAGCTCGCTATCACCACCGAACTATTATTTACTCACGCTGAACAGTAATCTACCATCTGAAAGCAAATAAATCATAGCATTTCAAATCAAAAACGCCATAAATGATAATTTAGTTTGGAAACTAATAAATTTTACGTTTTCTGAATAATTTATAACATTCGTTGACCTGGTTAGAATAGTATGTACTTTGTAGGATTCCTCCATTTTTCTTGTTTATTCGCATGTTCCTGTCGTTCAAAATTCTTGTGTTCAAATCATTAAGTTCATCTATAGCAAAAAATATAAATGTAAAAAGAGGGCCAAGTTCGGTGCAAATTACACGCGGAGTTATTGAAGTCGCCCATAAAGCAAATAAGATCTAAACAAGTGCCAAGTTTCAGAACAGTTAATTAAATCATAGGTACAGTAATATATTTTGATTTTTAATTAAATATATACCGTTCATTACTTTTAAATTTTAAAACTTAGAAAAACCAGACACTCCCATCAAAATAAATCAAAAAATGCGATAAATTATTATGAAAATATTGAATGGGACCACACTCGAAGTATAATAGCCTGTCCAATAAGAATAAACTCACATCGTATTAACCGAATTTTCGCGTAATTTACGTACAATACACTTCAATTGAGAAGTTTCTTCCCAAGTGCTTTGACTTGCTGAGGTATAATTGAATTTTTATTTACATCTTTTTATGTTTTGCCAGCATTTATATTTGGTGTTTTATTTAACAGTATTACATGTTATGCAATACAATGGGAGGGAGTTACGAGGGAAAGAAGTATTGATCAGACATTCATACATATGTTCATTACATTTAACAACGCATAACCCTCCTTTAGTAAGTAGGCTAAGTACTCCGGTCACAAATTATTTTTAATCTTTAATCAGATTTTATATGATAGAAAGATGATAAATACTCTGACAATATTAATATTTGTAATATCTACTTCTTATGGATTTACTCATTGAAATCTGAATTCTATTCAGAACCCTACTCTAAACATACTTTAGTTTTTAGACCATATTTATTTATGATTTTTGTAAATTAATCAATCATTCTGTATCAAAATGACAAACGTTCACCATTTCACAATATATTTTGATCAAACATGATATTATTTTTCAATTTGTTATTTATTTATTATTAATATACATGGGTATTTATTTTAATCACACTCTTTATATTATCGCGTTTCACATTATTTTCTTTTTACATCTACTTAAATTAAAAAAAACTCCGACTTAAAATAATAAAAATAGTATTCTACTTGTAAAGTCCTTTTATTTGAGACCTATATTGAGAGTTGTGAGAAAATATGTAATCTTGTAGCGGCGGCCATCTTGGACCGATTTTCATTAAACATACTCGTAGCTAAGAACGCTCTCGACTAATAATTCACCCCTTAAACAAAAAAAAAACTAAATCAAAATCGGTTCACACCCCCTCGTTTTTGTGTCGGGGGTTAAAAAAGAAGTTAGGTTAGGTTAGTGTTAATTTTTTGTGTTACGTGATTGATATCTTCAACTATTGTCAACCAGGAAAAATCAACGCTACAAGTAATAACTTTAGCTTTTCTAGTAGTTAAATATATTTGCTTACGACTTTTCTCTTTTACTTGCTGTTATATTTCCTCCAAAAATGTACTTCAAGACCTTATTATATAGAAATACATAAAGTCATCATAAGGCAGATGTTAAGAAATAATATGCATAAAGCCACAATCAAAAGCCAGTTACTAATAACTTAATTTGCTAACTAAATAATGTAATTTCATTATAGCGACAATCAGAGCGTTTAGAGTAATTAGGCTGTGCTCTAATGTCTTAATTACTATGTCATTTCAAATGTATTGAACGTAGCGGTTTGGTTGTCAAAATGAATATAACTGAGCAAATTGTATAATTATACATATTATCATACAGTGGTTTGAATTTGGTTTATAATTTTCATTTATTTGTCTGACTATTGTCGGTTTGAACGAATATTTATTACTTTTTATGTTTTCTAATATAAAATAAGCTGTTTTTAGATGTAGGAATTTCTATAGGTAAGAAGAAGGATAAAGTATTGATTTTAACGTTCTACGATATACGTATATATACCTACTTCTCTGCCTCGGTGGTGTAGTCACGTAGTGGCTAGCTGTACGGTCGCACACCGGGAGGTCCTGAGTTCGAGTCCCGGGTCGAGCCAAGTTTAGTTATTGAGTCTTTCTGTTTCATCAGCCTCAGTAACAGCGGTGTTTCGCCTCCGTGCCTAGGAGAGCTTGTAAAGCCGTCGGTCCTGCGCCTTAGCTCTCACTGGTCGTGTCGAGCATTCGTCCCACCGAAATATGAGAGTGATAAGGAATAGAGAGTGCACTTGTGTTTGCGCGTACACTGTGCACTATAATATGTCCCGCGCCGTTGGCTAGTCTCAATGAGATTGGCCGCCGTGGCCGTAATCGGCCGGGAGGATATTATAAACGTACATATATTCGCCTAATGGTAAATGAAAAAAGAAATTTACTAAACTAAACTAAAATCCGTTCATTCGTTTTAGAACCATACACCGGATTTAAGTACCTCTTTTATTTTTGAAATCAGTAATAAAATGAGCCTTTTTCCCACAGTTCTTTTAGCATCCATACCAAAGTGATAAAACTTTTTATATAGAGTTTTTCACATCTCTTTAAAGGTTCTTTAATAATAGAATGATACTATCTACGGCGAGCTAGCCTTTTGGATGATTTGTTGATAATTTTGGGTAATTAGCATGAATGTTTCAAGAAAAACCTCTAAGAAATTTAGCGTTTAATATATATTTTGTCCATGTAAATGTTTATTTGTCACTTTGCACGTTACAAAGCCGGGTAGGGTAAATAGTTTTAGCAAACTGCACTTAGAAGATCACAACGTAATGTACGAGACAATAAATTAACACGTAGGTACATATAACAAGGTATATTACAGTACATTACACCGCTAAAACATTTCAAATAAAACGAGAATATGTACTTAAGTGTTGGCAATATATCTCTTGAATAAGTGTCCAATTGCCGCGAACACTACGAATGCATACGCGAAATTGTACCAACTGCATTATTACATTCTCGCCGAATGTTTCCCACTTCTGTCGTTTCTGCGGCTTCGAGTGTAAAGGTTTTTGTACACTGGTGACTTTTAGGTTTTAATTTTGCTGTACCGTTCAAGCAAGGACTGCTGTTTGTCTCTAAAATGTGTATTTTTTTGTATGTATACATTTTTTAACGTAAATTTTTAATTTTTCTTTAGGCCCATCTGTTTGTAAGGTAAGGGCTGCTCAATTAAACAGTAACGTAAGTAGTGAATGATCTTCTTAGTAAATCATTTTAATAGAATTGCGCCAAAATTGAACGTAAAATGAAAGCTAGTAACAGAATGTAATGATCTCTAAAAGACAAATGTAATGTATAATATAGAATTAATTCGTCTAACAATTCACAAAGTCACCAGTGTCCGTCCAAAACTTAGAGCTATGGAATATTCTATTAGTGACATCAGGGATGCTTTTAGGAATAGCCATTTTAATATTAACTTAATTTCCAAGGAAATGTTCACATTATACTGTAAGTATTGCAACGTAGCTTTTAGAACGATAGTTAAGACTATTTCTAACTTTAACTTTACTTTGATAGGAGTTATCTCATCAATAGCTTCAAATTTTGTCTGCTTTGTGGCATAATGATCGATCGTTATAATTAAATTTGCGATATAAAGAGTAATAGCGTGTCAAATAAATAAAGCTGGGACACGGTAGATGTAAATTGACATACATATTATATGCGGCAAAAATATATAACATAAATAAGCGCAATGCTAGTAAAATAAGTAATAAAGTTCTTATTACGAACTGAATTCTTTTTCGAATGGAAGCTGTAAAACTCCAGTTACAGTACATTTTATTCCCATCTGCAATATGTCCACATTTTCTATATCGGTAAAATATTACAATCGTCCCGATAAAGTAAGGTACCTGAGGTAAATAAGGCCCAGGGGGTAATAAGGCCCACCTTTCAAATTTCGCGGAAAAACATTTCTATGACACTTTACTGTTTACGCACACGTGCACAATGTCGGTGTGGATGTTTCAGTATTGGTCCGCAGTCGCTAGCACCGCCATTGTGCCAGTGACGTGCGATGCGTTGATGAAGTGACTGGTTACTGTGCAATTTTATAATTTTATATACCAAAAAACTGTAAGTATTTTACGTTTAATTCAATAATTGACTAATAACGCTGTATTTATTATCGTAAGTATGTCTTGTACAATACAATGGATATGGTCTTTCCTAGCCAGACAAAGATTTTTTAGGTTTATTAGGTTATTTTGCAAAAACGTGGCATGAGATTAATAAGGCCCATTATAATGGTACTTGGGCCTTATTGGCCTCTTAATATTTGAGTATCAGATTGGATTTTTTTGAAATTATACTTCTTTTTAAAAAAAATGATGAGAGTAAATTTTTACCACCCACCAGCACGAAGACGTTCCAGAGATCATCCTGCTTTCTGAGTTCCTGATGAAGGAAGCTGAACGGGCCTTGAAGCACGGAACAACGTTGTCTGGGAAGAAGGAGCCATTGAAACCAGAGACCACCTTCAAGACACCAGCCGTCAGAAACAAGAGGACAGTCTTCACTGCAACGACAGACGAGATTCAGCAGAAGACAATGAAAAAAGCTGAAACCAAATGCTTTATCTGTAAAAAGGAGCACGAGGTACCAAGGTGCCCCAAGTTCAAACTGATGCAGATTGAAGACCGCTGGGGAAAAGTGAAAGGATCGGGACTCTGCTTCAAATGCCTCACCAAAGGGCACAGGAAGATGTACTGCAAGGCCAAGCCGTGTGGTATTGGGGAATGTCGGCGACCACACCATGCGATGCTGCACCTGGTTCGAGCGCCTGAAGCAACGACCAAAAATGTGGCAATGATTGAGAATGAAGACCGATACACCTCAGAAGTGGTGGCGGCGACAGTAATCCCGGAGAGAGAAGGCATCAAGCTGAAGATATGTCCAGTGACAGTCAGCGATCCCAATGGAGAAGCTCAAACCCTGGCGTTGTTCGATGAAGGATCTACAGTAATACTACTGGATGAAGAAATCGCGCAACGAATTGGAGCAAAAGGGCCACTGAAACCGATGAGCATGAAAGGGATCAACACCAGTCGAGAAGAAAACAAGAGCCGCTTGGTGAGGATCGGCATTCGCGGGAAGAGCAGCGAGGAGTTCAACATCGCGGCAAGGACGGTTGGGAAGCTGAAGCTGACCACTCAATCCGTGGGTCCAGAGCTGCTGCGGAAGAAACACCTTGAGGATCTAAGCAAGGAAGAACTCTGCTACTCGCGAGGAAGACCCCAGCTCTTAATAGGGACAGACAATATGGGAGCTGATCGTGTCCCGAGAAATCAGAACGGGCAAAAAGGGAGAGTTAGCTGCATCCAAGACGAAGCTCGGGTGGGTGATCCATGGAGCGGTCCCAAGGAGAATCATTACCGAGGGACCAGAAGAAATCCTACACATCATCACCACCAGTCAAGACCAGAAAATTGAAGAAATGGTCAAGCAACACTTCGACATGAACGCTACGAGGTTGGACTCACCTGGCGTCATGAAGATACCAAGCTTCCCGCCAGCTACAACACAGCTATGAGAAGGCTAAACAACTTAGAACAGAAGCTAAAGAAACGCCCCGATGAAAAGAAACAATACAAGGAACAAATTGAAAACCTGTTGAGAAAAAACTACGCAGGGAAGTGCGATGGAAGCGAAGACAGCAGTCCTGTCGCGTGGTACCTGCCACACTTCCCGGTGAAAAAAATTAATAAGCCCGGGAAGATTCGGCTGGTCTTCGACGCTGCTGCGAAGTCACAAGGGAGAAGCCTCAATGACTACCTGCTGGAAGGTCCGGACTTGCTGTAATCACTGCAGGGGGTGCTATTCAGGTTTCGGGAAGGAGTCATAGCGGTCACAGCAGACATTCAAGAAATGTTTCTTCGTGTGAAAATCAGAAAAGAGGATCAGCCAGCTCAAATGTTCCTGTGGAGAAACTAAGAAGATGAAGCACCTCGCAAGTACAAGATGACCTCAATGATCTTTGGAGCGTCATGTTCCCCTTTCCTGGCGCACAGCGTGAGGAACAAGAATGCGAGAGAGCACGCTGCAACACACTCGAAGGCCCTGCAAGCCATCACGGAAGCCCACTACATGGATGACTACGTGGACAGCTTTGAAAATGAAGATGAAGCAAAAGAAACTGTAGAGCAAGTGGACTACGTGCATCAACAAGCGGGATTCGTGCTGAGAGGATGGAACAGCAACTCTGAATTTGCACTGCGAGAAATCCCGCAAGAACTAAAGGCTGAAGATCCAACACAACCTCTGGCGAACGACGAGAAATTCGAGAAGACTTTGGGGCTACTATGGAACGCCAGAGACGACGTACTTACCTTCAACACTTCACTGAACAGGGTGACAGAAGAAGTGAAGAGCCTGAAGCGACCGCCAACAAAGAGGGAAGCTCTGAGCATCGTCATGAGCATCTTCGATCCACTGGGACTGCTCAGCTGCTACAACATCACAGCAAAGGTGGTTCTCCAACACTTGTGGAGAAGAAAGATAGACTAGGACGAGCCAATCCCAACCAAATAAAGGAAAATGATTAAATAAGTAAAAATCAACAATTTACTTTTATTTTAACTTATTTCTAGGTAAATTTAGGACGAGTTACTGTAAAAATAAAGCAAATTTTTATATGGGCTTTATTGTACTACCGTAGTATAATAAGGCCCCTGAGAAGGGTTTTGAAAAAGTGTACTTTCTTATTAAAAAATATTCTTTTCTTAATTGTTTTACACCATTTATTACAGCAACATGTACAAGCTATGTAAACAATATGTTTTTGACACCCTATACGCATTATACTCAGATTTAAAGCAATATTTTTTTAGGTGGGCCTTAATTGCCACCGGTACCTTATTGTATACACCTGTACCAATGACAAGCGCGGGCAAAACAAACGAGGACAATGACAAGTCTATTTGCATTTGAGAGTTTTACGTGAGATGTTTGTGGCCACGAGGGAAATAAATAATCTGTGCGGCTGTAGGCATAAAAACTGTATGTGCTTGGAAAATTAAAAAAAAATGTACTTATATTAGTTAGCCTGTAAGGGAAAAATATTGTACAATTTGAACCTTAAGGCTATACCTATATAGGCAGATGGAGTCCGCTGAAATAAATGTCAAAGTCAAAAATTGCGTGATTTGCCGTTATTTTAAGCATCAATTATTTTGGTATTTTTGAGCGTCAGTTCTTTCCTC
Source organism: Boloria euphrosyne (assembly GCA_951802675.2). NCBI lineage: Eukaryota > Metazoa > Arthropoda > Insecta > Lepidoptera > Nymphalidae > Boloria > Boloria euphrosyne. The sequence goes on along the minus strand of OX637875.1, from coordinate 837,644 downwards.
TAGAAAGAAATGATTCCTCTATGAATGAATTCCTCTAGAAATGCATGTACAATATTTTATTTTTCTTTATTATAGTACATTCGTAAGTATACTAATCGTACTTTGTAAACTCTTTTATTACCTAATCCAAAGCGAATTGTATAACTTCTTATTTAATTCTAATCTAATCAATTCAAATACCGGGTCTTGCAAGTCTTATATTTTCATGTACGAATCATTCAAATATGATTACCACTTGTATTCCTATAACGAAAATCACCGTAAGGAAATCTGCACGTCTGAGAGAACCTAGCAAGTTTTCAAAATGCATTTGAAGTGGCCCAAACCAAACTTGGCCATCGAGATGGATTGATTCTCTTGTAGTCCTGTGCCCAGCAGTGGGACATTAAAAAAAGGGCTTGATACGTACAACACATTTTGCAAAGTTATTAGGTTACAAATATACATATTTCCTAGAGCTGATATAACGTGAAAGCGAACAACGAACATAAATATTAGATTCGATAACATTAGGCGTTGTAAAGACGGATGGCGGTTTCAGAGGGTCGTCTCAAAATGCATGTATATAAAGCGACCGGGCACGTTACTGCTATTTTTTACACTATCAGCGCTGAATAATGTGATAGGAACGGTAATGAGAACGATTTTATGGAACGATATTTAAATTAGATATGCTGTAGACGACTGCTTTATGAATAGATTACATTCATCTTTATTTAGATAGATCAGGGGCAATGTTAATTTTATTATAATAATATAAAAATATTTTTTGCTTTGGTATCCTGTAAATAATAAGTTCAATATTTGTTTAACTTAACAAAAATAAATATGTAGGGTAAAGCATGAAGGGTTACATCTTACGTAAGTTAAAAATAGTTTTAATACTACGTTAAATATTTACTTATTTATTAATTACTTATTAAACCAATCTATTATTTTCGATGATGTAAAGACGTTAGTAACATCATTTTCTTATAGCTATCATGCTGAGATAGATCGAGAAAATAAAATGATATCTTAAATTCTCGTATTGTGGATATTTCGCCACCAAGCGCGTTTATCGCTAATCAGGGTCCAGAAAACCTCGTAAATGTATACGAGTGTCGTATTTCTTGCTCCTTAACTAAATGTCCAGCTTTCCACTTTCTTTATTTGATTACAGCTTTTATGTATTGCATAATCGTAAGAAACTTATTTAGGACTATTACTTTTGTTAGATTTGGTCAAAGGTAAAATAGAAGGTCATTAATGCTAATAAAATTAGTTTTCTTTATTTGAACTTAACTGACATCATGAAATATCAACACAGCAAATACTATAAGTAGGTATTTGAAATTTATAAAAAATATTTTTTTGACAATAATGGAATTCGAAGTTCTATGTTCCTAATAAGTAAAACAAATAGTTATTTTTGGTACCTACTTATGCAAAAATAACTCGTTCGTTTGTTTCTTTATCACTCGTTGTACAACAAGTTCAGTCAGATATTCTATACTTATATACCGGTACCGGTTAACCGTTTCGGTTTAACCGAATTGGTTTTCGTATCGGATTTACCTAATAAATGAATCGATTCATTAAACGGTTTGGTTTTGCCGAATATTGTCAATAGAACTATACGTTTCCTTACGTCGTAAAAAATCAATACGATCTCACTTACGACGACACGTTTCGCTAAGTTTGTAGTGTGTTGCTTCACCACTGGTCGGGGGTTCGAGTTCAGTCATGCTCATGGGTGTTTATATTTATAATAAGAGTATGTATGTTTTTAAAGTTATATTATTGTGTAATGTATCAATTATCTGGTATCCATAACACAAGGCTCGTTGTTACCTTACCATGGAACTAGATGGTGCGTGTGTTAATGTCTTATCAATTTGCGAGTATAATATTTATTTTTACTGCTTGCTGCTTGCTTGGAAATAGTATGAAAAAGAAGCTGCTAATATACTGTAAATCATTATGCCCCCTTCTAATATTAAGCGTTTATAGGTTTCACATCGAGCTATTACAGATATTACGTAAAACGTTTAGCGTTCAATAATTTCGCCGTAACAATTGCTACACTTTACTGGCCATTGTGAATGAAAATGCTCGTCCCGTAAAAGAGAAAATCTCTTGTTTATTACCCTCATTTGGCAAGTGATTCGAATAAAGAGACCAAAAACTATATCGATTCAGTAATTTGATAATATAGGTAAAAATAAAAATGAAGCAAGTTCTTATGTACAATTATGTTTTATTACAAATACACATTTGTATTTGGTGTCCACTTGAGCCAAAATGATTTTTGAGACGAAATTTTTTTGTAGCAGCCCGAAGACGTGGACGTGGATGATGATGCAACCTGATGCCTCAGAAATGACGTATGTTCGTCAATTTCCGGATATATGAATTACCTCTGCCCTTTCTATGGGCTTTCAAAACAAGAAAAAGCAAGTTGGACATAGTTACGGGATTGTCTATTCTTAAATGATTACTACCTTTTCGGATTTTATCGCGGATTTTTTTGATTTTGAGACTGTCTCACCCATGACCATAATTGCTGTAAAGCATTCGAAATCAAAATAAATCCGCGACGAAATCTGAAAAGGTAGATTCATTTATAATGTCGAATATTCGCGTAAACCTTAGAAGGTATTATACTAAATACTTAGCATTATTGTCATTTAGACCTGTATAATAATAAAAAAGTGTCATTGAAATTTGTTCACTCATTTCCTAGTTTGCGCGTTTTAAATCTTTTTATTTTTTTTTATTTTTGAGTAATTTTTAACATTGTCTCTCTTATTCCAGTATATTTTATTTATTTCCAGTTGTGAAATAGAAGTGAATAGATTTTATTACATAAAGCGAATTTTCGTTTGGTGCCCAATATTTTGAAAGGCATGGATCCTTAAACGTTCTTTTGAGAACCACGTCAAAGGGTAATATGATCGTTGCGATAAAATAAATTGTACGTAAAGAGTTCTCAAGAAAATCTAGATTCAGCCTCCAAGTCTAATTATGCAAATTCTAGAAAATGAAGGTTCTTTTTTGGGGTTAAATAGTAAAAGTAAGTTTTTAATTTAAATTCATCTGATAAGAGTATGAACGAGTTACAACTTACAAGTACGTGTTCTAGAAAAACTTATTTCGTACAAGCGACTTTCCTTTGTTTCGCCGGTTCCTCCTTGGATATTTTTTAATTATTTTGTACGAAATTATAAATGACCTACTTCTTTTTTTAAAACAGCCAACACGTAAATTACTCGTCATATTAGATACCTGCCAGTTCAAATCCCGTTAAAATCGGTGCAGCCGTTTCGGAGATTATCCGGAACTATAATTTTATTTATCTCTATATATATGTATATAATAGCACAACAATAGGATGTAATAGCGCAATATAATATATTTTATCGATGTACCTACCTGGGTGGAGCCACGCCCAAACTGAAGTTGATGGAAGCGAAGTGTATACGGGTCTCGTATAGTTGATAATATCATAAGTCACGAAGTGGCGGAAATTATGAATTTGTAGAGATCCTTTTATAAATATAAAATTACATGTTGACTGATAGACTTAATGATGAATTACAAATGCATTAAACTTCCATGATGATCACTAGAGGTATTTTAGTTAATAAAAAGTGCTTAAGTTAATTGAGGGACAAACATTTGCACAGAAATAATTAGGTAGTTGCTATTACTTATAAACTAGTGACACACTCGCGCTTCTCTCGGATGTGTCTCTTACGTTTTATTTAGATACATGTACCTATATGTTTCTAAAATCTATTCAAAGATGTTCATTAAGGCACCTCCATCCTGTAGCTAGATTTGCAGCAGATGAACTATAGAATTCCATTTTCCTTCATAATTTTCTTTTTACTCTTCTTTTTATAATATGTAGAGACAATCATACCATCTTAATTCTTACTTTCGGTAAATTTTAATTAAAATAAATACATAAGTAAAGTCAGGCTATATCTATATGATAATTCAAATAATTTATAGTTGCCCAGACACGTAAGTATATAACACGCCAGCGTAATACAGTACCCATCTGTATATGAGATCTACTTTATCAGATATCGGCGAGTATGCGGCTGTTCCAAGACATGAGTGAGGTCGACAGATGAGTGATGTTCTGGTGCTTTGACTTAGCGAATAATTTATGACTGCACGTGACTTAAATTTAAATGTATACGTGAAAGCTCCTTTTATGAGATAATGATGTCGGTTTCTTTTGAATTTATACGTACATTTTTTTAATTTTTATTTATTTATTTTAGAATACATAATATACTATATTCTTTATTGCACAATAGTTACAATGAGAGTGACTTGCATACACAACATAAACATAAAAAAGATACATTGAGAGTGACGTGGATGGTGGATATGTCTGCACTTTATCTACACATCACTAATTCACAATATTATATAACTTAATCTAATCTTTGTTACTGTTTCATAGCTATAAAATCTTATAAAGTTGAGTCAAAGATAATACAGCATATTTGCTTTGACATACCGCACGAGTTAAATCAACATTTCTTAAGATGTATTTATTGAGTTTGAGCTTCGATTGGGTTTGAGATGTAATTCACAAGAAATCATATCTAAAGCTCAAGTAAAGCAAAACTATATAATAAATTACACGAACTTAGATAAATAATACATTAGAAAAAACGAAATTGATGTTTGCAGGGTTATTAGAATTTTTTTTTAATTTTTTTTACTACAGAGTTTTCATAATACTTTCTTAGATTTACGCGAATATTCGACATTATAAATGAAACTACCTTTTCGGATTTTGTCGCGGATTTACCCGTGACCGTGATTGCTGTAAAGCATTCGAAACGTCGGGAACTAAAAATCAAAATAAATCCGCGACAAAATCCGAAAAGGTAGTTTCATTTATAATACAGAGTTTTCCTTCATTTTAACGTTTTAATGTGTTATAGAATTGTAAGTATTTAAAAAACTTTATCACATACAAATAAACGGGCAAAATACTTTATTTCCTATAGTAGATAGCAGTTAAGAATATAAAGTGCATTGGTTAAAGTCATTAATGTCAAGATATAATCTGAATGACATATTTAAATAGTGAATACGGTATTTTTAATACGGGTACATTTTAATATTGAAATCGGTCTCGTAAAATAAAGGGGAAAATGCAGAAAAACGCGTTGGTTGAAAACTCGATCTGTTATTTGAATTCGCTTTGATCTCCAGTTTAAGCGATAATCCTCTGATATTGGATTTATCAAACACTTATTTAAAGAATCGTTCAGGAAAATACGTCGGTGGGGGTGTTAATAGCGAGCTCAGGGAAAGTAATATAATTTGAGATGTTTACTTATGATTGTATCGCGATTCAAATCGGACTATAAATCGATTTTTGAAATTCTAGAATCCGAATTTGAGTATTTATTTAGGAATTATCTAATTAAGAATAAAATTAAAAAAAAGCAATTAGTTTAGTCTTAGAGTTTTAGAATAAAAGATAATGTTAAATGAACATTTTGAAAATTAGCGTTTAGCCTATTAGTATCTGCTTCAGACACACCTTTTCATCATCCCACTCCTGGGCACTGGCCTCCCTTCCATACGAAGGGGATTACGTCATAGAATACCATGCTCATCAGGTGAAGGTTGACGGACTTCACATATCTTTCGGTGACTAGTTAGGTGCAGACATGCAGCTTAGAATGTTTTCCTTAGAATGTTATCCTTCAACGTAAAACAAGTGGTTATCAACTTTGTTAATATAGTACGTTACCTTCTCGTGGATTCAGCTCTTTTTAACGTCCCACTGCTGGGCATGGGTCTCCTTTAAGTACTAGAGGAATTAAGCCATAGTCCACTACATAGGCTAAGTGCGGGGTGGCATCCTCCTATTAAACATCTCAAATTTTTTTTTCAAAAATTACTGACATTATATAACTCCGTATTATCAGAAGTAAGAAACAATTAGGATCTAATAAGATGTCCAATAAATATTAATACTAGGTATCCAATATATATTAATGCCATAATAAAAACAAACGAGCCTCGAATTAGTTGTAATAATCGAGATACTAAAAGCATTACGAGCGCTCGAAACTCGATTACGAACTCGTCCAACTGGCGTTGAATAAATGACTTCAAATATCTGTTATAGCTTTGTACCTGTTGATTATATTATAGTACTTTAATATTATTAATAACTAAGTCTGCTCCGGTTTTTTTTGACAATTATTATTTTATATGAAAAACATTAATTTTGTAAAGTTTATATATTGAAATTTAAAAAAGCTTAGATAGTCGACAGGCTTACTGTTACAGATAGTTTTAGCCTCAGGGCGTTATAACTTGATAAATTACTCAGAATATTTATCTTTACATATATTAATAGAAAGTGTATTTATTTAATCTTTCAAAGATTAAATAAATACATTTTAAAGAATAATTAAATAAATACTTGATTTCAAGTAAAGATTCGTTTCAGTCGTGATTCAGGAAAACTGGTATTACGTGTAATACTTGCTCACTCTACTTCTACTCTAGCTACAACTACGACGTATATCTAATACTCGTTTCTTGAGAATGTAGTTATTGTCCTTCAAAAATCTTTCATGTTTCTTCACAGTTAAAACATATACTATTAACATTCATTTTGACGAATAAAAATAAGTAGAAAACAGCAAAAGCAAAAGATCTTTCTTAAACATTTACGGTTTCTTCGACCACATAAATATTTTGGCTAGACGAATAAATATACGGAGCCTTGTGAGTTGTGGCTATCTAAACTTTTTACCATTTTAAACGTAAAATATCTAAAACGTAAAAGAGTGTATCACTACATGTTATAAAACAAAGTCCTCCACTGCGTCTGTCTGTCTGACCGTCTGTTCGCGATAAACTTAAAAACTACTGCACCGATTTTCATGCTGTTTTTACCAATGGATAGAGTGAATGAAACTAACTCTCAGAGACTGTCTCTCCCGTGACCATGATTGCTGTAAAGCATTCGAAACGTCGTTAACTAAAAATCAAAATAAATCCGCGACAAAATCTGAAAAGGTAGTTTCATTTATAATGTCGAATATTCGCGTAAATCTAAGAAAGTATAATGGATAGAGTGGTTTTCGAGGAAGGTTTTAGTATATAATTTGTCACATTTTTGTATACATTTACTAGCGGAACCCGCGGCTTCGCTCGCGCTAAATCCAGGGACGAACCCCAGCAAAGCGAGGGTGAGTCGCTAGTGTATTAATAAAAAAGCGTATAAGCTTTAAGTCTCTAGTTGAAAATTACGACATTATAGAATACGAAAACTATTAAGTGGATTTTGATCTATGTTGATTAACATGACTATTATTTAATACTTGAATTAAAATGTAATATTAGAAACTTTCAGGACCACAAAGGGTTTCTATAACATAAGGGGTGGATGTGTATTAAAATTCTGATTGTATTAACTTTGTACAATATTGGTTCACTAGGAATTTATTGGACAGTAAAGCCTTCTTAACTAAAACTATTTTGGGTTGCTTCAATGTTTATAAAACATTTTAAAGTTTATTTTAGTATAAGAAAATAGTGAAGCTTTTATATTATACTAATGTAATGGATTATGAATGGCTATTTGTCTTCTTTTTCTTGTATGGAAAGGGTTGATTTATTTTCATTAATGGTGTATGTAACTAGATAAATTATTTTTAACAAAAAAACAAAAACCGACTTCCAAACTTAATAAATCTAAACTAAAAAGTAGAAAATACTTTTAAGGACTTTGTTAATTTTGGAGTCGGTGCCAGCCAGGTATTTTGATTATGTTTACAAATTGATAGATTAATCAAATATGTATCTATTTAGGGTTATTTTGCTTTGGCTGGTACCGACTTCAAAATTAACAAAGTCCTTAAAAGTATTATTTTCTACTTTTTAGTTTAGATTTATTAAGTTTGGAAGTCGGTTTTTGTTTTTTTGTTAAAAATAATTTATTTTTAAATTTTTAGCGGAAAGTAGATACGTATTGTGTTAATGACTATAAAAATTTTCCTTCTATTATGAGGTAAACCTTATAGCCTGAAAGTATACAACTATCGGTCCATAATTGCGTATTATATTGAAAAAATTTTCTTTAAACTGCTAACTGTTGAGGAGTTGTACCTTCCATCATCAGTTACGGTACGTGACTCAAATATCCATATAGCCTATAAAAGATTCGGCCGAGCATCGTTAATTTGCTACTAAGAATTGAAGAGTTCCGATACTTTGTCATGGATCCCATCATCAGAACCTTACCAAACTCTCATCAAACTACCCTTGAAGTATATCCTTTCCATTAAAAAAAGAATCATCGAAATCGGTTGGCGTGATATTGAGTTATTCGTCCATTTGTCGCGCAAATACCTAATGCAAATTTGAGACTTTTATGGTTTTCTCATGGATGCCATTGTCACAACTGGAAAATATTAAAATGGGACAAACGGGAAGCACTACCTTTCAAATAAAAAAAGAATCATCAAAATCGGTTCACCCAGTACAAAGTTATGAGCTAACAAACATTAAAAAAAAAAAACGAATTGATAACCTCCTCCTTTTGGAAGTCGGTTGAAAATAGTAAAATTTGTAAGTAACATAATTTAATTCACTTTTCTTGTAGCTTCAGAGCCTGTTAATTTTTTTCTGTCTCTGTGTCTGTTTGTTCGGGTGTACGCTTTTCACGCAAAAAGTACTGAAATGATTTTGATCAAATTTTGTAGTGTACTGATAACTTGGGTTTACATTTAGGATATTTGTTTACTATAGAAAAATCTTTAATTCCCGAAGGAAAACACGACAATTGTTCCTATTAGGTCGTACTTAGTCACTTATGTACTTAAATAGTTACAAGAATTAGTATGTATTACAGAATTATTCATCTTAAATAGATTCTCCTATTTTATTGTAACAACGCTAAATGGTACATAGAGACATAAGTAATAATTATATAATTATACTTGTGGCCTTTGTAGTTAACCGAAATCGATTTTAAATTTCCATCAGGTTGACCCCATGAAAGTCATTCTTCATACAAACCCTAAAGATAACACACAATATCGAGGTGCTCGGTAACATCTTTATAAACACAGTGAAGCCAACTCAATAAGATAGAGAGAGATAATGGGATGTTTCAGAGTCACTGGCTCAGAAAATGAATTATGGAACGCAAAGTTGCGTACTTCCGGCAGACAATTTTGCCTAGAAAAGGGCCCTCCGAGCCTTTGTGGTATTAATCAATATTTAGTTTACGGCCAAAATAAACTATAAGTAAATATGTATAATGCTTCGTATTTTTGCAAGAGGCTATTGACAATTTATATGTGCCTATATGATGCTTATTCTAATATATAGGTAAATATCTCGTGTCACAGTGTTTGTTATCGAACTGCTTCGAAACGAACGCTTCACCGATTTTTATAATTTTTTTTGTGCATAGTCAGTAGGTCTGAAAATAGGTCGTAGACTATTTTTTATTCCTCTATGTGATAAGGGCAACCCTCTACAGATAATTTATATTTTGTTTATAGACCAAATTTTTTTTTACATTTTTATGATTTATATTCCTTTGGTCGCCTAATACTCGCCTTGCCTTTCCTTTGGTAAATAGCCGCATACGTAATATCCTATTACACCAAATCATACTTTATTTTTGTGTACCGAATTGCAATTAAATTCGTCCAGCCGTTTTAGCATAGTTAGAGTTACAAACATACAAACACAAAAAAGCATTCTTATGTATTATATGATGTATATGATGAGTAATTTTATGATCCATAAAAATCAAACAATCATCAAATATAATATCATTTTAGGTACAAAAGTATAGTGGATTTAGTGTTGAATACTCCCCTTTTTTAAACAAATATAATGCTTCTACTTCTACTCTTTAAATAAACCACTTAATAATATCGTTACTAACTCTTTTTTCCTCAAAAAAACAATAATAGTAATATATAATAATAATAACGTGATAATATTTGAAAATTACTGAAATATAAAAAGAAAACGCAAAATGAAATTAAAGATCAAAACAAAATAAAACACATTTTGTCTTTCCTCCGTTTTGAAATAGATTAAAAAGTTATATAAGACATGAATGTATGCCGCGAATTCGTTGTAAAAGATTTCTTCTTGCAGGAAATAATAGATGTCGGCTTTAATATTTCTTCTTAATTAGTTTCGTGTGTGTTGCGGGTTGCGAAGTTCCGCGGTGCTGAGCGATGAACTTTTAAACGCTAAATTACAAGCCTGGCATCAGAGCTTCCTTTTCCGTAATGCATAGATTAATTTTAGATTTAATTTGCGTAGTGTAAAGCTTGTTGCTGTTTCTTAATAGTAAATGGAGTGGTTAAGTCATGTTGCTACTATTTTTTTATTTTTTTAGCATTGATTTAAAAAAAAATAATCATCTATCGACTCACCCACCCTTTTTTTCTGTATACATTTTATAATATAGTAATAATATATAATAAACATTTTATATGAAATGAGATATTCTTCCGCAGTAAAAAAGTCCTATATGGTTAAAACCCAATAATCCCTTATAGGCGAATTAATTATCTTACCATTGCAAATATTTTTTACTATTTAGCATTATAGACAGTTATAGGACAGCGGTAACGCGCTCGCTTGGATAACTGAGTGATGCCGGTTCGAATCCGGGTCTCGCACCTCTGATATTTTCATGTGCGAATCATTTCCAACATAATTACCACTTGTCTTACGGTGAAGGAAAACATCGTGCACGTCTTAGAAGAAAAACCTAGCAAGTTTTCGAAAGACATGTGAAATCCGCCATTACGCACTAGGCCAGTGCGGTGGACTATGGCCTGATGCCCCTCGTAAAGAGGGAGGCCCGTGGCAGTGGAATGTTAAAAAAGGGCTGAAGATGAAGATGAAGATTAAGCAATCGCTGCTTTATCCACTTATTATATAGACATCATAGCTTGAAGTCTATCGCAAATTCGACACTAACTCTAGTGATTTATTCACGTGGAACTTACCGTGAAATTCCGAAGATAATGTCAGTCGTGTTGCAGTCAGGTATTAATTGAATTTCAATTTGTCTAGTTTTCGCCTACGGTACTCTACATTTTGGGTGTATTTGAAAGCTTCAAGGTTATTTTTATACGTTTTTTAAATAAAAAAAAATAACTTGCAATCTTTGTATGTAGGTATATTTATGTGGGTCAAATCTTGCAACTGAATTTTAAAGTTATTCTCAATCGATTAAGCTGAAATTTTGCATACACATTTAATTTGAATGACAATACATTGTAAGATAAGTGGCGTTATTTTAAATCTAATATGGCTATCTCTCAAGATGGAATGATGGAAAGATGGCGGACTATCTTTTTTATTCACTTCCATGATTTGGGTATCAAATGAAAGGAGTGCTAAGAAGAATACGAATAAATAATTAAAAAACAAAGTTTATACCTTTAAATTAATTACACAGCATATATGATATAGAACCTTGTTTTAAAAAACCTTATTTGAAATATATGAAAGCAACGGTACTTAAAAAAATGCCTCGTGACAAGAAGAGACTGTGGATCTCCAGAGAAACAGTATAAATGTGCTAATTTATTATAATTCCTAGCACCTTTAAATGTATATACTTGCTTTTCAATGTAATTTTACTTCATACATACGCTGAAATCATCATATTCGTTTCCAAGCAAAGAACAGTAGAGCAATAAAGTATAAAGATTGTTCGCCTGCAATATATGACATATGGCCACCCGTCGTCGTTTCGGTCGATTGAATATTTATGAGATTAACGATGTGACAAGCCGGCCGCTGCCGTCTGTGACGAACAAATTGTGACCAATCCCATAAAACAGTGTAACGTTTTAACTAAATTTACCATTCTTTAGTACTTAGATTTTATTATTGTTCTAGGAATGTCTAGTTTGAATTAGCATATTGGTTCGTGGAGTTTATGATCCATTTAATGTACAGAAAATACAATGTACGTTATTAAAATGCAATGTAATATGTAGTTTTACGTTACTGAGGTGTTCACTAGCTTTTTTAGTAACTGTAATTGTAGCTTGTGTACCCTGAAATTCGCGCGCTTGAACTCGGAACGACAGTACAAAGTGTATCGTTTAACAGATAATAAAATAATATTTTTTTTTGGTTTTATCGAGGTAGACTTGAGATAAAACTGATTCGTTAAAAATAAAACTATTACTTACACGAACAAATTCACACGAACTGACCACATACGTAACATAAAGAAATTATTAAAGCTGATGCACGAATTCTTCAGATATCCTGTTTACACAAAAAAAATGAAAAAATCTTTATTGATTTATACAATATGCGTTACAACTAGTTCCAAGGGCCCCTGCACTGGGTGAGAACCCGTATTACTGGGTACCCCGCTCAACCATCAGGACAATATTTGATAAATCAATAGTGAAGAATATTAATAATTGTGTGTGTGTGTGTGTGTGTGTGTGTGTGTGTGCAACTTCTATACACATAATATTCATAGTTGCAACAAGAATCATAGGTTAGATATGACGTTTTTATCAAAAAAATTGAATAAGAAGAATTCACTGAAGAGTAGAAATTTTATATTTTGTATGGAATGACATTTTTTCTTCAAAGCTTTTAGAACGATATCTTGTCCACGATACTTAATTCTATAATAATGTTTCTTTCAAAGGTGACACGTGGTTACAGCCGATGAATAATTATGAGATTAGCGAAGCGGACAGTTGCGGCGACCGCAGCGTCCCGAGTCATGATTGCGTACTTTGTCTGATTTTTTTCATATAAATTAAGGATAACAAGGATATGCATAGAATTAATTGTATTTCTTTTAATAAACATGAAAAATGTAACTTTACCCAGAGCTTTATAGTAAATATTTCATAGTATTTTAAGATATATTTTAGGGTAAAAATGAAGTTCTCGTGAGTTCATTATACTCGTATGTATCTGTACGTCTATCTTCTTCCTATCTTCTTATTTTGAGCACGCCGAGTTAGAAAATCACTTGCTTAAAGTTAGTAATTAAATTACCAATTAAAATTATAGTAATCTCCGTACATCATAATATTTTTTTACTATAAATAGCAGTTGAATAATTTTAATACATTATTTTATAATGGGACAATTGACGTCCTCTCTCTCTGAGGTTTAACTCGATTGTTATTTGTAATACAAATTGCAAAGTAAGTCCCTAAAAGGGCTATAATGAATAATACTCTTTGAAATATCTAGTTCAAGATATTCCAGTCCAGATCCTCGTAACGATCCGCGCATATTCATTAATGTTCGCTAAACGACCATAACAGCCGCTAAGGGCTCTTAGGTGGGCTATTTACTTAGTATTTAATGAATTGAATTTAATTTAGACATACATGTGATACCATTAAGCTTAGTTAGCGTTTTAAGCTGTACATAATAACGATTTGCTTGGGTCAAAATCATTGAAGTAATGATTTTGGTTTACTTTTTATGAAAGAGAAATTGAGTGAAGCGGGTTCACATCTCGGGTCTCTTTTGATATTTATATGTGCGAATTATTTCCGACATAATTATCACTATTCTTACAGTCATCACAGGAAAACATCGTGATGAAAAACCTACACATCTGAGAGAAAGTGTTCGAAAGACATTCCGCCAACTCGCACTTGGCCAGCTTGGTAGGCTATGGCCTGATCCCCGCGTATTGAAGGAATGTAGCATTGGCACGTATAATGGACTGGATTCATAATGAAGTAGATAAATATTTTGAATTTTTGAGTGTATCACGTCAAATTTCCATAATAAACATGTTTGATATAAATTACTAATTATTTTCAGCAAAAACGCTCCGTATCGAAAATTTTTAGTTAGTTTTCAAGCTGTTCTTACTGGACATATTGAAAATATGGTATAATATAAGAGACTAAGTATAATGAATGAAAATGTACCTCTTTATATTATAATAATCGTTGTTCTAAAACTGTTTTATAAACACGATAATGCAGTTCTATTGTGTAGCGTGAAAGAAAGCAAGAGTATAATAGGTCTTTATTATTAGAGCAAGATACAATATAACCAGGAAGCTTGTTCGCGTATCAACTAATTGCTATACAATTTTTCTTCTAATATTATTTTAATACGGATTTCAACCGACTTTCGTAATGGGATGTTATTTTCGACGCGTATATTTTTATAATGTTCACCGATTTTTTGGTCATGACTTCACTGTTCTAGTTGAGTTAGATTGTATTTTACGTGAAACTAAGACTCCCTTCGATTGGTTTTATCTCTGGGTACTTTTTATTTTTTTGAGTAGAAACCTTATATCTCTAAAATAAAACTAAAGTGCAAGGAGTAACATTCCTTATAACAATTCGTCTGCCAGTGAAATCCCATCAAAATTGGTCCTGTCGTTCAGGTATTAGAAGGACTGATATACAGACAGACAGACAAAGAGGCAAACAAAAAAAATATCAATAGTGTTTTTCTTACATATATGCATTTAGTAAACTTTAAAAATTTTACCAAAATTAAGTAGTACAGTTGAGGCCATCTTTTTAATTCTAGGAGCTGATATTACGATTATTGAACTAAAAGGTCTATAAAGCACCCCGGGGTATATTTTATTCTATTTGCCTGAATATACTACCTTGGTATTCTATTTTGTTTACCTGATAACGACGGACGTCAAAGGGTTTCGTGTTTCACATATATTAATAAAATATGTACATGCGTGGGTTTGTATGTACGTGTATGTCCACTTGCAAATACTTAATAGTAATAAATATAATATGGTATGGCATGGGGTCATCTTATCGAGCTACGATATAAAAAACATACTAAAAGCTCTTATCGATTTAATAATGTTAAATATCGATTAATAATGTCCCAATATATTTATTATTTATTTATTTAAAATTAAGTTTGTAAGCTTACGAGAGTTACATCTTAAAATTCACATTTTTAAAGTATATCTACGAAAAAATATTTATATAAAGATATCTTGTACATTCGAAATTACTTGATCAAATTTAAATTTAAAATTACAATCCTAATACGAATTTTAGTATGAAGTCAAACTTTATCAACTCTAAAAAAATTTTATCCATTTGCCGAATTTACACGTCATGGTGAAAAGAAGGAAAGTAAATTTTCATTTTACGTAGAATAAGGCAAGTTCTATACTTTATTTGTACAAATTTGCCATTTAATCTAGTATATATAATATTTATGTAATAATTTCCTAATACTGCCATTATCTACAAAAAAAACCCTGAATTAAATAAAAAAATCCCTCTAATGATATCGTGTTTAAAAGCAAGCCATGTAAGCTTCAAATTTTCTTTTGTCGGATTATGGACTCGAAACCAGGTTTAAGCTGCTTCATGGTCGCAGGTCTTGAGGTCTTCGGTTCGAGCTCCGGATCGGCCAAAAAACTTCACGGGGTTTCTGTTAAAAAAATCAGCATCCGGAAAAGTTGAATTTGGTATATGCTTAGGCAGAAGGATTAGCACTACCGCATCTGATCTTAGCAAAGTCGGTTTGTCGCTCCACTGAGTCTTGAGAGACTTGATAAGAATGAATAGTTAATTTGTGTTATCTCCTGTGACGTTACCTAGGCTTTTCTTAACTGTGTAATAGTATAGTATATAATAATACGTAGTCAAAATATTATAACACGTTTGTGAATTACTTTTCGACTAGCAAACCCGGCCCTCTAATTTTCTAATACAATAAAAATAGCCTCAGTTACTCCTTAAAAAATTAGATATCTTCTAGTGAAAGTTCCGCCAAAATCAGTCCAGCAGTTCAAGAGATTAGCTAAAAATAAAAAAAAAGAATTTTTAATGTAATTGTCATATAAACTTACATATGCATTTAGTGAAAAGCTGTTAATTTGAAATACTGATTATTTAATAATATATTTAAAAATTAAAATGCTAGTGCACATCGAGCCTAAACATTCGGGTGGCAGCATAGGGTGAAACAAAGGACTTAATGGAATTGTCCGTCAATGTACCCCTCCTTCCTCCCCGCGTCAGACTGTCCATCCGTCGGACATCGAGAGGAAGTATCGTTAGCAGCGCCTGATTGAGAAACGTAAAACGCTTTAAAATTTCGCTACAAAGTTCAAGAGATCAATTTAAAATGCATTTAAAGTCAACATGTTCAGACATGTTTTAGTATGTTTTATCCATTTTTCTAATAAAATATTAATTGTTTATTTCAAACATTAGATTAATTAAACAAATATTTTTTTTATTATCATCATCAGCCCTTTTTAACGTCCCACTGCTGGGCACGGGCCTCCCTCAGTACAAGGGGGATCAGGCCGTAGTCCACCGCGCTGGCCCAGTGCGTGTTGGCGGACTTCACATGTCTTACGAAAACTTGCTAGATTTTCTCAGACATGCAGGTTTCCTCACGATGTTTTCCTTCACCGTAAGACAAGTGGTAATTATGATAGAAATGATTCGCACATGAAAATATCAGAGGTGCGAGACCCGGATTTGAACCCGCATCACTCGGTTATACAAGCGACGCGTTACCGCTGGGCTACCACTGCCAGACTTTTTTATTATAATGTACCGAAAAATTCTGTAGCTGACATTTAGTAACATACAATACACTAAAGAGAATTATAAAACTTTATGTAAGTACAAAGAAATTTCATTTTCAATACATAAAATATTATGTTGTAATATTTTTATCTTTGATAATAAGTAAAAATATTGATAACAATACCGGAGGTCGCAGATGAGTATATTTCAGTTGACCGGACTGGTAAATACAAAAAATTACGCTTAACCGTTTCGCATGTTATTATTTACCTTACCTTATTTGGATTCGAAACAATCTCTAAGGCGTATGCATGTTAAAAAACCTAACTTTGAAAATAAATGACAAGCTACTTTAATAAGTTACAATAAACATTTCACATAAAAACAGGTTTAAGATGTATCTATTCATTCAACAATCATTTACAATAACTTTATATTTTCTGTACCCAAAACTCTTGCAACAATGCTATAATGTCGTAAAAGTAATTAACAGAATCGACATGACAATTTGAAAAATAAAAAAAAATTGATTTAGAAAAATATAAGAATTTAAACGTTTCTAAGCTTTAAAAAACGCAACGGTAACTTTTAAATTGAATTTTTGGAAAAAATCCTTAAAAAATGCGACAAGGACCGTTAAACGAGCTGATTGCTTCGTTAAAAATGCAGATACTGTGAAGCGAAATCCCACATTATGCGATTGTTCGTTGCAACTTGCATGCCCTGTGTTTTTCTTTCTCTCAACGTTCGGGAAACTAGACGTAGTTGTTCATTAAAATTTGTACGGAAACTTTAAAATTACTTTAAGACGCTCGCGGGGAGTTTTTCTTTGAGTTGTGTGAAAGTTGGCAACTAATCTGCATGCGAAATGCTGTAAATAACATCTGACGTGAATGTCGAGATTGTGAACTGCGATTGGATTAGATTATCGTCGAGTTGTACTTACTTAATGTTTATTTTACTTTTCTCAGTCCAAGTTGTACTGAATAGCTTGTATGCAATGCGCAATTTCAAACTACCGCGTTACTTCGGAATATAAATTTACGTCTCGGAAGTTATTTTATAAATTTTTCAGTCATTTTTCTTGTGAAATTTACTAGCTAAAGAAGAGATAAGTTGAAAAATAGTGTTAGGTTATATTAAAAACTATCTAACTGTTGTTTTAACACAATTTTTGCACATTACTGATGAGAAAACGTTCTCAATATTGTTAAAACACTTTCTCATTGAAATTGAAAGCGAAAAAGAGGGCCTAGACAATGTAACAATCGATTAGCGATAGCGATAGCAGAAAAGTCCAAAATGTATGGGTTTGCATTTGACTTAGATATGTCACGTGATCTATTATCGTGTCAATGTATTATACAGTCATTTCAATTATTAGTGATTTAAAGTTCAATCGATGACGATTGTATAAATCGAATCGCTTTATAACGAATGCAGGCCTATAGACATATAGGCCAAGGTGAAAAAAGTTTGTTATGAATATTATAAGTAGGTACTTATTCTCATTTAAAAATATACTTTTATTATTTATTAAGTATCTCTTCTTTTTTTCTTAATTTTCATTATAAGCGTCCTGCAAAAATACAATGTTTAATGTCACTAACTGACGTCTGGGAGGGCTGTGGTGAACGAGTGACGAATGATGGCAGAAACGCCAGAGCCATCTACAAAACCACCCTTAGAACCTTAATAGTGCGTCGCAGGACCGCTTACGCACTAGACCACGACGCTTGGATGGGCGGCACGGTGTCCTATGTCAACATTTAGAATTGATTCCTGAAGTGATACCACCTTTAACCCTTTTTGTCCCAACTTAACTTAGTACGAAGAAATAATAGTTTTCAATTATCTGACATACATTGATGTAGAGCAATTTGTACATTTTGATATTTCACAAATACAAAAAGATTATAAAAATGTGTGAAATAAATATTTACTTTTACTGTATTAAAATAAACAATCCTCAAATCGTTGCATTCAAAACGCCAGGAACCAAAAATAAAAA
The DNA here is from genome assembly GCA_951802675.2 of Boloria euphrosyne. Lineage (NCBI taxonomy): Eukaryota > Metazoa > Arthropoda > Insecta > Lepidoptera > Nymphalidae > Boloria > Boloria euphrosyne. The sequence continues at coordinate 819,062 of OX637875.1, read as the reverse complement.
TAAATATGTTACAATATGCTAAGCGATCATTTTATTTGGAATGTCAACTATTCGCGTAAATCTAAGAAAGCATTTAGCTTTGTTTTTAAAGTGTATTGGAATTATATTATATTACAGCAATCATGGTCACGGGAAAGACAGTGCCTACCCACAATTTACAAAAATTTTTCAAAATGTCATCAAAGTCAAAACCTTATAAAATATTTTTTTTTTATTTTAAAATTAAAACTGACTGTAACAAGTATATAAACCTCTGAGACGTCAAATACCTTAGTCTCTCCCGTGACCATGATTGCTGTAAAGCATTCGGAACGTCGGGAACTAAAAATCAAAATAATTCCGCGACAAAATCCGAAAAGGTAGTTTCATTTATACTGTCGAATATTCGCGTAAACCTTAGAAAGTATTACAGGATTTAATAACTTAATAGTATTCAAATTTTTGCAATTGATAAAACTAAAACTCGTTAAAACCGATAATTAAAAATAGATGTTTGATAAAATAGCAGAAAAATAAACCAAATTAAAAGATACTTTAAGAACAGTTTTAATTTAAAATGAGATTCCCATTCTCAGATAGTAACTGAATTATTTTTAAGGTTATATTTGTATTTCACGTAAAAAAGGTGAAATAATCGATTATTATCCGCACAACATAGAGCGGGAGGCTGTGTCCAATTATTGTTTAACATGAGCCTTGTTATAGTATAAAATTTTTAAAATCAGTATTTTGCTTTTTTTTCGAAGGAAATACAAAATTTTGCACTTTTTTAATTAAAATATGTGATGGATAAACTTAGCGAACAAAACCGCTGAGCTTAGGCCTGAAGAACTATATATATATATATATATATATACGCAAACATTTGCAGGCCGATGAGGTGAGGTCGATCGGTATCGAGATCATGTCCCGGAACCGATAGATCTTATTCCTGGGCTCCACTGTCGCTTAACATCAGGCGGCATGAAGTCATCTTGTCGAGCGTCAATAAAAAAAAACATAACAGTCGTGTCCTATGTAACTGCGTTTTGATGTTGTACCTATAATATGTACCAAAAGATACCAAAGTTTTTATCTCGAATAAACCCATATTAGAAAATTAAACTGTTTTCTATATCTAATTGTTTCGTATTTAGTAGAGTTTTTACTCAGTACACGTTATACTTTAGTAATTTTTTTATCTATCCACAGTATACATTTCAGTCCTTGTCGGGTCAATTAAGCGAGCTTCCCGATACATGGCGGCGGCGCGCCAGCGTCCAATTATTCTTCAAATAAAGCTTTAGTTTAGTAATCCCACAACACTTTTGGAAACTACAAGGGATTTATTTGATCATATAATATCGTGCGACACGCCTTAGTTTGAATTAGATTAATGTTCGTACTTATATATTACTTACAATAAGGTAAATTAAAAGTAAGCTTAACTATATAACAAAGCAAATTAAACTAGCTACTCACCCCTGCCTCGCTTATAGGTACATTTAAAATGTTAATTATAAATAAATTGTTTCTTATACAAACTTTCATCCCTTTAAAAACTGATCCTCCTTTTAAAAACTGATTTTACTCATTATAAAAAAAATCCTTTTTATATGCGTATAGAAAATGCTAGTTGAAATTGAGTTTTTGTATATGATTGTAGGATAATATAGATTATAAAAAATATATAAAAAGCGCCTACCTGGTGTTGTCACAACATAATCTTCAATCATTGGAGATTATCTCGGGGCTCGCATTGTTTGAATAATATGTTGTGTAAATACGATCGCCCCATTTTAAAGCTTATTTTATTCCAAATTAAATGTGCCTGCACAAAAAATATTAGGCAAAAATATTCACAAAGTATAATAATAATATTTTTTTTTCAATTGTGAGGAACATATGTCTTCAGCCCTTATTAACGTCCCACTGTTGGGCAAGGGCCTCCCTCAGTACGAGGGGATCAGGCCATAGTCCACTACGCTGGCCTAGTGCGTATAATGTATGTAAATATACCTATATATACTATGGGTTTTTCCAAAATAGAGAACATTTGGGGTTTCGTAGCTAAAAAGTAAAAATTGGACCATTATAATTTCGTTATCCTTGTTTCAAATAATTATTAATGACATTTGCAAAGTAGTTATTTCAGGTAAATAGAACATTCTTGAAATAAAATGGATCTACCAAAATACTTTGAACAAAAATAATTAGACGAAGTGGAGCTAAGAGTCAAATGCGACACATTTTATAATTGATCTAAATAAATTGACAAGAATAAGCATATAATAAATGAAATTATTTGTCATACGATAAAATATAACCGATATTGTAAATTTGACTAGAAAGTTTGTCTAAAAGCTTAGAAAGTTTTATAAAGCTAATGTAAGTTTTACTTTAGGTTCAAATCCAATATCTAATTAAAGACAATACATACGCAATACGGTAGTTGAATAAATTGTATTGTGACAAGCGAATGTCCTCCAATCAAGCGGTGTTAGCCAATGATATTATATACATCATTATATATAATATCATTGGTGTTAGCATCATTCATTATTTATGACACGACATGACAGCAGTGAAAATGTAGCTTAGATTTGGCTGTTTAGAATTATAAATAGAATACAACCTTTAGTGAAGACTATTTATAGTATTAAATTTATTATATTCAGCCCTTTTTAACGTCCCACAGCTGGGTACGGGCCTCCAATACGAGGGGGATCAGGATATAGTCCACTACGCTGGTGAAGTGCGGGTTGGCGGACTATACATGTTTTTCAAAAACTTGTTAGATTCTCTCAGACATGCAGGTTTCCTCACGAGGTTTTTCTTAACCGTAAGACAAGTGGTAATCATGTTGGGAATTATTTAGACATGAAAACATCAGAGGTTCGAGACCCGGATTTGAATCCGCATCATTTAGTTATCTTAGCAAGCATGTTACCACTGAGCTACCACTGCCTTTCATTAAACTAATATCTATTATTTTATTAATATTAAAAAATATATAAGTATGTTTGTTTGTTTTTTTTCTTTACCTCAAGTAAAGTATAAGGGATTGAGCTTATTACCCCATCCCATTAAGTGGTTGCCCTCGGGGTATACGTAAATAATATATTATAGAAAGTTAAATGGCTAATTTACATGATTGTTTATATTGGAATATTTTTTTTAATATTTATTTGTGATATAATATTTTTCTTTATATTTTTCAGTTTTTGTTCTTGCATCTGTTACTTGTATACAAGTCACACATTTTCATTAAAGTTGTTTCATAATACATTATGTAACTAGTAAATGATGCATCGAGGGAAAACATAAATATGAGTAAAGGCTTTAATATAAGTAAGGTGACGTGTATTAGCTAGAATAGAAATAATTTTAACGCATTTTTTACAGGCCACGACAAGATAAGCTTAGGAGAGGCTCTCATGTGCCGTCTCTATCGTCGTTCGTTCTCTCGTCGTTTTTATCGCTACAAAAGAGAGATAACTTCGTCTTGAACAAGGAATTTTTAGTATGAAATTGAAAAAATCTAAAACTCAGTCACTCGCAATTCTAATTTTTTTACAATTTAACTTATGTTTCAAGTCTCTAGTTTTCTATTTTTAAATGAAGACATCGTATTATATATTTGAGGAAAGCTTCTGATGTTATTATTGTATCTAACGTATAGCTTATTGCTAAATAAGCTCAAATTGAATGCGCTTTCGGTGGCTAACCTCTTAGACTAGTCTACAATACAATATTATTATAACTACCAAGCCGCCTAAGATTCTTAGGTTTACTCGAATATTTAATATTTTAAATGAAAATTACAATGTTTTCGGGTTTAGTAGTAATTTTTTTAACTTTCTTGTTCTAACATTTCGAATGTGTGACCATGCTTGCTTTATAGCATTTGGATATCAGAAACTTTATAGCATTTGGATATCAGAAATAAATATAAAACTGTGATAAATTTAGAAAAGTTGAATTGCTTGCTGAAGCTGCAGTTTTAATACCACATATCATAAGCAAACAAACACAGAGAACAAATAGCACAAATATACATACACAAAGTTATTATAAATATGATTGTAGAGATAAATACCCATGACTGGAGAACAAACATACGGATGATTCATCTTCACACAAATGAATATCTCAGTGGGACACGAACCAGTGACCGCTGGCACAGTAGGTCATTCAAACTGAAACGTGTCCTTAATCTTAAAAAATAATTCGAAAGACATGTGAAATCTGCCCACCAGCAGTTGCCCAGAGTGGTGGATTATGCTCTGATCCGAATTAACGTAAAAATTGCTGAATATAATTATTTCGTATATTATATACTATAAACTTAAAATTCTGTTCATTGCTCTAACAATAAGTTTCCTAGAGATGTTTCATGACGAAGCGAATAAAACTTTTTCTATTTATCTAAATTTTTTCTGGGATAAATTAAAAAAAAACTTAATATAAATAAACTATAATTAACTAATTTTAATATTACAAACTACCTTGAATGATCCCATTCTCATTCATATTTTTCGCTAATAAGTTAATACGTTTTTAATATAGTGTAATAAATCATATTTTATATACTTCCTAATATTTGCATGCTGTATCTGCCTTTAAAGATAATGCATTTAGAATTAAGCTACACTGTATTTCTTTTTACTCAATGTTGTTTTAATGTAATTATCACTGGTGGATTTAAATAAATAAATAAATAAAATCTAACTTAAAAGATTTATTAAAGCCAAAATCGTAATACACGTAATATTTCAAAATCTACTTATAGTATCTAAATTAGAAAGACGATTATTTAATTAAACTTTTCATCAATAAAGGTGTCAGGGTTGCCAATTAAAGGGGATGGTTGAAAATTAAAAAGTTGCCCAATCGAGTGAGAGACTGCCTAATTGTGTTTATGACTCTCACAACTTTTTCTATCAAAAGTTAAGCCATTTCGGCATGAGTATTTAATTTTCCCTTTTAAAGTCATATCGCACTCAATTAATATGGCGTTGAATTGTCAATTTTGTAAAGATAATAATGTATTTATATAAAAATATTAATCTGTTTGTTCTATTTCAATATATACAATAATAAATTCATGTAAGTTATAAGTCCTCTTCTATATTTTTGTTAAAAATTACTTAACCGATATTAACAAGATTCGCAATTGTTTACAGAGAATAAAAAAAATGCTTCTTTGTAATTTAAAAGAAGAAGACATCTAGCCTTTTGAAGCGGTTTTGTTTATTCATTTCTTTTTATAATAATATAACCACTAAAATATAAAATAAAAAAGTGTTTCTCAAAATTGAAAAAAAAATGAAGATCATAATTTACAAACGGCGAAGAAAATGTTACCGAGCTTTATGATCTTTATTTATTATGTATAGAAACGTAAAGATTGAGTTTAATATATTATAATACTCGTAAGTACCACCGTAAGACAAGTGGTAATCATGATAGAAATTGATTCGCACATGAAAATATCAGAGGTGCGAGACCCGGATTCGAACCCGCATCACTCGGCTATCCAAGCAAGCGCGTTACCGCTGGCCTACCATTCCCGTAATATTGAAACTAAAATTTAATTAATAATTATCAATTTAAAAATTAAATATTTCTTTAAACAATTATCACACATGGAAGCAGTTTTAGTCAAAGTTCGAAACATAAACTAATAAAGTTGTTATGTACATAAGTGTGATAACATGCCGCAGCGCTGAGAATCTTGCCGAACTTTCGATGTAGTGGCGCATCCGGTCGAGGACAAAGCTTTTGCAAACTACCCCCACCTAACCACGAACTCGACCGCCACAAGCGACTTAGTTGTTTATTTTTAAATAGACTTGACATCCTAATATTAATTAATATTTGTATGTTTTTTGCGGTCTGGATTAGGAAATTTAGATAGTCTGCACTATTATAGATGTTTGATTGTTTCACGTAAGTTCACTATTGAAGGGTCAAAAATATACGCAGTGTATTTTCTGTTTTATATATTTCTTTATTTTTTCTGTTTTTTATATTTCAATTAAAGTTTTACATTGAGGTTCACAATACTCAATTCATTTTAGGTATTTTTTTCATCTACAAGGTAGTGAAATGTGGACAAGATAATTCAGATATTGTATGTTTATGATAAGTACGAGTATGTATTTAAAATTATATAATGTGTAGTGTATCAACTATCTGGTATCCATATCACAAGCCTCGTAGCTTACCATGGAACTAGATGGTGTTGTGCGTTCATATCCTAACATATTTATTTATTTTAAGAAAACATTTACAAAATTGAAAATGAAAGTATTATTGAATCAAGCAAAGCCTGGAACGAATCGCTTTAACATAAACCTTTCTTGACCTAGCATTAATCTTACACGCAACGGTCTCCTCACGCCTGTTACAAAATCTCCAATCAGAAGGGATTATCTGTTGATGGCAGAGATGGCGAGAATAATGTTGCCATTTTGAAAACGGTTTAGAAGCTTAAAATTTTTAGCCGTTACCAGTTAAAGGGATTCGTAGACATTTTGTTTTTTACTGACGAAACCGATTATAAACTGAATCAATTTTTAATGACTTTTTTTGTCAGACTTGTTTTATTATATTTTCATTTTAATGAAGCAATATTTTCATAAACCGCCGTATAACCGTAAAATAACTATAGTATTAAATAGTAGCCTGTATTTTTTTAAATTTTTACTCTAGGTTTATATATGTAGATATAAGGTAAATCTTAACTAGATAAATTAAAAAGGTTCATTTTATAGTAGAAAATGTTTAGTGTTTACTTAATATAAGCACGAATGCAAGCAGAACTGCTGGCTATAGTTAGTATAATATCCTTTAGGTCAACCGAGAATTAGTATTTCAGTAAACGTCGTTGTGCGCTCAGCGGAAGATCAAATAGTTGTTATGTCACTTTTATCTTACTTTGTAATCTACATTGTCAGGTTCATTCACCCTAGATCTTTAAAATGATCATTCCTTATGTTAATAATATGATTATATACATTTCTGCCTCGATGGTCTTGTGGCTTGTAAATGACTACTGCACCGACTCTGGGTTCGAGTCCCAGGTCTGGCTAAGTACAATTACTAAGTTTTTTTCTTAAATTCTCGCTAAAACTTAATTTACTATATAACTAGTTTTTTACTGTTTTATTTAGCATATCTCGATAAAACATTTAGTGAGTAAACATAACGTTTTTGTCGTTCATAATTTATGTTTTCCAAATGCGTTTTTAATTTCACTTTAGTTGACCGTAGTTCAATGCATTTTGCAGGCGTTGAAGTACGATATAAGCACTCAAGGCTCTGATACTCTTGTTCGTCTAACACTCGACCTGCTTTTATAAATTGTAATAAGCGTATCAGGGAAGTATTTTAATTATGTACATATATTTAATATTTAAGAAGCCAGTTATTATTAATTATCTATAATAGAAATGTAATAATACCTTTGGTTAAATATTCATTTTTTCTTAAAATTTTAAAATACACACTCTCGGTCCAATCGGGTCGGGTTTGTCCCAAGGTACGTTTAAATAGTTAGTATGGATTTTTCAGATATGAGATACTTTCCTGCAATAAAAAGTATGTTATACGTTGACCTATCATCATACTAAATTTCATCAAAATATGTCTAGTAGTTTACTCGTGATGCGTTCTCAGACAGACAAAAAAACGATTGATTCGGCGTTTGATCGATAATAATTACGATTATTTTAATTCCATAAATAAAATTCAAGATATTTAATACATTTTACCAAATTTGTAATATTTTCAATAAATTTTTCCCATAAATCCATACGAATGAAGAATGAAGAAACAAAAAGACAAAATCAAATGTTATCCTAGTTTATTTTAATTTGGCTCAAATTGTAAATGTGACTTCGGCTCTGGATGTTTCGTACATCAGAGTAATGAAGTAACATAGTTTATCTAGCTATATTTTTAAGAAATGAGTTCTTCTGTAATTAAAATTTTATTAAAAAAAGCGAGTAACAGCTGGTTATAATTACGTTTTGCCTGAAAATGTACATTGACTACTAAATCGCTTTAATGTCGTCGAGTTATTCCACACTTCTATTCTATTTTGATATTTATATGGAACTACTTTTGCTGTAGATAGTGTAGTAGGTTGTAAAATAAGATAATTTATTGAAAAAAGTTATGAAAATAAGTTTGATATTCGTGGCGATACCACGAAAAGTAAATAATACGGAAATATAATATTGTTTTCTAAGCATTATACGTATATATATAGCCCTTTTTAACATCCCGCTGCTGGACATGGGTTGCAATCATGCTATATGCATATTGTCCACCAAGACAAGTAGGGGTTGGTGGACTTCACATGTCTTTTGAAAACTTCCTAGGTTTGCTTAGGTTTAATGTAGTATAGATATGGGGTTAATAAAGAAACGGCTTTCTTGATGGGCTACATATTTAATACTGAATCTATTATTAACATGATTACTTACGGTCGATCACATATGTAGAAATTAGACATAGTGGGTCGTCGACCACATATTATGAGATACCTGAGCTCTTTATTAGGTAGAGCTCACACTGACTTAAAATTATATTACTACTATGCTAAGCTATGCTATAGTTAAACCATTTCACACTTCAGGTTCTATTAGACATGCTGTTTCAGGTGAAATGCTGAAAATAATTCACGCATGAATCAGAAATGCGAGATCCGATTTGCGTACAATGTTCAGGAAAGCTTCCTTCGGTATAAGTTTAGGAAACTAAATATATTCGTATCATTACTCTTTTTCAAAGGTGATCAAAATAAGACTATCTATAAACTTGGGTCGCCCATTATCACACCTACCAGCCTCGATGAAAAACAACTTGATAATAGAGACGTTAGTTCTTGTTACTTAAAAGGAAAGTTGTAAGTGCCAGTTACGTGGAACTTTTAGCACTTGTGTTTGAAAATTGAATGCCGAAACTTTCTCAAATGCCAAAGAAAGAGTTGTTTTCTAACACTTCAATTCAATGTTACTTATTTAATTGCGCTAATTTTACTGTATATGAATACAATAAATGTATAAGACAAGAAGCCTCAAGATATATGTTTTAGAAAGGTTCTAAAATATTTAAAGATATAGTTATTGAAATTTAATATCTCTAACATTGTAAAGGATTGTTAGAATTTTATATAGGGAATAAAATTTTCTAAGTATCAAGTCAAAAGTGTAATTTACATAGTAGTATACTACTTGGTTAATTTTTTTATAGAACGTGGTAGCCCAGTGGTAACGCGCTCGCTTGTATATCCGAGTGATGTGGGAGTAAACAGTAAAATACGCCACTCCAGGACATAAACTAGTATGTAATCATCCCTTTTTAAAGTCCCACTGCTGGGCACGGGCCTCCCTTCAATACGATGGGGATCAGGCCATAGTCCACCACGCTGGCCTAGTGCGGGTTGGCGGACTTCACATCTCTTTCGAAAACTAGGTTCTATCAGACATGCAGGTTTCCTCACGATGTTTTCCTTCACCGTAAGACAATGGGTAATTATGTTAGAAATGATTCGCACATGAAAATTAGAGTTGTGAGACCTGGTGTTTGAACCCGCTTCACTCGGTTCATACTCTACCAGTTCCATTAGCCCTTATTAGCCAAACTCTATGAAATAAAAAACATATTTTAAAAACATTTAACATTATGACTTGCATTTCCGCCCTTAGGGCGGAGCCGCGGGTATTGCTAGTCTATTAATAAAAAATATATATTTAAATATATATTTAATTCCGAACCAATTTTAAAAAGGAAGGCTAATTTTTGTATTAGTTGTAAATTTAGAACCATCTAAGTGTTTGGAAATCTATTGTGTGCTTAGTCTCTTTGTCATGAAAGCTCGTGCCTTAGAGCTTTGTTCTCGACCGGACGTTCGGTTTGCGAAGACTTGCCTAGAGGGATACTACAGCATTTGTAATGTTTTTTATAACCAGCCATTAAATTTATTAGTTTTTTTTTAAATAAAAGGTAAATGTTGACTTTTTAGCACTATTTAGACTATATTCGAAATATAAGAATTTTTACTAATTCTATTATCACATCAATTTTATTACTATGAAATTTTGCATGGATGGTTATTCGTTACTCAATAACACCAAAACGGCTGAACGGATCTGGGTGTTTGGTACAAACAAAAGTTTTATCCTGAAAATGAACGGTTTTCGTTGGATAATTTGTTTTTTTTTCACTAGGGGCGAATTCTTCAATTCATTAAATTCATAAAAATCTGCACAGTGGTATTCTCGTGATGTGGTAACAGACCAACAGACAGAGAAAATTCTAAAAATTATAAATTCGATCTCTGTATCGATAAAAACTACTATTTTAATTAGACTTTTCAAAAATACCTATTGAATTGGCTCATAACTTTATAAAAATATAATTTCTTACCCAAACAAAATAGTGGAAACTTATTATAATAAGTAAAAATATTATATACTATATGACAGTATTCAGGACTACTGGTAAAGTGTCCGCATCTGGCAACCCCAGTACACTGCAACGGCTATTACTATGCAAATTCAAGATTTCGTCATCTATAAACTCATATCTTTAAGAGGATTATATCGGTATCGTCTTGATTGTTCTACTTGTGGAAAGGCTTTTATTAACCATACCTGAGTATAGGTAAAATTAAATGTAAATTTTGCTATAGTAGGGTTATAGTCTAGTAGATGTCGAGATTCCCATAAAAGATGCCTATAAAATATTAAAATTATATAAATTATTATTAAAAAAACATAATAAAAATAAGTAAAAAACGAAAACTCAATTTTGTAGATGTACTTAATTATATTACATCTATAATGTCATATTTCCTCGTAAATCCAAGAAAGTATCAATGGAATGTCACCAATATCTTACGTGAAGGAATAAATAAATACTTATTCTATTTCGATCCAATCTTAATGGCGCAATAAAGAAATTTTTCTATTATACTCGTATGACAATGTACATGCAATATATAAATGTATGGGCCCTAGGACAAAGACCGCCGCAGCTATTGAGTGTTCGTGGCCGGAACCGCCTTTGAGGCTTCAAATCTAGATTGCGCCTACATCATACTAGATAAGTTTTATAAATTTTTCAACGTATAATCATTTTTTTTAAATAGTTCAATTTTGTTGAACCTGAAAATTATTTATTAATTTCTTATTTGATTATTACAAGTCTAATATGACCTCCTGAGGTTTAGGACACGATATAATATATTGTTTAGATAAAAGATAAACTTAGTAGCGTTTAACAAAATTTACGGAGATGGAGTTAGCCGACTTGCGACATGAGTATATAATATATGCGTAGGTACTATAGCAACATAAAAATAACGATTACTTAAAAATGTTTACATTTTTATTAGATAAGGTCGTTTTAACGGAAATTGATTTATTAAAAATATAATAAGAGTTTAAATAGGAGGGTGAGTTTTTCTAAAGTCACCCAATCAAATGACGTCCCGAGCCTAATTGTGTTTACGACTGAACTTTAACTTTTTCTATCTAAAGTTACGCCACTTAGCTTTGTAGGAGCGTTTAATTTTGTTCAAAAGCGACATTCCACTCAATTTTAAATATATTTCATTCAAGTTCTGGTACATTAAAAAAGCGAGAGAAATATTTCAATTTTAGTGTTTCACATTTCTATTGAAAGTAATAAAGGAATAGCAAAAAGGTTTTTTTACAAAAAAGCCATTCGTTCTGCTTTGTCTAATAAAAGTCATGCTTATGGCATTGGCTAGTCGCTACAGTTTTATAAGATGATCTTTTTAACAGAAATAATTCTGTAATACAGTTTTCTTATAGGTTTACTAGCAAGTAATAATATTTAAAGGGTAGAAGGATGAAAATTTAGGTTATAAGTATTTTTGATGCCAAATCATAAAAAAATAAAAATTTGGTATAAAAATAAAAAATAAAAATCTGGAGAGGGCCACCCTTACCACATAGGGGAATAAAAAATAGCCTACGACTTATTGTCAGAGCTACCAAATGTACATAAAGAGAACTATAAATTCGGTTAAGCCGTTTCGGAGGAGATCTTTAAGAAATAAATAAATTAACATCGCCTTATTTACTCAATGTTTGTACCTGTTTACTACTATTTATATTTTCATACGTTGATACTACAATTTAATTATCATAGTCTATATGCAAAACTTTTTTCTGTCTTAAAATATATATATAAAAGTATATTTATTTTTAATATATTATGTAACAAAAAAATACAACACTCGTTTAACAACTTTAGCAGAGCGTGGTTTCGATCCACGGACCTCTGGGTTATGGGCCCAGCACGCTTCCACTGAGCCACTCTGCTGCAACTTGTCAGTTGAATTCAACGTAGAGATACACTTCATCACATTTTACCACTTTGAAAGTGTCTCTCGCGCAAACTATTCAGTTAAAAAAAATGATATTAAAAACCTCAATATCATTTTTGAAGACCTATCCATAGATACACGTATAGGTTTGACGAAAAAAAAAATTGAGTTCTATGTATGGGGAACCCCAAAAATTTATTGTTTTTTTTTCAATTTTTGTGTGAAAATCTTAGTGCGGGTCACGGAATACATCTACTTACCAAGTTTCAACAGTATAGTTCTTATAGTTTCGGAAAAAAGTGCCTGTGACATACAGACCGAAAGACAGACAGACATGACGAATCTATAAGGGTTCCGTTTTTTGCCATTTGGCTACGGAACCCTAAAAAGGGTTGAATAAGGTGTTTAAAATTATTTTTATACGTGATATCTAATATATGGCTTATAATAATTTTTGATCATCGATATCCTTACCAAAATTGGCCTAATATAATATCAATTAATTCCTAAAAAACATAGAAACCCAAGTGCCGTGATAACGTTTAATATACATAATTATTTATTTGAACATATAACAAATATGAAGTATTTAGTAACGAGGGCGCAGTCGATAGCGAGACTGAGTTCATCTCGTTGAAATCTCTACGAGTTATATAAATAATGCATAATTGGGGTGGGCTTAACAAACTATGTTACATATTAAATTAGAATAACATTTTAATCGATGTAGTTAATTGCTTGTTTGATTTTAGGCATTTTTATTATTTTGTATAGTAATCGTTGGATAAACCATACGTTGGATAAGAAATTGTTGTTTTTGATTGAATACTACTGCTAAATCAGATTTTTACTGAACCAAGAATGTCACTTTTAAGCATCTGCCGTTGCACATTTTAGACACACTAGTTATATAGAAATATATATTTTTTATAGGACGAAAGAGGTGGCAAACGGGCAGAAGCTTCATCTGATGGAAAGTGATTACCACCGCCCGTGAACATCTGCAACACCGCAAGACTTGCAAATGCGTTGCCGGCCTTACAGGAAAGAAAAGTTACTTGCTTACGCAATTGTACTTAATAAGCAGAGGACATGAAGGCATTCCCCATCGAAAATATAAACAGACGAAAACACGAACTACCACATATAACGTGAAAGATAATGAAAATCCATAACAAGTTTCATCCTCTATCGTGTAAAATCCTTAAGGAAATGAATTAGGAAAATAATTTTAAAATTTATGAAGATATCAAATAACACACACATAATATCAAAGTCGGTTAAATATGAATAAATCATAATAAGTCAGCACATTAATTTGTTGGAAAGCTGCGGTCTCCTCACACCTGACCGAGCTTTAATACTGTTGATATAAAATAAAATTTAATCAAAATGCAGCGAGCAATAGAATGCGAATGTAATGGAAAAATGTTAGTATCAATTGTTTTGTTGTGATTTACATGATTCATGCAATATATTTTTAATTGATTTTTAAAAATTTATTTATTTTTATTACTTTTTTGTTAGCTTTTAACCATGAAGTAAAAGGAATTTGGTCTTAAAAAGCTTTAGAGAATATCAGGTATTGTATCAACTATAAGGTATACGTTACACAAGCTTCGTAGCTTCACGTGCCTCGTAGCTTGATGGTGCTGTGTGTAATAATGTCCCAATATATTTATTTAATATGTAAATTGTATATTATTTACTCTTTATATGTATAGTTTATGGAACATTTTCCAGTTCCATGTTCAGCCACTGCGATATTAATAAATATAAATTATTATTAATATAATATAGAACAGAATAAGCCCAGCGGTAACGCGTTGCTTGTATAACCGAGTGATGCGGGTTCAAATCCGGGTCTCGCACCTCTGATATTTTCATGTGCGAATCATTTCTATCATGATTACCACTTGTCTTACGGTGAAGGAAAACATCGTGAGGAAACCTGCATGTCTGAGAGAACCTAGCAAGTTTTCGTAAGACATGTGAAGTCCGCCAACACGCACTGGGCCAGCGCGGTGGACTATGACCTGATCCCCCTCGTACTGAGGGAGGCCTGTATGATGATAATATAGAAAGAGCTAGTTCACAAAACTGTCCAATGAAAAGCTACACATTACTTCGGTCTTCTCCCATACAAACAAAATGCATGCAAATATTGAAAGTTAAGTTTAAGCCAACTTATATTCTCTTAGCAGGTTTACTACGGGCTTAGGGGAGCGGCCCTCTTCGACGTGATATTTATTCCCGAGATTGCTTACATTCCACCTTTGTGGCTCATTTAAATCTGTTTAGAAATGGCTATATACTTTTTTTATACTTTACTCATTTTTGCTAAAATGAGAATATTTTTTGATTCTTTGAGATATAAAGAACATTTTATATTTCAATGAATAAAATGTCATACGTATATTATGTCGCATAATGGATACGCGGATTGGATTTAATGGTTTAAATAAAATGCTTTTAGTTGTAAAATTATTATTATATATTTATTAAAAATGGGAATCTACGATACTCTAGGTTAAGTTTAATAATTTATTTTTCAAAAATTTGATGATTTTTCCAATGATAAACGCTTTTCAGGTACTTTAATTTATACGCCTTCTTACGAATGTTATACGTGTTTCGGATTATGACACTTATGTAAAAACTGCAAATATAGCTATGGTCAAAATTACAGTCTAACCAATGATATTTTAACTATAGATATGTTATACGCTCACTAAACAACCGAAAAAAGTGTTCCGCGCTGCACACATACACACTTTTCATTCAAGGTACATGTCAAAATGATAGAAAGGGGATAGTCGATAAAATCAATAAGAAAAAAAGAGACAGCTAATGTTGTCAATTGCGCGTCAATGTAAACAAACATTAGTCTAGCGACCGATGACATATCAGAATATTAGGCAAATAATTGAAATATATTAATAAATCGAAGTATTCTGCGTTCTTACATGTGGTATGAGATCCCTTGTGTTTTATTAACTTTGGTATCATAATTGGTGCATTGCCTAAATACACAGGATGGCATTTTTTTAAATTTTGTAGCAGCGTACCACTCGTCGCCATGCGGTGACACTGACTAAAGGCAATACGTCCTAATTAGGATGTTTTCGAGTTTTCACGATTGCGCGCTCATAACATATCTATAGTTAAAATATCATTGAGTCTAACATATAAAAAGAAAGTATGGAATAAAGATGAAAGTTACTTAATTTCTTTAGCTGAACATAAAAGTTCAAGAATGTTGGACTATGCACGAATTCGGTTAAACAGAGTAATAAAGTATGTCAGTCTATACACTGTGTTCAGCCCTTTTTAACGCCCCACTGCTGGGCACGGGCCTCACTCAATACGAGGGAATTAGGCCATAGTCCACCACGCTCGCGATGTTTTCCTTCACTGTATGACAAGAGGTATTCATGATAGAAAATTCGCACATGAAAATATCAGAGGTGCGAGACCCGGATTCGAACCCGCATCATTCGTTTATCCGAGCGAGCGCGTTACCACTGGGCTACCACTGCATCTACTACTCTATAGCCAGTCTATATAAAAACATAAATTTCGTCGACATCACATATAATACTCTCATTCCAACTACCTTTCATCCTCCAGTAAACACCAAACCCCTTTCTCGTCTCGTAGACTTTGCACTCTGCATTACCCGCCGCTATAGCAGTCGTTAGGTGACGATTGCGTTCTGAGGAGCTCTCTACGCGGCCAAGTGGCTTGTTACACTAAGTCGAAAAGCTCGGGTTTTGAAGCAAGACGCCTACTAATAGTTGCTCTTGGCGAATCATTAGTGCATTGTAATGCGTGCGATTAGGGGAAATAATTGGAATTTTTATATGTCAAAGACTGGCGGTTCTTTGATCGTTTTAAAGTATAAGTAACATAGTCCACTATGCCTGTCAAGTGCGGACTGTAACTATGACTAAAGTTAGAGAACTTAGCATAATACTTGCTTAACTTAACTTGTTATTCAAACATTTTATAAATATTCTTATGTATGCAAACTATCAGTCTATTCTGTATATTTATTATATTCTCTATCAACGTCAAAGCTTGTGGTAATCATGTTATTTCAATTATTATAAAAATTATAGTGGTTCGTTCGAACCAGTGGTTCATTAAACCAAATCTCTTTAAAAATAAAGAGTAAAAAAAAATATAATCAAGTCATCAACATGATTAGCGCATGAAAGTATCAATACAGGGAAATGCACTTCCGTTATTTGAACTTCGCTTCAATTTGCTTCTCATGGGACTATTGATATAGTACATATGACTACTCGTATGATAAACAATTAGTTAATATTTCAAGAGTAATCAAAGAGTTTGATTTGTAAGCTTTGACTCGTCATTCAATATTGGTATACTTGATATTTTAACCGAAAAAATGGAGTAATTAAGTATGGTTACAAAAAAAATAATATTGCATGTAAAGCTAGGCGCAGCTAATTGACAGAGATTTTTTTAGTCTTTAAGTTATAAATTAAGATGCAAAAAAAAACTGAACTGTAGTTCACTATTAATTGAGTGGGTTTAGTTATATAGTTTAGTTACGGGTATGTATACCCGTATATTATTCTATACTCTGTGGAACTACATAAGCATATAAAGGATACAATTAAAATGAACTGGGATACATTGTGGAAGACAGGAAACAAGTCAACATTATTCATGGTTAGAAATTCAATTTTTGACAAATCACCCCTATCATTTAGGTGTAGGAAAGGTCAAGTAATTATTACAAGATTGCGTATTGGTCATACCAATATTACTCACATTCACCTAATAACTAAAACTGACAGAAACAAGTGCGAGTGTGGTATAGATTTAACTATATTCCATATTTTGGTAGAATGTTCGGCTTATAATAATGAGAAACTGTTACGTAATGTACTTAATAATTTAAAAGATTGTTTAAATGAAAATGGTTGTCATAAAGTACTAAAGTTTTTGAAAGTTTCAAAAAATTGCAAATTTCGCAAAACAAATTAATTAAACTGTTATTTCACTATCCCTAACTAACTCCTACAGAAAAGATTTACAAGGAAACAAAATTAATGAATATAAAACAACTACACTTCTACACTACTTGTTTATTAATACACAAACTATTACATAGTGAAATACACATTAATAGTATATCTTTTAAAACAAAAGGTCAGACCTACAGGTACTAACTAACTAAACTAGAACTAAATTTGGACAAAAAACTATAACTTTTGAGGGAGCAATACTTTATAATAATTTACCTAAACAAATAAAGCATTCTGAGAAATTTAGCAATTTTAAGTCTAATCTGTATAAGCATGTTCTTTCTGATATATCTCTATTATAGATCAACTAGACTGTATTGATACCTTTAATGATTTTTCTGTATATTTATATATTTTTTTGTTGGTCAACTGTATAACGTAAGCATAGCAACCTAAGTTCTCATGTAAATGACTTTGTCGAAATGAGAATAAAGCTCTTCTTTAAACCGAAAGTCGCTAATGACCTTAGATGTTAAAAAGCGACCTAAAATAAATAAATAAAACAAAAATGTATTAAGTCATTACATTTAAACTCTGTTAGGATCTACTAAGTGGGTACTCTCGACTTACAAGTAACTACTGCTCATTAGCTAATCTAAGGCCGTTGGAGATTCGCAATTTTCGAGGGTTCTAATAAAGCAGTTACTTTACAATATTTATGTATATATAAAAATATAGTATGAGCATATAAAGTAACTCCGTTACATCTTGATTGATTTTAAAAAGATATTACTTAGCTTAGCTTATTAGCTTTTGAGGTGCCAATATAAACTTTCAACCCTTATTTCACCCCTTCCACGTTTTATTTTTGTGATAAAACATATATTATGAGCTCCAAGATCCCATCCTTCTCTAGGCTGAACTTCATTAAAATTTATTCAGCGTTTTAGGCATGAAAAGTGAAAATCTAAAAAAGAGATATATAATATAGAGGTGTTAGCATCAGCCATTATGATATTGGCGCTGGCTTTGTATCTTATACCGTAACGCAATATCTGCGCGGCGTTGGTCGAGTTTTCTACCGCTTTATGAAATTTTTCATTAAGCCTAGTGACACAAGCGCAGTTATGTCGCTTTAATATCGTTAGCCCAGTTTTCATTAGCACGCCGTTTTCCTTTACTGCCCGTTACGTTTTATTGTGGTACAGATTGTTTTTTTTTGGGGAAACAAAAGTGGAAAATGCGCGAAATTTACCCAAAAGTTGAAACGTAAGTAACTTTGAAAGTAGATAACATCACCAAAATAATTTCAACAATGCTGTTGTGTCCGTTACTTTTAATTTTATTTATTTTTACAACGGTTCGAATAGAATTTGACAGTTTTTAACACTTTTATTCAGTTAATTGATTAAATAACTACTTCCTGTTAGTAATACAGTTTTTCTATTCGTTAACTAAATATTTTATTTACTATACCAAAGTTAAACTACTGGTTAATAAATATTATTTAAGGCTTTACCCTAAACAGTATTCGATCACGCGACCCCTGCAGAGTTTCATAATTAACGTTTCATAAAATAGTTATTTTAATTACCACTTAAATTATAATAAATTAATTAAATTGATCATTAAAAGTTATTTAAGTAACTAATGTAAAATTTATTATTTGCCTTCGAAAAAATATTAATTAAAACAAATCAATAGACATATTCTGTCCTATTTTTTATCGCGAGTGTAATTTACGGTTTGATATTATAATGACCTGTAATAAAGCTAAGTATATGATTTTAAACATGTTAGGTCATTATTATAAAATAAACAGAAAACTAGTGTGACGATATGAGGTACACTAATTGAACTCAGCCTTTTTCAATGTTTAATGCGAGGGGGATCAGACCGTAGTCCACTACCCTAGCCACGTATGGGTTCCCGGACTACTGCACATGTCTTTGAAAAACTTGCTAGATTCTCTCAGCCATGCAGGTTTCCTCACGATGTTTTCCTTTACGTTAATTATGTTTTAAATGATGCACACGAACATAAGATGCGAGACTCGGGGTTTGAAACTGCTTCACTTTGTTACCGCTTTTACTGGGCACCAATATAATTAACGTTTTAGAATATAAGAGCTTTTAGAAATCATAACTTGTATAATTTCTATACTTTTGTTCGGGTTCTTACCTAGATTCAGCGCGAGCGAAGCTGCGGATACCGCTAGTAAATGTATACATAAGCTTGACAAATTATATACTAAAACCTTCCTCGAAAACCACGTATTCACTGGTGAATATTCACAGAATGAAAATTTGTGCAGTAGTTTTTAAGTTTATAGAGAACAGACAGAGAGACGCGGCGGAGGACTTTGTTTTATAATAAATAGTGATGTATTTACCTAGATAAAAAGAAATCGGTTGATTCTTAAGCACATCACTTTCAAAAGGGATTAACTAATTCGTCTAATTTTTATTTTACAGCTAATGTGATATTGCCGAATAGATTTATTGCCCGCGCGTAAGGAAATAAAAGCTACATGTGCTTTTTTTCTACAGAATTTTTTATGGACTCTATCATAAACAAATTTCTTGACTGGGACGTGTTTAGGTCAACAAATGGTTAATTTCTTTAAATATTTTACAATATAGACAACTAAATAGTCGACACTTTAATTCTGACCCGCAATAATTTTTTAAAGTAATGGAGCGATTTGGCCTATCCGCAAGCTGAGCCGACACGAACTTAAAATTTTGGTGCCAAATTTTGTTTTGGTTTGCGCAATAAAACTTCATATACGTTGCGTGGAATCTTCGCTTGAGATTTAGTGTTTGTATCATACTTTATTTCAAATAGTAGCTTACCAAAGATTAGCTTATTAACCTCAAAATGTTTGAGCACTTTCCATTCGGTAGCTTTAAATATTCTCTTCTAATGATTCCTGTCTTAGATCATTCAAATTCGTGCAACCATTTAAGCGTGAAGGTGTAACAAACACATGTACACTGACTTAAAACTTTCACATGTCTATCTATATATTTACATAATTCTGAGTTGAATCTGTACAATAACTTTTTATGGAAAATCTTATTGAAATAGTCAATATTTTCGATACAAAGCTAATAAATTCTAAAGCAAAACTGAAGTTTTTAAGTACCTTGATAACTCACCTTTGAACTATGTACAAGACTCAGGGGACAGACAGAAAATAGTATAATATCTCTCGGGATAGAAAACATTCTACTGTCGAGAAATCAAATAAAACCGTATCACAAATGAAGCTACGACGTAGCAAGATCTACGAAAAACAAAATATTCTCTACTAATCTATTTTAGTAAATCATGCTTAGTCAATTACTTGCATAAAAAATAATTATTTGGATGTCAATCATAATAACAGTAGTCTAACCATCAAAACCATAACACAGTCATACCCGGGTATACTTCGTATTTTAATGTAGTGTCTTAATTCCAACCATTCTGACACACTGACCTTAAGTGTCATCAGCTGACTATCCCATTTTGGTCTGAACCTGCGCAGAAAAGGCCAGATGTGGAACGAAACAGGATCCTAACACTCTGCAGTACCTCCTCGCGTCTCTCAGAGGGCGGACGTTTTGTACGTATCGTGTTATATGAGTGTGTGCTCGTGGCGCGTAGTAATAAGTAAATGACAGGTGAGTGAATGTCGAATATATAATTTTTGTTTTTTTTTTAAATATCCAATAGGCGTTTGAACTTGATGATTTTTTGATTTGTGATTTGATATTTAACTTTTTTTTATTAGCTTTTTCGGCACTTGGTATATTTTATAGGGATGAAAATAATACTATATGGTTTTAAATTGTATGGAATTATAGTAAAATAAAAATATCGCTTGTAAATAATACGAAATACTATAATTTTTACATTGATTAATATTTATCCTTAAAATATTTAACTGTCTCATTGACATGACAAATATATTAAAAACGCATTAAAATATTATATAGATAGGAGATTTTTCTAAATTCATGAAGCTGAAAGAAAAATTTTGTAAAAGAAACCATTTACAATAGTTTAATTTATTTTCACCGGGGATTTGTAGAGATAACTAGCTGATACATCACAGACGATTTAATTTGGCAGTAGAGTTTAGTTTACTTAATCGTAATATATATACATTATATATGAAATGTATATATTAGTTTTTAAAATTTCTGATACATTTTCTAATTCGTTTTTTTTCGTTATAAATCCAATTTGATTGATTACTTTTGATAGAATAATTATCATCTCTACATTATCATAAAACGATGTGACGTAATACAAATAGAAAAATTGATTTACGTTTCTTTATAGCCTCAAAGGGAAATTTCATTTCAAATATTTTCCTCCCTTAATTTTATTAATTTATAATGTATAAGGATGCCATCGCAATCTTAGTTTTGCTTCATTTTTCCTTCATGTATAGAGGATAGAAATAAATAATCCGCATTTCTCTTGAATGGAATCAAGTTACTTCATTATTGAGACTAGTTGAGTTGTAGAGTCCAACATTTATCTTTGTGTTCAATATAAAAATAACTCTCGTGCGAGAGACATCTTCGTAAGAAACTGCGTTCAGATACATTTCAGAACAAAATGGTCGTTGTGCCAAAGTATTTAATTAACACAACTATAATACATCAGTATATATTATACATAATATGTACTCGTATATGTAGAAGTACGGTCTAAGTGCTTGACTGTAAATGAGAGGTAAAAACAGCTTCAGTTTCTTTTTTCAATACAAATACGATCTGTCGTTTTTCTTAATTAATGTTGTTAATGTTGAAAAAAAAATGATTTAAACGAAAGCTTTATAAATAAAAAGAGTACAATTCGTAAATCAATGGTATCAATTTCAGTGTTTCCGTAAGAACTCAGTTGACGACAAATCAAATCCGAAGGGTGCGTGACCTTTATTTTGCTTTATGTCCGTGTAATCAAATATTTACACTGATTGCCAACCTTTTTATTTTTCGCGCAGATTTTCTTCTATTTGAAATCTATAATAAAAAAGTATATAACAGAAAATATAATATAAAATAAATCTTTAATTATTTTTTCGATTTTTTTATCATTAAAAGTAGTTTTTATCTAATGTTAAATATCACTTACTAATACGTACATTTATTTAATACAAGATGCTCGAGTCTCGAACCAATTATCGTATTTTCCATGTAGGTCAGAATATTCAAATAATTAGATATGGAAAAATCTTATTTAAAAAATATAATGTATGTTATATATAAAATGTACTCGTACATATAGTTACGTACGTACTTTCGGAATTTTAAGAAATAAGTTGATTCTCGACATACGGCTTTATCGAGTAGTAAAAATATGTACCTAGTCGTCATATTGTGATTTAACGAACTAAATGGCAGTACTCACGCGTAGGTTAGTAAGTAATAAATGTTGATAGATTTTTGTAACATGAAACTATTGCTATGTGCACGATTGCTGAAGTTTACAATGAATTGTGAAAAAATCATTAGGATTTTTTGTCTTGTCTTCAATCCCTTTTTAACGTCCTACTGCTGGGCATGGGCCTTTTTCACTATGAGGGGGATCAGGCCATAGCCCACCCCACTGACCTAGTACGTGTTGGCGGACTTCACATGTCTTTCGAAAGCTTGCTAGGTTTTCTCAGACATGCAGATTTCACGATGTTTTCCTTCACCGTAAGACAAGTGGTAATCGTGATAGAAATGATTCACACATAAAAATATCAGAAGTGCGAGACCTGGATTTGATCCCGCATCACTCGGTTATCCAAGCCAGCGACTGGGCACATTAGGATTTATTCTGAAGTAATTTGAGTCTGATCAATCTGTTGTCTTCTTTTGTTTTAATTTGAATCATTCGTTGTTTATCGTTTTCCCGAACCGAGGATTGATTGCGGGATTAAATAAAATGAGATGTCATTGGTCTTGTCCTCTCCCAATCTATATCGATATAACTTTGGAAATAGCAAGGACTATAAATATACAATTAATGACACGTTTGGTTCAGTTTGTACTGATCCTACTTGTTGTGCTAACGGTGGCAGGTTCGAGTCCCGCTGGGGGCATTCATTTGTGTTATAAGCATGTAATGTATGAGCATACTCCAGTCATGGAACATTCCTCACCATGGAACGAGATGGTGTATTATCCGGATATATTTATATATAATTATATAAACGAATATCACTTATTTTCTATTATGGCTCTATTTCGTTACTACATTTTACAGCCAAAATTCCATTGTTCTGGAACATATTGAGATTCCGCTTTGAATACCGGTGTACACTAATATTCGTGCCGTGTGGGAGGGTAGTTAAAATTTTTTACGTAGCTATCGACGACCTTATTTTAATTAAGGTTCTTATTCTTTATGTATATTGTAATTATACTATAAATATAATTTGTTGAAAATTCTGAAAAAGGCGTATAACTTTTTTCTTCTATTAGTAAATAGAAGAAAAATTATTTTTAACAAAAAAACAAAAACCGACTTCCAAACTTAATAAATCTAAACTAAAAAGTAGAAAATAATACTTTTAAGGACTTTGTTAATTTTGGAGTCGGTGCCAGCCAGGTATTTTGATTGTTTACAAATTGATAGATTAATCAAATATGTATCTATTTAGGGTTATTTTACTTTAGCTGGCACCGACTTCAAAATTAACAAAGTCCTTAAAAGTATTATTTTCTACTTTTTAGTTTAGATTTATTAAGTTTGGAAGTCGGTTTTTGTTTTTTTGTTAAAAATAATTTATTTTTAAATTTTTAGCGGAAAGTAGATACGTATTATGTTAATGACTATAAAAATTTACCTTCTATTATGAGGTAAACCTTATAGCCTGAAAGTATACAACTATCGGTCCATAATTGCGTATTATATTGAAAAAAATTTCTTTAAACTGCTAACCGTTGAGGAGTTGTACCTTCCATCATCAGTTACGGTACGTGACTTAAATATCCATATAGCCTATAAAAGATTCGGCCGAGCATCGTTAATTTGCTCCTAAGAATTGAAGAGTTCCGATACTTTGTCATGGATCCCGTCATCAGAACCTTACCAAACTCTCATCAAACTACCCTTGAAGTATATCCTTTCCATTAAAAAAAGAATCATCGAAAACGGTTGGCGTGATATTGAGTTATTCGTCCATTTGTCGCGCAAATACTTAATGCAAATTTGAGACTTTTATGGTTTTCTCATGGATGCCATTGTCAGAACTGGAAAATATTAAAATGGGACCACATGGGAAGCACTACCTTTCAAATAAAAAAAGAATCATCAAAATCGGTTCACCCAGTTCAAAGTTATGAGCTAACAAACATAAAAAAAAAAAAATAAATAAAAAAAAAAAAAAAATACAGACGAATTGATAACCTCCTCCTTTTGGAAGTCGGTTGAAAAAGTGCGTAGTAACGCAATCACATAATAATACCCAGAAAAATGACACCAAGCTAGTTCAAATTCTAATATATAAATTCAGATTTTATATTAAACGTAGTATAAATATTTTGTACAGTGTATATTAAATGAATATAGTAAGTACCTACATATATACATATATTCTATAGACTTGATAGTTTTAAAGGAAATACAGTGTTTCAGGTAAACAAACACATAATGATAAATTAAAGCCCTTTTTCTCTATTTCCGCCGGAAGCAATTTACTATATACATTTTCGACTGAGAGAACATTAGCAATAACAATAAATCATTTTATTTATATAAAAAATATATGTATATAAAAAATCAATTGCTGTTCGTTAGTCTCGCTAGAAATGGTTGTACCGAAGTGAATACTGTTTTTTTTTGTTTTTTTTTTGGAGTGTGTCAGGGGTGGTGATTGTTTAATATAGGGAAACCCCAAAGAAACAGATGGAAAAATCATATTTAAAATGTACATTTTGTACGGGAATTACAAACGGTTAAGATCTACCTAGGTTTGAACCCGAGCGAAGCAAGGGTGAGTCGCTAGTATTATTTTATATAAACAAAAGCTTAATGTATGTCCTAGGTATTAATATTTATATGAAAAAAACTGGATTCGATGTAACTCTATCTCTAGAAAATTTATGCAAATAGGATTATAAGTTAAGTCTCGTGTTTATTTAATTAAGGCGAAGCGTTAGTTATGTAGTCAACCTATTTAGCGCTCTAAGAACTATGTTATATACTAGTATATAAAGTATGTACAATAAACTGTTATAATTGATTTATGTACGTGCGTGAAATTGCGTTTTACTTTAGTAATGCTACGAATATTATTGAAGTGGATGCCATTTTTTGTTTATCATCCTAACTACGAGTATGAATACGAAAAGTTATGATTTCAGCCAGCTATGTGAGCATTTACGTATACGTTAATATTCTTGTATATTTTCTATACTTGAAATTTCACAATTACATTACACAAATTACACAAATACACTATTTTATTCTTGAGAAAGACGGAAATTGGTTTCTTTCAACTAATCATTTGTCCAATGTTCCAATCTTCTAATCAATTCTAATTTTCACTAAGGCGTTTCGTCAAAACAAGTTTTGACTAGTTAAAACGCGTTATAACTGAGAACGGGTTTTATCTGTAACATCATCATTAGCCCTTTTTATCGTCCCACTGCTGGGCACGGGCCTCCCTCAGTACAAGGGGGATCAGGCCATAGTCCGCCGCGCTGGCCCAGTGCGTGTTGGCGGACTTCACATGTCTTACGAAAACTAGCTAGGTTTTCTCAGACATGCAGGTTTCCTCACGATGTTTTCCTTCACCGTAAGACAAGTGGTAATCATGATAGAAATGATTCGCACATGAAAATATCAGAGGTGCGAGACCCGGATTTGAACCCGCATCACTCGGTTATACAAGCGACGCGTTACCGCTGGGCTACCACTGCCACCTGTAACATATATAAATAAAAATAAATATCTTCTAAAGAATAAAAACGGGATCAACATTTTTCCACTTTAAAGGAAGCCTTATACAAAAGAAGCTCTACTTTACTCTGGAATGTGCAATTTTAGAAGATGCTCCGAGTATTTCGTTGACCAGCAACTTAAGTCACATACTCGTACTTGCAAAGTGTCGCAGAGGAACGCAGCTAGCCTTAATTAAGACTGTCGTTTGTGGATAATACTCTAGTTTTCATAAGAAATTAATCTTAAATATTTTATTATTATATTCAAGTTAAATAAAATTTATTGAAAGTAAATTAAAAATAAAGGGAAAAGTTTTTTTTTCAAAGTCAAATATGTACTTGTTTAAAAATATAACGCGCTTTTAAAAAAGAATGTTATGACAAACGCTATAAAACTTAAATTAATGCCAATCAAGTAAACTATCATTTGTAGGGCACAGGGGCAAAACAAGGAATGTCACAAAATCAAAAACTTTTTAAATAACATTGCATTTTAAAATACGTGGCAAAGTCTTAATGTTCCCATACTTTTCATCTATTTGAATTTTATTTTACATTTCTTGTTTTGCTACTATACCCTTCATTTTACATACATACAGTGTTCGTAAATTTCTTTACATTTCCGAACTATTAAAAAATATTGTTATACATACTAGAAAATACAAACACAGCAGCTTTCGTATTTGCAATATTAGTTCAATAAATTATACTTATATAGCCACGGCAAAATTTAGTAAATAATCAGCAATAAGTCAGTAAATATGTACTTGCGATACTCTTAAAGTTATTTTACTTACTCTATATTGACTCTAGAATACAAGTACTAAGTTGCAGTCTACTGTCTATTTGCTTTGTAGCAGCTTTGCAGCGCTTAGCTCTTACAAATTACTATACTGCGTATTTAAAGGAGATAATCACTGTGTTTGGATTGCGTAAATATTTACTTTACAATACTCGAGTATATGCATCTATATTGATGTTGTTGAAAAAAAAAACAACTTGGTATATATATTATACTAGCAATTGCCGCGGTTCCACCCGCAATCTGATTACTATTAAAAATTGGGATTGGAAGAAATCATAAAAAAACTGTAGGAAAAATAGCTTACGAACTATAATTCTCAGACCTACTAAATATCTAAATATACACAAAAAAATTCAATAAGAATCTGTTAAGCCATTTCAGAGGAGTTCGATAACAAACACTTTTGTGACACGAATTTAATATATATATATATATATATATATATATATATATATATTATATAATAAGTTATATATAGATGATATAATTTTTTGTCGTAATGTTCGGTTTATACCCTAATAGGTACTATTAATCCAGTCCAGTATCTTGCTAGGTTTTTTTAAACTTGTAGATTTCCTCACGGTTTTTTTCTTCACCGTAAGACAAGTGTTAAAATCATGTTAAAAATTATTCGCAATAAACATATAAGAGATGCGAGACCCGGGATTTGAATACGGATCACTCTGTTTCCCAAGTGAGAGCGTTACGACTCTACCACTGCCTTGTACGCCTGATAGGACAGGATAAATTTTCAATAATGAATATAGTCGAATTTTGAACTGTAGGCAAATAGTCTAATCCATACATCTATACATGTAAATAAAATAGAAGTGTGTGTTTTTAATTTCAAATTAACAGCTTTTCACTAAATGCATATGAAAGTATGTACTAACACAAAAAAATCTAATTTTTAAATTTTTGTTGGTCTGTCCGTTTGTTCCGGCTTATTTCTAAAACGGTTAGTGCGATTTTAACGGGACTTTTACTCACAGATAGCTAATTTTATAAGGAGTAACTTAAGCTACTTCTATTTTAGTTTTTTTTTAAAAACTAAATAAAAACGCTAAAATCTAGGCGAGACGAACATGAGCGAAGTGAGAGTTTGTCGCTAGTTTGTCATGATAATATTCGCGTAAGTACATCTAAAAAGTATTATAAGAATGTATTGTATTAGTCTAATTTTTGTAAAATCTTTTGTAAATTCATTTTTTTTTGTTTGTGTTTAACTCTTACTCGCTCACAACAAGGATTAAAAATGATGCAGTCTATAAGCTCTTTACTACTCAGTAGTTCGTTTTAAGCCATTTAACATTACCGAAGTTCAGTAACTTTTGTTACCGGTGTGTTCTCGTAGATGAGATAGAACTTTTGCAACTTATAATGGAATTTCAAATATATTTGAGGAGCTTATTCATTGATTCTTCATTCAAGCTTGTGCTTTTATGTGCAACCGCCAACCATGTAAAGAAAAGATCATGTACTAATCACATATTTTTTCACAATTAAAAAGCAGACAAAGACGCAGGAGAATCATATAACTGAAAGTACCTATATATGAAGCTTTTCTCAATAATTTATCATACACCTACGTATTTGTTTTCTGTTAACATTAATATTGTCTTTAAAATAAATTATTATTCCTCGTAAAGATTTAAGAACCATTTATAAGTAAAGATGTAATCCACGTACGAGGTAGCGCGACGTCTACATTAAATATTATTTATTATGCGGTTTATCTTAATAGTCTAGGAGGCAGCGTATATTACTTTTAACTCCCGAAACAGAAAGAGGGGTGTTATAGGTTTAACGTGTGCTTGTGAGTCTGTCTGTGTCATCTTAGCGACTGTGTCGAGTTTTTTTTTTAATTATAAAGGTAATTTAATTTAGCGTGTCCTTTATAAAGATTACTCAAGAATAAAATGACGGAAAAAAACATGCCTATTTGTCAATAAAACTTTATTCATAGACAAATTGGAGTCATGCGTAGAGAAATAGTCAACAATATTGAAAACTGTGAATCAAAAAACGCTATATAATAGTATAATAATATATTTGTTTAAAAAAATATTTATTCTATCGAAAATTGGGAAAATAAAAAGTGCTTCAATCTTCACCACATTTTCTTCACATATTTTTTTTAATCTTGAGAAATATAGATACTAAAACAATTTGACATGTTACAAAGAATTTTTGCCCACGGCTTCATTTGCGTGATGCGGGATGACTTTTCAACCGACTTCCAAAAGGAGGAGGTTATCAATTCGTCTGTATTTTGTTTTTTTTTATGTTTGTTAGCTCATAACTTTGAGCTGGGTAAACCGATTTTGATAATTCTTTTTTTATTTGAAAGGTAGTGCTTTCCATGTGGTCTCATTTTAATATTTTCCAGTTCTGATAATGGCATCCATGAGAAAACCATAAAAGTCTTAAATTTGCATTAAGTATTTGCGCGACAAATGGACGAATAACTCAATATCACGCCAACCGATTTCGATGATTCTTTTTTTAATGGAAAGGGTATACTTCAAGGGTAGTTTGATGAGAGTTTGGTAAGGTTCTGATGATGGGATCCATGACAAAGTATCGGAACTCTTCAATTCTTAGGAGCAAATTAACGATGCTCGGCCGAATCTTTTATATGCTATATGGATATTTGAGTCACGTACCGTAACTGATGATGGAAGGTATAACTCCTCAACGGATAGTAGTTTAAAGAAAATTATTTCAATATAATACGCAATTATGAACGAATAGTTCTATACTTTCAGGCTATTAGGTTTACCTCATAATAGAAGGTAAATTTTTATAGTCATTAACACAATACGTATCTACTTTCCGCAAAAAATTTAAAAATAAATTATTTTTAACAAAAAAACAAAAACCGACTTCCAAACTTATTAAATCTAAACTAAAAAGTAGAAAATAATACTTTTAAGGACTTTGTTAATTTTGAAGTCGGTGCCAGCCAAAGCAAAATAACCCTAAATAGATACATATTTGATTAATCTATCAATTTGTAAACATAATCTGGCTGGCACCGACTCCAAAATTAACAAAGTCCTTAAAAGTATTATTTTCTACTTTTTAGTTTAGATTTAATAAGTTTGGAAGTCGGTTTTTGTTTTTTTGTTAAAAATAATTTATAATCGTTGTCTATCTATATGTATGTCCGATCCCAGTATGTAACCTATATCCGTCAAGATTTTATCGAAATCTGTTCAGCGGTTCAAGCGCGAATTGTTAACAGACAGAATTGCTTTCAAATATATGATATTATTATGGATTACTAGCAATTCCCGCGGCTCCGCCTAACCACTATTAAAAATAGAGATTGGCGGTAGGATGAAAATTTAGGGTTATATGTATTTTTTGATGCCAAATCAAAATTTGATCTCAAAATAAAAACAATATATCTGGAGAGGGCCACTCTTATCATCTAGGGGAACAAAATATAGCTTACGACCTATTCTCGGACCTACCAAATACACACAAAGAAAAATCATAAAAATCGGTCAAGTTTCGGAGGAGTTCGATAACAAACACTGTGTCACGAGATTTTTATATATTAAATAAGGCTTGTATAAAATTTAAAACGTAGAAATCCTAAAAGTTGCGAGCAAACAACAAGGTGAGGTATTTACGCTAAACGACCGGAACCGTTAAATAATTCACAAACGCTTAAACATTAAACGCGGGGCACCGAGGGCGACAATCCGCTTACGTTGTTTGAGGAATCATTACTGTTCTACCTTGAGTTACGTGCTCGATACTCGTTAACGAGCTCGTTAAATAATAATTTGTATAACAAATCAAACCGTTATTATCATCTTTATATATTAATAGTAATATTTTATAACATTTTGAGATTGACAAAATTTTATTCAAAACTATTTTTATATAGTATAATATACAAGCTTCTTATCCTCGCGCCGCTTATGTTTTCACTACACTATATTTTATAGTAGTAGTTCTTATCAAACTAAATTTCATCAAAATCTGTCCAGAGGTTTTCTCGTGACGCGCTGTCAGACAGACAAACATTCAAAAATCTATAGATTCGACCTCCGTATCGATAATGACTATTTCAATAAGTGTTTTCCAAAAAATATAAAATGTACAAAGTCGAAGATTTTTTTAAATGTATACATTAATTTTTGAATATAATATATTCACTACTATATCTGTATCATAATTACATAATGCTGAAAAAACCTGTGCGGGAAATCAATATTAGTTGGAATAAAATCTGCTACGTCGAGTTTGCATTATTGGCATTCGTGTAGTATTTGTAGAGTCTGATGAGAAAAAAATGTTTTGTTCTATAGTTCTTGATGTCATTCCACAAGCGCGCGCTAATGGTGTTTAATCAGCTCTTTGTTCTGTCTTTCAAATAGTTTTTTTCAAGAGATCACAAATTCTAATAGAAGTATAGACGCTGCAATAATATAAACGAGGAATTAACGAATACAGATCTTAACCTACTTTGGGCGTTGCTATAGAGTAAAAAACTTGCAAATATTCCACTACCTTTTCAATTTTAATTAAATATAAAATGATTTTGTTAATGAAATATTTCTTACTTTAACAGTTATAACTGTAATATTATTTGTTTCTTCATTTACTCATAATTTTCTTTACAACAATATGCAGTTTTATAACTTTTTGGTTTGGATAATTTTAAATACAATTTAATTATTTCCTTTAATGGCTTCCAGGAGTGCCGGTCGGGCACAGTTGACTTCGCCAATGTCGCGTAGAATAGAGAATACACATTAAATATAAAGTAATCGGTGGATATTAAAAAATAAACACAAGACTTTACATATAGAGACGGAGCGGTTATAATTTTAAAAGTATTACATTAAAAAATCACTTGACTTTTGTTCACATTAAATTTGCTTTAAGGATTAAAATCATAAACTTTAATTATTGTTATAAATAAAACGAAATAATATAACAGGTGTTACTGCTCTAAAGATCGTAGATTTGATAACGCGTTGTAGTAAATTCTTGAAAATAAAGAATCGGTAAACTCTCGACAATTACGACATCTTGCTCATACACATCAAAGAAAAGTCATACCTTATGATATTATAATTTAGTTATACCTATTATTTTATTATTTTGATTTTAACTTCAGCTTTTAATTTTTATCGTAAAAAGTTAATGTAGTATGCATTAATATAATTTTTCACTTAGCTTTAAAGGAAGTAAAATGGTTTTAAAATAAAATTATAAACTTAGTAAGTGATTTTAAAACCATTAACAGCTTTTACATTATATAATTTAGTCATTTTACTAACAAAATATGTTTTTAAAAGTTTATTAGACATAAACTGAAAGTAAATTGTATGGTGACACTACAGCCTTAGTAACTTAACATACTAGAGATCGACCTCGTTCCGTCCGAGCTCATCCCTAGATACATTTTGAAGGTTAGTATAGATATATCAGAAATGAGATATTTTTCTGCAGTAAAAAGTATTCTATATATTGACCCGGAGAACCAACTATCATCACACCAAATTCCATCAAAATCCGTTCAGCGGTTTTTTTTTTTAGGTGACCAAGGGGGCAAACGGGCAGGAGGCTCACCTGATGGTAAGTGATCACCTCCGCCCATGGACATCTGCAACACCACAGGGCTTGCAGATGCGTTGCCGGCCTTTCAGGAAAGGGAGGGAGGGAGGAGGGAGAAGGACGGGAGGAGGTATGGGGAGTGGGCCTCCCGGACTCTCACTCACCGGACGAAACGCGATGCGGTCAGGCAGACAGACAGACAGACAAAAATTCTAAAAACTATAGATTCGGCTTCTGTATCGTTAATAATGACTATTTCAATAAGAATTTCCAAAAAAAAATATTCAATGTACAGAATTAGCTAAGTTAGAATTTTATTATATGTATAGATTGTAACCCGTTCTTTATCAAAAATTGTTATATTTATATTTTATAATAATAACTATGGTTCTAATATTACAAGATGACTAAAAAAATCTATTTCTTTTATTTTTAGCCCAATTTACAGTACAATTGTATCTAAAAACTTACATTGGTCAATGGACGCAAGGAGTGGTAACGAGGGGTGAATCCGATTAACGCTATGTTACCGTCGGGACTGCTGTTTCGGATAAGCTAGTTTTACGGTTTAGGCGTTCCGAGAAAGGTCGGATTTGGGTCAGAGTGTGTAACATGATAAATGTCAAGAAAAGGTAGTGATGTAAAAAATATTTACTATATTCGCCTTCCATCATCTAATCTAAGGTCACGTGTGGGTGATTTTTTAAAAATTTACTATGTTCTAATCTAGGTCATAGACTATCTATGTACTTAATTAAACAGAAATCTGTCGATCCAAATCTGGAAACCGTCCATTGGAATATAAACATAATTTATATTCCGTTGTAAGTTATATAGGTGTTGTATTCTATTATGCTCCATTTTCAGGTAACTTCAATTTAATTGTCCGCTCTATGGATTTTAGTACCATATGAGATTCTACTAATTTTAAGTTACTAAGGTATAGAACAAGTGTTTAATAGTTTTAGGATGTAGTAATCTACATGGAAAGCGTATTCGTGTCCATAGATATCGATTTCTCGAATTGAGATAAGACGCAGAGGTAAGAAAAACTAAACAACTACTTATATTTTGTAGGATGACTTATAGTTTGACTTTTTGGGTGATTTGTTTTTTATTGTAATATAAATATTAACCTTAATTGGTTATCTTAACTTAAGATTACGACTTCGTCTTTTTATCTTATTCTCGGAAGGCAACGCATAAATAAGAATGATTGATTCAAAATATTATAAGCATTTACTGCGAAACCTAATTGCCTGGCTGCGCAATACTTTATTTCATGGCATATTTCTGTGAAATAATTGAAAAAGAGTGTAATTATTAGGATAATAATGATTTATTAATAAAAGTTATAGGTATTTTAATAAAAAAAACCCAAAACGAAAAAGAAAAATATAGCAAACATAACGAATCATGGTCTTGCTAGCATCTAATCATATTTCATGCACTGTACTTAATTCTAAATAAAATTACGATATGTTTAATATCATTAACGTATTGTAGTAGCCCTAGTGTGCAATCGGACAGTTAATTATTATTAATGCGAGTTGGCACGAACTTATAATTTTAAGCGGATGTAATGTTATATGAACTCTACTTTTATTATAGTCATAATATGCCACTAATATTTCAATAGAAACAAGGAAATTAATTTTTATACTATAAAAATAAAAAGTAGTAACACTGTAGCTGAGGATATTGTAATAGTACCTATCTATCTATAAATGGCCAATGGCAATAGTTTCGCTTATATAAGAAACGAAATCTAGTTCGAATTGTTTATATTTTTATGTACGAGTATTTTCCAACATTTTTATATTGCACGGTATGGTATCTTACGCTATTTTTCTATAGCGAAAAAAAAAAACTCTAAGACATAAACCATAAACTAGTTTTTGAACGTTAAGTACTTAGCCAGCATAGCTATATATATTTATAATATGTATGTATTTAAAAAATATTTGTGTAGTATATCAACTATCTGTTATCCGTAACACAAGCTTCGTAGCTTAGCACGGAACTAGATGGCGCTGTTGTAATAACGTCCCAACATATTTATTCATTATTTATTTATAGCGGACTATGACCGATCCATCTTGCATTGAAGAGAGACCCATATCTAATGGATTTTGATAGGGCTAAATATATTATTATAAAAAATTATTATTGTTACTAAATGGTATAATGATACGTTTAACAAAACTATCAGTAGGTAATAATATGACTAAAAGCTAACCAATCCTTTTTATACCGCGAATCTATGAAAATTAGAAATTTCAGTAATAAGGTTTGGGTTTTGTTTTACATTTGTAAGAAGTGCTTAATTTTATTTACTACAATATAATTAGACTAGCTCTCTACTCAAAGAAAGAAATTACGTTGAAGACATTAATGCAATTATAAATTTAACTTACTTTACAAAACACGCTGTTGCTCCTCCGATTCTTTTATAGCAAAGTTTGTTCCACCCTTTGCATTTAAATCCAAGAGGTTTTAAAAATATAATCATAAATTTACCTTTAAAAATACTTTCCAACACGAAAGTGGTTTTTTAAGGACTGTTACATCGACTCGAATTACATCGCAGTCACTGTTTAGGCATATAAAAATGAGACCACATTTAATTACATAAAGTGATCTCTAACAAGTTATTGAATTATATAGACATTGTTAAAGCCAGTTTGGAGCAAAGTTAGCACATTATAATATTATCCAAATTTCATACAAATTCGGAGTTACAGAGCCATTATTACGTATAATTTTACCAGTTCCAACTTACCAATTCGTTCAACATCATTATAAAGACTTGCATTAAAATTACAATGAAATATTAACATACGTCGAGGTCAGAAACCAGCACACGGAGTTGTTTAAATCTTTGATCATAGAATCCTATTACCGACTCGTTGGGCTCTCTCCATGAATAAAGTATTAGGCGGCGGCTCTCTGAGGGATAGTCACGTTAAAACTCAAAACTGATGTTTCCATAGCGCTTGGCATTCTTGTAGGCTACGGAGACGCGAAACTTTCCAAGTTTAACGTTATACCAATAATTCGTTTCTTAACAACTGTTATATTATTCATCCATATGTTCGTTTTAACGGTTAATATGGAATATATAATATCTGTTGGAATAATAATGATAAGTGTTCTATTCTTTACTTGAGAATTAATTGACCCCCATACAAATTTTTATTATCATTTTACTTTAAGGGATGAAATCTGGAATAAAGTCCTGTATTCTCTTCCAGGATTTCTAACATCTTAGCACCAAAATTGATTTAAAATATTGTCCCACAGGTAAAACACTTGTATTACCATCATAAGAAATTTATTGAAATATATCACATCGGTTTTTTCGTGATGCCGTCACATACAGAAAGACTGACAATAACAGTCTTAAATTAGTCCAGTAAAATCATTCAAATTGATTATTATATTTATTAAATGAACTAAGACACTCATTACAAGACTTTTGACTGACATCTAAGCGATATTATCAAATTGTATGAGATTCATTCAGCGGAAACTGGGAACGTCTAGAAATTTCAAACTGTCGCCTGTGAAATTAATTTATGAGGCAATAAGCTGCAGTGTTTGAATTACAGTTGCCCAGCAGTCTGAGAAACGGTGGCGTTCACTTCGAATTACCCTTGTAAATGATTTAGCTGTTCATATCTTTAAGTTTAAATAGTTTTGAACTACTTTTTAAAAAACGAATATTGCCTAGTATTAATGTAATAATAATCTTAAAATTCGATACGTTAGGCTTAGTTTGTACCTACATGTCTACGGTTGCTGGTTCGAATCCCAATGGGGACATTTATTTGTGTCATGAGCACAAACGGTTATATTTCAGTCAGTTATAATATGAATGTACTCGTACAAACTATCTGGTATTTATAAGACAGACCTAGTAGCTTACCATGGAACTAGATGATGCTGTGGTGGTGTGGTGGTGTGATAATGTCCCAAAATATTTTTTATTATAAAATTCTGGCATTTCATCCATAGATTGTAATAATAAATACACAAGGATCAAACGTCCATATATATTACATCATTATAATTTAAAACGAATGATTTAAAGCAATATCTAAAACAGTGTTTGTTTAAAGTTTGCATTGCTGTAAAGAACATGCCAATGATGATGTAATGCTTATATACGTATATATATCACGTGCAATTCACTATTTTGCAATTTTTTAACAGATTTGAAAAGCAAATAATGAAAGAAATAAACAAAGCAAACTCCTATTATATTTTTGCGCGAATATATTTTGAAAGTTATAAAACCATCTTTGGCTTAAAATTATATTATTGACGCATTTGAAGCGAAACGATGAACGATTTAGTCCTTGGTATGAGCCAATGTTATAGGGATGTAAGATTTATTCCGAAAAGCTTAGAAATTTTGTTTTTGATATAAAATTTGGCAAAAATTATCCTACGTAAACAAGAAACTTCAAGGCTATTACTTCAAACAACTTGAAGATTTAAAAAATTAAGAACAATTTAGCTGATTGCGAGACGCCTTTGAGCCGTCTGAGAACTGACTTATCTCGCTCTGCAGATGCTAAATTTTTTAGGCCTTTAAATATACGAGTAGGTTAGAAGAGTTTCGTTTGTAAAATAAGTAATTTAAATTGTATGAAAAAGTTTGATATAAATACCCGAAATTCTTCGGCAGTGTACTCTAGTATTAGAACCATTGATATTAAATTAGCTTAATGCTATAGAAAATCTTTAGTTGTAGGAATATTTTTCGTTCGTTTTCTTACAACAGATTGGTATGACTCGCATATACGAGTATAAGTGTTTGCTCAGAATAAAATTTCTAATTAAGAAAAAAATGTGGTTTTAGTATTATACTGTAATATGAGGATGAAATTCTTCAAAATGAATTTAAATTGTTAAAGAAGTTTACAAACCCTGTTTCCACTAAATATATAAATTAATATTATAATATTGAAAATTGATATGTTAGAAACAAAAACATGCTATTTTCTGAAGATTGTTCCATAAAAACTTGTCTTAGCTCTAAGTTTAGCATTTAATAAGATTTTACAGCAATCATGTCTACTTCATGACTATGATTGATGTTAAGCATTCAAAACATCAGAAAGCAGAAATCCGTGTAAAATCCGAAAACGTAGTTTTATTTAAAATTTCAAATATCAAATATTCTTGTAAGTTTAAAAAAATATTTTCAATTGAGCAGTTCAAATAAATTTCTACTAGAAGTAGTAGTTTAAGTAGCATTGCTTGTAACATTATTTATAAGGACATCCATTTCCAACAAACTGAGCACTATTTTTAAATATTGCAAACTCAAAGCACTTTCGTGGAGCAATGTATTATGTACTTTAAACAAAAAGCTTCGCATGAATAAAGTAATACAAATTTTCGTAATAGAGATTCCCGACCTCTTGTACGGGAAAATGGAATGCCATTTTTCTTTGCTTATGCGTAACATCCCCACAAATCATAATAAAGCTAAAAATACAGGTCTATTTGTGTCCTGCCTACGATAATTTATCATGGGATACATAATGTTTTACAACAGTTCAATTTCACTTATATGTTAAGTTACAGATTATAATTTGAACCAAATATGTACTTAAAATGTCATTAATGTCAAATGGCGGTTAATTTTTAAGTACAATTTGAGTATGTAAAAACGAATAGGTTCGATGTCCACGTGAGGTAAATTAACATTGTATTATTTATATTCTATACTAGAGACTCACCCTCGCTTCGCTCAGGTTCGTCCCTAGGTGCTTCACCTTTTAAACCTTCTCTGGACTTCTACAAATAATTCAAGACCAAAATTAGCCAAATCGGTCCAGCCGTTCTCGAGTTTTAGCGAGACTAACGGACAGATGGTATGTTGTGATTTCAATAATAACTGTGTAAAGTTAATAAATAATTACGTATTATTTAAGTAGCTTAAATTACATAAGAATTTTTAAAATCATGGTATATTTAATTTAAACGAAAAGTATTTGCTACTAAAATGGACAGTTGTAATTTACATTATTAAAAGTTCAATGACGATACAACAATAGGCCCATTTTTTACTTTAACTAACCATTCGCACTCGCTCCGCTCGTCCCTAGGTTTAGCACGAGAGTAACCGCGAATTCCGCCAGTAAATGTATACAAAAACTTGACAAATTATATACTAAAAGCTTTCTCGAGGACCACTCTATCCATTGGTGAAAAAACATGAAAATTGGTGCAATAGTTTTTGAGTTTAACGGGAACAGACAGACAGATGCGGCGTAGGACTTTTTATTATAATATGTAGTGATTATAGAAAACCCCAAACCTCATGAAAATAAGTTTTTTTTTTTCGGCACTAATCAAAATTTCAGTTTCAACGTAAAGAATCAGCGAATGTGCTTTGCGTAAGTCCTCGAGCGCTTACCGATGCGGGTGTTCGGCTCAAATGTAGAGCCCGCATGTCGGTAATTGGGTTCGAAATTCGGCGATTTGCATTAAAAGAAATGAGAGAAAAAAATACGTTTTAAAATAAAAGAAATTTTCCAAGATGATGGTGATCAAG
The DNA here is from genome assembly GCA_951802675.2 of Boloria euphrosyne. NCBI lineage: Eukaryota > Metazoa > Arthropoda > Insecta > Lepidoptera > Nymphalidae > Boloria > Boloria euphrosyne. Next base: position 779,824 of record OX637875.1, on the reverse strand, counting down.
GAAAATTATATAAAAACCCTCTTTGAATTCGGTATTATCTATTCTATTGGAACCCTTACTGATAACAAACAAAAGTAAAATTCTAACCGATTCAGAATAAGTATTAATATTTAAAGAAATGCGGAATCTGATGATATTTCAACTTTCTTAAGGCTAGATTTTTTCCCTTTTATGTTACTTATAACTTTTTTTAAATTTACTTGCTTAATTTTTGACTTTTTTCAATTAAGATATTGTCAGAAGTAGACCATTATAGAAAAGTTTATAAAATTTACTTGTTTCTTGTATTTGTTTTATTTTTTCTTCCTGTAATTGTTTTTCGCAATTTTTATTTTCACTTTAACTTTTTAAATTTGTAAATTTGTATAAATAGAAACAATATGATTTCATATTGAATGATAAGCTTTCTTTGGATGTACAAGACTGCTATTTCCATTAAACCTTCACTGAATACTTTTAATGCAAGTTGCCGACAAAATTTTTACACTTTTACTAGAATTTTTCCCTTTTATTTCTGAACGGTAAGTTTTATAAAAGCGTTAGGATAATTTATTCAGCATATTTTGTAATATTTTACGTAACTTTTTATTATAAATCAAAATTAGAAATGGCTTACATTGTTACGTCTTTAAACACTATTAAATAAATATTTCTTAAGCAAATACCTGTTTTAATAGTATGATTTATTGGAGTTATTTACCTTAACATTATATCGGCTTCTAATTTTATTATTTTAAATGACCAAATTCTTAATGGGACGAATCTCTAACATAACATATAGCAAAACAAAGTCCATTGCCCCGTCTGTCTCTCTGTCTGAAACCTATAAACTTAATAACTATCGGACTAATTTCCATACGGTTCATTTATGGACTTAAATAGAAGTTAAAGTGTATAATTAAGTAATATTTTCTGTAATTTGGCAGAAATATTATAATAACTCTTAAAGATGTCGGAAAATATCATGCCGACATTAGAGGCTTTCCTGATGAATGCGTGAACCAATTGTGAATCAGTGAGTCTCTATGAAAAAGATGAAAAAGACGTATTACGGAATTATTCGTACCATATTTGATATTCTATTTAAATTATACATCATAAACATCTTTTTATTGATCGATATTACAACAATTTAAAAATACCTGTAGAAGCTCTAGAAAGCTATAATATGCTAAAGCTATTATTTGTAATAAATGTTTGTTATTGAGAATGCTCAATTAGAAATATTTAATGATAATATATAAAGTTGTTGTTTCGTCTATAAGTTCCTTTACATAATAAATCTCAATTTCAATATAAACTATAATAAAACATAAACTTAATGAAGGCAGATCTAAAACATAAAGGATTAGGAACGTTTTATACCCCGCTTAAGCCACAACTCCTCAAATATGCGATATAGCAGCGTCTTAATAACCTAAGTAAGGCGTACTCGTAATATACAAATGTTAAGTCGCTATAACCGACAACTTTGTTCCCGACTATAAAATTCAACGGCTTCCCGCACATGAATTTATTTTGTGAACATGTGTTACTCGGATATAGAACAAGAAAACTGTGGAAGCGTATTATTGTCTACTTGCATATGTACTTACTAGATGTATACCATATTATGTATAGGTTGTGGTTAGGTATGTGTTCAGCCCTTTTAACATCCCACTGCTGGGCACGGGCCTCCCTTAGTACGAGGGTGTTCAGGCCATAGTCCACCGCGCTGGCCTAGTGCGTGTTGGCGGACTTCACATGTCTTTTGAAAACTTGCTAGGTTTTCTCAGACATGCAGGTTTCCTCACGATGTTTTCCTTCACCGTAAGACAAGTGGTAATCATGATATAAATGATTCACACATGAAAATATCAGAGGTGCGAGACCCGGACTTAAACCTGCATCACTCGGTTATCCAAGCGAGCGCGTTACCGCTGGGCTACAACTGCCCTTCAACTGCAGTGCATAACAAAATGCACGGAAAATGATGGAAGTTATATTAAAAGACACTAAAACTTATGAATATATTATTAAGATATGAATCTTTGGCTTTATTAAATGCTTCTTTACGTTTTGTTTTGTCTTAATCCGAGAATATAAAGTAATAAGTCACTGAAATGTGGGACTGTCACTTAGACATATCGTTTTCCCTAAAAATGAACTAAAAAGCTCTTTCTTAAAGGTAGATACAATAAAACTTTTTTTTCTATCTTCAAATTACCACGCACATGGCACTTCTATATTTTACTCTACATAACGAGGGAGGCTGCGTACATCGTACAAGACGCATAACTCGAGAATTGGACTTTTAGTTCATATTAACAGCCGGCGGATTTCTTTGTTCATTTGCATTTGTAATTCGATGTGAATATCCAAGTATTAACATCCAAGTATTTACAGAAAAGAGCAATGGTTACCGTTTTTGTAATAAACTTAATTACATTAGCTTTAATTACTTTTTAATTTTATATTCACTACTAGATTCTGAACCTCATCTTTCTGAAACAGTCGTTATTATTGATATAGAGGTTGAATCTATAGTTTTTAATTTTTTGTCTATTTTCTGCCTGTCTATTTGTCTGTCTATATTTGATAATATATTACATATATTTAATCTCTAAGAAATCTGAAGTACCTTAATATAAACAAAAGTAAAGTTCAAATTAAGTGGAGTTGTTTGTCATAACATTTAAAACTTCTTTTTAAGTACTTCGTATTTCTCTTCGTGTCATCTCATCAGTCAAAATTTTTTAAAATTAATCAAGATTTAGTTTTATCAGAAAATATTGTATCTTATAAAAGAAGTGTATTAAAGCAAACTAAAAAGACGGAAACAAGTTGAAGAAGTTCTTCAACTAGATAGTAGAAAACATGCAAGCAGCAACTCGCAGCTGGTTTAAAACATATACGTCTTTAATGGCCCTACACCTATATTATATCTTTCTTGTATACTTTGGTTATATTCGAGTTTCTGTAATTTAATCTTCTGTAATTTTCAAAACATTGTTAAAATTAATATTAGTTCCATCTTTCAATGGAGTAGCAGTTAAACATATTAAAGTTAATTTAGAATATCCGTGTTAGATCTGTGACACAGTTTCAGCCAAAAAGTCGGTTGTAGCATTTTAACTTGGTTTATACGCAAAAATGGTGTTTATTACGACAATACAGTACTTTAATAGTATTATTTTTCACATTAACGCTTTTGTCGCATAAATTTTTATTCTTTTACATAAAATAAAAGGCGTTATACTGTCACTAATTCTCATTTAAGTGAAACATTAACAAACCGTCATAAAAATAAATTATACTTTAATATACCACCTTTTTTATGATTCTGGTGCGGACAAACGTTCCTAAATACCAAAAAAATAATTTTATTTCCAAACTCATATAGAGCTAAGCAAATCTTATCAGTAAGTGTTTATTTGTTCAGTACCTACATATAATTAAAATTGAAACTTTTCACTAAATGCATATGAAAGTATACGCGGTACTAATATAAAAAAATCCATTTTTAAAATATTTGTCTGTCTGTCTGTTTAATCCGGCTAATCTCTGAAACGGCTGGACTGATTTTGACGGGACTTTCACTCGCAGATAGCTGATGTTATAAGGAGTAACTAACTTTTATTTTATTAGAAAATTACACAAACCGTTAATTTTATTTTAACTTTCGCCCAGTGAATTTATTTATTGAATACTTTTACTATTAAATAAATGTATTTACTGTACTTATACACTTTAGGTCAAAAATATTGTTATGTCAAAGAAATATATAAAATCTGCTTATTTTTAGCATCGTATGGTTTCCAGAAACTTAAGGTAATTGGATACTTTCTGGGAATTCTTTGGTTTTGAGCCGTAACGTGATCCGAATTGTGATGTGTAATTTGGTTCTGAAGCAAACAGAAAATAGTTTTACTGTAAATAGAAATAAATAGAATGTATTAAGATGTATTATATAACTAGCAAAAAGCTGAGCTTTGTGAGTGCTTACATAATTTTTTTAACGGATAATAATGGTACAGCGATGTTAACTCTATGGTTTTCTAACAGATGTCGTTATTAGTACAATAACATTCATTTATCATTTCAATAAACATCATTTCTTTTAATGGTTATAAAATTATGTTTTTTTACAGATAACTCATCTAGATATGAAGTTAGATTACTATGTTAAAGCACAAATCTATAGGCTCGATAGTTTTTCAGTAATGTGAACCGCAAAATGCTAAGGTTATGGGATAGTGTAATAAAATAAAAAAGTTTTAACTACATATAAGAATCGTTTTTAGGTAATGGTGATTCCATTTAATAGTGATACAAATTGTATTTTTAACCGACTTCAAAAAAAGGAGGAGGTTCTCAATTCGTCGGGGACTTTGTTTTTTTATCTATTTTCTTGAATTTTGTAGTTATGATTAAGAGACTAACGTAGACTTCATATTAATACATAAAAGCTATTAGGCATAACAAGATCTGCTATTTAGTTGCAGTTTTTGTTTAGTGCGTGCTCTGTCATAGACGGAAACACCGCCAAGTTCCCAATTCAGTGCTGTTACTAGGTAAAAGAAAGATTCAATAACTAAATTTAACTACCAAGGACTTGAACCCGGGATCTCCAGATGCCAGCAGCCACATGCTTGCCACTACATCAACGAGGTAGTGTCTTAACCCAAACATGACGCCTGTCAACCATCTTAACCCCTGGTATCAATTAGTAAATGCAATCCGCTTGCGGCTAGCAAGCAATACCTGCTTAATCCCATAGCGAATTGTAACTCGGTACTTGTATATTGATTAAACAAGTACTTTGATCATCAAAATCGACATTAATTGTTTCTACGTTAGAGGTTGCTGGTTGGAATCCTGTTTAGTACCTACTTTATTGCATTATAGGAAAGTATCTTAGAATATTTTTTTAACTTATACAATATATATGTCAATGAGTTATTATATATTATATAAATATATATCAAATATTATCAAATTTTGTCTTTAATATATCAACATATATATATATATATATATATATATATATATATATATATATATATATATATATTATACAGACTTTTAGGTTATTAACATATATCGCATGTACTCTTCGCCGATGTAATGATGAGGCAATATCGATAATTTGCTCTCTTCCATCCCGCTAATGAGGTATTTTGTAATTAAATTAATTGGAATCATATTTCAGCTTGGAAAGGCAATCATTATATTACATTTTCAGAACATTAATACGTGGTTTTGAAAATTAGGTGAAAATAGAGTTAATCCAATAGTCCAAAATAATGTTCTTACTTTGAACATCCAAATATGTTTTTAACAATTTACAATTATCAAAAATAAACATTCTAAAGATTATTTTTGATAACTATTTTTGATACCATACACAATATAACATAATACGATAACTGTTCACTTTTTTATCAATACTCATAACGGAGACGGCTAAATTTAAATACACTGGATTAAAAAGTGATGTTTAAAATTCTTCTATATTACTATGAAACTTTCTGTCTGCATGTATATTAAAACTTGGTTTTTAATCGCAAAAAAAAAACTTTTCGTCAATTTTAATTCAACGACTAAACATAACTAACTTTCATCATCATCAGCCCTTTTTAACGTCCCACTGCTGGGCACGGGCCATAGTCCACCGCGCTGGCCTAGTGCGTGTTGGTGGACTTCACATGTCTTTTGAAAACTTGCTAGGTTCTCCCATACATGCAGGTTTCCTCACGATGTTTTCCTTCACCGTAAGACAAGTGGTAATGATGATAGAAATGATTCGCACATGAAAATATCAGAGGTGTGAGACCCGGATTTGAACTAATTGAACTAATTACAATGTGGCTCGAGCTAGGATTGAACCTGCAACCTGTAGTAGAGAAAGCTTTAAGCACTACATGTCAGGATAACATTCCGCCATGACAGTAATCAAGAATTAATCCCAATAACAATTTGTTATTTCTGAATAATACGTACGACTTGTAATATATTAATACCGTCATCGATCCCTTTCTGATAATGACGTATTTTGTAATGAAATCAATCAACTTGGTAATGGTGAACATGATATGACTCAGCAATATTTTCTCTCCATTGTTTTGTTTACATCTTAGTTAACGCCTATGGTTTTGTCCGTATATGTGTTTGCATGGAATGTACAACAATTTAACTTAAACTAGTATTTTAGACAGTTTTTAAATGTAAGTCTACTCTATCGATTAAAATGCAAAATTAAATCTTTCCACTTACAATTTTATAAAATATTTATAGTTTTTCGAAAGTTCCAATTAACATTTCTTAATTAAATACTTTGGTGTTTCAGAAAAACGCCTATTATTTTTCTAAAACACCAACAGTTAGAAAAAATGCTTGAGGTAAGAAGTAGTTTTGAAGAAACCTCAGCGAAAACAATTTATTCAGTATATATTTGTGTAATTGTTGATTTGACTTGTTATTTGTATTACACGTGTATGGGCATAGAAATCAAATTCAACCATAATAATTATATATATACATTATGTATTATGTAACAGAAACGGTTTACAAATATTTTTATTGACATCACAAAAGCTCGTCAATAGCTACTAAATAAACAAGAAAAGAAATCGTTCGACAAACGGAGGAGAAATTGTTACTGAATTGTTTTCTCTTTGCCTATATATTTATATACTCGTGTCTCGTATATAAAACACACTATTCCATTCTACCTATGTCGTTTTAGACTTAGAAACCATTCAACCGATTAATGGAGTCGATTTCCGAAGATAATATTCAGGGACAGGGACAAAGACAAACCTGAGTGGAGCGAGGGTGAGCTTCTTGTATAGTTTACAATATGACTTTGAAGCAGAAAATCGACCCACACGATTTGATTACCTAGCTAATTATAAGTGAAGCTAATTAATATGATAACTAGTGAAGTTAATTAATTAAATATTAATTTTCTCGAGTGATGTGCGGGAAAATAGATGGATAGGTAAATATTATGTAATATTGTTTATAATTAATTAATTTTGTCATTACTTCATGATCGAAGTCACGATCTTTATTATACAAATGTACGTAATATATATTTGATGTCGAGAAATATCCATTTATTAATATCAAACGCAAACCACAGAACAAAATTAATGTCAGCGGCAAAAACTTAAAACCAAAAGTTGACTTTAAGTCAACGTTTCCACAATTAAACGATACTCGATGTATGCAAAACGCAGTCCCAGCAGTAGTTATGTTACAGTATTGATAAAGGTTCCCGTCGGAATACCCTTAACGATGCATGAGTATTGAGACCCACGCGTTCAGTTATAACGGCGTGTTGTCATCCAGTGACACTTGCCAAACGCAATGGAGCGTGAAACTGTAATCTGCGAAATATCTTATATATAATTTCCAACCTTATCCTATTTGGTTAAGATTCGAATTCCGATACCAGAGCTTTTAATACGTGTTTGTAAATGCAGTCATGGATGACGTCCGGACTCGTAAGTAAAGCTTGCCCGTGTTTCGTCATTGGTGGGAAATACGCAATTCCTGGTATCTTAAACATAATGGAGTTCATTTCGGTTTGCTTTATTTACCTTCCTTTCATCATACGCTATTGTCCTTCTAAGTACTAATGGACTGTCCATTATAACTATGCTGTGTACTACAATCTCTATTGAATTGTGAATGATAAAATATTTTGTTTAAATAAGTAAGACTTTTCTTAAATAAAGATTTTGCAATGGATTTTTATTCAAATATCACTACTACAGCTTTTAAAACTATTTTTTTTTGTTTAAATGCGTCTAGATAAGGTTGTGCTTCTGTCGAGATTTCTTTTAGTTTCTTATTATCTCCTAAAGCTAAATCATATATTCAAATTACAACTATGAAAGGATTATGGCAATGTATTTTTAATAGAGATCTTAACTTATTAATGAAAATAACGCTTTTTTATTTGATATTTAACTTATAAATTAAAATGCAAGTCTCAAGTTATCTTACAGTCTAGTGTTACTCCAGATCTATATATATATTTGAATGGCTTACGACGAATGGCTTTCAACGTAAGGGAATAACAAAAATACACACATACAAAATTTCGCACATAAGTCCGATTAGATTTTAAAAATTATGTAATTTTTATTACGAGTAAGTCAAGTTAATGTCGACACTACATCGGAAACAAACACGCGAGGTAAGCGAGCGTCTCCCGCATCGTTAGTCAATCCGCCAATTTATCCCTGCCAGTGAAGCAATGAATGTGTATGAGAGTCGTGTTAGACGTTTTTTACACTTTACTTTGTTTTTTTCATGTCGAACGTGATTTGCAACTTGGTTAGATAACTGATGTATTTTGATAATTACTTAAACGAATTAAAATAACCTTTTGAGAAAATGCTGCGAATTTATAGTAAGTAGTACATTTGTATATGTTTTAGTAAGTAGTTCAAAAAGATGGAGTAACCTAATTTTTAGATTAATGAACGTTGATCATCATTAAAGTTAAATTAAGCAGCCTTTAATATTCTACATTTTACTTCAATCACTCTCATTCATTCTGTGTTACCAAATGTAAACGAGGTTTACACGAAATAACGTAATGGTTTTATTAATATTTAAATACATAGCGACTCAACAGAAAACCAGCTAAAACATATCTTTCCCTCTTTTTGACACTATTGGGTCACAAGTTCAACAATCATAGCACCTCTAGTTAGAAAACGGAGGTGCAAAATGTCAGTCATCAGCGAGAATTTCAAAAAGGTTCGTTTACTGTGTCAATTACAAGCGGAAGATATATACTGTTCAAACGACATGGCTTTGGCGTAGGAAAATAAGGCATATGGGAACAAACGAGCGTCAGCCACCGCACCATTTGTCAGTCCAATTGGTAGGCTCCATTGACTGCATACGACCCTCTCGTGACCAAAATTGCATGTACCTCAACCGTTTTGTGTTATTCTTGAATTATTTTCTTTGATTTAGAAGAATTTATAAATTAAATACTTTACTACTCATCATCTCAGTACTTATTTCTTAAAACGTACATTTTGTTTGATGAGTTTTTCAAAAGGACTTGACTTTTAAATGTTTCCCATGCATTACTCGGGCAGTTTAATAATAAGAACTTTTTAAGAGGAATAATTCTGGAATACAGTGTTTTCATATAAGTTTATTAGTTAACGTACCGCAGCCAATAAAGCTCCATGTCAAGATGCGAAGAATAATTTTTAAAATTCAAGGAATTAACACTGACCTTGATGAATTATACACTTAAACCGTTTTCAAGAATTATTCTATCTATTGGTGAAAACCGCATGGAAATTCCTTCAGAAGTTATTGAGTTTATCGTGAACAGACAGACTGATGCGGCGTGGGACTTAGTTTTATAATATGTGCTGATGTGTATAAATCTTTGATCAAATAAGCAATAAGGCGATGCAATATACGAGTAGCCTTACTATATGTTCATTAAGTTTTTTAAGCCTAATAAATAGAAGCTCAGAAAATTCTGAAAATTTTTCCAACTGCAAAATATTAACATTTCTTAAGACATAGTTGGTTCAAATATTCTCATATTAGGAGTAGATAGCGTCTAAAGAAACAAGTAACTTTAAAATTTAATTTAGATTTACATCTTTAAAAGGAAGCTTATAAATTAAATATCTTAAAAACGAGTTCTCTTAATGCAATGTAGAAACAAACCAATATTACTGATTACTATCGAGACACGAACATGTCGACTCCTTATTTGTCCTGTGTGAAATTAACAAGGCACGTTCGTTACTCGCGGGCTTGTGATTAACGGGAAGGGTTAATTGGTGCTACTATTAATTATAGCTTGGGTCGAAATAAAAGATGTAGGAAAGAAAGTCTTTTTGGTTTTGTTCGAGTAAATGTCTAAGTAAATATAGTAAATCTGTGGAGATACGAGTATAATATTTTATTTAAGTTTTGAAGAAATGATACAAAACTAATGAGTTTATTATGGTGGAAAAAAAGAGAGATATACGCTGTTTCACTCTATGTTACTCTCGTTTAAACTGTCTATCGGTCAATGATAACCGCATTAGAATTAGTTCAGTCGTTATTTTTGCTAAGAACATATAAATAGGTTTTACAACAATAAATTAGCACTAACTTACTGTTTGTACGTGTAGAGTATAGCTAAGTTATCTTCTCATCATCTACTAATCGGTTCTCTAAGAATTTTTAAGGATTATTATGGAGTAATTAATTATAGCAGTATATTCTATATACAATAAAATAAGATTATATGTTATTCCTGAGAAAAGACATCATCAAACAGACTGCACCTTTGTAATGTCCTTACTTATATTATAAAGGCGAAAGTAGCTCTGTCTGTCTCTCTGTCGCGCTTTCACGCCAAAACTACTAAACCGATTTAAATGAAATTTGGTACACAGATAGTCTAAAGCCTAAGAAAGGACATAGGCTACTTTACAAGGGAAAAAAGGCGGTAAGGGATTGAAATAGAGGCTTAAAGTTTGTATGGAAATTACGTCACTTTTTAAAGTTAGAAGCTTGAAACTTATTTGATGGCTTTTGATTAGATATAAAAAAGTAAGACATTCATAGTTTGTAAAATTTTATACTAAAGGGACTCTCGCTAGTCATTTTATATAGAATACGTCTCCTTTTGTATATAATATTCTTGATTACACATTAAAAAGTCATATTTAAAAACACAAAGATCGAAGTGGACTTAAATTATCTAATTATTAGAAGAAACTGCTCCATGGAAGTAAGAAATACTGTTAATAAAATGGAATAATGTTAAATCAAAAATCAATCATATGCGAGTAGGTACCTATTGATGAGATTACATTTTAAAATCAACATTTTTGTACGATCTGACAATGTAAATACTTTCATAATAACCTTCGATGAAGCAACAATACCTTCGGAGCGGTAAAAATAGCTCGAAGTCCCATAATAAAAGTATTTATTGCATTCGGCGGACGATTACGCCGGCCGTTTGCGTCGGGCATATTGTACTACGCTGGCATTATGACGATATGTCGCTCTTTTTGCCTCGGATTTGCTGAAATATAATATTAAATGTTTATAGGTTAACGTTCTTTCGTATTTTATTTTGATATAGATTTGATATTAGATTATTTATTTGATCCTATTTTTTTATAATCTCGAAAAATATCTGGCTTTTTTGAGATACGAAAGAAGAGTCTATTTTGAAAAGATAATTTTACTTCTAAAATGTTTAGTAAACTCTATAATATGTAGTATGAGTTATGCTTTCTACGCCATTAGTTTCACATAAAGTCAAATAAGTGATCGGTTTTAGCTATGTAGGATAGTGAAGAACAGCGAGCTTTAACTTTTTCTTTAGATTTCCATTTCCCCCATCTTATTCGGGGCAGAAAGGGATGTCCAAATTCCTATAACATACTTTAACGAGATTATTATCTGATATTTGTAATCAGCTTTCTTCGGTCATCGAACCCGCAGTATTCAAAAGTATGTAATTTAATAACACATTAATACGTAAATAATACAGGAATTGAACTCTATCACATAATAATCCACTAGATATTTGGTCCACGAGCTGCATTTTGCGGTGAAAAGCTACAATAACAGATTATATTGAAATTGAATGGCAATTTGGCTAGTGGTCTGTACCTCGCTAAGTTTCCGGATAGATGTTGGGAAGTTACACCAATTAGAGATATTAATGAGAATTAGATTTAACTTCTCCATCTTGGTTTTGCTGTTGCAAATATGAGCTTATTAAGTTTCTAAGTAATTATAATGTTATAGTAATACAGTTGCCTAACACAAGTTCTAGGCTCCATACTATCTACGTTTATTTCAAAATGTAAAAGAATTTATGATGTATAAAGTACGTAACGATAAAAGAAAATAAAGCATTTAAGTATTTATGTGTGTAGTGCACTTGGCTTAGTGGTACTTTTGAAATGTAGTCTCCAATGAAGTTTAAGTGGTAATGGTTAGACGCTGTTTTCTGTTTGAAGTTCACTTAGTTATTTGTTGATAGGTAGCGATAAGGGAGCGCCAAATGTTACGATCACGACAGCTTTCCTGTTAAAAATGCGATTGCTATGCAATTTTTTTCCATTGTAACCTTTTTAGTAATATTATAAGTGAAAACGACTTAATTTTTTTTTTAATTCACCATGAAGTTTTTTACTATACACATACTTACTATAGTACATGTGTAATAAGGTCGACCAACGGTATGTCAAAAATACTTTGTTAGGCAAATAAGTAATGATATATCAAAAACCACTATAAAAGCTATACGTTTCTCAATACCTCTTATCATTTTTATTTGACGCATCGTTGAAATTAAATGAAATTCAATACAAAATGTTTTTACGTCACAATGAAAGCGCTAAAGTAATTAATAGCTCTCGTATAAGCTCTAATAAGCAATCAGCAATTCCACGTTGAGGGTGCAATTGTTTATTTTTATGTCAGGTAAATGAAATTAGGGGTAATATGTATGTGGTCTCCAATTTATTTTATGTTAGTCGTAAAATATTTCATGTGTGCGATATATTTTATCGACCGTTCGATAGCATTTTGATTGAATTAGAGCTTAACTTATATTCTGTTAGAAATACATTTGAGTAAGCTTTCTGAATGATCTAGTAATCTTTGGGATATTGGGAAAATAACGAGTATAAATACATCGAATGTTGATACTTTTATTATGGTGCACTTAAAAAATGACTAAGCATTGAAATTTACAATACATTATACATTGTTATAATCTAAGTACAAAAGCATGGTGGATGAGTGAGATCTGTATGGGATATATACTCCACAGCAGACACCGACATACGTGTAATGTCTCTACGTATAATTATAATTTATAATATAACTAAAATACATAATAATATAATAAAAACATTATTTACAAGCTATAATTAAATAAAAAATCTGAATAAAATCACACAACTTCTTAAACACTTCATTACAAGACCCTAATTCATTGGTGCCAATTAATTTCAATCTCAAGTATCTATTAAGAACCTAGTCCTAACGAACTCGGAGTTTCTGGAGCGTACCTAAAATAATTAAAGCAGGTAAAAGCGGTATCGGTTGGCAACGACGACGGTTAATTTTATTACATATCAGTTAATAAAATATCAACGTCAAATTACGACATGCTCATAAAGATATATAAATTCAGTGGAAAATTGGCGTTCTTTGAATTCTAACTTTGGCACACGTTAGGTTTATTAATTTGCTTTGGTTGAATGCCTTGAAATAAGGTTGAAATATTGAAATACTAGCCACATATAGCAGCTTTTCTTGTCTGTAAAGTATGTGTAGAGGAATGCCTCGAAGAAAAGAAAAGTCAAAGATGAAATATAATATATTTATATATGAAAAACACTGTCAAAAGCTCTACCAAAAAGCTCATACTATACGTTGTAGTTCTAAGAACTGACGAAAGAAACATGTATTAATTATTCTTATTATACTTTATACAAGGCAGTGGTAGGCCAGCGGTGACGCGTTCGATTGGATAACCGAGTGTTCAAATCCACACCTCTTATATTTTCATGTGCGAAACATTTTCTATCATGATTACCACTTGTCTTAATATGGTGAAGAAAACGTCGTGAGGAAACCTACATGTCTGAGGAAAACCTAGCAAGTTTTCGAAAGATATGTGAAGTCCGCCAACACGTACTAGGTCAGCGCGGTGGACTATTGCCTGATTCCTCTCGTACTGAGGGAGGCCCACCCCCAGCAGTGGGACGTTAAAAAGGGCCGAAGACATTATTCTTTATAAGTATGTTAAATCTTAAAGATAAATAGTACACAATTTATGCTATAAGGCTTATATTAACTTAATATTTTATACTAAAAAGAGACGCTACTTGTCATGCCAACGGTCGCGGGTTCGAGTCTCGATGGAGGGCATGATTTGTGTAATGAGGACGAATTTTTGTCAGTCTTGGTAGTTTTTATTTATAACATGTATGTATTACAGTTTTATACGTGTGTATCAATAGTTTGTTTTCCATAACTCAAGCCTCGAGCTTACCATGGAACTACGAATGCTTTTCGTTAATGTCCCAATATATTTGTATTTATATTGTCAAACAGCTATAAACAAAAGGAAACAAACAAATTACTTTAACATATCTATCTATAAACATGGTTCTGCGCAGGTATCTTACATAAAAATGAATTTATTCTGTTTTTATTTCACGGAAAATAACCCCAATTTTACATAATGCTGACACAAGTAATAAACTGCTAGCTTATACCCTCTTACGGTTTAATGCACCATATTTTATATTCCTACTACTTTGTTTACATTATTTTGATTTTTGTTTATTATAATACATCTAATTTTTTTCCATCTTACACGTGTATAAAGCTAAAGTTGTAACTTTAATTAAACAGGATAATTTAAGAATCATCTTACTTACTTATTTACTTACTTACTTATTTATAAATAAATAAACAATTTAATAATATATATAATAATAATAATAAAACTTTATTCATAAAGATGGATTGAACAGGTTACATTATTCTGAATAGTAGCAATACATATTGGTTTGTACAATGTAGTTTCAATCGGCTGGGTGAAGTCCTGTACTCCTTGCTAGGTTATAAAATAATCTGTATTAAGGAGTAACAGTCCCGATTCCCCTGGTTATTTAACAAAATTTAGGTACAATATGTTTTGGATTAAAGTTTCCACTACTTATACAGTATAAATTATAATATTAACTTCTGTAGTAAAATTAAAATATTAACTTCTGTAATAAAATTTGTGTGTGTTTGTGTGTGTGTTTGTGTGTGTGTATGTGTGTGTGTGTGTTTATGCGCATGCGTGCGTGTGTTCGCTTTATGTGTGAGTTTAAAACATTATCAGTTTACATATCTAGGTTAGGTTAAATAAACAATGTTGGGACATTATTACAACAGCGCCGTCTAGTTCCGTGGTAAGCTACGAGGCTTGTATTACGGACACCAGATAGTTGATATACTACACATATACATTTTAAATACATACATATTATAAATTTTAAATACATACATATTATAAATATAAACACCCATGACTGGAGTACAAACATTCGTGCTCAATGAATGAATGCCCCCAGCGGGACTCCAACCCGCGACCGCTGGCTCATACTTGAGTGCTACGAGAACATATTAGAGGGCTGCCGAGACGCTTTAAACAAAAAAAGAGACATATTAAATCGTGATTCACACATTATATCCTATCATCTAGATTCAACATAATTTTTAAACTCAAGATTTACATGTTTATGTCTAATTTAACTTGAATTCGCTACTGATTAAATAAGTAATATGCAAGTTTTTTAACAACAAGGGAATTTATGTTACGGAATAAAGCACAAGCTCATATTATTTTTACCCTAATTATTATTTAATTTCGCATAACGTACACAACTAGAAAGTAAGAAAACGTTTACCTCAATTTGAAGATAAACAAATTGCTTTCTACTCTATATTTTTATGTTTTCGTATTCAATTGACTTAAAATTCTAAATTAAACCATAAGAAGTCCTAAAACTGAAAGTAATTACTAAATAGAGCTTCATGTACCTAAAATTTTCTCGACCTACAAAAATAATTACACGTAATTAGGTAGAGATGCTTTTGAATTAAAAAACATATTATCGTCATATTTTAAGCTTTTCTTCCAAGCTGCTTGTGGCTTAACAAAGATCCTTTATGATTGGTCTGTAAATAGAATATTTAATAACGGAAATAGAGAGTCTTTGATAGGAAAATAAGTATTTAACCTCGGAACGGAACGAGGTTAAAGCCATATATCTTGAATGTGGCCTTCTTTGAGCTTAACTAAAAGAAATGATAAGATGAGATAAAAAATCTTTTTGATTTGATTTTTAGAAAGAAAAATATTAAAAAAAACCATTTTCGTATAATTCAGACACGTAAATATACTATGAGGTATTCGACCATTTTATTAAAGTGGCAAAACAAATATATATGATAGTAAAAAGTATTGTATGACTAAATATGTTATTATTAAAAATTCGCGTAACATATTGAACTGTTCCATAGGCAAAGCGATAAAGATTCAAAATTAATCATTATAATTTCGGATAGACCCGGGGTATATTACTAGTTAATAAAATAATTCAATCAAATAAACGAAAATTGTTCCGCACTAACGTCCATGTAACCGATCCAATGCTAATAACTACAAGATGTGAATCAATTTGTCAAATGGCGGCCGACTGTGGCCAATAAATGGATCGTAACTTGGAACAGCCGTGTTGTTCCCATTCAGAATTAGTGCCATTCACTTCGGGTAACTATTGGAGGTATCTACTTAAGTGGTTTTAGTACAAATTATATATTGATATAGATTTTTATTGTTCGTCGTTCAGTTTTTTGTTTGATTCGTCTAATTCTACGGATGAAACAGGTCTTACTAATTAATACCTGTGCTAATACATCATATGAAATTATAATACTTTTAATAGTATTTAGAATTTATTATTCTATTAAAAGCATTCACTTATTCAGGATCAATCATTTAAAAGTAATACGAACGAAAACTAAGTCGATTTCAGTTTGTTTGTGATACGTTACATTTTTAACATATTTATTATTCTAGGAACTGCATTAACGCATACAGCCCGCATAAATACAGGGGGCTATTCGGACTAACTGACCAGAAAACTAGTAATACCCACTAAACCCCAACAGAACGTCCCTGGTCTTAATGGAGCGTTGCAAGATCGCTTACGCATTGTATTGGTCGAAATATTTATTTTAACTAAATAATAATATCTTTCCCTACTAATACTACTCTTCTTCCTATAACTGCTAGTAACTTTAACAGTAATTTTTCCTATTGAAATAATGATTCATATAGGTAATAGTATTACCCAGATAGAACACTGACCACTATATATCCTTACTAATATCCTTTCTTTCTTACTAATATTATAAATGCGAACGAACGAAAGTAACTCTATCTGTCTGTCTATCGCGCTTTCACGCCAATGCTACTGAACAGATTTATATTAAATGAGGTACACAGATAATCTATAGCCTGAGAAAGGATATAGGCTACTTTTCAAGACGAAAAAGGGCCGTAAATTGTAAAGGGTTGAAATAAGGGATCATTCAAAGTTTTTAAAAATTTTATCCTAACCGGGGGTACCCCCTTAATGCCCCCGCTAGTAGTACTATTTTGGATATTTAAAATAACATCAGTTTGTTCTAATAAATTAACAAAATTGATATTACATTAACAAAAACTAAAAAAAATATATAAATTAAGTTGTATAGCATCTGTATTTAATCATCTTAATTACGAAAGCTACATTTTAAACGTATGAGGACTCTAACTACAAAATTAACTTGTAATATTCCTCAATGGAAAAATAAATGTCAAAATTATTGCCATATTATCTTGGCGTAACATAAGAGTATTCTACTATCACTTTATGGCAATTGGTCCCTTATGACAAATTGTTTGGAGCGCTGTTTTAGTCAATTTTTTAATGTTAAATTCTTTAAAAGAATGTTTTTTTTTTGGGATCTTATACTTACTGTCATCATCATCATCAGCCCTTTTTAACGTTCCACTGCTGGGCACGGGCCTCCCTCAGTACGAGGGGGATCAGGCCATAGGCCATAGTGCGTGTTGGCGGACTTCACATGTCTTTCGAAAACTTGCTAGGTTTTCTCAGATATGCAGGTTTCCTCGCAATGTTTTCCTTCACCGATAGACAAGTGGTAATCAGGATATAAATGATTCGCACATGAAAATATCAGAGGTGCGAGAACCGGATTCGAACCCGCTTCACTTGGTTATACAAGCGACGCGTTACCGCTGGGCTGCCACTGCCTTACTGTGTGAATTCAATACTATAATATTATTTAAAATAAAAAATTAAGGACATACTCGTAGTTACTTTAAATATACTCGTAGTTACTTTAAATATATAAAAATCTTAGAAAGCACTACCTATTACGTCGTCGATCGATAAAAGAGATCACCTTCATTAATAACTCAGTAGAAGCAAATAAAATTAAGCCCAAACTAATACCTGGTTGAAATTATTTTAGTTACTCCGAGTTCACTGAGTCTAGCTACCTGAAGTCTTAATTAGTTGGTAGCAATCGGTCTGTAACTAATCGCCTCAGAATTTAGATCGATAGGTATCATTAATTGAATCCATGTTCATTTAAAGCAGGGTCGGAAAATGTTATTTAGGTATAATCTTCTATTATGTTGTTTATAATTATTGTATTCTACCCTTTTTTGTGTCCCACTATTGGGCACGTGGTGGACTATGGTCGTCCCCTCTCTTTACTTTGAAAGGATAAAAGGATTAATAATAATATGTTGGGACATTATTACACACAGCGCTATCTAGTCCCGTGGTAAGCTAAGCTTGTATTACCAGATAGTTGATACACTATAAATATATAACATTTAATACATACATATTATAAATATAAACACCCATGACTGGAGTACAAAGATTCGTGCTTAACAAATGAATGCCCTCAACGGGACTCGAACCCGCAACCACTGGCGCCGTGTGTAGGGTCACTACAAACTGCGTCAAAGCAATATTCTAGCAGGCTAGCCAAATTAACATACTTTAATGTCCTAAAAACTAAATATACTTTATCAAACGTAACGTAAGGCAAATTATAATTAGTGTTCTAGATTATTGTTAAATCATGTTGAGGTGTGGGTTTAATTTTCTTGAGACAAAAATGTATTGCTATATGAGTGTATGTCAGTACAGAGGAGTATTGAGCGTACATTGTTATGTATAGTCTGGTTTAACTTTTCATGTATTTATACGGACTTGCATAATATTAATAAAATTAATTTTAATAAAAACAATAATTCTCAAAGCGTTTTTCAGCCGGAACTAATTGAAATACATTGCAATGTTTGTATTAAACGAGTTTGGTAACGTAGTTAGAAAACATATTTTCATTCTTAGCGAGTTCTAATTTTTAAATATTTTTGAAACAACTTTTTGTTTTGTACAACAAACTACTATGAAGACATGTAATTATTTCTTCTAATGAAAACGGCTAAGTAAGTAACTTTAATACTTAACACTTACTTACTTACTTAACTTAACTTTAATAACATGTATTTTGTAATTTTTTACCAATTCTTTGTTAAATAATGATATAATATTAATATTGAAACCTCCATGACCTAAATCTAATTGATTCAGTTCGTTTAAAGGATTACGAATATCGAGCAAATAGTTCAACATTTGTAAAGCAGGATTTTCGAAAGCCACTCGTTCCCACTTTTTCACAGTAACATAAAACCTTCATTTGGCGTAGATCCTAGCGTCAGTCGTGTTTCTGAGTAAAAAAGTTCCTCCCACAGATACTTTTATGTTCAGACGTGACACTATCACTGTCAATTTAAACTTCGAAAGATATTCTTAGGTCCTAGGTACTAGGTAGGTCATGTACGTACGGTCAGGCGTGTCTATAGGTGAATCTTAGTCGTAACGAATTTATTACGACTGTAGTTTATTATTCTCTTTTAGAATATTAAAAGTACTAAAGTCGCACTTGCTTAGCTCGGGACCGTTTTTAAGTACGTTAGTAAACATTTCGCAGAGATACGTTATTTTGAGGTAAAATGATGTTATTTTGAGGTATTTGAGGAATAAAATAACCTATAATATCCGGTTGACCCGGATAACTAAATATCATTATACGAAATTTTATCAAAATCTGTCAATTGTTTTGCTCGTGACACGATTACAAGTACATAGACAGGCGGAAATAAAAATAAGCAATTTAATAGGTTTAACCCATTTTTAAATACGAGGGGGTTCAGGCCATGATCACAAACCTTGACAAAATATTTTGATTTTATTATTTAATTTTTATGTACTAAATATATTTTACACTTTCATCGACATCTCCCGGTTCCCCTGATGCGGTCACAGACAATCAGATGGACAATAATTCTAATTACTTTAGTTTATATCTGTATAGTTAATAACTATTTCAGTAGGATTTCCGAAAAAAAATTATAAACAGTTTTTATTGAGTAGGAATTTTATTATATGCATAGATCTCGAACTATGTCCAAACAAAACACTAGTGTGAAAGTTTAAAACTATTGGAAGCTTAACGTTTGTTACTATTCACTATTCAGGCCGGTAGCCTCGCGGCGCGGCGGCCGAACCGCTCGTCTATGTAACTGATATGAGCCCAAGTTTGAATTGCAAAACTACGGATCTACTCCAATGCACTTAGCACGAGTGCATCGGAACGTCAATGATACGTGAAGTTCTTTTGTTCAACAACCTAAGCTTGTTTGAGTCGCTTTGTTGGCAACGCTTTAAAATATTAAAGTTCATTTAAATGTTACTTTTATACGTAAAAGCCAGGAGATTGTTTCTAAAGTCAATATAAACAGATAAATAAAATTGAATAGTTGGTTTGTAATATTAAAATATGAGCTTTTAAATAAATATATAGGTATTAATTTAGTGTGTTTGTTTGTTCCCGCTAAATTCTAAAATATTTGCATAGACGACGAGACTATTACTGGAAGATAGCTTATGTTATAAAGAGTAACATAAGCTTCTTATATTTTAGAAAAAGAATAGGTACAGTGTTCCGCTCAAAAGCATAGGGATAAACCCGAATGAACAGGAAAGTGAGTCAAAAGTGAACTACATAGTTAGAAATATAATTTAGAGAGATGCTTCATATTTCCGATTTGCATTATAATACAACGATTCGCTTATTTATAGTTTGAGTTCGAAATAATAACAAAAAGATATTTGAGCTTTAGTGACATGCTTTGGCATCAGCTTATATAATTTCGAAACAGCAAACGCCTGAAATAGGATGCGAATCCAATATTGGATGAATCAATGTTCTATATTTGCGAGAACAAAGAACGAAAAATCATTTCGAATTTGCTTGTTAATCAGAAATTCAATTGGACTGTTAACATTTACCCGTATCATTATCAGATAGGAAGGACAGCGATGAAGTGAATCATTTGTATTAATTATCTCGAAAGTTTGACTTGATGATCAAAAATCACCCTTAAATCTTAAGAACAGAGGAGATAATTCAAAAGAAGCTCTTAACAAAAGGCGATATTTAACAATAATGTAAATCTTAATTGGTGAGGCAATTGTTAAGTTTGAAATTGATAAAGCTACAGAGTTTGGCGATTTATCTTCAGTTATTTATTACAACGGATCTTATTAATATATTTACATTAGCTAGACTTTCGAGAGAAAAACAAGCTATATTTCAAGTTTAACCGTACCTCTTAAGAATATTGTAATTGAGTAATGTATTGCAGGAACTACTTGATAATTTTCGCGTAAAATGAAAAGAAGCGGCCCATCCTCCTTTCTTTTAAAAAGATCACGTTGAAAATCAACCCCTTAATCTATTGCATTAAATGCATACATTTACATTTTTTTTTATGGGACAAAGGGGGCAAACGTGCAAGAGGCTCACCTGATGGTAAGTGATCACCGCCGCCCATGGTCATCTGCAAACACAGGGCTTGCAAATGCATTGAATTATTGAATTATTTATTATAATTGATTTTAGTTTATGTATTATCGATCATTTTATTGGTATTATAATGTATTTTGTTGATATTTGAATTTGATCTGTCTGAGACATCCAACTGCCTTTTTACTTCAAAATGTAGTGGAACAACTAGTGATGACCAACCAGGTGATGATTGAGGAACAACAGGTGCAGAACTATTGTTATTAATTGGTTATGTGCTCTCCAAAGCGTGGGAAAGTTACAGTAACTCCTGTTTAGAGGCATTACCTCCTGTTTTTTTCGTGTTAGCACAGTAACAAACTGCTTGCGCACACTATCATATCAATGACGTCTTCATATAATTAATAAGTAATAGAATATATCGGTATAATACTATCGTATTATGTAATTAATACATACCTTACTTATAATAATAGCCTTTATTTCGGATCAACCTTTGCAGCAAACTTTAAAACCTAATGCAAAATTAATGTTACGTACTACGGGTTCGGGATCGGAAATAATAACGTTCTTGCACCAAAGTTGTTTTAATTATTTATAAACACGAGCACAGTCTGTAAACAACACTAGTCTATAAGCACTGTAATTCTCTTCTCAATACTCCTTCTAAATGCTCCTTCACTAACTCTTCACTTTTCCACAATTTCGTATTTCTTCTAGTCTTCACTCAACTTCGACTCGATGACAACTGCTCTCTCGACACACTGCCGGCCTTTTTATATGCATAAATATTAGAACATTCTAGTATCGAAAATTCGAAATGTTTCTAGTAATTTCGAATCCTTTCCCGAAAGCGTTTTGTCTCTCTCTAACACATTAGAATTTGTAATAAACTGTTCCTGTCATGTAATTGACATAAGCTAAAAATTGACAGTCGCCGTTCTTAGGCATGGTACAGGCGTGCTATTATGACGAGTTCACACTATATTACGCGACACTACCCCCTCCTTAGTTATGCTCGTCTCGAGCATCGTTGTTGCCATGGTACTTAGCCAACCGGTCCACATGTACGATCTTAGCTGGACTTCTAGATGTTCGTTGAATTCGGAAAGTGACGTCGTTAATTTTCGTTACAACCTTATAAGGCCCCTCCCAACTGGGTTGTAGCTTTGGTGATTTACCCTTTCTTCTCACTGGGTTATGCAGCCATACAAAAGAGCCTTCCTCGAATTTCGTTCCTGTCGCCTTCCGGTCGTAACGCGTTTTCATGCGTTCACTTGCTTGTAGCCCTGCATCTCGTATCTGCTCGTGAACATCAATCATCTTCGCTCTTAGGTCACTGGCATATTCGGTGATACAACTGGGGGTATCTGGTGGGCAACCACTTAACAAATCCGCTGGTAACCGTAACTCTCTTCCGAAATTGGCAAAGGCAGGTGTCATTGCAATGCTTTCGTGTAGGGCGGTCCGATAAGATAGAAGAAACAGTGATAAATACTCGTCCCAATCTTTTTGATGACTATCTACAACCTTGGCTAGATGTCGTTCTAAAGTCTGATTGAATCTCTCTACCATTCCATCGGACTGTGGGTGACAAGGCGTAGTTCTAGTTTTATGCACCCCCATGATTTTACACACTTCTTGAAACACCTGTGATTCGAAGTTTCTTCCTTGATCACTGTGCATTTCTAATGGAATACCAAATCTGCAAAATACATCTTTTACCAATTTGTTAGCAACAGTTACTGCTTCTTGATTTGGTATGGCGAATGCTTCGGGCCATTTTGTAAAATAGTCCATTACTACTAAAATGTATCGGTTCCCAGAGTCAGTAATCAGAAATGGTCCTGCTACGTCTAATGCGATTCTCTCCCAAGGTGCCCCAACGTTGTATAATTTCATTCCACCTCGGCTTCTGGTTTGCGGGCCCTTAACGGAAGCACATTGTTCGCATTTCCGACACCAGTCCTCGACATCCTCTCGACAATGCAACCAGTAAAATCGCGCCTTGATCTTGATCAGCGTTCTTCTTACCCCTAAATGTCCACCAGAAGAACCATCATGATAAGCTCGAAGTACCTCGGGTACTTTTATTTTAGGTACAACTAATTGAAGATGGCTATCATTTCCTCTTGTCGTTTCCCATTTGCGGCACAACACTCCATTGTGTAACAGCAAACTCTTCCATTGAGCCCACAAACTCTTTGTAGCGGTACTGTATTGAGCAATATCAGACCACTTAGGTTTTGGTCTACCACTCCTTAACCATTCCAGAATGGGTCGTATGTCTCGATCTTCTTCTTGTGCTTTCTTCATGGCATCATCGCTCCAACGTTCATCTACCGAATCTGTCCTAATAATTTTAATTGACTCTAATTCCTTCGCCTCTTGTCTTTGACAATGCTTGCAGTCTTCTTCACATGGTCTTCTAGATAGTGCATCGGCGTTGTTGTGATTTTTACCCCCACGATGTTCTATTTCAAACTGAAATTCTTGCAGTTGTTCAATCCATCGTGCCACCTGTCCTTCAGGATCTTTGAACTCCAATAACCATTTCAAGGCAGCGTGATCGGTTCTAATCAAAAACTTACGACCTAACAAGTACTTCTTGAAGTGCTGTAAGGTTTTGACTACAGCAAGTAGCTCTCTTCGAGTTACGCAATAGTTCTTCTCCGGTTTAGATAGGGATTTACTAAAATATGCGATGACCACTTCCTCATCACCCTTCCGCTGGGACAATACACCTCCAATACCGATATTGCTGGCGTCAGTGTCGACAATAAACTGTCCCTTTACGTCAGGATACCCAAGAATCGGTGTTTGGCAGAGATGTTTCTTTAGTTCTTGGAAGGCCGATTCACAATTATTATCCCATACAAAAGGTCTCTTTTCCTCGGTTAGCTTATGAAGCGGTTTCGCGATGTCAGAAAAGCCTTTCACAAACCGTCGATAGTAAGAGCACAATCCTAGAAATGCTCTCACTTGAGTCTTGTCCTTAGGGGTCGGCCAATCTTTCACAGCGGTGATTTTTCCCGGGTCCGTTTCTACTCCGTTTTCCGAAACTACGTGTCCAAGGTAATTCACTTGTTTCCTGAAGAATGAGCACTTCTTCGGACTTAACTTTAAATTGGCTTCTCTTAGTTTATCGAATACTGCTTCGAGTTTCTTCAGATGGTCTTCAAAATCTCGTCCCACAATAATTATGTCATCCAGATAAACAAGACAAGCTTCTCCCAGTAATCCAGCGAGTACACGTTCCATCAATCTCTCGAATGTGGCTGGTGCATTGCATAACCCGAACGGCATAACCTTAAACTGCCACAACCCTTTTCCAGTTGAAAACGCAGTTTTCTCCTTATCCACAGGGTCCATGTCCACTTGCCAGTAGTCACTCTTCAAGTCGAGAGTTGAAAACCATTTCATACCGCTGAGAGTGTCTAGGGTATCGTCGATTCGGGGCAGGGGATAACTATCCTTTTTGGTTACATCGTTGAGCCTACGGTAATCGATGCAAAACCTTGTAGATCCATCCTTCTTCCTTACTAGTACCACTGGCGAACACCAAGGACTAGTGGAGTGTTCGATGATGTTATTCTTTCTCATGTCTTGGATCATGTCGTCAACTTCCTTTTCCTTAGCCCAAGGAATTCGTCTAGGTCGTTGTCGAATAGGCGCTACGTCCACAGTATTAATTTTATGCTTAACTATTCCGGTTCTTCTTATATCGCCATCATGTTTGGAGAACAAATCTGAATATCGGTACAATAAATTTCCAGCTTTCGCCTTCTGTGAACTTGTGAGGTCTTCCTTACAATTTTCCAAAAGTTTCATCGCTTGCTCTTTATCCTTGTTCAACACCTTTTCTTTCGGTTGACATCTGCTTAACCAGGCTATCTCTTCACAAGTCCCCACAACTTCGCCTCTTCGAATGGTTTGAGTAGAATTACTGGTATTCAGAACCGGAACCATAGATGTCGAAGCTTTACCTACAACAACTCTTGCCGGGTTCCATGATCTCTCATCTTCCATCTTCTCTATAATAGCACATGACCATGGACGGCCTGACTTGCTCTGAGGTAAAGCGACTGGTACTAGAGTCTGCGATCTGGGTGGAAGAGCGGTGTCTTTCAAGCAACAAACTTTTCCGTGAATTCCACCACTTATCGGCACTTCTCTATTTCTGCATCTCAAAACTCCATGTTTCATGTCAATTGTACACTGGTAATTTTGAAGAAAGTCCAATCCAATGATGCAATCATCCACGATATCTGCAACTATTGCGTTATGCCAATAGATGTAGTCCCCAATTTTGATAGCGATTTTCCTTTCCCCCCAAACAGGTATGCGCTGGCCGGTGGCTGTCGTAAGAATGATGTGCTTTCTGTCCTGCAAATTATTGTCCGCAATGTGTTTCAGTAATCGGTTGTTAATAACGGTTCGGGATGCTCCGGTATCCAGCGTTAATTTACATGCTACTCCATTAATAGCACCATGTATAACCAAAGTGTTTCCATCTACTGTCTGCTTCACTTCTATTTGTGGGGTTGTATATCCCCCGGCCAGCGCCCACCCCGCAGCCCTGGCTGGAATTAGTTTTCCTGTGGCTGGTGGCTGGTCGGAAGTAGATACAGCCACACCTGACTGCCTCCGAACGTTCGTTATTTTAGGGCAGTTACTTCTGAGATGGCCCCGCTCGCCGCACTCGTAGCATCTTGGGTTAAAAAAACGTTTCCGGGTGGATAATCCCTCCGTAGTGACCACTTCCCTCACCTTCCAAGCTCTTGTGTCATGGCGCACAGCTTCAACCTCCAAAGCATGAGTGACAGCTTCCTTTAGACTGGTATGGTGTCTTAGGCGCACAGTGGCACGTACCTCCGGGTCGCGAATCCCATCCACGAAAGCCTGCAGAAGAATAGTTTCTACGGTGGAGGGCGAAGATTGATACGCCTTCCGCACGAGCCTCTCTATTTCCACGGACCATTGCTGCAGGGTTTCATTAGCTCGTTGAGAACGATCTTTAATTTGAGCCCTGTACACGTGCTCCAGATGACTATCACCATACCGCGACTCTAAAGCGTTCAGTAGCTCAGTATAAGTAATCTCACTACGGGGGTCACTAGCACAAAGAGCTTCCAAAACAGTCAAGGCCTCCTCTCGAAGTGCGACGGTAAGGGCAGAACGAGCTTCGTCATCTGTCCATCCATTCGTCTTCTTAACAGTCTCAAACTGGATCTTGAAGGCGGCCCAGGAAGACTTGCCATCGTAGTAAGGGACTTTAAAGGTCTTTGCTGTTGGTGTACTAGTGTCGACACTACGCGGTGTTCCGAGTTTTTCCAAGTTATCGACCCTTTTCAAGGCCTCACTTAGTGTCGTCTTAATTCCCTCAACCTCTTTCTCGACGGCTTCCACCCTTTCCACATTTTGTTGGAGAGCGGCAATGACACCTTTGTGGATGCCTTCCTTAAGTGCGCGGAGCTGTTCCTCCTGACGGCGGGCTTGCTCCTCTTGGCGGTGTGTCTGTTCTTCCTGGCGGCGCGCATTTTCTTCTTCGCAGCGAGCCTGCTCTTCTTGGAGTGCGCGCAACTGTTCCTCCTGACGGCGGGCTTGCTCCTCTTGGCGGCGTGTCTGTTCTTCCTGGCGGCGCGCATTTTCTTCTTCGCGGCGAGCCTGCTCTTCTTGGAGTGCGCGCAGCTGTTCCTCCTGACGACGAGCTTGCTCCTCCTGGCGACGTGTCTGCTCTTGCATCATGAACGTTATTTGTTGCAAGAGGGCGTTCATGTCTGGCATGATGGTTTGCTGTGCAGCGGTCTCTCCACTAGAAGAACTAGGAACAGAATCCTCCCTTTGTTGCTCCGCCATTGCGCGTGTAGTGACGCCTTCCTTCTCGTGCCTTGGTACTAACGGCATTTCCGATCCCACTTCTGACACCAATTGTTACGTACTACGGGTTCGGGATCGGAAATAATAACGTTCTTGCACCAAAGTTGTTTTAATTATTTATAAACACGAGCACAGTCTGTAAACAACACTAGTCTATAAGCACTGTAATTCTCTTCTCAATACTCCTTCTAAATGCTCCTTCACTAACTCTTCACTTTTCCACAATTTCGTATTTCTTCTAGTCTTCACTCAACTTCGACTCGATGACAACTGCTCTCTCGACACACTGCCGGCCTTTTTATATGCATAAATATTAGAACATTCTAGTATCGAAAATTCGAAATGTTTCTAGTAATTTCGAATCCTTTCCCGAAAGCGTTTTGTCTCTCTCTAACACATTAGAATTTGTAATAAACTGTTCCTGTCATGTAATTGACATAAGCTATAAATTGACAGTCGCCGTTCTTAGGCATGGTACAGGCGTGCTATTATGACGAGTTCACACTATATTACGCGACATTAAATTAAAAAACTTATTCTGGTTGCTGCTTTTTGATCTTTTGTAGATCTGTTTGCCAATCCAACCCTTAATCTTTTATTTTAACTTAATTTAAAACAACCTTAAATACACTAGTGCTCTTGGTCTATCTATAAATTGTAATATCTGCTGGTCATAGTACAATGTTTGAAGAATTTTCATTCATCTGCTAAGTGCTCGTATAAATTCTCATAGCGGCGGAAGAATATTCCTCAAGGATCTGACTTCAGGCTTTATTAATAATCCAGCGCCGGCCCTCTGCACTGTTACAAAATGTAACTATTAACTGGAGATCGTAACCTGGAATGAAATTCAAGGCATTAGCATTTCAAATCGACGAACAGAGAGAATGTTAGCCTGATTCATCAAACTTTCGAGGATGAAAGTCAAGATTTGTCACGATATTTGAGAAAAGGCGTTTCCATTTTAAAGGCGAGTTTTTAAATGAGTTAATTATGTAGAGATAGCGAAGACGTTCCCGAGAATATTTTATTACGATGCTTATTTACGTTTTTTTCTGTGACGGAATTCTGGGATAAAAGAATGTTTGTTACTGAAAGCTTAACTTCGTTTACATAATAAAATATTTATTACACGAAATAAACATCGCTAACGAACAGACGAGGTTTATGTATTTTATTTCGTAGCTAAGTATTGCAAAGAAACGTACTGACTTTATGGTATGAGACTCTACTTTTTACCGATAATGGCGGCCATTTTTATCTTTAAGATTTTATCGTAATTATTAGATTTTTCATTTAAAAACAAAGTCTAAATATATTTTGTTTATATAACAAAAACATAATAATACAGTAATATGTCTCTGCGACATTAATTCATTGTTTATTTAGCCTTCGAGCAAATAAATGGGCAAATATTTAGTGAAATCATGCGAACTTCATATTATGTACATTTATCTTCGATATAAATCATATTAATGTAAATGTTTATTTTTTACAGACATGCGAGTTTCCAAGGCTTTCTTAGGCGATATGTTCGAAATTTTACAGCATATATGTTCAGTGGGAAATGATATAATATGAGTGGTTTTATATCGTTATTTACTATTCATTTTACAGTAAGTCATGACTAAAAGGTGCTGCAATGATTATATTCCAGAATTTTTTAACGATCGTCATAAAAAATCGTACATATTTCAGTACAAAATATTTTCACTTTATTTTAGTTTCTTTATTACTTTACACTTTATTTTTCACTTTGTTGTAGTTCGTTTCTTACAAGAAAAAAAATGATGAATTAATGATAACTTTATAAACAAAATATTTACTTTACAATCACGGAGTTACTTTACTCATAAGACATCCCATGTTTCCTTACATTTATTATTAAATGTATTATTATACATCCTAAACTATTTATTTCATAGGTTATTCAATAAAAGAAAAAATCTACTTTCTCCAATAATTATTATTTATCTTCTTTTAGTGCAATATCCTTTTAGTATCGACATTGTTGAAACCAGTCAATGTAAGTTACACTGATGATATCCGACAAGGTTGCTCCAAACCGAGCACACGGAACAAATTACTTAGAGGCGATTTGTTTACTTCAATGCTTAACGAAAATAAGGACCGCTGCGTCATTGTTCGGAACGATATTATTATCGGAAAACAACTATATTGTGTAAGTGATTTCGAATCATGCAAATAGCATTTATATCTTTCATTTATTCTTAGAGTTATCAGTTTAATTATAATAGATGATTGTGATCATTTTTGAGTGGAATCCAAAATCGCTTACTAAATTGAAGTGGTAGCCTAAGTTACTCCTTATAGCGCGATATAGAAATCGCGTAAAAAGCCATTCCGGAATAAACAGACAATTAAAAATAGGAAAAACCAAAAAAGATGGAAAATTTATAAGTTATAGATGTACCTAAGGCTTAATCCGAGCAATGCGAAGATGGGTGGTAGCTATTGTAAGAAAAAAATAGTCAAGTGTTGCCACTGGCTACTTCTAAAATTAACTTATCCACTCCATGAAATCGTCGTATAATGTGAGCAGAGCGAGTCGCGAGCAGAAACTACACATATTGAAGTAAATAAGCTTTTATCTCTTCTAATATATAAAAATCTGGTGTCACAGTGTTTGTTATCAAACTCCTCCGAAACGGCTTGACCGATTTTTAAGAAATTTTTGTGTATATTTAGTAGGTCTGAGAATAGGTCGTAGGCTGTTTTTTATTCCCATAGTCCCAAATTTTTGTTTTTTACTGTTTTATGATTTGGCATCAAAAAATCTTATTATCCTAAATTTTAATCCCTCGGACGCGGACGAAGCCGCGGGAATTGCTAGTATGTATATAATAACTTAATAACTATATGTTAATCGATAAACTTATTTCATATAATCAAAATTATGGAGGGTTATCCATTTTCACTAATCAACTTTGGCTCTAGACAAATGACCCTTAACTTGGTGATTGATCACGGACTTAGTGTACTGGACAGTGATAATCCCCGCGGCATCACGTATATCATACGATGGTCGGTAGTTTAGATAAACATGTGTTTTATTGCTCTTATCTTTTTTGCTTTGTAACTATTATATTGCTTTATTTATATAATGTTATATATCAGACTTCTAATCTTAAAGAACATAATTCTTCTGTACGTGTGTATGTCATTGAACTTCTCCTAAACGGATGATCCGATTTAATAATTATTTTGTAAGCCTTAGTGGATGGTTAAGATTTACGTAGCTTTGTGATAGAGTTTTAAATTTTTTATTATTCCGATTTATTGACCGAAAGGCTAAGATATCTATAAACAACTTTTAAAATCTAAAACGAAAATTAAATCCAAAATTATCTTTCAATATAACAGATTTTTTTTAATTGAAACTAGGTATATATATTATTCTTATACAAAACAATATTAAAATATTTAGTTTGCCAAATGCACTGCAACTCATACAAGCAAAATGCTGAACTCAATGCATAGATAATTTCGTCTCTCAGACTCTAACAACTATTAAGTATTAGAATTATTGATTTCCATTATAATAGCACGTTATAAAGAGCTCTTGCGTTTTAATATCCATACATAATATGTATAATAAAATTCTATTTGAGTCAAATCAGTAAATTAAATGTTTTTTAGGAAAACTTATTAGAATAGTCATTATTATTATTGGTACAGAGTTTCAACCTTTTGCAATTTTTGTCTGTCTGTCTTCGACCGCATGATGAGGAAACCACTGAACAAAAATTTATGAAAATATGTTGTATGATGATAACTGCCTATCCGGATATATACAACGTACTCCTATACCTACTACTACCTATATATCTTTTAGCGTGGGAAAATATCTAATTTCTGAGTAATCGTTCCTAAGCTTTAAAAAGAAGCGAGTGAAATGAAGGCGAGTTACTAGAGAAGTATAAATACACCATAAATTCCCCGAAATAAATGTAAAAACATAATTACACAAAGTTTGCAACTTTAATGAGATTACGAAGTGTACCAGATTAACTCCTCGTGGTCTCAGTTCACTTCCAGTCAAGGAAGATTAATGTAGCAAATGATGCTGTAACCCGTTTGGATAGGCTTGGACGGATTATTTAAAGGGACTCAGTTTGGGTATTATACGGTCAGCACACGCCCTTGTTTTGTTTGCCTTAGTTTCCTTGAATTGTAATAAAAAGTTTGATTTTTTAATAATGTGTTTAATTTGTATTATAAAATAATAGAACTACTTAAAAACTTAGATATTTTACCTTCCCTAGAAGAATTTATATAAGTTTTTTAAGGTCATCTAGAAGTATATAGTATAACCTGTTACAAGGAAAAGAATAATTAAAATAAATTCACAATTGGCATATACGAATATGAATCGTCATTAAGATGTTGCCACATACAAAAATCAAACTAACGACCTTTAGCTTGAAATACTATTACTATAAATAGTAAATACGCTGTTACTGCGCCAGAGGGTTGTCTAAAATATTTATTACCAGAGCCAATCCCAAAGGATCCAAGTTTTCCCATCAGAAGCAAATTTTTCACAAAGTTTTAACTTTATCTTGATAAGCGATTTTTAAAAACAATTTATGTTAGATATATAAATATTTATGGCAAGCGAGATGGAAGGCGGAGTAATCTTATAGAGCATGTGAACTAGTTTCGATTTATATTTGTTATTGGGACTAGGATTATTCTGTATCTTTACATGCCTTAAGAAAAAAAAATAATTCAAATAAATCGATATTTTCCTAGTAGAAACATAAAACATTAGTTTCCCACTATCTGTTTTTGTCAGTCGTATAGATATTTCTACCTTCCTTAAAATCGAATCTGCTCTCGAAGACATTAATTCGCCGCACACTTTGCTGCGACGCGACCATAGAGATATCAACAGCAGGGCTTTCGTTCATCTCTTTACAGGTTTTCTTGGTATAAAAATCTTAAGCATTTTCAACTATCTGGGCCTCTAAAAATTCTGCATATATTAGCCAGCTACATGACAACAGTTTTAAGACAACTGTTAAAACTATTACATTTGAATTATGTCAGGGCAAAGGGTAACAAAGGAATTATAGATCTGGAATTATTAATTTAAAACGTTACTTAAGCAGTATCTGCCTATAAGTTTGTATGCACAATATATTAGATAGAATGATGATGTACACTTTGCAAACGTAAATTACTGGGACGGATGGCGTATTTTACTTAGAAATTATAAATCCCTGCGTACAATTTCATAAAATTATGTATTAAAACCTGCTAACTAAGAACGTGTAAAAAATTAGTAATAAAAGAGTCCAAAATGTTAATTACAAATTAAATTCAGTTATGAATTAAGTGCTTAATTATGAATTTAAATGAGCTTAAATCAAAACGTTATGCTTAAATAGACTTTTACGCAGTTCTTTGTTTTAACAATCGCCTGGCTTTATCATGAGATTAAATTACATTAATCCACTCTCACTATGTAAAATAATACGATTTTCGTCGGAAATACAAACAGAAACATTTATTTTTTTATATATTTAATATTTAATACATGTATAATAGAAATAACTTAACAACTTAGACATTGTTTTGCATTAAGCAAGAAAGCTGGCTGATAAAAAGTCCTATAATAGATCAGACTCATACAAACATACCTTTTAATTGTCATGTACGAGAATGTATTATAATATCATTTCCCCTTTTTTGATTTCAACTTTAATACAACATGTCATGGAATTTATATCAAAATTAAGATTTCGTTCCGTGAATTAAAAATGTCGACCCCAATTATTGCAGATAACATTTTAATTGTTTAAGTCATGGGTACTGATTTTCATTTATACTTGTAATATATGTATTATTCGGATCCGGATTCCGGATCTTAATATTTAAGATATATTCCCACGGATGATTACATCTCACAAAATTTTAACAAAATTCGTAATAATTAAATCGTAAAGTAGATTGAATTTAATTCTACGTTACTTAAATTCATAAAAAAAAACTTTTTATAAATTTCATGATGAAGTCAAAAAGAAATTTGCCTGTTATAATATTGATATACTCAGTATACTTTAGCATATAATTGAAATTCAATAGATAACCAGTTAATCAAGTGTAATACAACCAATAATGTATTTTCTGCAGTCGCAGATTTGAAAGTCCTGGCTTTGAGTCCCGATTCGGTACAGTTTAGGTTCAGCCAAAATCAGTTATTTAGTATGTTTGTCAATAAAAAGATTTCTTAGTAATCGAGTTTTTTCGAAAATAATCGAGTTTAAGGACGATAGGAATAGAGAGTTTGCTTGTGTTTCCGTCCATACTTGTGCACTGCAATATCTACTGCGTATACGGCTTATCTCAATGAGATTGGCCGCCGTGGCCGAAATCGCTCGGGAGAACATTATAACATACATTTTATCTTTTACACTTAACATTTATAAGCACTGATAACAGAAATCGTATGAAATATTTCAGATTACCCTTTAATGTTATTTGCGATTTAATTATCACCAGTGAATTCAATTTTAAATATTTACTATACAAAATAAATAATGTAACCCGGTTACGGATTATGAGGATTTGATTGCGTAAATCTATATAAATAAAGGGGAAACTGGTTAACTGATTGACTGGCATATTTACGTAGTGTTAAAACCACTGCCCGGGAAATAAACCTATGCATAGACTAAAATGAGTCTAAATGAGTCGAATCTAATAAATATGTTAAATATAATATGTTGGGACATTATTACAACAGCACCATCTAGTTCCGTGGTAAGCTACGTTACGTGCTTGTGTTACGGATACCAGATAGTTGATATACTACACATATACATTTTAAATACATACATATTATAAATATGAACACCCATGACTGGAGTACAAACATTCGTGCTCAACAAATGAATGCCCCCAGCAGGACTCGAACCCGCGACCGCTGGCGCAGAAATTAGGGTCACTACCAACTAAGACAAACGTGTCGTCGAATCTTATTAATTATATTATTATATTATATCTTAATTCTAATTTTTTTCTTTTGAAAATCGTTTTGTAATAATCATCATTATCGTACAATGATACATAATATTATATACATCAAAATATATCTTATGATACAGATGTCAGATTATATTCAGCCCTTTTTAACGTCCCAGTACTGGGAGTGGAAGGGAGGGCCCCTTTAATACGAGGGGGATCAGACCATAGCCCACCACTCTGGTCAAGTGCGGGTTGGCTTTACTGTTTGTCTGTGGTTACAAAATGACTATATTATATCATTTCTTTTTCTGTACACTTATTTCCCTAACTTTCTCAACTGCTAAATATACATTTTTAATTAAAGATTTTACCGAACATTATAAATTTTGTAATCATAACAAAACGAGTAGAGTTGCCAGCAAAAGTTAGTTTGCAATATATTACATTACAGCATATTCTTTATAACGCCATACGTTATAACACAAATGGGAGTCACGTAAGCGAGATCGCATATTACAAAAGTTTACAACCAAAGTTATTTTACGATTTAATGCAAGCCTCATCTATATCTGCATGGAACTGTAATTTCATTACCGCATGGTCTTAATTCCGAGTGCAGGAGTGAATTAGGGAAACATAACATTAGCATTTCAAATGGGATAATTCTGGAAGCGCGGATTAAGATCGGCTCACACTAGACTAGTTTGTACCGACTTTGACTGTTCAATTTAGTGTTGTTCTAGCTTTACTTGTAAGCAATACTTTGTTGTTTAATCTGTGCATTGGAAAGTAGAGGCAGATTTTTTAAATTGTTGGCTTATTTTTAAGCAGAATTAAATGGTTTTTCGCGAAACTATAATGAAAATAGTGTTTTACAAGAGTTTTTTTTAGAAAAATTAATTATAAAGAATAAAAAAATATGGGTGCTTGTCAACTTTACTCGCGGTTGACCTACAACTTTTTCAAATATCGCAATTAAAATTAAAACAGCTCATTAATTAAATAAGGCATATTAGGCATATTACAATCACATATTTATAGAAGATCATATTTTATGGAAAGTATATAATATTATATTCTTTCCAGTCAGACAATAACAACGGCTACCATGGCGACATGGGAATCTATTCTATCTCATTCACTCGCCAACTTAGTCCTATACATTTATGTATTTCTTTCTTTATCGTGACTCATTTTCGTTTCATCGAGTTTCAAATCACAACGATTCTATAGAAGTTTCATTCCAATATATACAAACAATAATATTATAAAAATTATTTTCTAGTTGTACAATTACTTAAAGAAATAATATTATGCTCTATTATTAAAAGTCATTGACACATAATGATGATCATTCATACTTGAGAATAATCGCAGTTAAGTTAATAAAATCAATATTATGACGAACTTTATATAATGTTAACACTTAAATTTTTGCAATCCTATAACAATTTTTAAGGCTACAATATACAATAAAACATATTTCTTTGTTTCAGATCACACGGATCATTAGTTGAGTGAAAATTCAAGTCTGCGGGAGAACTATTAAATAAAATAAAGGCAGCACGTTTAGCCCCGAGCGGTCCTCATGAATATGACATCAGCGGTCCTTAGTTGACCCATGTTGATTTATGTCCTCGTAATCCATCATACTTGATAAAATCCAATTTTAGTGTTACATTCTGGCAACACAATATGGGACGGAAATGAAAGTTTTGGAGAAATTTTTGTTATAATGCTATGATATAAGTAAAAATGCGGCGTCGGGCGTTACCCGCGAAGGAAACTAGTAGTAAATCTTGGCATAGTATTTGTGACAGTGAGTGGGCAGTGTACGTTTTAGTTGCTTTCGTTGGTGCTTTAACATACTCAAATAGTTTAAATGGTGAATTTGTTCACGATGACATTCCCGCGATAGTGACTAATAAGGATGTGACAGCCAAAAATCCAGTTTCGAGGATATTTAAAAATGACTTTTGGGGCACGCCGATGTCTGATCCTGGCAGCCATAAGTCCTATCGGCCGCTAACCACATTAACGTTCCGGTAAGTGTATATTATATGCTATACTATTTTTAATGTTTTGATTTTTAATCTTTTTATATATGAATTGAATCTGGTTTAGAATTTGTTTATATAAAACTTTACTATATCAATTTGTGAAGCTCAATTAGTTAGAACGTGGTGTTTTTATAAATAATAGTAATCTCCTTTTAATCCCATCATTATTGATATAAAATTTCTTCACTAGCCCAACTTTATATTACAGATTAATGATTATATTTTTGTAAATAGTCTTCACCCCTTTTTACCGTCCCACTGCTAGGCACGGGCCTCCCTCAGTACGAGGGGGATCAGGCCATAGTCCACCGCGCTGGCCTAGTGCGTGTTGGCGAACTTCACATGTCTCGAAAACTTACTAGGTTTTCTTAGACGTGCAGGTTTCCTCACAATGTTTTCTTTCACCGTAATACGAGTGGTCATCGTGATAGAAATGATTTGTACATGAAAATATCAGAGGTGCGAGACCCGAATTTGAACCCGCATCACTCGGTTATCCAAGCGAGCGCGTTACCGCTGGACTACCATACCTTTTGCAAATAGTATTCAGAAACATTAAAAATCTTACTAAGATCCTACCCATATGTTAGTCGAAAATCAAAATTACAACACTACTTTGAAATGAAAAAAAAAAATACTTCACTTCCATTATATTATGTACGAAATTCACTGACCTTTTAGTATAACTATATAATGTAACACTCAACCCTCATAATTTATGCGATCCTGTTTTTGGTGTTAAGCAAACGTAAATGTCGTAATGGAACGGCTGGTTTGATAGATAGGGGATAAGTTGGACGCTAATAGCTTTATTTATAACAATATTGTGTTGTGTTTTTATGACAACTTCTCTTTAGGTAACACTAAGGTAAATACTTACAGATTGAATTGTATTTACGAAGTCGATGTATGGATTGATTGATTTGTAGGTAACGGTTATAAAGAAATGATTATATAGTCAGTCATAATACTTTATTTCTAATTTTCAACCGACTTCCAAAAGGAGGAGGTTATCAATTCGTCTGTATTTTTTTTTTTTTTTTTTTTATGTTTGTTAGCTCATAACTTTGAGCTGGGTGAACCGATTTTGATGATTCTTTTTTTATTTGAAAGGTAGTGCTTCCCATGTGGTCCCATTTTAATATTTTCCAGTTCTGATAATGGCATCCATGAGAAAACCATAAAAGTCTTAAATTTGCATTAAGTATTTGCGTGACAAATGGACGAATAACTCAATATCACGCTAACCGATTTCGATGATTCTTTTTTTAATGGAAAGGGTATACTTCAAGGGTAGTTTGATGAGAGTTTGGTAAGGTTCTGATGATGGGATCCATGACAAAGTATCGGAACTCTTCAATTCTGAGGAGCAAATTAACGATGCTCGGCCAAATCTTTTATAGGCTATATGGATATATGAGTCACGTACCGTAACTGATGATGGAAGGTACAACTCCTCAACGGTTAGCAGTTTAAAGAAAATTCTTTCAATATAATACGCAATTATGAACGGATAGTTGTATACTTTCAGGCTATTAGGTTTACCTCATAATAGAAGGTAAATTTTTATAGTCATTAACACAATACGTATCTACTTTCCGCAAAAAAGTTAAAAATAAATTATTTTTAACAAAAAAACAAAAACCGACTTCCAAACTTAATAAATCTAAACTAAAAAGTAGAAAATAATACTTTTAAGGACTTTGTTAATTTTGAAGTCGGTGCCAGCCAAAGCAAAATAGCCCTAAATAGATACATATTTGATTAATCTATCAATTTGTAAACATAATCTGGCTGGCACCGACTCCAAAATTAACAAAGTCCTTAAAAGTATTATTTTCTACTTTTTAGTTTAGATTAATTAACTTTGGAAGTCGGTTTTTGTTTTTTTGTTAAAAATAATTTATTCATATCCATACTATACAAGAAAATATTACATTTACCTATATTTATTTAAATATGCTATGTAAGGGATGTCGCCTGTAAAGCTATCGTTAGTACCTACTGGTATTAATAAAATTCTTTTTTTTTTAAGTAAACTGAAAGCTGAAAAAAATATGAGAAAAAGCGTTATCACTAATCGATTTTTGCTCTTATTACGGAAATTAACAAAGATCGATTACAGCGTAAAGAAACTTATTGATATTACAAAATTCCAAAACATTTAATTATTCGAATTGTCTGCTGCAATATGATAGGAGGTTTTTAAAGGATCTTTTCAAAATATATTAGATTTTTGTAAATCGTGTTATCAGCTTAAACCAAAAATGTTAAAAATAAGGGTATAATTTTTACATTTTTGGTTTAAGCTGATAACAGGGATTTGGTTGCGAGATTTAATAAAGTGTATATTATTTCTAGGTGGAATGTTTTATTTCTTACAATATCGTGCATGCTATTATTTGCCATTTAATTTTTAACTTCGCTTAGGTTTTAAATATGAAAGAAGCGTCTGATTTAATGCACAGATCGACGACATAAATGTAAAATCCATATCACCAAAAATAACACCACAAATAAAAGAGTAAATACACTATACAATATACAAATAAATACATACATATTTTAAAAATAAAAGCGCATCTCTGGAAAACAAACATTGCTACTCATCACACAGATAAATGCCTCCAGCGGAACTCGAACCCACGACCGCTTTGCACAGCAAGTACTATAAACTGAGCCAAAAATGTCGCCAAATATAACATGTGCGTTTTTGCGGAATACTTTCACAATCGTCTTTGTCATGCTTTCAATATTCTTCCAATTTTCAGTTGAAATATAGCGTATCATAATACGGACCTTATGGCTTAGGCAATAATGATCAATGTAATATATCCGTCTACTAAATATTTTTCCAATAAAGGGAAGTGACGTGTGGTATGTAGATTCGACTCCCCTACCATAGTTTTACATTTTTTATACTATAGATGATATCGTGTCGAAAAAATGTCTCAATGTGTGAGTTTAAACAGAACTTCGATTTTTCGATGTGAGACATCTTTTATTTTGGTAAATATTCCAATATATTATATGGGGAATTACTTTATTATTTACAATCCACGAGAAAAAGTTATAAGGCTGAAAATGAACCCAAAATATCAATATATAACAAGTCTTTTACAAATACTCGTAAGTATGTATTACTATTAAAGGTTAACATTAAAACAAATATTAAAAATTACATCATCCAATTGTACTGCATTAACTGTATTTGCTATTTTGCTTTATCAACAACGAATTAACTTGCTTATAATTGCTACATGAACAACGAATTTGGCTTATTTTGTTATTATTATAATTGCCGTGCCAAGTGTTGCAGGTTCGAGTCTCGTTAGAGTCATTAATTTTTATTAGCACGAATGTTTGTACTCTAGTCACGGGTGCTTATATTTATAATTTGTATATATTTTAAGTTATATATGTGTAGTGTTATTTATTATCCATAACACAAGCCTCGTAGCTTCCTATAAAACTAGATATTTACTATAGTTATTATTCAAACTATAAACAGCATGAAGTATAAATAAAGCTATTAGAAAAATATTACACGCATTCGCTAGCGAATAACGTTATCATTACCTATAGTACCGACATGATTATCTTTTTTATGTTACAAATAATATGAGGATACTATGTGAATGGGAAAACCGATTTGTTATTTTCCTTTCACATCGGAATCATTTGGAATAACATTCTGTTTCGATTGCTATCTATGTGCTTATTTTGAAGATTGCTATTGTCTCGAAAGCCATATATGGTATAACAAACTAAAACTATAGCCAATAAATTATAGTAATGTTCGTCCAGTACTTATAACTCGACCATATTCTCAGTTAAATATAATTAGTTAATAAATATAATTTACTCATCTATATATTATCCAAAGGTACCTTTTAAAATTAAGTATAGATGTTTCAGAAAAGAGATATTTTTCGCGGTGAATAGTATTCGATATGTTTCAAGGATAACCAGCAATTAATTCTTTCTAATTAATTAAAAAAAATAATTCTTTCTAATGTAAATTTCTAAACAGTCAGACAATATTTTCATAAAATTATGCATTCGACCTCTGAATCGACAATCCTAACTATTTTAATAAAATTTTGCAAAAAATATTTAATTTACAGACGTTACTTATATTTTAATTTCATGTAAGAATCAATGTTTTCAGTTTTCAAAGCCCGTAAATAACTAATGAACAAAAATTTAAAATCCATAGATAGACAGGAGAAAAAGATAGTGAACAGATTTGTCCTCGCCTATTTATGTATAGATACAGTAGATTGCAGTTGCAATGCGTTATCCTAGAAAGATCAATTTGTATGGATTGTTGCCAATATGTCACTTTAAAGGAAAGTTAAGTTAAATATAAACTTTAACTTAACTTTTTATTTTTTCAACACATTTCACGGTTTATGCCTACTTCAAAGTCTATGAA
Organism: Boloria euphrosyne; assembly: GCA_951802675.2. Taxonomy (NCBI): domain Eukaryota; kingdom Metazoa; phylum Arthropoda; class Insecta; order Lepidoptera; family Nymphalidae; genus Boloria; species Boloria euphrosyne. The sequence continues at coordinate 738,931 of OX637875.1, read as the reverse complement.
TGCGCGAAAACATCAAATAGAATGGTTTAATGTAAAACTCCATAAATACGACTTTTTAATATATTCCATGGTAATACAAAGGGAAAACAATATATTATTTTTGGAATACAACTGACAACGTAATGATGTAACCATAGGAGAGTACCTTAGTCCTTACTATTTGTATATAACTTAATTATATAATATTAAAAAGCCAATATAAAGCCAAAACATACGAAATGAGTTCTGTTTTCATATTTTTGTGGAGGAGTTTTTAATAATTCGTTTAACATGCATGGCTTCCAAGATGACTTCGAGGTGATCTAATTCGGGCTCTTTGGACAAGACAATACGGCTTATTTTGTCTTTAGGTAAATCACCACACTGACCCAATAAAGAGAATCAGGCATATTAAATTTCTTTGGTGTTCAGGTTTCTTTGAAGGAAGAGATAAAGAGCGGTAAAGTAAAAGGGGGCTTTGTGTGAGAGGTAGCGTAATTTGAAATGAAATTCACTAAGACTTTGTTTACAGTAAAAATATTAAGTCCAAGAAATTGTACTCAATTATTTACTTCAATATTGTTAACTTGTTCCTTTGTTAATATTTATTTTCACAGGATACGATTTTTTTTTATTAGCTCTTACCCGCGACTCTGCTCTCGAGAAGCTGATTTTGTTCGCTCTACCACTCGAGCCCTTTGTTTTATACCTTAATTGTTGCAAGATTTTCTTTTGGTGTAAAAATTGGTGATCATATTTATTTCTGTTTAGTGAGAAAATACTCGCATATTATTGTTTATTAAGACTACTCTATAAAGGGTTATGTTAGTATGTTTCTGTGTATTTTTATCTCTCCTTCAAACTGAAACTGAAAAAAATAAGGTTTCAGTCAGGTATTTTAGGTCAGGCGAAGTAAGTTTCTGGAAAGCAGAGAATAAGTCGATCGATGATAAAATTAAGTAATTTTAAATATTATATTTAATAGTCTCTACATTTTAAATAGCTGAATTGGAATTCTGTTTCAAGACCGCAGAGTCATATTTCTATTGACACCAAAGTTATTTGACAAAAACTACAAGACACAAGTACATGGAAGTAGGTCACAGAGATTCTTAGAGAGATCTCAAGACAATGGGTGTTACAAGCGCTCTGTGATAAACGACGCAGTGATGAGTGGTGGAAACCCTTGGAAATTAAAGGCGGCACTATGATAAATGAAAACCGTTCTACGGAAAGTAATTTTCTTCAATTTACTGAATTTTTTCAACGTAATATTTGTTATGAACGGTTTTCATTTTGATATTTGTGGTAGCCCAGTAGTATCGTGTTCGCTTAGGAAACTGGGTAAAATGGTTAAAGTTCGAGGTCTCTCAGCTCAGATCTGTCTATGAGCAAATCATTTTATCAAATATGTTTACTACGGTATTACGGTGAAGGAAAACATCGCAAAACAGTCAGGTTTACTCACAATGGGTTCCTTTCCAGCAAGTGAAATGTGAAATTGACATGTGAAATTCTCCACAGCGTGGTGGGTTACGGCTGATCCCCATTTGTGCCCAAGGGAGACCCGCCTAGCAGTGGACCGATAAGGAGTACTGCATTCAAATTGCAATAAATATTTACCTTCGCTTTGCTGCGATGTGCGTTTAGGTGTCCGTAACCTTTGTAATATATAGGAGCAAAGAGGAGGATTTTATTACTAGTAGTAAGCAAACTATGTTTTACTTCAGTTCAGTAGTCAATTTCAATAGTCTACAGAGTATTATGCATTTAATATAAATTTGTTTAACCACCTCAACGTGATGAAATCAAAAAAAAAATCTAATAAAAACATTATAAGCAAAGTTGCAACAAAGCCAGTGTCATTTTAAATGCAATAAAATATAATAATATTTCAATATTTATCCCTGAAAGATGACTGAATAATATTATAGCCTACAGTTACTGAAGATCTGAATTTAAAAATAACTAAAATTCAATTCTTAAAGTACAGCCCATTTTCAAGCTACGGGCTGAATGTACTCGCATAAAAAAGCTTCTAGGTTCATGCAGAATCATGCAAATAATAAAATAAATAAGATATTTAAGTAAAAAGCACACAGTAAAGGATTAATTATAATTTTATTCAATGTTCCAGATCACGAAATCAATTATTATTTATTACAGTAACTTTCGTGACATGGCACAATGTTCATACATTGCTAGGTAACGAATTGCTACATCAATAATATTTTTATTTATTCCACCGTACGATCTATTAATAAAATTTATATGCGAATGAACGAAACGAAAAGGGGTCGTGTTACTCTAGCACCAACAAAATCTCTACACGAAAAAACCAAGTTATTTGCCAAAATATTAATGAACAATGTCTCTTTACATACAGTGATAGTGAGGTTAAAGGCAAACAATTTTGTTCGATTTCTAGTTTGATAATATAAATTTGAACAGTAATTTATATTTCGATTCATTGAGGTTTAGGTCAGCATAAGCCCAGCACAATTCATTTAGAAACTGTAAAAACAATTAGATATAATTATTTTCATTCGCAATCATATGCATTTTATATTATTAAAAATAATCACCTATTTTCGAACACTAAATTAATTAATACGTAAATGATTACATTTATTACAGTAGCAGGCTTATTATAGGCATTCAATTCCTTTTCGAAAAGTCTGTGTGTCTCTCTCACTTGCATAAAATAAAATTGTTATTGATCAAACACCTTAAAATTAGCTTATGTATAAGTACACACGAAGTATACCGTCATTCCAGTATCTAAAAACAAATGTTACTATCTAAACATACAAGATATGAATAAAATTGTGAAACATGATCGTTGAAAATGTAGCTAATATTGCCCTATCATCGCATAACGACTTGACACAAAACATTGATATTTTAACTTTTTGTGAATATAAGATGAACTTATACATCTGTTCATATAAATCTACTGAAATAACAATTATCTTAGTGGAAGTAAAAGCGTACCGAAATCTGTTCTGCACTTCTATACATATTAAAAAACAAGTCCTCCGCCGCGTCTGTCTGTCTGTCTATCTGTCTATTCGCGATAAACTCAAAATCTACTGCACCAATTTTCATTCAGGTTTCACAAATGGATAGAATGGTTCTCCAGGAAGGTTTTAGTATATAATTTGTCAAGGTTTTGTATACATTGACGAAATTATAATGATATATGTATAGGTGTTGGAAAAAAATAAGCCGTGTGGGAGCTTTCAACGAAAACGCCGCCTAAACCCTTTGAGATATAACAAAATGATGTATGGTGGAATTGTGTATCTTATATAGGTTTACAAAAAAGTCTGCGGTGGCATATGTCTATATCTTAACGATAACACACTGTATCGAAAAAAGTTAGGATATTTAAATAAACTTTATAAAATTAACGGCGTTTGACGTATCATGTTATGACCGTCGCCATGGTGCGTGCAATGGTAATTCATATAATCAAGTCAAATATATACCGGGCGGTGCGAAGTAAATATATATACAACACGTACCTAGGGACGAACCCGAGCGAAGCGAGGGTAAGCCCCTAGTTAGTACTAAGCCGACAGACAAATACAGGAATTAATTTTATGATATTTAATGGTATCTATATAATACTGTAGAAAATAATAATTTAGCAATCATATTTAAGGTTCTGTGATATTTTTTAATACAATTATTTAAAACCACTCCAGCAGGAAAGGCACAAAAATATGTATACTACGCTTCACTCGGGTGCGTCCCGAGGTACCTTTTAAATAGATATGAATAGTCATTGCGAGTGTATCTTAGGAGAAAAACTTATACTATTGTACATTTTCTGTAGGCCTTATTAAGTTTCTAGAATAACTTGATATAATTAATTATTGTGTTTTTTGGTGGAATTGAAAAATTTTCCTGTAGTAAAAGGTATTCTAAGTGATATACACTAATGAGTAAAAAATGATCACTACACAAACTATATCTAAAATCGGTTCAGTAGGTACTTTTTGCGTGAAAAAGTCACTGTTTTATTATATGTATATAAATATTCGCATTCTTATCATAATCTATTCTTTATACTGAGTGAGCTTTTCTAATATAGCTTTTACCACTCCATTGTTGCGTGAAAGTAAGAAAAATATATACAATTATTGCAGTAATATTATAATCTGTCCGTATGTTCACACGTTGATACACCAATCTTATCTCTCGTCATAACAAGCCGATATAGGTAAGTAAATCGCAATGCGGCGCGGCCCCACGCGACCGCTCGCTGACACTACGCTTCCGTCTTTCGAAAGTTTTTCGCTCTAATTACTTCGATGCAGACTCTAGTCGGTCGCGATATAATTAGTGAAAATAACTAAATTTTTTCAGCTTTTAAGTATTTTATTTTGAAGAGATTTTAAGATTAAGTTAAACATGTTTCGTCGATGTTATTATAGGAATAATGAGGTAGATGATTTCTGCAAATATTCCAAAATTTTAATGATCTCTTTTGCTTTTTATTTGGCGAAAAATTTCGGCTGGGTTATTCATTTGTGTGATGAGCACGTATGCTTGTACTTTGGGCATGTTTTTATTTATAATATTATGTACCTAACTATGTATTTAAAGTTATATAACTGTAAGGTATCAACTATCTGGTAACATAACACAAACTTCGTGGCTTACCATTAATCTAGATGGGAGTGTGTATTAATTTCCCAACATATCTATTATATTTTATTATTAGTTAAAGTTAAGAGGTATGGCTAATATAAAACATTTTAAGGATTATTTATAAGAACTCTAATATACACGTTCTTGTAATTGCAAATTGTTTAAAATAACGACATCAAAAATGTACTATACATAATGTTGAAACGTCTGTTTTTGTTTTCAAAATAACTCTCCTCCATCAGTTCCATATTTGCACATTACCAAAGCCATATAACTATTAAACAGTTTCAATACCTGTCCTTGTATCCGGATTAATATCCGTCAAAAACCTTTTTTAACTTAGAGAGATAGCGGATTTGAAGTGAGGATATATTTGGTTTTATTTTTATTAAGCGACTAGCCTTTCCCGCGGTTTCGCTCGCGTTCTAAAGGCTGGAAACCACATTCGCCCGTCTGGCACGCGGTTTACATTATTTTGTTGCGAAGTTATGTAAAAACTATGATATCTCGTAAGATATTCATTGAAATCAAATGATGCCGAGAGCAATTTAGTTTAAAATTAAATACTTGTGATAAATAACTTATTTATTTGGATAAGGATTAATATCATATTTATTAAACACCTTCGCAAATAATGCATTATCTTAAAACAAATTTGATTGCCAAAGAAAAGGTTAAAGCGAGTCAACTTTAAAAGATAAGATAAGACATATGCTATCGCGGACTTTTTTTAGAACTTTTAAAGGGGAATAATTCCGTCATACATTATTTTTGAATAACTTTAACCATTTACGCAGCGCACGCAACGAAAGCTCTCAAAAGGAATATATTTCTTCCGTTTTTGCAACATTTTTCATTGATGCTTCGCTACTGTTGATCAAAGCGGGATGTAATATGGCCTATGTCCTTCCTCGATAAACGGACTATCCAACACATAAAACTATTTTTCAAATCAAACCAGTAGTTCCTGAGATTAGCACGTTCAACCAAACAAACAAACAAACAAACAAACAAACAAACAAACAAAACAAAACAAACAACAAAACAACAAACAAAACTTTATAAATAGTATAGATAACGCTTTAGATCAAAGTCGTTATGTTGTATGTAAAAAAAATATATCTGTGCACAAATCTATAAATATAACATTTATAAATATAATACTGATTTTTAGACACAGCGGTTAATCTCCTTAAGACTATCCACATGCGCAGGATATATTGTAGTTTGTAAGATTAAATATGCCTAAACCCACTTCCTATTTTTGTCACTCAATCAGGTTGACAAATCGGCTAGATCGCTAAAGGTCTGGCATTAGACCAGAAATTTCGCGTTCCTTCCGAAGCACGATGGGAAAGTACCGATATATATTTGATACGTTTTGTAACAACGAGAAGCAACTAGATCAATGAAGTTAAAGTTAAAATGTATATAGGTATCTGGTATAAGTATAATATAAAACTTAAATAGTGTACACTCGTATATTAATTAAACTTAAATAAGATAGTCTAGGGAAGTTGACAACACGTTTGGCTCAGTCGGTAGTGACCCTGCTTTCTACGCTAGCGGTTGCGGGTTCGAGTCCCTCTGGGGGCATTCATTTGTTGAGCACGAATGTTTGTACTCCAGTCATGGTTGTTTATATTTATAATATGTATGTATTTAAAATTTATATGTGTAGTATATCAACTATCTGGTATCCGTAACACAAACTTAGCTTACCACGGAACTAGATGGCGCTGTTTGTAACAATGTCCCAACATATTTAGTTAAAGAAATATTTATAAAAACCGTCTCGTTTTAAAAACTGAAGTCTGAATAGCCATAAATTGGACAATTAATTTCCTAAACTGCTCCCCGCAACTTAAATTTGAAGCACATGTGTAGGATTAAAGATAAGGGTGGAAGCTAATTTCAAGGCACTTGAAAGATTATGAGCTTCAAAAATATGATTCCGTAGAGGTAAAAGGATAAGTAAGGCGGTGCGTAAGGGTTGTGTGTAATTAAATTAATTAAATCAAGTGACTAGCATCCTGCTATTCATCGCAGGGGGTAAGGGAGGCTTTGATTCTTGTGTACCATTAATGTTTGGTTTGAAGTAAAATAATTATAATACCTATTAAGCAAAATATGCTTTGAAAATTATAATTTAACTTAATTATTTAGCCCAACGGTAACGCGCTCGCTTGGATAACTGAGTAATGCGAGTTCAAATCCTTGTCACGCACCTCTAATATTTTCATGTGCGAATCATTTCTATCCTTTACCACTTGTCTTACGGTGAAGGAAAACATTGTGAGGAAACTTGCATGTACGAGAAAATCTTAGCAAGTTTTCGTAAGACATGTGAAGTCCGCCACACTCACACTAGGCCAGCGCGATGGATAATGGCCTGAGACCCCTTGTACTAAGGGAGACCCGTGCCCACTGCCCAGCAGTGTTAACGTTAAAAAGGGCTGAAGATTATGATGATTTACTAAGTAAGAAATAACGTGGGTAGTTATTACCTCGTAAGTTTGTTATGTACATAATATAAGGGCCACCTTGGTAGCGTTCAAAAGAACGTATGTATTTTCGTTTTGTGTATAGGTAGTAATCATTTGTGTCACAACACAACTAAATTGAACCAATGTGATACTAAGCGCGTAATATTACACACTTTACTGAGCTCTCAAGCAATTAAAATGTAAAAAATAATTTCTTTTTAATGGCAAACATACCAAAGTATTTAAAGAATAATACATGTCGAGGTATCGATAAGTTTAAATTATATATTTCTTTACTCAGCGATAAACCACACACACAGATACACAGATACACACTTTAAACTTATTATACCCATGTTTTTGTGTCGTGGGTGGAAAATGACAGAAAACGTTAATTTATCCAATAACGAAAAATTATTTATTTTTCGCTTACAATAAAACTAAAGAATTAGCAACTAATTTGTATTATTTTTCTTCATAATGAAGTCTGCCAAAGTTCATATCGAGTTTTATTATTCATACGTATTTGTTTGTACTTTTTGACATTTAGTCGATATTGGATGGACATTTCGTTCGTTACACAAATGTAAAACAAAAGCCCAAGAATGGCACGACACAGGCTCGTAAGTCGTAACTTTTGTTCCAAGTTTTTCTTCGCGAATTTGTGTTCAGACTTTTGGCTGTCGTATATTCTATACTATTTTTGTATAAATATTTTTGTTTGTTTTACTGATTTTACTAAAAATACGTTTTCAAATATCGCTCTCTTTCTCTCTCTGTCTCTCTCTCTCTCTCTCTCTCTCTCTCTCGTGTGTATCTGTTTCAAATATCGACCTGTAATCTTCAAACATTTATTGAAAGGTTCATGTAAAACAGAATTTCTAATGTCGTCATAATGGTTCAAGTGAAAAATTTTTATAAAAATCCCAACATAATATCATTCTCGATATATACCTTACACGTTGTATACTAGCTGCTAATATGAACAGTATGTCTTCGACTGCATAATACTATTTTCATTTACCAACTTATTCGCAGCTTATAATTTTCTTTTTTAAAAAGGGTTTATTTTCTAAATATTATTTTAATTTGGAACTTTTCAGTTTTAGTTTTAATAAATTAGTATCAATAATATCAATTGATGAAAGCGTTTAATAATTATAAAGAACTTAGGGACATACAGACAAACATTACAAATACCATTTTGAGCTTCACAGCCGTCGTGTATATGAATCAATTCTATTGTCCATTTAAAGTAATTGTCATAATGTTGTTTTTCTAAGACAAACACGGTTTTGCCTATTAATTAAGCTTGTGTGTTGGAAGAAAGACACTTATTTTTTCCATAGTATATTTGAGATAGATTGAGGATATTGAAAATATTGTAAAGTATTGTAAAAAATTTAAAGTTAAATTATAGAGTTTATTTTTGGTTCCATAATGTAAATTCGATCCGCCAGTTTAGCTCGTATATATCGAGCTAGAAATAATGACGTGTTCGCTGTTCACTGTTCAGGGTCTACGTTGCTGCATGTCACGTCCTGCGGTGACAGCTTGTAAGCCAAATACAGTTTTGTTGTTCGTTTAGCACTTGTCACGTACTTGTCTCATTTTGCTTAATGTCTTTACAACGTAATGTGTATAGGTCATCAATATAAATAAAATTCAAGTGTCACTTTGTAACATCAACTTAACCCATTTTTTTTATTTGATATCTATCTGTGTGTTTGTTCCGGTTAAACTCCGATACGGCTGTGTGGATTTTGAAGGAACTTTAATTTAAATTAAAACGTTAAAAGTTTTTAAATCATCCTTTGGGTCACAGAACTGAGCGAAACGAGTGTGACACTATTCAAAAATATATATAACATCATTAAATATTAATTTATTACTGTGAATTGTATACAATTTTCTGATAACCGCGCTCATTAACTGTACTTGTTCTGTATTTATTACTTAAAAGATACAGATTATAAAAAGAAGGAATTTTGCTTGGAAATATTTAAATAAGATGAAAAGAGATTAAAAATAATTTATCATCCGTTTAGACAAACGAAAACAACTTTGAAAAGCGCCTCAAGTAGCGTAGCGATATAGCTTGTAGCACGCTACGAGCTACATTTCGTAGAAGAGCTACGAGATATCTAACGACTGAGCAACATTTTGCGAACGGCAAGCGTGAGTTAAATACGAAATTGTTCCTCTATTAGGTAAGCGAATTTTAAAATTGGCCTCGAGCGTTTCTTAGTACATTTCGCTATTTCGTATAGTCTTGTATTTTACTTTCCACGCCCACCTTGAAAGTTAACATTGCATAGTATTGTACTAATATAAGCTTAATTTTAATATAAAATAAATACACACAGCGACATCTAGTTCCGTGGTACGCTACGAGGCTTGTGTTACGGATACCAGATAGTTGATATACTACACATATATAAATTTAAAATGCAAACATATTATAAATATAAACACCATAAGTAAATGTACTTGATACACTACACATATATAACATTAAATACATACATAATATAAATATAAACACCCATGACTGGAGTACAAGCATTAGTGCTCAATAAATGAATGCCCCCAGCGGGACTCGAACCTGCGACCGCTGACACAGCAAGGGTCACTACACAGTACACAGTACACTTCAGTGTTGTTGTGTTGTGTTGATTGACTGAGAAAGTTATTCAAAAAGCGATGTATTCTGATCTTTATAATTTCTTCTTCTAAGTGGTTGTTAATAAAAATAGTCTTTTCTAATTTATTTCACGTATATTTCATGGCCCAACCGTGAGCTTCTTACTGTTCCTGTTTTCATTTTTAACCGGCATAGCACCTTAAAGCATTCGTTTGCTGTAGCTTGAATTTCACTGAAAAAAATTCTTTTGATTGCTCACTTTCACAAAATGTTTTACATTTTATTTTTATGGAACAGTAACTTTTCCGAAATTAATACTACATTATTATTTGATCCAAAATCTAACGCGTAATGGAAGTTGGAAGTATTATTTGTTATTTTTTATAATTTTCTCTTTAACTCTCAACTTTAGTAAAAATGTGATAAATCTGAAATTTTCACACCATCAAGAATATTAGATATATAATTTTCCGTAACACACGGTTATGAAGATTTATTAATATTACATTTGCGCCTATTTGTTTCAAGTTCTTAAGCGTAACATTAGTTATGAGAAATGTAGCGTTTTTGAAGGAAAAAAAAGCGAATCTACCAGGATCAGAAAGAAAACCCTACTGCAACTACACTTACAAACAACCTACCCAAATAAAAAAATAAATAGAATATTTTCAAACAAAAAAATTACAACATGATATTAAGCATTTGTAAAAAATGTGTAAACCAAAAATGTAGGTCTCAAGTTGCCAGTCAGCAAGTAATCGTCAATTCTAGTTAGTGCAGAACACTGATTTTGCAGAATCTTATTCATTTCTGTCTGACGAAGCTTCGCTTTGAGCCGTCATTGTATAAACTAAGGGTGAATCGGACTAAATGACGGACTATTTGAGGCTAAACATTACTAGAGGAATTTTAACGTTAGTAGGCTCTTTGTTTGCAGTAAATTCTGTTCTAACGGCACATTTTGTACATCAAAAGCAAACAGTCAGTAAAATATATTTTGTATGTATAATATTATTACGTAAAAACTTGCGCAGTAACATATTTTTATAGGTATTTTTTTTACTTAATGCCAATAGGGATTTCGTATAACATTCTCTCCTGTAACACTATTATCAGTATACAAAAAAATAATGTTTTCCTTAGCGATTACAGCCACGGTGACCAATCTCATTGAGACTAGCCTAATGTTTTTTTTTTTACTTTGAATTTATCCCGTGCAGATCGGACCGTAGGAATAATTTAAAATTTGTTTAGTCATGACTCTACATACTACTTTTGACGTGATAACGTCTTATAAATTGATGAACACCAGCAACACACATGAAAAATAGTAACGTTCCGCGTAACGTTCCACCTGAGCCTGTGCGTGCAAGCAAGAGCGCGCAATAAAACAAACGATAGAGAGGCCTAATATAAGCGTTGGCTTGTGACACACATATCTCTCTTCTCGCGTGAAGTAGTAACGTTCCGCCTGAGCCTTTTAACTCCTTTTTTGTATTACATAAAATAATGATTATGACGTTATCACGTAAATCTATCGTCCGTAAACCGACTTTACAGACAACCAATTTTTTTAACTTTATTTTTAGATGTTTTCTATGGTTTGTCAGAAAGCAACAACATTTCACATTGAAAAAAACGTCTTCGGAGGATGTGCTTATCTATAAAAAGGTCAACGCAAAGAACCGGATACGTCTAAATACTTCGAGCATGCTCTATCAATACTCTCAATCTCTTAATTCTCTTAAAATTCTTGAAATCCCAATGATTTATCGAAACTTTCGTCATAAAAAATAAAGTTTAGATCGTTTATGCGAAATTCAATTTCCCTTCAACGTATTTCATATTGGCGTCGGGACGTATGCAGTTTTTGATGAATGTTTGTCGAATCCATCACTGCCACTCTAACACGTAAAGTGTTTTGACAAAATAAATTATTTGCACTATTTGTGTTTAGATTCTTTTGAAAATAGGTTGTTCGTACAAATTACCCGAAATTAAATTTAGGCGAGTATTCTAGTTTTCATTCATTTTCATTAAAAAATATGAGTAATTAATACATGCAATTTTTACGGAATATAATATTTTAAGAAGCTTTTATAGCTTCATTAAGCTTTTAAGTACATTTGTAAAAAAGATATATCTCTGGAAACTCTAAGTTAAAAGTAACACTGAAAACATTACTTTAAAAAGTAGGACTTAATTACATTAACATAGGTATATATTATACTTTATTTTTATTGAACCGATGTGATTTAAGTGTTTTTGAAAGTATAATTCAACATTTCAACGCAACACAATTTCATATTTATCAAACTAGTAATATTATGAAGTGAAACCGACATAAGTTTGTCCTTCAGCCGTCAGCTAACCAAATAAAAAACTTTTTTATGAATCTATAAATAAATAAATATATTAAAGTGTCTGTTTGCTATGTCAAAATAACAGCTTCTTACTGAATATGAAATTAATTACGGTTCTTAAAAAAATCTTTAAAAAATATTTTTTCACATTTGTGTTTGTCAGTCTGTCCATTAGCTTATTTCCGCTTTTGTCTTAAACGGCTGGACAGATTTCGATGGAATGTTCGCTCGCAGAAAGCTGATTTTAAAAAGAGTAACTAAGGCTACTTCTATTTCAGAAAAAGTATTAGGTTCAAAAGAAGGCGAAGGCCGAAAGCGCTAGTATAATAATATGACAAGTACATATCATGTCTCAGGGGTAGCGTAACACAATACATTTAAGGGATATATCTCTTAAAAAATTATACTGAATTTTGCGGCTATTTCTTCTAGGTAGGTATATTAAGGGCGCAATGCGGTCTCCCAAATTCACGATTTCAATAAGGTCACCCAAATTACCCCAGATTTTCAACTATGAATATTAGGACATCTTTTAGGCAGTTTAAGCGCTAATGTATTAGATTGCTCGTAGTTAGTTAGTTAATTATAATTAAATATATACTTAATTACAAAGTTATTTAAAAAATATTAAAACAGCCGACCTCCGATTTATTTAATTACCACACGCTTTTGCACTTAACTTGAACCTAATACTTAAGCATATAATTTTAATAATTAGTTTATTTTACAATGACACTGTTATTTTTCTATACCTAATTATATTTATTATATTTTAATATACTTGCAATATATAATATTATAATAAAAAACCCCAATTAGACCCCTTGTCAAAAATTATAAATTACACGATTTTCTTTATTTCCGGTTTTTCACTGAATTTCTATATCTAATCTATCTACGCTAAAAAAGAAAGAAACATTGTTTTGATATAATCTTTTATACAAATTTGTTATACGTTTTCACCTAAATTGTACCAGTAATGTCAAGACCCTTAAAATATGTTGGGACATTTTTACAACAGCGCCATCTAATTCCGTGGTAAGCTACGAGGCTTATGATACGGATACCAAATAGTTGATATACTACACATATAAATTTTAAATACATTCATATTATAAATACAAACACCCATGAATAGAGTACAAACATTCGTGCTCAACAAATGAATGCCCCCAGCGGGACTAAAACCCGCGAACGCTGGTGCAGTAAGCACTACCAACTGAGCCAAACGTGTCATCAATAAAATACATAGGTTTATCCTTTAAAAATTTAAGATAAATTTGAAAACAGTCTTTGAATTAAATTATTTGCTTAAAATTATATTTTAAATATGAAGGACTCTCATTCAGTGAGTCATTAACCACAACTCACTTGACATATTTAACTAATAAACCAAATTACAAAATCTGAGAAATACGCTTTATGTTAATTTCGAGTGCTGAAAGAAAATAAAAATACATGCAAAGTACTATTTGGTGTATTAATTAAAATTCTGTGTACGAGACCCAAAGTGCGCCGTCACGAGATTGACTGAGGGGGGGTGGAGATACGGGGGGTGGGTTTTGATTAATTCGTTTAATTAAAGCTGGGGTATTCGAACGTGTGCTATATCGGGTATTAATTTTTTGCCCAACGCTTCGGCTGTCAATCTAATTAATGACCTTCATTGTACGGTAAGGGTTACTTTATTGGACCTTATACGGTTTTTTAATGAATTTACCAAGTTCTGAGCGCAATTAATTTGTCTTCCCTTCGTCAACCTAATATCTGCCTGTAAAAGATAAATGGCATCGTACATTCGTTTATTATAATGTACTGTATATAGCTTTAGAACAGGGACGGTTCTAAATGGATAGCTTTTTTGGTAGCTGTAAATAATTTATAAGTGCGTACGTTTACTATTGATTACAGCGCTTCTTTGAATAAAATATTTTTTGATATTTTTGAATATAATAATTTTAAATTCCATTACTGTTTCAATTAACATTAATCTTTATTTTTGAGGTGTAGTAGTTTGTATGACAAACAATATTTACGTGTTTGTAAATGCAATGCAATTGGACTAGACTAGGGCAGACCGCTACTATTGTATATCGCGGTTAAAGAGGTTTTGTTATGTACATTGCACATACCCTGTCCATACAGTTCATGGATATTATCCAACGGAGTTTATTCCAACCATACTATGAGGTCTATAAGTATAACTACTTCATTTTCTTTATGCATATTAAAATTGCACTCGCTCTCAAATAAACTATAGATATAGTTCAATCACGATGGTAAAGGGTAGTATTCAGAATCTATTTCATCTAGTTGGGATCTTTGGGACTTTGGTACACATGAATCTTTCTTCTACACTGACCGATCTGCTAGATTCATTTCACCATGTAAGTTGTGTCCAAGCGTAGAGGTTCAAATCCACCTTGAAAATGCTTATCGAAAGCAGTTAGGAAGTAGCTTTTCTACCGGAAATTTATATCCGAGGACACCGTATCGTAAAGGAAGAGACTTCGTTTTCGGACCGGAACCACACAAAAATACAGTACGGATGAATTTCTCGACCCACTTTTCAAAATACGAGCTAAATTGAGGTATATTTTGAGATCTTTTGTCACAAAGACTCGTGTGACGCTTTTAGAGATCTGAAATGGAAAACTAAACTTTTTTCAAGACAAAAACTATTTTTCTGTATGTAATTCAGGTTTTTAATAATTTTTTGTCGCTTTCTAGAGCTTTTTCTGGTCAGAACGTTGTAGGCTCACAAATGAGTACTAATTTTACTTTTATGAGGTATTTATAATTAATATTACACAATGTACTTGTAATATTTCACGTTGTAAGTATAATAAATATTTCCATACAGTGACAAATCCCTATATTTCTTCGTATCGTGAAGCTAACTAATCTAGTTTACGTTGTAAATCTTTGGAAAACGTCAAACAAATGTTTAAAATTAAACAAGATTACCGTTACACGGTTGAACTAAACTTATATAAGTTTCTACGGCATGTTATTCATATTATCAAGTGACCAACTTCCTCCGAGCAAAGTTTTCATCTAAGTACTACTAACTAATATTTATTCGTGTTCGTGTTTGAGTTGACTTTACGTTTGCGTATTTACATAAGAGCTTGTAAAGGTCTTTCATTATAATTTTATTCTATCGCTTTTACAGTTTCGTATAAACGATAAAAACTTGAAATTATAAGTTCTGCATAACTAATTCTTTAGGTTTACGCAAATGTTTTGTTGTTGTAGAACAAAATAACCTTTTTTTAACGTTGAGAAATGCATTGACGCATATTACCAGGTGGTTATGTGGGACTCATCAGCTTAAAATAAGCCAGTACTATCCCCTAAAACCCAACAGACCTCACCCATCCGTTAGGGGGAGTACAAAATAACCTAACTTAATAAGAGATAAGTTCGTGTTATCACAAACGTTTAGTATAAGTTCGTGTTAACAAAATTTTGATACAAATTTTCTAAAATATTAAACTTAAAACTATTCCTATACGTTCAATTCTTGTTAATTTTTATATAGAGCAAAAATAAACGAAAAATGTATTCAATTTATTCTCGCATACGAGTAAAACAAATTGTTTTTATTCAAAACATACTCCAAGCCAAAAATAATAACAAAAATAAATAATTTAGATTATGTTTTTGCAAATTATACGTCATTTTATAGAAGCGATTCAAATGGCATTGACACGATTCTAAAGGTCGCTTTTCATAACATCTGATTTTCTCTGGGTCGTTTGGCGTGACGTCACTTCCTGTACCGGGTTGCGGTGGGCGGCGAAGCTACCTTTCAAAGTTGAAAGGATCGTACATTCAATACCTGTGATATATGGTAATTAATGGGTTTCATGGCACGAGAGTGATACTGACTGGGCTATCTGCACTTCACTGTTCACTTCACTTCAACACTTCATGTTTTAAGTGTAAGTAAATAATGATTTTTTTTATATTAGCACTAAATTCTTATAGCAGACGAAAAATATTAGATTATTTCAAATATATTTGAATATACGTATTTTTAAAATCTTAAATTTCAAGTCTCACAAATTTGTAATATTATTGAAATAATAACGTTATAATTGTCCACTGAAAAGTGCTCTTAAGCGGTTTTAGCCGGTTTGCATATTTAGGGTAACGAAAAATTAATCGAAACGAAGTTTATACGTTTTTATCTGTTAGCGCATATGAAAAAGCACATTTCTGGAACGGACTTCAATGGAAGCATTTAAAAAAATATTATGTTTCATTCCAATCCGTTAAGTAATCCTGAGTACTATCCAGTTGCAAACAATGTTCATTCAGAATATTCAATGGATGCCAGCCGAATGTAAAAAAACACAGGAACTATCAGTTAATTTTTACTTCGCATTAAGTGATTTCAAATATTTCATTTTAATATAAAGTTTTCCTGTCTTTCATGAGTTTGGTAAGAAAATAGTCTCAGTTTTGAGATGAAAATATGGTTAAACAATTTCAGTGAATAATTCCATTTTTTAATAAATTATAGTAATTCTTCCTCATTAATGATATAGCTTAGATCGAAACGATTATATCATTTTCAAGGTGTGTGAAATAATATTGTAATATTAGTAGTTAATAAATATTGTCATCGACGTTATTGGCTTAATAATCTACTATATTATATAGGTTGATATTACAAATTTATCATTTATATTTATATTAAATAAGCTCATAAGGCTTTTTCTGCAAAATAAACAAAATTTTTAATATTTCTACTTTTTTAATCCCTGATACTAATAAGGTGTG
Source organism: Boloria euphrosyne (assembly GCA_951802675.2). Lineage (NCBI taxonomy): Eukaryota > Metazoa > Arthropoda > Insecta > Lepidoptera > Nymphalidae > Boloria > Boloria euphrosyne. Next base: position 722,009 of record OX637875.1, on the reverse strand, counting down.
CAACTGTGCATCTGTCTGACGTGCCTGGTATCGCACAAACGGATGCAGTGATTTAAATTTTCGTCACAAATTCATCCATATCCGTCCAGTTGTTCTCGCGTGCTCAAGTTACAAACATCGATTCAAACATCTAAACTTTCATCATAAAATTACTAAGAAGTAACAAATAAATAATAGGAATAGTTATATAAATAGGAAGTGACGACACAATTTAGCAGCTTTTTCTTCTCACTTTACTGATTTTCTTTGTTTTTTTTTGTTTCCAACAAATTAGGAGATTAATACATACTGCGACATATAGTTCCGTGGTAAGCTACGAGGCTTGTGCTATAATTTATTTTATAAATATAAACACGCATGACTGGTGTACACTGTACACATATTCGTGCTCAACAAATAAATGGCCCCAGTGGGACTGGAACCTGCGATCGCTGGAACAGCAAGTAGAGTAACTACAAACTGAATCAAAACTGTAGTCGTTTAGCAGTTATTTAGACTTTGCCGCAGTTGGGTAAAAAATATGGTTTTATATTTTTGTTGCATTAAAACAAAATACATTTACATTTTTATAACACGGCTGAACTTACATTTTGCGGGGAGTTTTTCATAAAATAAAGTATGCCTAGAGTGTATTCCATACCTCGTCCTTCCTGAAGGTACGGTGACCGTGTTACATAATTTTGAATTGCCTTATATCTTAAGGTCGAGGTCGAGGAGGTCGAGGTTGCTTGCAGTTGATTTTATTATATCACTAGAGACTCGCCCTTTCTTCGCTTTGCTCGGGTTCATCCCTAGTATAAAGGATTTTTCAGCGGACACCTTTTTCTAAAGTAAAAGTAGCTTTATTTACTTCTTATAACATCATCTGCCAGTAAAAACCCATGAATATCAGTTCATCAGTTTTGGAATGATTTTTAATTAAAACCAGTTAAAATGAACCTTTTTAAACAAGAAGCAATTACAATTAAGTAACATGGCGGTAATTTATCATTGGCATACTTTTCGAAACGATAATAATACATCTCCATTGAAATATTAGGTAAAACCGCTTAAACCGGTCAAACATGCCGTGAAATTTCCATATAGGATTAATGTCCTCCCTAATCATCATAACATATTCTGCCCCACACTTTATAATACTGAAGGGTTTTTTAAGCCAACTTCATCCCTTAATGTCGCTCTCTAAATTAAAGGGCTTTGCTGACAAATTTCAGAATAACTCGACTTAAAATAATACATAATAATTATTAAAATTAATTAGTAGTATCAAGAATATATAAAACAATGTTATTTATGAATAAATGTGTTGGGAAATTAACACACAGTGCTAATTAATGCCATGATAAGCTACGATTAGGCTTATCTTAGACATACCAGTTACCCATGACTAAAATACAAACAGTTGTGCTCATAACACAAATGAATGCTCTCAGCTGGACTAGAACCTGTCACCTGAATCTGTGACTACAGCAAGTGACATCTACAAACTGCGCCAAACTTATCTTCAAAAATAATAATTCAAATTGTTTGCCGATAAAAATGTATGTTAATATCAACTGCATTATTCATATTTCCTCAATATAGCTTCTTTGATATGCATAATGTTTAATTTTTAAGTTTAGTTTGGAATTAAGCCTGTCTTGTTTATTTTGCTTACTTATTTTAATTACGAGAGAAAAATGTCAAACTTTCAAGAAGTTTCAAATTTAGTAAGTTGAAACTGGATTGTATGAAGGAACTGTATTCGAAAGTTCAAAGTTGAGATGTGTAACGACATCGCAAAACTTTTACATTAAGGTTTCGAAAGAATTCTAGAAAGAAATAATATTAAGTATCTATTTCTTGGTTTATTGGCTTGGCTTATGAACACCGTTTTTAACCATTTCACTTGTTTTGCGCATATACTATTTTTTGTTATATGTGGCTTACTGTAAAAGTCGGTATTTTAATAAATTTTAAGTATTACTTATAGACTCTCGGATTCATCAACGTTGATAATAATAGGTGTATATAATTAAGCTTTAAAAATTAAAGCGTGGTTTAATTATTAACGATTTCATTAACTATGTACGCAGAACTCTTTGAACTTTACCCGTAAAGAATCGAAAATTTAAGAATTTTTGACTTAGCTGAAATTTAAAGATTTTAAGATCGAGCTTTTGTCGTATCAAAGCTGCGATCTACAAATAAGTTTTGTTTAATTTAAGCTCACAGACCTATATTCTGTGGATTGATCCATAATATTATATACTCGTATACTCGTACTTTTAAAAGTTTTTATGTAGAATATATAATAACTCGTATGCAAAGTCAGCGATTTTGAAGAAAATAACTTAATCAGCCACCAGTTTCTTTATTATTATTTATTCATAGTCCAAGTTGTGGTTTTAGGGAAAAAAAATAAGCAAAATTACCCGGAACTATGGGAAATCGCGATGAATATGTTTTTTTGTACGAACTCAAAGTCGCACAAAATTTTTGTCAAGACTGAAAAAAACTGTTTGTAAATTTTAAGTCTGCCATTTTACATTCACAATAGCTACAAACTTAATATGATTGATAATTACAAAAATATAAATAAAATGAAACTTTGTCCAGTGCAATATTCAACTTCGAAATCAGCGAAATTCACGAAATCATAATTACAACTCGATATTTCAAGTAATATTGAATGCAATACACTCAGCGTATATATTTATTTAACATGTTCATCAAAAACATGTTATAAACTATAATTTACCAAAAATAATTCAACGTTAAAAATTAAGTCAATGTCAAATACCCTATATTATGATACAGTCTTTCGGGTTACGGGTAGGTATCAAAATGACCTTTGCGTTGCGTCGACTTGAACTTTTTTTTCATGATTTCAAGGTATTATTATTATAGTACTAACAGGAATTGATATTAATTTTACATTAAAACCTTCTTCCTTTCCTAGAAAAAGGTTCTTGGCAGACAGACATACGGCAAACGAGCAACGAAATAATCCTGTAAAGGTTCCATTGGTACTTTTAAGGTACGGAACCCTAAAAATAGTCTTAAGCCATCGGAACCCATGTAATTTCATACCAAATGGCACAATTACCTATTATAGCTATACGTGCAAGCTTTACCTTCGTATTACTAGTGTAGATAAGCCTCTACTACGCATAAGCGTGACCGTCTAATTGAGAGAAACGATAGCTATTATAGTAAGTGTCTATTTGCATTAGTTTTCCCAGCTCGGAAGCGCTGCTATGGCGTTGATTAAATTACGTACAACTGTGCTATGCGGTTCTGTAATTTGGTTAATACATCCTATTAGGAATAATAGCTGGGTATTTTTGGGTTAACCACTTGTTTTATGGTAACAGAATGTGATTTTTACGAGATTTTTTTGACATTGTGATGAAGCTTAAAATAAGTTAACTTTTATGGAACATTCTATATAAATATTACATAAGAAAACAATAAAAGCTACTTTTATATATTTGTTGTGTACATACATATGTGAATAATCGCATAAAAGGCATCTTTAGGCAACATAAAACCTAAAATATGTTAGTCTATATTTAAAGAATCGATCAAAATTATAAAAAAATAACATTTATGTTATCATTCATAGATATTTAAAGTAGATGTCTTCAAATAGCACGTTCTTATACCTACTTAATTTTAGTTATAATCGTAATAATCTAGATAATAAATAGAATAAAAAGAAAATCAAGTACAACAGCAAACAAACGTTCCAGCCAGCCCAGTAAATGTAAAACAAGTTACTGTGGAGAAGGCTTTTATAAAAACTGTACAATGTTGTAAGTCAGTTCTGAGGAAAGTGCTCATCTAACTACAGATGCAACTTTAACTAGTTCTCGATTCTGCTTTTAAAAGTTTAATTAATTCCCAGGTAAAGTTACAAGTAGTATTAGTGGGAGTAGGAGTAGGTTTATTAGATTTTAGTGTATAATATTTAAATATAATAATTTTGGTAACATATCCTTCAGGAGATTTCACAAGTTTTACTTCAAATATGCTTTTGATTTCTTTGAAACAATCACAATGTCCTTCGAATTCAATTTCAAAATATTCATGAAATGTCAAATTTTAATTACTTTCTAAAGTAAGTTTTAAACATATAGAATATACTAGCGACTCACCTTCGCTTAGCTCGGGTTCGTCCCTAGGTTAAGCGCGAAGCCGCGGGTTCCGGTAGTTAAAATTAAAAATAAATAAATAAAAGTGGCCTAAGTAACTCCTTCTAACATTTGCTGTCGGCGACTGAAAATCCAGTCAAAATCGGTCCAGCCCTTTCAAAGATTAGCCGGAACTAACAGACAGACAGACGTACCGTATATACTGTCATATGCATTTAGTGTAAAGCTGTTAATTTGAAATTAAAAAAAGACATAATAATATGTAAAATGTAATATAAAAAACAATTGGGTAACAACATGCATACATTGGAATTAAGTATGTCCTCATTTACGACGTCGGTTGAAAGTGTATAAATTAATGAACGTCTTTGAACTTATTTCTGACGGTTAAAATTGAACTTAATAAGAATAGATTATAAAAATATTTTTAAAAGCCCAGAAACGGCCGGTGCGTTACGAAATGGAAATTTCACCCTAACAACGAATCAACCCTATTTTCCTACAAATGATTATAAAACCAAGAAAAATTGAACAAAGCTAGGCTGAATGGAGGAGAATGCTTTTAACATTATACCAGTCCTCTAATTAAGTCGAGAGGATAATTAAATGTGGTCTTATAAATTTTATACTTTTTATTTTATGTTTATTTTCTTATAGGCTTTTTTCAAGCCTTTTGTAATGAACGAGCTTATCTATAGAAACTTTGCGTTATAATACATATTATACGTTATGTAATTCTTAGTTAATACAAGGGTTTATTAATATTGTTGTAAAGAATATGATTTCTAAGTAGGCAAACTATGGTAAAGTCCTTTTTAACGTCCCACTGCTGGGCTCTTGCCTCCCTTCAATACAAGAGGAATAAGAAGTTTATGTCCTTTCTCTGGCTCTAGACTATCTGTGTACCAAATTTCATTTAAATCGGTTCAGTAGTTTTGGTGTGGAAGCGCGACAGACAGACAGAGTTACTTTCGCATTTATAATATTAGAAAGGATGTATAAATGAGTAAGAAAATCACTTCTAATAATAATGATTTATTTGTCACCATTGATTTGTATTTGACCAATTCGACTCGTATTACCAATTTTGTTTCTCCTTGATCTTTTATTAACTATTTGCGTAAATAAATCTCTATTAGAAATATGACGAATGTATTAAAAAAGGAGTTAGTATTCATAGCAATCTACAAAAAAGTAACCATATAAGAAAACTACAAGTCGTTTAGCATTTAAAACGAAATAAAGAGAATTTAAAAACCATCTCACAATTAAAATAGCAAAATACATTCCAAAAATCATTAACCTACTTATTTTCTCAATGCACATTTACATGTATATAGTAAAATATCTAAGCCGAATCTATAAATTATTTATTTATTTTTCTTTAAAACATTATTGAAATCATTATTAATAGAGTTAGAATTTACTTTTTTGTCACACAGATATAATTTGGTCTCACGTAGGATAAATAGATAAATATTGTAATGCAATGAATATTGTTATCAAATATTTTTTGAAAAGAGCAACTGTTGAGTTTCTCGCCGACTCTTCTCAGCCGATCAGCATTCCGAGTCGGTGGTAGCTTACTCACAGACTTACAGACTGACATTTTATTTAAAAGTGACGATTCAAAAGTGCTTGTAAAAGTCTATTTAAATAAAGAATATTTTGATTATGATAATAGCGGACATACGGGCACAATACGGGTAAACATATTATTTTTGACTGCAGGAAAATATTTCATATTTGAGCTTGTACTAACTGTTATAGCGTTCCCGAGTGGAGTGAGGGCGTGTCACTAGTAACCTAATAAGGACGAAGGTAGAAAGAAAACTAAATTTGTATAGGGCGCAACGTTTTGGTGTTGTAAAATTTTATTTGATACGTGTTCACAAAATACATTCACGTAGCTGCTTTCTTACCTATGAAGTTTGTTATGCGAATTCCGCGCGCGAGCTTATTCGAGACATGAATATACTTTTATTTGTATGTCCTTATTGTATTACACGTAATATATACAACTGTGTTATTGCTAGACATTTCAGGCGGTACTGGAATTATGAAAAGCTTTCGGTGTTACCGTGTTATGAAACAAGACCTAAAAATATTTCTCCGAAATTTCATAAGCTTTTATGTTAGAGCTTTTATGTATATAAAATATTGATATACGAGTAACATACAATTTTATGTAATAAAATTGTTAGGTTACACTTTTGGTATGAATTTGTATTGTTTGTATTGCATAAGGGGCCTAAATCAATGACTTAATTATAACTGACTGACTTAATTATTATAGTTTAGAAGAACATAGTCTATTTTTGTAACAACAAATCTTGAATTAGTCTGTGTAATGACTGATTAAAGGAACCTGTATCGTACAGTGTGAACGCAAACAGACATGAACCATTACATATCATTTTGACGACACGTTTGGCTCAGTTGCTAGTGACCCTACTTTCTGCGCCAGCGGTCGCGGGTTCGAGTCCCGCTGGGGGCGTTCATTTGTTGAGAATGAATGTTTGCACTCCAGTCATGGGTGTTAATACTTATAATATTATGTATGTATTTAATTTTTAAACTATAAATTTGAGATTTTTTCCTCTTTTGGAGCAATTTTTAGAAAGCTTTAGAATGGATCTCGGTTTATCGAGTCTAAGGCTAATGTAGGAAAGTTGTTTAAATATATTTAAATTTATATGTGTTATATCAATTACTACCTTGTATCCGTAACACAAACACGTAACGTAGCTTACCACGGAACTAGATGGCGCTGTTGTAATAATGTCCCAACATATTTATTATTTATTTATTTACATTCTGGTGGTTATAACAGTGTGAAACTAACAAAGCAACATTTATAGACATCCAAAACTTGACATCATTCATGTAAAAAAATATTTTATTTATTATTCGACATGGAAATTTGAAAGAAAGCGAAAGAAACGCCAATTAAATAATAAATGAGGATCGAGAATTTTATTATACAGTCCCTAATTGTCCCATCGACTTTTATTGAAAACTGGGATATTGTTAAAATATTTCTTTCTGTTGTAAAAAATAAAACTGAAAGTAGGGTTTCATTGTATTATTTTTAACTGGCCTTTGTCCGCGGCTACTTGTATTTTTTCTCTTATTATACTTCTATTATTACTAATTTTTATTAAGTAATTCTTTTAAGGTCGTGAAAGTCTAGTGGTATCGGCCTTGTTTCAAGTAAAACGTGCTTACATCTCAGGTTTCAGACTTCTGATTTATATCATGATTATTCATATTATTATGATAAAACCTAGCAATACTGACATATAATGTAATGAATAAAATTAAAATTTAAGATTCAAAATGTGCTAGTAAAGTCTACTTGCATTAAATTTGGATTATATTCATACTATTTGTAACACAGTTCTCATGTCCCCCTCTTCACCATATGTGATTTAGTGCCTAGCTACATCCTAGGCACTAAATCTACTTATTCGGAGATTCCACGTTCGAATTTTTAGGTTTAGGAACTTCCCGTAACAATCCGGAGATTGGAAGCTTGCAGTGCTTACCTCTTGCCTTGGAGAGCACATAAAGCCGTCAGTCCTATCATTTCATCGGAATTTGAGATTGGCTAAAGTCGGTCTGAAGGTCATCCATCATTTTAAGGCATTATATTCTTGAATCTAGTTCATTTCCCACTATAGTTTAATGAAAAGTTTTAAGACAGTACAAAAGTATAAGACAGACGTATTAATTAAGTTGCGATATTGTTGGGACATAATTACGAGGTTTGTGTTACGGAAACCAAATTATCATAATAATAATAGATAACTTTAAACACCTGTTTATATTGTAAAAATGAACAAGTCATGGGTATGGCTGGAGTACAAACATACTATGGACTCTCACTACAAACTAAGCCTAAATCAAAGTATCAATTTTATATTTCTGTAAATGCATTACTTATTATTATAAGGCGATTAAATCATAATAGACCAAATAACTGACAGCTACTGGAAATGTAGCCCTGACAGCAATACAGACAGATGTTTTACATAATTTTTGTTTTCAATAAACATTGTTATTACAAAATAGAAATGAGGGATGCATTGTTTTGTTAAAACAATAGGAAGGGGTTGATTTGTTGTTTACGGAATTATATAATTGCATGTTTAATGGAAAAAGGCGTCTAATTCTCATGAAGTCCGAACAATAGAATTCATTTCATAGAGGTATCTGTTTTTATTTGTTCAAAAACAAATTTTTGCATGTTAGATCGTATAGAATATTAAATTATCTTACTATATGGACAATTCTTGCTTATATAAATTTATTTTGAAACGATTTTGATAAAATTTTGTGTTGAGAGACTTAATTTTATTAAGACTTAACCGCGTTCCACACGGGTTCTTTCCTAGATACGTTTTAACTGTTAGTGTAGATTTTCAGAAATTAGATATTTTCCTGCAGAACAAAGTATCCTATAAGTTGATCCGGATAACATCATACCAAATCTCATAAAAATCTGTTTAGTGGTTTTCCCGCAGTGCGGTCACAGGCAGACAAACAATCTAAAAACTACAGATTTTGCCCCTGTATCGTCAATAACGTCTTTTGTAATATGATTTTCTAAAAAAAATATAATGTTGACTAAGAAATATGGATAGATATAAATAAATAAACAATGTCCGTAATATGTATTACTATGCATTCCTAAATCATTGATCTGATTGTGTAGTAATTCTGGTGCGTTGTACAATAGGACATAGTTATGCAGACCTAACCAACCCACAATCAGGGTGAAATTGAGTTAAGTACACAGATAGGTCCAAAATTGAGTGTTTTATACATGCTAAGAATATCTAAGCTATCTAACGATTTTTTGAATGCAAAAGACGCTGTCAACAAAGATACCAACCCACATTTCATTATGAAAATCGATGATATGTCAAAACAAAATCGATCATATCTCAAAACAGTCATTCTGCGGGTTAGTTCTGGTCTGCATAACTATGTCCAATATACTCCTGCGAAGCAGCAGTACCTAGCGCAAAAAAGAGCCCTTAAACACCCTTATTTAATACATTCCTACCCTTATTTAATACATTGCGACCCTAATTTTGGTTGTTATAATCAAAATTAGGGTCACAATCGAGCGAAGTAAAATAAATCACTAGTTTGTAGATAAAACGTAGTCGAAACAGTCACAAACTTACAACAAAAATGAACAATAAACCGTGAGCCATATCATTAACCGCATTACCCATTATAAACGCGTTCCGCAGTTTCATTTGGACTGAGCTCAGTGCGGTTTGTTAACGATTACAGACTGCACTTACAGGTACCAGTACTTTACTTTATGTAGGCTATTATAAAATATATTACGAAGTCCTGTGGCTTTACGTTTACAGTTATTAAGGGAGAGTATTTCACTTAATTTGGGAATCAAATGAGCTTTTAAGAGTTATTTCATTATTTTACCTAGATCTTTACGGATTTTCTGGATGGAAGGTATCTTAAAAGTGCCTAATCTTTACCGAAAATCATATGTTGGTGTTTTTTTTTTATTTTCTAAAGTTTTATTAGGGACTTTTTAGTTTCAAAACTAAATGCCAGTCAAATAGTTCCATAAGTACATTTAGCCAATTACATTATTAAGAACTTATAACTATTAGTTTAATTTAAAACAATATAATATTTTAGCTACCTCTGAGTGAGGTATAGATAGTGCGCTTTGAAATATTCCTACATTATTAAGGCAGATGTTAAAACGGCGCATCAACTCCTGTCTCCTGTCAGCGTTACGGACACATTCCACTAAGAAATGATGTACGTCATCCTCTATACCGCATAAATCACAATTTGAAGAATTAGATTTATATGTTAGTGTTATAGATAAGCATAGACACATCGTTCAAAGTTTTTTCTATTACTATTTCATTCCAGTTATGTGTTCAAGGACATACCGTTTTGCACTTAAAGCAGACACTCTCTACCGACATATCAGTCATTAGAATTGTCATAACGTATATGAGAGAAAATGCATTATAAAAATATAATGTATAAACTTTCAGGTTAAAATTCTCCCAGCGTTAAATCTAACTCAAAGTAAATTTCACTAAAACACAAGGAAACTGTAATATAATAAATTCTAATAACCACTTTACTGCGGTAAAAATGGAAAACCTACATTAAAAGATATTCCACACGCTTAGCTTATCCGGTAATGCAAAAGGATAGGGTCCGGCTGTAGATAAAACGAAGTTAACATAATATAAAGTTACTGTGCACCGTGAGCCCAGTGCGCCCATTGCGCCTCTACTCCGAATGGCTGCTTAATACAAATTACGATGCTGTAAACTCTAAGTAAGTCTTTTTAAAGCGATTATTCTTTTAAAGCATATTACTCGTATCATATATAGCTATTGCTTACATTTTACACAGGTTGCGTTTTAATGTGACTAGAGAAGTGTTCATTTGATACTTATTTTATTGTATTAAATAAAACTATCTTTTTAGTTTTTCATGAATTTAAATTAAAATTTGGTCCTCGAAAACCTTAGTCTCTCGTGACCATGTTTGTTGTAACTTGCAAAGCATTCGAAATGTCGAGAACAAAACAGCAAAATGTTTATGCGAAAACCCAAAATGGTAGTTTTCCGTAAAAAGTAAAATATTCATTTTAATCAAAGAAAGTATTCCATTAAATTGTAATAGCTTATTCTATTTGGCATTGTACTCGTAATCAGACTTTGAAGATAAAATTGTGATAATGTTAAATAATAGGCTGCCAGTCTTAAGGCAGCATACACATTATCTCATCCCCCATCCCAACACATATCTGAGTCTTGATGAATTAACTGAAAATTTAACAGCCAGCAAATAACTTATGTAAGCTAATACATCAAGGGGTGAACCGGTGAAGTCGCATAAATTTCAGCGCTTGATTGAAGATCTCGCCTCTCGAGTGATATTTTAAAGCATTTTATCTTATTTAGATTCACAAAGATATACAAAATTAAATAAAGAGCCGTATAAGAACGAAACTGGTTGTGTGTCTTTTATGATGTGTGATAGGAGTAACGTATACTTATCATAATTATGAACAAAATATTTTGGTATGCTTTAAACACGATTTACTTTAAAAATAAAAATAATGGATTTGTAAGGTGTCGTCGACTTTTTCTTACTTAATATTATAATGAAAGATTATTGTTTTAAGTTTTTAAATTAACTGTTTACTTGGAATACGATACTTAAGGTTCAATGTTACTCAAGAGAGTGAGAAACAAGTACAAGGCTACTTTCGTTCATCCGATGTGTTTACCTTGTCATGGTTGGGGGAGGGAGGGGGGATTAGCAGAGTGGACTGTGGTGTAACCCTCTAGGCTATGGGCTTATGACGGATGAGGTCCGTTAGGTCTTAGTGGGTAGTACTCGCTTTTCTGACCAGTGAGTCCCACATAACCACTTGTGGTATGCGTTAATATGTTTCCCGATATTCAAAAAAAAAAAAATGTAGCGGGTGGTCTGATGGGTTGCTTCTGTTACTTCTATAATAGAAAAGTAGACTGAAGGAGCGGCATCCAGGTCTTCCTCGGTAGACAACCTTGCGGCATCGCAGTTGATGTCTACTTGACTTGAGCACTGGCAGGTAAACCTTATTGCAGTACAAAGGTGATATGCGTAAATATAATATATTTTGTTACTAAATACCAATGCAATGTTACCAAAAGATTTTTTTCATTTCCTGTATAATTATTTTCTTATAAAAATTGACATTCTATTATCGTTTTATATTTCGGTAGAAACGTGTAAGGTATAGGAGAAGTACTTGTTAAGGTTGAAGGTTATATAAAACATTTTTACATTTATTCTTGCTTTGATATTTTTAGTGAATTTTGCTAATGGCCTCTCAAGGGTAATAAAGTTTAGTGAAGGTCCTAGACAGGATCTGGAAAAATACAAAAGATACCTAAATAATCATCTGAGAGTAAAATGTAGCCGGAGGGTTGAGTCTACGTATTATTGGAAATAGATGAAATACTAAGAAAATGTTATATTGTAGCTTAATACTTCTGTCAATTTAATTTCCTTATTTCCTTTAAGATAGTCCACTTCATTTGATATATTATTACATGTGCAAACTTCGCCAAACCTTTCTTTCCCTGTAGGGAGGGAGGGAGTATATAGGGAGTTTCAAACGTCCTTTTTACCCGTTACCTATTTAGCTCTAATGGTTTGAATTGTTGATGAAATGTCAAGACAAACAGATTTTTCGATGGTATACATTGTACATAATATTATATTTTAGATACCTTAAAATGTACTATATAATAATTATCCCACGGAGGGTGCTACGGGATATTGACTTGTATGTATGTAAGGTGTGATGGCAGATGTGTTTTTTATAAAAATGCAAAGTCCAATAGTCTTTTTGGTTTTTGATCTGAATATACTACCAATAAGTAAAATAAATATTACAAACATATTAGTAAGGCTTCATTGTTTACGTCATATCGCTTTGAAACAGTAAACTCGCTTATTTTTTGATAAAGATTTGATAAAAGGAAACCAAACTCATCAACTTGTCACGACAAAGAGTTGAGATGAAACGATTTAATAGTCTAGTCAAGTGGAATACAAAATTAAACGACTTAAATGCACGTTTCCCAAACACAGCCGCGGGTTGGCTTTGTACCTCGCGGTCATATGTGACGTATTTCTTTGACAATATATTAAATAGCTGAAATACTGAGATAAAAGGTAACTAAGATTTAGTTACATCTACATGAGAAGGTTTTATACGAGTATATTAGGTCAGTGTTAGCCCAGCGGTAATGCGCTCGCTTGTATAACCGAGTGATGCGGGTTCAAATCCGGGTCTCGCACCTCAGATATTTTCATGTGCGAATCATTTCTATCATGATTGTGGTTATCATGATTCTTCTTCGTCTTACCGTGAAGGAAAACATCGTGAGGAACTCTGCATTGTATGAGAAAACCTAGCAAGTTTTCGAAAGACATGTGAAGTCCGCCAACACGCACTAGGCCAGCGCGGTGGACTATGGCCTGATCCCCCTCATACTGAGGGAGGTCCGTGCCCAGCAGTGGGACGTTCAAAAGGGCTGAAGGCTTATTAAGTTAATCTAGTTTTAGAAGTTATTAATGTAAAAAGTAAGAAATATAAAATTGAAGTGTCTAATTGTAATGTCAACATAACAGCTATTTACTAAAACTAAGTATAGTGAACCGGGGTTATTGCAACTTCGGGGTTATTGTGTCTAATCATTTTATCTTCCTTCACAAATCGATTTATGAGAAACTACACTACTAGTTAGATAGAGAAACTAATGCTTAAAAAAGTGGATTATAGAGTGTGCTTCTATCGCGTCTACTGTTTTACTGATGGCGTATTTTTATCATTAAACATTTTTTTGTTCAGTGTTCTGGAAACTTACTGTTGTATTTTATTTCATAAAATTTTACTCCGAGCCTTATTGAATAAAATTTTCTGGTAAGAAAAATTAGAATGAATAAGTCCTTGTTAATTGATAATTAATTTCTTTCTCTGCCGTAGTTCTCTAGAGTTATTTATAAAGATACATTAACCCCGCGAAAATTGTTAACCGGGGTTATTGTGTCTACAAAGAAAGACACAATAACCCCGCTGATTTTAGTATGGAAATAAAATTTTAATTTAAAATTAGTGATGCCAACGTATTTTTATCGATAAAGTGAAAAACAGACTTTGTAAGTAAATGGTAGGTAACAGGTAAATTTTTTTAAAAATATTTACATAATTATTTAAATACGATTTTTTTAGATGATGCTCACCTATAAAATATTATACCTAAAAGTGACCTAATATTTTTATTTATTTAAATCAGCCAACGGTTGGTGGGGAAATCGGTGGACATACCTACATAAAAAACATATATACAGTGGAACATATAACCTTCTCCTTTTTTGCAGTCGGTTAAATATATATGAAAACGTGTTTTACTCAAGACTAGCGGGACCTGCGGCTTCGCTCGCGCTTAAAATTACAAAAAATATTTTTGTTTTTATGCTATATCTCACAACGTACCAACGATTGATTTCCCACTTAGTTTAATTATATTTTACTACTGCTCTATCGCCGTTAGATGCTAGCATAGAATATCACCACCCCATTTCTGGCCGAGGGTGTTTAAAAGGCGACTAAGACATAAACAACGGAGGATGGGTGGCAGCATTTTCTAGTACAATTTTTCAAGTACAACTAAATGCAATCGTCAATGACGACTCGACCTGGCATCACTGAACATGCGCACACGAAGCTAAATTCCTTAAAATTAGTATGATGAGGTGAAATCTATGTATGAGGACATTAGTAGAACCATACATAGCTCCAAAACCGACATTACGTCATGGGAGACTCCAAAATGAAACTAGACAAACGAGAAGGCGACGACCTGAAAGCGGGGCAAATTGGAATTTCAAATTTAGATGTGGAAACCATCGGGGGTATTATTATTATTATTTGCATTTTTGGGTATGGTGCCGAGGTCGGCCCTAGCTACGTCGACCAGTGATGTCCATCGTAGCTCCCTTTAAGTGTATTTACAGTTCTCTGCTTAGTCCTGTTGCCTCCAGGAACTTCCAGATTTTCTGAGCAGAGAGCTTCTGTATCTCCTCAGGTAGCATGATATGCTGCCCTAGATAGATACTTCTGCGGTGCATGAGTGGTCCGCACGAGCAGAGGATGTGCATAGCAGATTCCTCTGACTCATGGCATAGTCTGCACATAGCGGACTGACTGAGGCCTAGGGTAAACATTTGTTTATTGAGTTTGCAGTGGCCCGTGAGTATTCTGGTTACTGCACTAGTTTTATACTTTTTGAGTTGAAGCAACTCTGTTGTAAAGTTTTTGCAATATCCTTTAATTAGCGCTTTGGAGTGAGTTTGTCCAGAAGTGGATTGCCACTCTTGAAGTGCTTTTAGATTGCAGTGGTTTTTGAGAATTGAATAGGCGTGTTGTTTAGCGATAATTTTCAAATTGAATTTGAATTTGAATTTGAATACCACAAAATGGCTGGGGGCCGCATTGAGGGATATCAGCGCCCATTCTTGCCAAGGCATCAGCCTTTTCGTTCCCATCTATACCTGAGTGACCTGGAACCCATCTGAGGGTAACTCTGTTGGATGTACCCAGGACATTCAGATTGTCCATGCAGTTCTTAACCAACTTTGAGTTGGTTTCAAGAGAATCTATAGCCAACAATGCTGCTTGGCTATCTGAGTTGATGTAGATGTTTTGGTTTCTAAGCTTTCTCTCCAGGATGACTTCAGCACATTTGTTGATGGCGAAGACTTCTGCTTGAAAGATGGTAGCCTCCTTGCCTAGATTGACACTTATATCAAGTCTAGGCTTGAGGCCATAGATACCGCATCCTACGTCAGATCCTTTCTTGGATCCATCTGTAAACCATACATGACTGCCCTTCTTATAAGACTCTTGGCCGTTTAGCCACATGTCGCGGTTGGGAAGTTCTATTTTGTATAGTTTCTTAAAGTTGAACTCTGTGTTCATGCCATCTGTCAGCATTTTTAGAGTGTTATGTTCGAATGTCGACTCTTTGAGTTTGTTCATGTATTGCGATTGCATCTTTACATTCGATTGTGTACAGAGCCTGTAGAGGCAAGATTTCGCTTCTTTTTGCACGTGGAGGTGGGTATTTACTAGCACATTTTATGGAAGGTAGAAGAAAAGGAGGGACTCTTAGAAAAGGATGTACTCCTTTTTCAAGTTACGAAACCACAGGAAGTGGACGTGGATAAGCCCTGATGGTACAATTAAAATTAGACTTCATTATGTAGATGAAGGAAGAAAATATTCAGTAACTAGTGACATACCTCGCTTCGTTCGGGTTCTTCCCTAGATATCCCTAGGTATACCCAGGTCCCTAGGTATTTTTTACAAACTTTGATTTTTTTTTTGCTTATTATTAAACTGTCAGATATCAGTTGGGGCCCCCCGGGTTCATCTAACCCTTGCCTGGTACGTTCAAAGGTGCCCATAGCCACCTTCTTTTTCTCTTCGCAGCCCATATACGTCCACTGCTGGACATAGGCCTCCCTCAAAGATCCCCACGACAAACGGTCTTGCGCCCTCCGTATCCATTGGGGTCCAGCGACTTTAACTAAGTCGTCGGTCCACCTTGGAGGAGGCCTGCCCACGCTTCGCTTTCAGGTTCGTGGCGGCCACTCTAGAACTTTGCGTCCCCATCGACCATCCGTTGTACGAGCAATGTGCCCCGCCCATTGCCACTTGAGCTTGGATATTCGGTGGGCTATGTCGGTGACATTGGTTTTTCTGCGTATCTACTTGTTTCTAATACGATTACGCAGGGAAACTCCGAGCATAGCCCTCTCCATTGCTCTCTTTTTGGCCTTGAGCTTTCTTATGAGGCCCATCGTGAGCGGCCACGTTTCTGTGCCGTATGTCATCACTGGCAACACACGTCCAAGGTATACATACAACCCTATTACCATACCTCATCAACAACTTCAAGCAACATAGAGTCACTGATAGAAACTGGAGTGGTTGAAACATGGACATTTGACATAATTTTCGTTTTTAAAATGTTTATTTGAGACCAACTCGCTCGGGGACTTTATTGAGGTCATTTAGCATAATACTGAGGTCCTCCACGGTCTCAGCCATGACCAGCTATATATCGTCGGCAAATCGGAATTGAGTGATGTACTCGGCGTTGATATTGATTCCGAGTCTGTTTCAGTCCAGGACCTTGAAGACATCTTCCAATGCAGCCGTAAACAATTTCGGCGAGATGACATCGCCCTAATGTTCTCCTTGCTGCAATTGGATGGTTCTAGAGTTCCGATCCTGAAGTCGGACTGAAATAAGGGCGTTTTCAAATAGACACTTCAACACTTCGATATACCAGTGGTCCATCTGCCACCGTTGGAGAGACTGCAGCACAGCCCAGGTCTCTATCTAATCGAAGGCTTTTTTGTAGTCCACAAACGCCAAGCAAAGAGGCAAGGTTACATCCCTCGGTCTTTACCGACCGAGAGATACCGGTATAATACCGCAGCGTATGTGTGTGGTCTACGGTACTGAAGCCTTTACGGAAGCCAGCCTTTTCGGGAGGCTGGAAGTCGTAAACCTGCTATCTAGACGGTTCGTGATGACTCTCGAAAACAGCTTGTAGACATGGCTAAGAAGCACTATGGGAAGTTCTTTAGCAAGGTATAATCGCGTTTTTTAAAGTACAGTACCATAGCGCTTCTGCTCCATGCTCGTGGGGCCGTACTTTGGAATATGACAGAATTAAATAGCTTCTGAATGGCCTCAAGGATCGGTTTTCCACTCGCCTTCAGAAACTCTGTCATAATTCCATCTGCACACGCTGCTTTGTTGTTTTTGAGCTGTGTGAGAGCCATCCTAATCTCGCTCAGGCTAACATCCGAGATTTCTCCGGTATAGTGTCAGGTAAGTCCGGTCCAGACTGATGGGTTGTCGCGTTGATGCAAATTGCTGTCCATAAAATCTTTCGATCTCGCCCATAAGCTCAGGATTAGATGAAACGATCTTACTGTCGTTACGAGCCGGCTTTATCCAATAGACAGATCGCTCGTTAAAAATTTTGGAGCCTTTGTTTCGCTCTATAGCGTCCATAATACTCACAGTATTAAAAGTGCGAAGGTCACGTATTAGGGAATTTTTTATTTTTTTTTATACTATATAAGTGCTTGACTACGTTCCGCCTGATGGTAAGTGGTATCGCAGTCATAGATGGTAAGTCGCACTAATTCAGTAGCCACCTATTCACTCTAGCCTTGAAGGCACATAATGTATTAATCGGACGGAAACACTGACGCAGGCAGGTTGTTCCGATCCTTAGCCGCACGTATAATAAATGACGTAGCGAATCGCTTCGTCCGGACGGATGGAATGTCTACGACATAACGATGGAGACTAGCAGATCGGGTCGCCGGATAATAGAAAGGGATAGGGGAATTAGGTCGTGTAGTTCCTGCGCACACTCACCGAAATGCAACCTATAGAGTACACAAGCAAGCAAGCAAGGGCTGGCAACACTATGTCGGTTATCGAGGCTTTGTAAGTTGGCTTTTACCAGCGTAGGGTTACCACTAAGCCTCTGCGCACGCATCTCAATCGAGTTCAAGGCCGACAGATGGCATTCCGCAGCACCAGCTTAAATGTGACTACAGTGACTACATGAAATACACGCAAGACCGTACTTGAGCTTTATATAAATTAATAAGCTGTCCCGGTGTGAAAAACTGACAGACCTTTGCGAGGATGCCAACTTTCCTCGCTGCTACAATAGCCTTAGACTCGATGAACCGCCCGTAGTTCATGTTGGGGGTAATGTCCATCCCCAGTACCTGCAGACGGTCAGTGTATTCCAGAGGCATATGTCGGAAAGTAGGAGTCAAGGTTAAAGGACTCCTTTTTGTGGTGAACAGGCACGCCTATGTTTTGGTGGCGTTGAAACTCACAAGAATGGTATCGCCTCAAGTGGAGACTGCCCTGAGTGTGTGATAAAACCGCTTTACCATGGCCTCTCTTTCGGACTGAATTTGATCTCTACTGGCCCGAGGATATCTCTCTTCAACAGTGCTGTCGTCTGCGTACCCAAAAGTAAAGTGGCAGAGAGAACAGGTCCCTGAGGAACTCCAGAGTTGGTCTTTAAGAGTTGTGATGAACAACCCTCAACCACAACTATGAGTGATCGGTCGCTCAGGAAAACTTTAATCCAGCCAATCAGGTCAGGAGATATGTTATATGCTGAAAGCTTGCTTATAAGGTTAGCGTGCCAGACCCTGTCATAGGCCTTTGAGACATCAAGAGAAACGGCAATCGCCTCCCCGCCTCGCTCAAAAGCGTCGCCAAAAGTGTGAGTGGCATACACTAGAAGGTCCCAAGTCGACCGATTCCAACGAAACCCATATTGTCGATCACTGAGGAGATCGTTCTGTTCTAGGTATGCCATAAGACGAGTGTTCAATAACGCCACATAATCTTGCAGAGTATGGAGGTGATTGAGATCGGACGATAATTGGCAGCATCGGCACGGCTACCTTACTTGGGCACTGGTTGCACGTTGGCAAGCTTCCAGGATTTTGATACTATACCAGTCTTAAGAGAAATGCGGTATAGACGTGTCAGTATCGGAGACAACTCGGGAGCACATGTTTTAAGCACTATCGCTGGTATACCATCAGGACCACTGGCTTTATTCACATCTAGACGACACAATACTCTCTTTACCTCATTATCAGTTGGATGGAGATTTCAGCCATTGAGAATACGCAGTGAGATAGATGTGGTGGAGTAGCATTGCCAGACAAATATGAATTTTGGGCAAAAAGAGAAGCAAGCACTTTACCGCATGAGCCAGGGATCCGTCAAATTTTACCAGCGGTGGCTATGAGGGTTGTCAGATGTTCGTCTCGACTCTCGACCGCTTTGGCAAGGGACCAAAAAGCTCTGCTGCTAGATGGTTGGGCAGAGAGCTTTGCGTCATTATGTGTAATTCGGTCAAGACGAGCCTTCTTTAATGTGTTTTGTAGGACTTGGTGGCTAAGTTAAAGGCTCTCTTCTTGAATCTCACATCCGGAGCTTTGAGGTCTTGAGCGTCAACCCAGGCAAGGTAAGCTTATGCTTTTCAGCAAAGGTGCATTCGGAATTAAACCATGGGCGAGCTTTGCCACCAACGGATACATCGGTGCATGGGATAAAGTATTCCATCACTTGTACCACATCAGTTATAACAACCGCACATTTAGACGGATCGGGAGAAAAGAAGCAGACCTGCCGCCAAGGAAAGGATGCAAAAAAGAGTCGCATCTCATCCCAATCTGCTGACTTGTGTGGCCATACTCGTCTAACACCAATAGAGTCGTTAAATGGTGGATAAAAAGACATACAGTTTACACCAGACAGTTGTCAGAGCTACCCAATGGGGATGAAACCTGGATGTTATATCTGTCTGGATCAGTTGTCAGCAGAAAGTCCAGACAATTAGCTGTGTGGCCGTCTACATCGACTACCTTTGTTGCTTGCTCAATCAACTGGGAGAGTCCAAGTGACACCGCATACTTCCACGCTTCTCATGGTCCGTCTTCTGGTATGGGAACAGCCAATCTTCATGATGGGCGTTAAAGTCCCCCAGAAAGACACGCTGCGCAGTGGGGCACCGTTGTATAGCCATATCAGCTTTCCTCACTGAGATGTTCAAGCAATCGAGTTGTCTCCTAGTCACCTGTGTGCAATTGGTAGACACAGGAATACAGGATCTTTTCGATTCCTGTAACTACGATTACCCAAATCGTAGAGAATATGGGGTCTTTAAGATGGCGGAGACGCTGGAAACAGCGGTTTCGCACCTACAAATAGACTCCGGCCCATGAGTTGAAATTATATTCCAACGTATAGCCGGGTTAGTCCACGTACGCAGCGCTTATTGGACATTGAATGTCTACGTCTGTGTCTACTTCAAAAAGAGCATCGAATCGACTTCGAAATCTGTTTATTAAGTTGCCGGTATTTTATATTTCGACGCGTCATCCGACGACTGCAAAACCATCTCTCTCCTTTCCTTCATGAGCTCGAGGGTAGGATCAGATATCTTTTTGGGTCTATTTTAAGAAGAGCATCATGTATTTAGACGCAATTGATTGGTCAGCTTCTACAAACCCATCATTATAGGAGTTCACTTCGCTATCTAGGCAATCGAAATCGAAACGGTTTTGGAATTCTAACTGAAAGCTCTCTTACTTTTTGGATTTATTGTGGAGCCTTTCACTGATATTCAATTCGCCCCTCACAAGCTGGTGATCGCTTCCGGTTTTAAACGCACTGATCACAGAGACATCATTGAATATTTGCTTTTTCGTTGACATGATGAAGTCTATCTTATCATCATCAGGCTCATCTAAGTCCACTTTCTGTGGTTTCATTTTTTGAAAAAGGAGTTCATTATTCAGAGTCCCTCCTTCTCCATAAAACGCGCAAGTAGATGTCCCCGATGGTTTCGACAACCAAATCCAAATTGACACACTGTCAGCTCATCGCCTTCTCGCTTGCCTAGTTTCGCATTGAAGTCTCCCAAGACAACGGTAAGGTGGGTTTTAGAGCTATACATGGCTCTACTAATGTCCTCATATATAGACTCCACCTCCTTATCAGGATATATCGAGGTCGGTGCGTACACTTGAATTAGTTTTAAGGAATAACGTTTTGTTATTCGCAGAACAAGGTACGAGACCCTGGTCGGCATGCTCCCGATATTTACCACATTGTTCAAGTGAAACTGGTGGGCGGTAAACCCGACGCCACCTTGGGACTGTTGGTCGTCCTCCCGGAAATAAAGCAGGTTACCAGATTTGAGTGCTATCGAGTTCTTTCCCTTTCTTCGAACCTCCGATTATCACATAATATCCCATCGTATCCTACTCAATTTTTCCTCGAGTTCAAAAACAAGTCTTCCTCGATTTCAGAAATTTATCCATCGGTTCGCAGTGTGCGCGTGCTTAGTGTTGCCAGGTCAGTCGTCGTTTATGGTAGCCCGACCGCACCCGGAGATTCTTCGTACCCTACCGTTATCTAGGCCGCTGCCATGACCAGGAATAGTAAGGCTGCCGGGTACTGGGGGCCGGTATTGTTTGTTAGTCATTTTGAGGGGATTTGCCATAATCGCCACGCTTGGCATGCGGGCTTGGCATCCAGTGCTAGTTAGTGCCTTTTGCGAAAAGCAGGAATCCTATGAGGCTTGGATTGTTGGCCGCGCAGCCAAGGATCCTAACGTAGTCTATCTCAAAAAGAAATTTAATGCTGCGTCTAGATCCGGCAAAACGTTAATGGTCAGGTCAAGAGACAAACATATAGGCGAGAAACTTCTAAGCTTGCCATTTGGATCACGAGCTTTTTGAACTCTCGCTAAAACCGAGGAAGGAAATTTCTGTCGATTATCTCTACCAACTTTGCGCAAACAGGGTAGAACACGGGCACATTCTGGAAAGGAGAAAACAGATTATATGTTCTCTTTTTGCATCGAATTCAAATCTTGATGACGCTGGATTGCCAGTCCCTACCATTTTACAGTGCAATTACACCATGCCAGAAAACATTTCAGATACGTAGAAGAACCTAGGTCACTGGTATAGTCTATCAAACAGGCAAGCTCAAGTGGCAGTAGGCGGGGCACATAGTTCGCAGACGATTTGAGACGATTGGAGACGCAAAGTTTTCGAGTGGCCGCCACTTACTGAAAGGCGAAGCGTGGGCAGGATGTCACAAGATCAGTTGTCATGAAAATCTTTGGGGAAGTCCTATGTCCAGCAGTCGACGTATTTGGGCTGAAACGAACTACTCTATAGAACCAGTTACTGTGCATTCCTGTGATAGTATTTTTTTTGTTTCATTTCTGTAGTAAAGGATATCCTAAATACGGTCCCTAGTAAGACTCTATTACTGCACAAAGTTTAGTTTGGTTCAGTACTTTTTGTGTAAACGCATGGACGCGCGATTCGCTAAGTTATTGTTTTTTATGCTTACTGATAAAAATAGGTATTGCAAGTGTAAGTTAGAAGGTAGATTTTGATATAGGCTTTTCTGTAGGTCTATTTAAGACTCAAATTTCCTTCGACTTTGATTTGACGTATATCTTAAGATTTAGCCACCGCTAGCTTTCCAGGACTAGACCAATTATTTTGTTTTCCAGTGAAAATTAAACATTTTCTGCAATATAAAGAATCCCAAGTCATCACGAGTAATAAGTTATCACTACACAAAATTTGATTAAAATCAGTCCTGTACTTTTTAGGGTAAACGATAACATATAAACAGACAAAAATTATAATAATTGTTGTTTTAGGGTTTTATTCATTCAATACACATTACGTTAGTCATGTTCTTAAAAATATTTCATGTACAGATTTTTTAAATTACAGTTTGATTATATGTATAGAATTTATCGACAATCGACATACAATACTTATCAGGCATAATCCCAACACTAAATTTAAAGAAAAAGCTACAATAACCCCTCTTTGACCAAAAAAAGTATTTTTAACAGAAACTAGCTTTCCTACATAGATAAAGTGCTCAAATCATTTTCTTCAATGCCTTTTTTATCATAATCAGTGATTCCAAGCATCATATCTCTATAAGTTTAGAAATTAAGAATGATAGTTACAATAACCCCCGATACGGGGCTATTGTGTCTAAAATCAGTCCTTGGAATTCATACCAAATTTAACAAGAATATACTCGGTGTTTTCTTATACAATTAAGTGAAAATAAATCTTAAGGATATGACAATTTAAGATATTTAAGCAATTTTCCCGTAAACTATTCAGTAGCAGAAATACAGCTTCTTCAACCTACCCTAGTCGAAAAAATTGCACTTTTTAGACGCAATAGCCCCGGTTCACTATATATATATACTGTACATTTACGAAAAACACATATTTTTACCATTTTTTTCTGTCTGTCTACCTAATTTTGAAACGGATAGACAGATTTTGACATGACTCTCACTGGCAGATAGCGAAAATCATAACACTTTCCATGATTTACGCGAATATTTGATAATTTACATTAAACTTTCTTTTTGGATTTTATGTAAACTTACCAACAAAACTTCGGACAACAAATTTCAAAGTAATTTATTTAATAACAAAATTAAAAAATGAAGGGTACAGGGGCAAAACAAGGAATGTCATATAAAATTTAAAAAGTTTGAAAAGTATGTGAACACATAGATTTTGCCACGTGTTATAGATTGCAATCTTAATTAAAATAATAATAATTTTGTGATATTCCTTGTTTTGCTCTTGTACCCTTCAAATGATGTTTTATTTAATAACAATAATAATAATTATTATTATTAGCTTAAATTAAAACACATTTCATAGAAACAACAAATTAGTCGAAGTAGAGCTAAATGTATAGAATGAGCTACTTCGATGCATAAAATGGTCCAGGTAATTTGAATCGGAAATAAAGTTTCTTTACTCACACTATATTACGAGTATTTGCAATATAATAAGTTTGCAATAAAATATATGATTTAATTATTGAATTTTTTTAATGTACTTTTGTCTCTTTCCCAAATTTGGCAATTTATCATTAAATGTCTTTAATTTTGATTATAAGTTGTCAACTGCTTTGGCTATTCATAAGAATACTTCTTTATTTTTATGTAAAAGAAAAACCATATTAGATAAGCATTTCTACTATTAGTATAATTTCTAGTAGAGAGCGAGCTTAACTCAGGCATTAATTGCAAGCAGTTCTTAAAGAAGTTCTAAGTTATTAATTAGTTTGAATTTACAAGCGCTGTATTTTTTTCATATCCATTTTCATTTCCTCTCTTACATTTTAACCCGAGCAAATTATGTAATGGAGATAAAAATCGTCAAAGGAAAAATTCGGAAATTTAAAAAAGTCAGCCTTCTTTGTGATCTAGTTACGCGTAACATTCCTTTGCTTTTTATTTTAACCATAAACGAAACAATACTTATAAAATAAAAAGGTTATTAATTTTAAGATTGTCATTTCAATATTAGAAAGTCTTTGTCACTATCACATTTTTTTGTATACATAATTTTTTAAACGGTAACGTGCAGGTCATTACGACTCAATATATATATATATATATATATATATATATATATATATATATATATATATATATATATATATATATATATATATATATATATATATATATATATATATATATATATATATATATATATATATATAGACTTATCCAAATACATATGTAATAGCGAAATTCAGTGACCTAAAACTTTTAATTCTTATATATTATACATTACAATGTTAGGTCTGTACATCTTATTATATACAAAAGCACATTGCGAAAACAATTTCAGCATTAAGAAAATCTCTGCTTCAGCCACAAAACCATTAAGGCCTTGCGACAGACAATGCAGGGGCCATTTAAGACGTCGTCCATACATCCTTAAATGTAGAAATTCTGAACGGGAAAGCCTTTAGTTCTGTAACTGTTGTGTTCTTGTTGGAGAAACTTTGAGCTTAGATAAGATGGAATGTGATATAAAGTGTTTTTGGAACAAAAGTGAGCTTTCTATTTAATTTATTACTTTAACATATTATTTGTTTTAATATTATAAATATGAGGGGTTTGTTTTTTGTTTGTGTGATAGCGCTAATCTGTGGAAATACAAAGAATTTAGCTATTTTATACACTACTAGAGGCTTGAATTTGTTAATGTCTATAAATAAATAATAAATAAATATGTTGGGACATTGTAACACATAGCGGCATCTCGTTCCGTGGTAAGCTACGAGGCTTGTGTTACGGATACCAGTTAGTAGATACACTAAATGATAATGATGATGATGACGGGACTCGAACTCAAACAAATACATACAAGCTTTAATTAAAATATAACAATAGTGCGATATAGGACATGGGAGATTTATCAGATAATTTTTAATTTATTAGCCTAAAAATAATAAGTGCTATCCGTATATAATTTTGACGGACGCGTGTACGCACAATAAAATTTTAATTACGAATTATTAATGTGGGTCATTTTCTACTACCAACGTTACTTAACTTACATTATTTTTATTTGATTTGCAAAAACTAAAAGTAAATTGTGCTGTTTTTTCCAGATTGAACTACATCTTCTGTGGGTTATCAGTCCGATGGTGGCACGCTTGCAACATAGTGCTGCACGCCGCGTGCTGCGCGCTCGTCGCGCGGGCGGGTGCGGTCGTCGCGCGACTGCAGAGACCCTTCGCAGCTCTAGCGGCGTTACTGTTTGCCGTCCATCCAGTGCATACTGAAGCGGTAAGTTGTAGTAATTGATTAAGTGTACAACTTGTTGGAATTTTTTTATGTATTTTATTTTAGTTGCCAACGTTTCGAATGTCTTACAACATGATTTAGAAAGATTGAATCTCGAATCAAAATAATTTCGCGAAAATATCCAAAATGATACTTTTATTTACAATTTTAAATAAACGAATATAGGAAAGTAAGTAGGATGCCTCAACATTAATAAAAAAATACTTCCATAGCATTATGTGTATGAGTTGAGATGTAAACTACTCTAGATTGTAGAATGACATTGTGATTGCAAAAAGTAATAAAATTACGAATTACTTAACACAAATAGATATAAGCATTTACTTCTTATATAATATTATTCTTTATTTTACTTAAGTAGGTATAAAAAAAAATTTTGTTAATATTCTATCAATCAAGTATATAATATTTCAATTTCGTTGCAATTTTCTTTTAAATAAACTTTCTAAATATCACCGTTTATTATTTTTTTCTAATAATGAAGAAAACCTCAAAAATGTTGGGAAAAATATATATTTTATTTAGTATATTCTACCTTAAAAGTGATACATTCAATACTTTAACAAAACCTTAAATGTTTTCTAGAGACGAAGGCAAAGTTAAAGCCATGGTAGATATCCGCGTCACAGCGGGCTTTGCGGATGTAGGACGATTTAGGATTTAAAAATGAAATATACGGAGAGTGGATTTTTGAACAAGAATAACTGTTTGTATCTATTTCCCAGCAATATAAAGGATTCACTGGTCTCCTCTTCGCTTTCTTTTTACATTTCTACCCAAAAAAAATGTATAAACCGGCTCTTAAAATATGAATTTTGCTAAAAATTATAATTTGATATAGGTGAGGTTAATAAAGTAACTATCCATAATCTACAAAATATACCTTTAATATAATCAAATTAATGATATTTAATTAATTATCTCAAAATGATAAATGGAAAATAATTATGAAAAATCGTTTCGTTTCTCTGGAAATGACACATTTTCTCAGTATAGGTACGAATATACAAAAAATTCTCAACAGTACATTATATCAAAAGCGACCTCAAATAATATTACCTCTTCATAAAATATGCAAGCGAAATGCACATTACGGGACAGGAATGTCATATCTAAGCAATTTCGAAATGGAAAAATACGGTATACGGATACCTCGCAGTACTTTGGAGCCAAGGAACCAAACGACTGAATTATTCATATTGTACGAATATTGTGAATCCTAGGAAATTGTTGGTGGACTAATCATACAAAGATGCTGAACGTATACGTTGTGAATAACTTATTTTGTGACCTATTTTCTGTAAAATACTTATTTTACTATTCCTATTCGTATTTTAGTTTATTTTGGGTGAAAAAGTTCAAAAATATTAGTTAGATCAAATTTTTGCACCGATCATAAGATAAATCATGTTAAAAGTACTACGATTCTTAAGCTATGCAACAAGTCATTCGAAATGGGCTTTGCGAAATAAAGGCTGGTCATATCATTTTTGATTTCATAATAATATTATAAATGTGAAATTAGCTTTATTAAAAATACTCATTGTTTTTGCTTGCTTTTGTTGCTTCTTCATCTAGTAACATAATATAATATTATGTTTTGTACACATCTTCTAGGCAGAGAGCTTATATCAACGTACACACGACAACAGTAGGCAGGGTTTAGTCTATACTCTATAGCATAGATATATAACACCTAGATGGAGTGTAGGTGGAGTGTGCGAATTGTAACCACTTTTTTTGGCTAGATTTCGAGATATGGCTAGATACGTTTCCCGTCGTGTCAATGTTAATTGTCAAGTTACACAACTACATACGTACAACTTGGGTTGCAATTACGTGACACTTACGCACACATTCATACTAATGCTACTACAATAATGAGCGGAATTATGTATGAAACTATCAGTCTAGGTATTATTAGTCTAAGCTCTATAGTGTCTTTTTTTATTGTTTGTCCTTCTTCCACACCGTTTTGGCGTTATTTTTTATGTCCAATATGTTTTTTGGAGGCTTGAGAGTGAACTCGACTACTGATTGCTGCGGAAGATTATTTAACTTCCGCGAAAAAACACGTTCTTATATAACCCACAACAACTTATCATACCTATGTGTATATTATATAGTCTACCTATTCCATAATACCCGTTTAAACGTACCTAGGAACCAGAGCGAATCGAGGATAACTCACTTGTTAATCTATACATATAAAAAAATTCAAATGTAGTTGAATCTGTACATTTAATATTTTATGGAAATTCTAATTTGAATAGTCATTGCAATACAGAGGCCAAATCTATAGTTTTTACAATTTTTGTCTGTCTGTCTGTTTGTCTGTGACCGCATCACGAGTAACCACTAGACGGATTTTGACGAAATTTGTTGTGGTAATAGCTGGTTATTCGGTTCAATATATAGGATAGTTTTTACTGCGAGAAAATATCTAATTTCTGAAAAATCTTTATATCCCTCAAACGTAATTACGAAACAAAAACTACGTTCACAAACTACTAGTATATTCTATCAACAGAAGTTTCCTTGAAGTGGACAGTAACGAGCATGTCTTCTCGTAACGAATGAGAAAGTGCTTGTTTTACTGCTTGCACAATTTGTACGAATTTTATGTACACTGTGTCACCTGGCACTAGTCGACTTAGATCATAGTGATATTTTTGTCGGGTGCGATATCTTAATATATAATAAAGCACTTTTGTGCGTGTGTATGTAATTGAACTCCTCCTCAACGGCAGGGCTGATTTTGATGAAATGTTTTGTGTGTGCTCAAGTAGATTCGAGAATGATTTAGATTCACAATTCAGTCCACAAGAGATATTGAAGTGCACAAATGTATCCACAGCACATGTACGTGTTGCTCTATGATGGATTATTATAGGTCTGATAGAAGAGATTGCTCGTTTACTTCATTGTCTTAAAAATACATCGTATTTTATTTTGGAAATTAAACTTTAAGCTTCTAATTATTTTTTTATTAATAACATAGAACTTCCATTTAAAGCTTTTATGACCTCGGAAGCTAGAAGAGCTTTTAAAATACCTAATGTCAAAATTCCAAACATTCTGACATACGTCGAGAATAAAGTTCGCAACCGCTCAACTTCGCAAAATAATAAATGAGTTCATATTTCAACCCTAAAAATTCTTTCGCCTCAAAATATCGCTTTGAAAATTATCTCGTTTATGATCAGTTAATTTTTTATAATAGCATTTTGTTTAACAGAAAAGAAATGTAAATTTCTTTTACAATTATGATGTTAACCATCGTTGGTATTTACTTTACGCTATTAATTTTAATTTAACTTTAAAGTGACATGCAAACAAAGCCTCGTCAGAATAGCCTATGAGCTAATCCAGGTAATATGACTATCTGTTTACTAGTCTCTCCGACGTGAAGTAATGTCCTCCCGGCCGATTCCGGTCACGGCGGCCAATCTCATTGAGACTAGCCAACGGCGTGGGAGATACTATAGTGCACAAGTGCACTCTCTATTTCTCTCTGACCGACGCGAATACGACCGCGCTGTGGTCGAAATTCGACCATAATTTATAACGAATATATCATATATTGTAATAAATGAATTTATTACGGTTATGTTTTACATTCCATGTGTCAAATACATGGTAATGTGTCATCATCATCATCAGTGTGTGTAATGTTTTTTTTATTGACTTAAAGTATTTTTATGCATTATTGGCATTCTGCACTCTTTCTTTATATAAACTATTAGCGACTCACCCTCGCTTCGCTCGGGTCCGTCCCTAGCTTGTACCCCCTTTAGCATACAATTTTTACAAACTTTGAATGTCTTACTCATTTATATCTAATCAAAATAAAAAAAAATAAAAAAAATATATCTAAAAAAACAAAAATCAAAAAATTTATTATTTAGATAATAAATTTCAAGCTTCTAGCTTTAAAAATGACGTAATTTCCACACAAACTTTCATCCCCTATTTCAAACACTTACAGCCATTTTTTTGCCTTTAGAAGTAGCCTATGTCCTTTCTCAGGCTCCAGACTCTCTGTGCACCAAACATTAAAATCGGTCCAGTAGCTTTTGAGTTTATTCGTTACATACAAAAACACAAAAATACAAATCTTTCCTCTCTATAATATTAGTATAGAAGTATAGATAAGTGTGCGAAATTTTACACTCCTCCATCCGCGCAATTTTCGTAAAAATGGGAACAAAGTCATTGCTTCACGTATTGATATATAGATAAAGAATACATCACTAGCAATCACATAAAGAAAACAACTGTAAATATAAACTGCACTAACAAACTGACAAGTCACAAGGTGTTTATATTAGTACATAGCGCTGGTCGTTAACAGCGACGTGTGCATCAGATGCTCGTTATGCGATGTCCCTCACAGTTTCTATTTTCATACACAAGTGTGTTGCTAAACATTATATAACAGGAAGATAAAACGATGTTAGAATATCCTTATTTTTTTGACCGTCTTTTAAAAAGAAAAGGTACTTTTTGTTCTTCTAATATAAAAAAAATCGTGTCACAATGTTTGTTATTGAACTGCTCCTAAACAGCTTGACCGGATTTTTATGATGTTTTTGTGTATATTTGGAAGGTCTGAGAATAGGTCGTAGGCTAATTTTTATACCCTTTGGTGATAAGGTTCTCCAGATATTAAATTTTTTTTTGAACTCATTTTTATTTTTCACTTTTTTGTGATTTTACGTCAAAAAATTCTTATAACACTAAATTTTCATCTTTCGGGCGCAGGCGCAGGAATTGCTAGTAATTTAATAGTTTTTTTTTGTTATATTAGCATAAAATGTTTTCGCTTCGCCAGGGCACGTATGTATGGAGTCGTACAGATCTATCAATTTTTTATCGAAAGCCAACGTCCACTCATTAGCGTAAAGGTAATCAGTATTCAATCATACAAATTTTCATATTTATAATTGTATTGGTGAT
This sequence comes from Boloria euphrosyne, assembly GCA_951802675.2. Taxonomy (NCBI): domain Eukaryota; kingdom Metazoa; phylum Arthropoda; class Insecta; order Lepidoptera; family Nymphalidae; genus Boloria; species Boloria euphrosyne. Next base: position 691,030 of record OX637875.1, on the reverse strand, counting down.
TCACTATCAATTCTCTTCTATACGTTTTAACAGTAAGTATGGGCGAAATCCCATCCTTTTCTATACCAAACTTTATCAAAGAAGTTTAGGGGCACGTAACAGAAAAATAGGTACTTACGCATAATTAGTATTTTAATATATTTTTTTTAGCTTATTTACTAAATTAAAGTGTTTTTTTATATCATAGTTGTTACATGAAATTTCTTTTTCATATTTTTTCGACATAGTGACTCGAAATTTGAGATTGGTTTCGCACCTGGAATCGGAAATCTATAAAAACCTGCATCGAACAAAGTTGTGTTTTAATAATATAGTCTTGTAAAGTTGACGAGAACAAGATGACAAAGTTTTGAACGGGGTCGGAGTTGTAAACCTAGTTATACCGTTTCGTAGCCCGCGGTCGTGCCTACGCTGAATTAATATAACTCTTAAAGTATAGAATATAAGGCCTACATTCTAATAAAGCAAATAAAATACACGATGTACTACATTACATTAGATAATTTCAATTCTATTTTGTATATTTTTCGCAACCTTATTAAATGTAACGTAACTTGACCCACTTTTTAAGCTTAGATGGAACTTGGAAATAATTAGTATAGTAATTCTTTCACACAAAATGTACTCTAATTATAATAATGGTGGTATATTCCTTATGTGACAGTGGTAGCCCAATGGTAACGCGCTCGCTTGGATAACCGAGTGATGCGGGTTTGAATCCGGGTCTCGCACCTCTGATATTTTCTTGTGTGAATCTTTTCCATCATGAATACCACTGGTCTTACAGTGAAGAAAAACATCGTGGACTATGGCCTGATCCTCCTTAGTTTTTATATCAGTTGTTAGATTTCTCATTCATAAGATAATTAGGTATCATCATAATAATACACCACACCAAAATATAATATCAAATATCATTTTACCAAAATCATACCAAATGTCATGAAAATCTGTCCAGTGGTTTGCTCGTGATGCATTCTCAGACAGACAGATAAAAATTTTAAATACTACACATTCAACTTCTATATCGATAATAGTGACTTTTTCAATAACATTTTCCAAAAAATATTTATTGTATAGATTCGACGGGTAGAATTTCAATTAACGTACTCGTATACATCTCACAAAACCAAAACAAACTATCGCATGATCGTATGATAGCAAGCAAGTAAGTGATATGATTCTTCGTCTCATAACCTTTAAAAATAAACACCTCCAGTTAGGAACAACGCAAAGTGTACGAGGAACTTTAGTTCTAGGAATTTCCTGCCAAATGTACGGTAAAGTAGTCTTTAAATCATATGCTAAGATCATATAACACGTACCATACAAAGCAAGATTTAATGCTCGTGTGGAGTCAAAGTTTTAACTGCTTTAGGTCTTGCCAAGTGAAATAAGCATGAAATATGTATTAAGATTCAAATTATTCTTTACGTTTTATGACTAATGTTTGCTCGTAACTCTACTTGTACTATTGATAATATAAATTAAATTACCTTTTTTAATTAATGTGATTCTAACTAGTATTGTTCTAATCAGTTTTTTCCTTCCTAGATAGGAATTAGATGTAATTTGTGTGAAACTTGCTTTTCTATCTCTAAGCGTGTCTCTTCTCTCGTAAGCGAACTTTTATTTAAGCTTTTAATTCTAATTCTTAGACGTGAGAAATCTTAATATATCATTTTTTTCATAATATATACTTTTAAAATTATTTCTATTCGTTGTCGATTTCAGAATGTCATTCCAAGTCCCAATAAATATGTTAGACAGATGGATTATTGAAAACCGCCCATTTAGTAGAAATATACGAAAATCAGTCAGACTCAATTCCGGCAAAGAATTACTCAAACAATCGATAACAGAACAGTTCTTTTGTAGTAAAAGAGAAATAACACAAAAGAGAATCTTCAAATTCCAAGCTACCGTAGATCCAATAACAAGTCTTGATAAATTCTGTACACGGCGCGTTTAATTTGCGGACGTTATTCTAAGAGATGTACAAACAGCATTTACTCAGTGGAAATGCAAAATGGCGCGGTGTTTCTTTCTGAACGAGTCTGCTACGCGATTTATTTACTGTTTGAATTTAAATTGTTCCACTCGAGTGTTGCCTGGGCCTGCTTAGTGGGAGCACTTAGTAACGATTTCACTTTATATATAAGAAGTGTTTACTCGTGACTTCGCCTGTATAGAATTGTCATGTATAAGTAATTACCCCACTGCACCTTTATGAGATAAATGATTACAGTTTTCATTGAATATGCTATAAAATGCTAAAATAATTTTCAATTCGGACTGAACGTTTTGGTGAAAATTGCCATTATGTTTAATATAACAATGAAAATTACCTAATTAGTTATCATTCTGTTTGTATCGGCTATCTTTCATAAGGACTGGACAAATTTTGAAGGAACACTGACTGATGGCTTATGTTATACGAAGTAATTAAGGCTACTTTTATTTTAGGTAAAGAATTTTGCTAAAAATTAAAACGAACCTAGGCCAGGGACTCATCTAATCGAAGCGCGCTTAAAGTAAAATCACTACTGTTTTACTGTTAAATAAAGTAAAAGGTCATTTACACTTCTTTACCAGTTGCCGTTTCCTGACATCATATCTTTCAACAACCACTTAATACTAACTTTTATCTCCCAAATTCCAAGTCGTCGACTAAATGATACTCTGGTAAGTGATTTGCAATCAAGCTCGCGTGTCGTTGATACCGGCTTCCGCAAAGATTTATGTCTCGCTCCGTGCTTTATGTGGCCATAGATTATAGAATGAAATTATCTTGCAAAGAAAAAATACAATTTTATCTTCTAGAAAATAGCAGATATTTATTTAGAACACTCTGCTAAGGTATTGGTGAATTTTATGTTCTTAAAATATTTCTCTTCTTATTCTACGATCATTCTCACTATATGCAAGAGCTTTTTCTATGGTAATCACTACCAAGTGATTAAGAAAGCTTATTTATTTATGTAGCCCGCTGCTTCACGTTTCACCTGGACCGAAGGACATAAACGCCAAAAAATAATTCACATGATTAGATATGATTTATCGTAGAATTTAATTTTTAAGCTTTTGAAAGAGTAGAACCTTAACTGTTAATATTAAAGACGGCGGAACGAATGTTTGATTAAATATACATATTAAACCCTTTACCTGAAACGTTTCCTGAGGAAATTACTTTAGTAGTCATGTCATGTCAATTTTTCACTGACATCAATAACTACAAAGTTGTTATCAACTCTCTCACAAAGTACGTAGGTGTAAAAGTATGTAGATATAAAATTTTAAAACACGTCGTCTAAAAATGATTACACGAAGTGTCGTAAGATATTACTTTTAAGATATTTAACAATTTTAGTAAAATAGTAAACCCTGTTTATGTTTATGGCAAATGTCGTTAGTTGAAAACTCAGATGCAGCGGCAAATTTATGTGCTGGCTCGAGCTGGTTTATGTTGGAGCCTTACGGAAACTCGTGTTGCTTGTAAATGTATAATAAAACCTAATACATATATTACAGAGAACGCTAAGATAGCAAAAATAAAAAATATAACATCCTAGTGAAAATTTGTAGGTGCTTCTACTGTAAAATCTCAAAAAAATAAGTCGCACTTGAAATAGAGAGCTTACGACCAGGGTAAATAAATAGATCATTTTATTTATCTCCATCACGTCCACTCTTTCGTTCCATAGGAGCCGAGGGACTGATCCTAACTGGTTGAGTGCTAATAACAATTCATATTATTTCTCAGCAACACTAATGATGAAGATTTTACTAAGCATTCGCATTTTATTCAAAGTCTTTTACTAAAGTATATTCTACAAGAGTTACCATATTCGCAATCAAGTCGCGTATCGCCAATTTCGTCAGATTAGGTGGCCTCGGACAGATTTACTGAAGCGCGCAACTATGTCGGTGTAATCCACCTTTTCAGCACTGATTTCAAGTATTGAAATTGTAAGATATTTTAACGTTTAATATCTTTACAATTCAACGACTTTTTTTACATTACACTGTTATGGTTACCAAAGATCACGAGTACTTTCAAACATCCTATATACCAAGCTTATAGTGGAACAGGTAACTCAATTACGATACGAGTATATGATATGTCAATATTAAGTTCCAGTCTGAGTTTCATTTAAAAATACTTACTATGATCAGCTATGAATATGATCAAAGAAATGTAAGTTCGACAGATCACTAATCTTATATGCTAATTCTTATATCTTTATTACTGCGTTTATGATGCTATTGAACAAATAGCACAGAAATTCGTCCACCCAAAGCATTTAATGCAATCTCTGTTCATCTCAAGATCCGAAAAGCGGGATTAAAATGGAATGATATCTTTTAATTAAGTTATACAATAATTTGTTATAATATATTATCATGTTAGTACATTGACTTTTAAAACTAGATTTAAGTTATTTCTCACGGGACCAAAACGAATACACGTACCACCGACCACGTTATACTTTATTGACACTAAAGCTCGTCAAATGCTACTAAACAGAAAAAAACAAAAAACGTATCGAATAAAGGTACTGAACTGTTCGGCCTTTGTTTCTAAATGACACTTAGTATATTATTTAATACTGTATACAATATCAACAATATTATCTAAAACAAATCTTATTTTAGATTATTTCCTCAAGAACGAGAAACCCTTACATCACGCAATTATTGTTTACTTTTAAGTATTTATAACGAAAATAACATTAAATTTAATTACACGGAGGTATTAAGCACAATTTCGAAACACTTACCGAAGTATTTAAGTCAGAAGTGATGTTATTGTTATAGGTAATTCAACAGTTGCGTAGATTAACAATAAAACAGCTATAAACGCGAGGGTGGGCAATATCTTAGTGAAATATGGGGCCTGTTTGCAACTAATATTGGTACGAATGGTTTAGAATTCCTTTATTACGTATATTATATCGAAATATTCCCCTATTTTTTCCGCAGCGTAATGAAAATAATAGATTTTGCTGTTATATGTCGCTTGTTATATGAAACGTAGAGCCGTAGGCTCATTACGCATTAATAGGCTATTGTATAAAAATGACAATATATTGTATGAAATAAAAGGTTTATATTTTTATATGTGAAACGCCATTATTTTCCAAAAGAAGTCTACATAATATGATTAAGAAATAAAAAAAAAATAGCATTTTTTCTTTAAGAAAATTTTAAAATTTTGATTATTTAAATATTGTACACACAGAAATATAACATTTTTTTTAAGTTGATTATTTATTACACTATATTTTTGGAACACATTCAAACAAAAAAATTTAAAAATTCATTTAAATAATGTATTTTTTCACCCCCAACAAGTATCACTTATAGAATAATTTTAGAACGAATTTAAGTAGTAATGTAATTAACATATTTAACTAAATTAGAAAATACTAAAAATTCTGTAAAGGCAATGCTTATTTTCTCGTGTTGTTTTGTTTGTATGGTGTAATTAAATGCCAGCGTTCCACCAAAGCGAAGCATGCGCTATCTAATTTAGTTTGAGAAACAAAATTTAATTGGTCTCTCTTTGAAGTTAAGAGCAGGCAGCTTTGAGTATTTGCCAATGTCGGTATTTTTTATCGTACAGCATTTACGATGCTGTATAAGCCATTTTAAGCGGATGTGTCTTGAATGAATATCATTTGTACTACCGTCACGGGTGTTTCTTTATATTAATAATATTACTATGTATTAAAAATAGAAATTCTTTCAAATATTTGTTTTGAGTAAAATTAAAATTTAAGCCCCAAAAATAAGATTAAAAATAACGCCTTACTATTATATTAAACAAGCATTTTAATCATAATAAAATTTATAAAAATTGTCATCAATTGATCCTTAAATCAAGAAGTGCAGAAAGTAGAGGCAAAAAAACTTAAACATTATTTTTTTAATTTTGTTCATCTTTTAACATACTGTCCGTAAAAGCCTTTTAAACGACTAAAACCATGTACCATAGACTCTCTCTCGTGACCATGTTTACGGTAAAAAATTTAAAACGTCGAGTACGAAAAAGGAAAATAATCCGCGGAGAACTCCGAAATATTATGCGGTACTTTAATTTAAGTTTTAGTATATGACTATAGCTCCGTATACTATATTGTATTATTTTATGTGTGTATTGTTACAAAAGTTAAGTCAAAATTGTACGAAAAATAGTTGTAGGAAATTAGGAAAAGTGTTTGGTGATATAGCTAGATTAGATAGCTTATTATTAAGACCTAAACAAATAAAAAAAGAATTTATAATCCACCAAAATAAATATTTAGTAATGACAAATATGAATTTTATTTCAATCAGTAACTTCTTGTAATATATATAATTAAGCATGCAAAATACAAAAGTTTTAACAACATTTATTTTGTAAATAGGTAATACAATTTTGAGACTTGTTTTGTAGATTACCGTATGCACATAACGGGGGTTGTATTGTAGCTTTCTTAAACATACCAACAGAATTATAAAGATTTTTTATAATATACATAATAATATAAATTTTATTTCTGCAACCATAATATAATCATAGGCGTGTAACTTTACATGATTTTTATATTTGGGTCGATGAGAGCTTTAGAGACAGGGATGCAGCAAAAGTTTTTGAATTAAAGTAATTTTTAAGCGGATATATATATTTATATTTTTTTTATACTGACTTAATACCAGTGTAGGCTAAGCCACTGGACCAACAAGATAGGTTTGCTTATTATATTTCGGTGACTAAGAATTTTGGGAAGTTTATCTCTTCAATAATTTGGATATTGGAAAAAATTCGTAATTTTTATTGTTGAACATGTAGAGTACATATATCTATTAATCAGTGAATCATATTATTATATTACTGTTATCTTTAAATTTAGTATATTATAGAATTCGTTTTGCATAGTTCGTTATAAACATACCAATCCTGAAATATACTTAATTCAAATAACCTTTAAATTAGTACAATTAATGTTAAACCTAGTTTCTACTATTACCTAACGGAATATGCAATAATTGATGTGATTTTTGTACGATATAAGTTATTTATCGGAAACTGTCATATTTTACTCGTTCTCACACTACTTTCCGATCTATTCCATATACACGGCCAAAATTAAATCCTTTTTATGTTAGTATTATCAGAAAATTATATGTACCTATATCAAATAATATGTGGGAAAAATTAAGGTGTAGTAATTTAAAGAAAACACTGATCACGAGTATTCACCCCTAAGCAGCAAAAGTTCTTGTTTACATAGCATTCCCCAACGCGTAACTCACAGTTACCTTGAAATTTCCCCAAGATCGATGTTCTCGGTCGAGATATAAATTCGCGAGTTAACAAACTGGTCGTTAGAGCCCTGAGTTATGTTACTTGCAGGTAGCCGTTAATGAGTTCGCTGACTGATAAATAAGCTGATTTGTAATGACTCGGATCTTATAAACAAGTTGCACTTTTTGTTAACTCTAATGTAGGTTTTTGTAAGCCTAAATTTAACAGAGAGACACTTAATGTAAATATGTATTGTACTAGCGACTCAGCCTCGCTCGGCTTGGGTTTGTCCCCATACTATGTACTATAGTATATATATCTCAGATATGAGATATTTTACCGCAATAGAATGTATTCTATATGTTGATATGACCAGCTATCATCATATCAAATTTCATCAAAATAAGTTCAGTGATTTTCTTGTGATGCGGTCACAACTCACATACAGATAAAAAAAATAAAAGCAACTAGATTCGGTCTTAGTATCGACATTAAAGACTTTATTCAATAAGATTTTCTAAAAAAATATTTATTAATGTACATATTCGTTTCAATTAGTATATTATACAAATATAATGTCCCTTTGATCGATTTCGGCCACGGCTGCAAATGTCACTAAAAATGGCTATATCTATTCGTGTTCTCTGAGACACCACCAGTGGGACGCCGCCAATTTCCCAACTCCGCGCTACTACTGAGAATATCTTAACACAGAAATTCAGTGACTAAACTCAGCCCGGCCCGGGACTCGAAGCCAGGTCTTCTAGATTTTATCACTAAACTACTAAAGTGGTTAGAAAATCAAGTATATAATATTATTATATTATATTTATAGTAAAACTTTATTACAAAACATTAGGTACATTACATTAGGATAAAAACAGCCTTTAAAAAAATCTACTATTATAATTAGGTATGTCATAATATTAAATGAGCATTTTTGTAAATTAACCAAATTTTTATATTTAGATGAGAATATACATTTAGATAAGTTTTCCTTTTTAAGATTATCTATATAGTAGTAATTTATGAAAAAACGCATTTTTTTATAAAATCATTTTCAGAGCTTTTTTAACGGCTCTCATACTGTCAATGTCATATTCTAGCGTCATCTCGAAAATGTTTGTGGCACTTCAAGTGTCATCAACGTTTGGGTAACCTACTAACTAGCACCTCCACTGAGTGAAATCGCTCAGGTACTGTTGTAATAAAAAGTGCTTAGTACTAATTACTTAAAAACAATGTAAATTTTACGAATTTATAGCCACGTACTAAGGTACGTATCTATTACTATCACAATTTACATATTATATTATATCACATATTATATTATAAATATCTGTTTATTAGTACAAGGATTAAGAGTATGCTTACCCGCACTCATAGTCATTTAATGAAAATTTAAGTCAAGAATCTCTATACTAAAGAACGACTTAATGGTGAACCATTTTTAAGTGACTATGAGTGCGGGCGTTAAATACACATTAATATTTTTTCTTGAAAAAACCCTCTTGGGAGTGGAATAAATCCTTTCAAAAATATTTTTAAGTTTATTGTTTTAAAAAATATCTATATTAACAGTACTTTTTTGACGTTGCCATCGCTATCCTATACGCGTGTTTATTTAGCTTCGTGTAAGTGCGCCCGGAGCTTGGAAATAGGAAGCATGTTAAGCTATCGGTCTGTATCTGATATCTTACTGGTTATTTTTTGTGTATATTTGGTAGGTCTGAGAATAGATCGTAGATTATTTCTATTCCACTAGGTCATATGGGTGACCCTTTCCAGATATATTATTTTATATCTTTTCATGATTTGCCATCAAAAAATGCTTATAACCAATCTCTAATTTTAATAGCGAGTAGAACACCGGCGGAGCCGCGGGAATTGCTAGTATTTATACGAGTATATAATACGTGTGTATATATAAGTATTTGTAACATAGTATGCTTTACACAAGAAGAATTATGAACTATTCCAATTAGTCAAAATTATTTACCACTGTTTTGAAACTGATCTACCACTTTTGTAGGTATAATATAATATTTAAGGTAAAAATTAGGTAAATTATATGTTGTTTCATCTCTTGTTAAAATACTGTTATCTAAATTCATATTCATAATTAAATTCAAGCAGAGTTCCAGTTTAAAATTAGCTTTGAGAACCTGCAAAAGCCACGAAGAAAACGCCACAGGGGTAGCATTAAATATAAATAAACCCTTAATATGTTTCCGTTTAAAAGACGAAGTTAATTTGTGCCAGAATTAAGCGATGGTATCCTCCAACCCTTTGATTTGAAATGCCGTTTTAATATAAAGATATTTTTTTCAGGGGGTGATTAAATTAAAATTTTATAATATTATACGTTTTTCAAATGACCATAATATGCAGCTTTTTTATTGCTATAATTATAATATGCTATTATTATAATTGTGTCATTGTGTGTTTCCGCTAATCTTTAGAATGGCGGAACATTTTTTATTAATACTACAGTAGCCTTATCTCGTCTGCTGAAAATTCGTTATATTAAAAACAATTTGTCTAAATAAATAACATTGAAAAGCAATTCGTCATACAACAGAACGCCGAATACTTAGTATTTTACCCATATTATTTCATGGAAAATAATTCATGGATATTATTATAGTAGAAACTTCTGCGTAAATATAGAGTATATAATAGTCTGTATTTTGTTATTTGAAATTAGACTGAAGGTTGCTCGACGCGCTCTCCGACGCAGAGGGGTGTATTTATGCATAGATAATAATATTATAATGGAATTTGTTGGGAACCACTCATACAATATACATATCATAGGTATTCTATCTCGTTCAATAAGGAAAAGAAAAACGAAAAAGGTGATTGTGAAAATATATACACATTTTTTTGTATGTATTCACTATTCAGCCATTTTTAACGTCCCACTGCTAGGCACGGGCCTCGCTTTAATACGAGGGAGATCTGGGCATAGTACACTACGCTGGTCAAATGCGGATTGACGGTCTGCATATGTCTTTAAAAAACTTATTAAGTTCTCTCAAACATGCAGGTTTTCCCACGATGTTTTCTTTCACCGTAAGACAAGTGGTAATCATGTTAGAAATTAATCGCTCATCAAAATATCACAGGCGCGAGATCCGGGGTTTTAACCCGCTCCACTCGTCTATCCAAGCGAGATTGTTACCACTGTGCTAGCACTGCATATTTTTTTATACGAGTACTTAGTAAAAAAAAGGTGTGTGTGCGATTCACACACAATAGAAGTGAAACTTCAGTAAATCGACAAAAGAATGAGATGAATATATATAAAAAAAGAAATGTCAAAAACTAAACAACGGTTACCATGGCAACATGGGAATGTATTAATATCTCATTCTCTCCGACTTAATCCTATACTTTTATGTATTTCTTTCTTTATCGTGACGCATTTTCGTTTCATCGAGTTTCAAATCATAACGAATCTAAAGAAGTTTCACTTCAAAAAGCCAACACGCACTAGGCCAGCACGGAGGTCTGATCCCCTTCGTACTGAGGGTTGCCCACCCCCAGCAGTGGGACGTTAAAAAGGACTGAAGATGATGACTTAATAAATTATTTAAATATGCATAGCATTCTTAGTTTTCATGCTTTAAAATTAAATAAAAAGATAGAATATAAAATCAGAAACCAATCAAATGTGTGACCTTTTGTTATATTAATTACAATTCGTTACGATGAATAAGTGATAACTCAATTTGACTAATAAAATTATTTTGGGCGACTTTATCCCATTTCCAATGAATATTTTATTCGGGGACTTAGCGCTTAATTAATTGTTGTTTAATTTCATTATATTTCAAATATTATGTGCAGATTTTAATAGCACATTTATTGGTAAAAATTGTATTGGTTGGGAAAAGTATTTTTACATCATAATAACATTTTTAAATGACATTCTCCCTAGGTAGAACAATATTACCTATTAAATAGATTAATAATTATAAACACCTTACTTACCTTATTCTTATGGTAACATATTTTGCTCAGTTTGTACTGATCCTTACTTGCTATACCAGCGCGGTGGTGGGTTTGATTCTCTCTGGGGCAGTGCATTGTGTCCGATATTTGCAGAAGTTATATATGTATAGTGTCTCAACTTTCTGGTATCCGTAACACAAGCCTCGTAGCTTACCACGAACCAGATGGCGCTGTGTGATGATAATATCCCAACATATTTATTTATTTATTATTATATTATTAAAGCTGTACAAACATGACTAACACACACACACTGATGCTACGTTTTGTGTACACATTGTAAAAAGAAAGCAAACACATTAATAAGAACAAGAGAAAGCTCTCGAAGTCGTAACTGAAATATTTATTTATGGCGCTTTTAGTGAAAAGATGTTATCGGATGTTTCGTTGCGACTTTCAACGACTATTTTAGATTTCATTCGCTTTGAGATTTCTTATTATTATTTTAACGTCACCCTGGACGTTAGAGTTTTTATTTACGTACAATTTCATGTCATTCCCTCGCTCTCTTTGACAAACTTTTGCACTTATTATATTGGATAGACTATGGAAGAAAGTTTATTTTAAAGTTATTATTTTAAATATTACATGAGGCAGTTGTATTCCAGCAGTAACGCGCTCACTTGGATAACCGAGTGGTGCGGGTTCAAATCCGGGTCACGCACCTCTGATATTTTCATGTGCGAATCATTTCTATCATGATTACCACTTGTCTTACGGTACTTGTTTTGTCTTTTTTTTTAGTTGGAAGTTTTTAGATCACCAAGCTTAGCAAATAATTAATTAAGTTGTAACAATCTATAGTAAAATCTATAGCTACATAAAATTTAAAAGTTAAAAAAATGAGTCAACCATTGTTTCTGAAAAGTAAATGAAAACAAATGTAAGTATCAAAAGATATTAGAAAATTAATTCTTCAAAGAGAACTTTCTATACCAATGGATGACGGACATTGAATTTCACATTTGAAATAAGAAATATGCAAATTGAAATGTATGATTCTGGTTATATTCCCGTTGGGAAATTCTATAAAAGTGAAACCCGCCACTAACGCAATAATTTGAAATACGTTAAATCTTCAAGCACTCATACTTGTACTCGTATGTACATCAAAGAAGCTGATTAGTTTTGAGATTACACAGAGATCGTAGAGCTTGACATTCTATCATCTTTGTCTAATCCTCGAGGAATACAGACTGAAGGTATACCTTTGTAAATAGTACTTACGTATAATTTCTGCATCGAGGACCCTCGTAGTTTGACTGCTTACTATAATATTAATGTTTTTGATTTTAAATTTATCAAAAGAAAAAAATGTATTTTGTGATAACGCGTTCGTTATAGAATCGAAGTGTAACATGTTTGAGTCCCGAGTGTGACACTTCTTATATTATTTTCGAATAATTTTCTTCATGACGATCGTAATATTATGATGTTTGCTTTTTTTCAAAGGAAACTAAAAACTTAGCGTGACTTTACTTGCACTTCTACCTCAAATATACACACGATGAAGGTGTATTATTAGATAGTCGCAACTCTCAACACAATACATTTAATACGATATACTAATCAAAAACTTCACCTAGAAAAGCAAAGCGTGATTACAATACTACCAACTTACAGTACAATTGGAGGAACTGAGCAAAACTTCGCAGTTTTAGTTCTCCGCGGAAAGTTGAATTCCTCTCAAACTCGAATATTTCGAGTGGAAATCGCGGTGAGCATATGAAGTACAATTGTAAATCTACGATATACTTGTTGAGTAAACATTTAATTAGCTTTAGCTTCTTATATGAAAAAGTATTATATTTCGATTCGGCCTCTGAATCATTAATAATAACTATTTCAACAGGATTTTTCAAAAAATATATGCAGGTTCAACTGTAGTGTGTAGTAGATGGAAAAGTACATATAATTATGTATGTAACATTTATTACGTTTAATACGTTTAAAGATAGGTGAAAGGTAAAACCGGAACTACTTTTTTCTGCCATGTCATTATAGTCAATCACTAGCGACTCACCCTCGCTTCGCTTGGATTCATCTCTAGGTACCCCCTTTAGCATATTTTTTTTACAAACTTTGAATGTCTTACTTATTTATATCTAATCAAAAGCCTAAAAAATAAGTTTCAAGCTTCTAGCTTTAAAAATGACGAAAGATCCAAACTTTCAAGCCTTTTTTTGTCATGAAAATAGCCTATGTTCTTTCTCAGGCTCTAGACTATCTGTGTACCAAATTTCAATGAAAATCGGTCCAGTAGTTGCAAAAATACAAATGTTTCCTTTTTATAATGTTAGTATAAATTTTATTCGAAAGTTATTGCAATATTAGCCCTATTATGTAAAATCCGCGTCTCACGTACAATGCATTGCATGCGTTTAAAGGAGAATAGTGGCTTTTTAAATACTTTTTTACTACAATTATATTTTCTTTACTAATAAGAAAATATAATTGTAGTAAGTTAAAAAGTACAATTAGATCTTTATACTAACAGTTAAAAAGCACGATCCCGAGCAAAGCGAGGGTGTGTCATAAAATCAATAAGAATATTCAACAAAATATTGCTATTTGGTTTTCATTATTTAATCAAATAATTAAGTAAACAACGATGTAGAATATCACAAGTGCGTTCTGGTACAAAAGACTTTCCTTGTTTGACCAATCCTCTTATTGGAAGAGGTATCCATTGTAATTCCTGAAAATTTAATAGGCTATTATTCTCTTGCTTCAATAATGATCTAAATAGAAATGAAATTGAGGAATCATTAGTTAACAATACAGTCTTCTAATACCGTATTATATATTATATGGAAAATAAACAACGAAAAGAACATCTACCTCATTTCTTAATATCATTATAATAAAATACAAAAATATTTTTTTTTGTGATTTCTTTGTTCAGAAAATAACGGAGTACGGCCGATAGACTTTTTCTATTGAAACATAGCTTTGATATGTTTCGATAGAAAAAGTCTATCAGCCACTGTTCATAGACAAGAAGATATTTCAAAGATCGATTTTAAAGTAAATAATTCACATTAAAAGGGGAAGTTATATGTGACTTATTTAAGACTAGCTACCTTTCTTTACTATTAAGAAAAGCATATACGCATATTTATACATAAATGGCAGTGGTTATGTGGAACTTACTGGCTAGAAAACCATAGCCAGGAAACACGCAAATGACAATAACCAGTAATAGGCCAAATCACACCTTCACCGAGTGATAAATATTTTCTTTCGAACATCCACCTTTATAAAATGCAACTGCTAGACACAGACCTGACAATAAAGCCTTAAAGCAAGAGGAGATTCGGTTATCGTCCATCACGCAGACTTATTACAGATTGAGTTCATAAGTCTTTCGAAAACTATTTGTTCCTTCAGATTTGCGTATGATTACTAATCCTTAACAAGTGGAAATGTCAGATGCTTATTCGCATAAAGAATTTTTGTCTAATATCTTTAATAAAAAAAAACATAAAAACGCACCATTTAAAATTAATTTACCATATTTTTATGGGAAATATGAAACAAGTGCTAACTATGATCATGTTTATTACACATCAAGTTGCAACGTGAACAGTGACATAGAAGAAGTGATAAATGACAGGTATGAGCGATCTGTCACAGGTGTCAGTTCACGTCAGAGTGGGATCATCTCGCTAAGTTAACGCGTCAACACGCCATAACAACACTAGCATATTTAGAAATGTTTGGATGACAAGTGTGACGTTACGAGGAGTTTTATTTGTCACATACTAACTACTGCTGTTGGCTCTAGGCACAAGAGAATTCACAGGGTACATTTTCATTTAGTTTGGTATTACTAAACGTGATCTTTGCTTTCATTTACGAATATACTATATTTCGTAAGTGCAAAGCAATATCTAGAAGATAGGCTTAGGCTTTAGTTTTTTTAATCTATTAAATGAAAAGTAATCTTGTTTTTAACTCTAGTGTATGACTTAGCTGAAAAATAATCAATTCTCACTGAAATCCTTTATTAGCCCATTTGGCTACAAATTATGATACAAATACATGTAATAACCACGTTAAATGAAGCTACTCGTACTTGTCAATTCACGTATTAAGATAACAAAAAATAATACAAATGTGTATGTGTTCGAAAATATAAAAGTTACATCTTTTTATCACTTGATTATTACAAATTGTACCACGGTAAAGAAAATCTTCGTGAGAAGAAAAAACCTTTAACCCACACTTTGCCAGCGAGGTGGACCTGATTCGCTTCATATTGAAGAAAGGCCCGTGCCCAGCACTTGAACGATAGAAATGGCTGTACAGTATACATACTACCTATGTATTCGAAAAACTGTCATAAATGGCAATTTTGTTAAAACAAGAATCGAATCTGCTATCCCCAATATAAGGAATTAAAATTATATAGAACTTTAGCAAATAAAGGTTATTTA
The DNA here is from genome assembly GCA_951802675.2 of Boloria euphrosyne. NCBI lineage: Eukaryota > Metazoa > Arthropoda > Insecta > Lepidoptera > Nymphalidae > Boloria > Boloria euphrosyne. Next base: position 675,283 of record OX637875.1, on the reverse strand, counting down.
TATAACATCCCAAAAAAAAATATTCTTGTCCCGTTAAAACAACAACCCTGCTTTCATGGTGTACGATGCAATTTCTAAAAATGACAGAGTCGGACGGCTAATGGCACATTAGCAAGTGTTGAGCGCTATCGGACCAATTTATCCGTTTAATTCTCGTAAATTAACCGCCTGGCACCAGATACGGGGCTGAAAGCTGTTCCTGTGCCTTTACAGGTTATTTTGCTTAATAACTCGTTAGCCTGGCTTTGCCATAGTGTGTGAAAGATTCTGGAGTTATTGTATAGTAAATAACTAGCTTATTCACATTTGTTTTGTTTGTCACCAATTGAATAGTAATATGACTATAGTTTGGATTTTAAAACTTGAAAATATATAAGATTTTGTCAGTCTACGAGAAATTTAACTTTCTAGGTTCTCTCAGACATGCAGGTTTTCTAACGATTTTTTTCCTTAATTGTTTGTTTGTTGAGACAAGTTCAACACGCATAAAACCATTCAAATATCAAAGGTTCGAAATCCGAAATATTACAAGCTTTTAATAGATATTTATAGCATTTATATCTCATCTAAATTAGCGCACGCGGTAATAGCAAGAACGGCAGTAGATTTTGAATAGTATATAAATAAAAATTGGTCGCCACGTCATGTCAGCCGCACGCCCGCACATGAATAAATGTAATCAAACGAGACACGATCAAATAACGGGATATGCTCTCCTCGTGTGCTGTACGTGTATTTATCATAATATTGAGGTATTTTAAAGATATTTTGTTTCTTTAACGCTGTTTAGGTATATTATTAACACTGAATCAGTGGTGTAGTGGCTAGCAGGTACGGCTGTACATCCGGAGGTCCTGGGTTAGAGTCCCGAGACGGTCCAAAATTTAGTTATTGAGTCTTTCTGTTTCGTAAGTCTCAGTAACGACCTGGAGTTGGGAAGTTGGCGGTGTGTCATCCCCGGAAAGTCGTCGGTCCTGCGCCTTAGCTCTCACTGGTCGTGTCGAGTAGTCGTCCCACCGGAGTTTGAGAGTGATAGGAATAGAGAGTGCACTAGTGTCTGCGCGTACACTTTTGCACTATAATATCTCCTGAGTAGTTGGCTAGTCTCAATGAGATTGGCTGCCATGGCCGCAATCGGTCGGAACTCGGAGAACATCATCATCAGCCCTTTTTTTTAACGTCCCACTGCTGGGCACGGGCCTCCCTCAGTACAAGGGGGATCAGGCCATAGTACACCGCGCTGGCCTAGTGCGTGTTGGCGGACTTCACATGTCTTTCGAAAACTTGCTAGGTTTTCTCAGACATGCAGGTTTCCTCACGATGTTTTCCTTCACCGTAAGACAAGTGGTAATCAGGATAGAAATGATTCGCACATGAAAATATCAGAGGTGCGAGACCCGGTTTTGAACCCGCATCACTCGGTTATACAAGCGACGCGTTACCGCTGGGCTACTACTGCCTACCCTGGTCGGAGAACATTATTATTTATTAGATCATTATGTAAAAAAAATCTACCTAGCTTTCATTTATATATTTATATATTTGGAAAAGCTCACCGTCGAAACAGGAGGGAGTCACAAGTAGTGCTATGAATCGATAATAACGCGACACACTCAATACCTCTTATTACGTCAGCTCGTCTCAAGGCCCATCCAACATATTTTACTTAGAGTACTTAGACCCGACCGCAGCAAGTACCTGCTACAATGTGACCCTTTACAACAAACTATATTTACTTTAGCAACGAGACAAGGCATTTGACCTTACGCAGAGTGACCTTAAAATTAAATTAAACATGCGATCGAAAATATAATTATTTTAAATATATTATATTATAAATAAAAAAAAGGCAATCGTAGCCAAATTGTAGCCAAAGGCAGCGGTAACGCGTCGCTTGTATAACCGAGTGACGCGGGTTCAAATTCGAGTCTCGCACCTCTGGTATTTTGATGTGCGAATCATTTCTATCATGATTACCACTTGTCTTACGGTGAAGGAAAACATCGTGAGGAAACCTGCATGTCTGAGAAAACCTAGCAAGTTTTTGTAAGACTTGTGAAGTCCGCCAACACGCGCTAGGCCAGCGCGGAGGACTATGGCCTGATCCCCCTAGTACTGAGGGAGGCCCGTGCCCAGCAATGGGACGATAAAAAAAAGGGCTGATGACGATGACGAAACATATTATATAGTTTAATTATTAATTTCATAATTAACTTTAACTTTACATATTGCTTCGTTAGGTATGTATGTAATTCTTTGTTAAAGAAATTAAACTTAATTTTATCAAAATCATTTAAGCCACTTAGCCTATTGTTGTTTGTATTCGAATTTGTGTAAAAAATTGCCTTTATTAAAATTAAAAACAAAGCTTAATCAATAATCTACATAACAATAATCCAGTATTTTAAAGGTAAAAAAATAACATTACTTGTTACTCGGAAAATAAAGCTACATTTTATTTTTCATTGAAAATTTACTATAAATACATGAAAGGAAACTTCTGTTTCATTTTTTAATTAAGTACTGTTGACATACGTACCAATACATGTACCAACGCATGTATTGCATCTGCATAGTTTATGTGTAGTTATATTTCAGGTAAGCGATTGTTGCATTATATACCATTTAGAAATGTATATATTAAAATATTATCCTATATAGTATGTATAATATACACTTTTCTTATCTTATTATTTTAGCGTAGTAGCGGCTTAAATTAAAAAGAAATCTGATTCCCCTTGTGCTAAGTCAACAAATGTTGAGGAAAGACCTGCGCCTAAAATTAGAGCGTTTCAAGAGTTAAATCTGGTTATTTACTAGTAGTACCCGCGGCTTCACCCGCTCCATATTTCGATCGCTATCAAAATTACGAGGATTACCCGCTGATCTAATATGATAATCGCTTGAAAATTTCATCAAAATCGCTGCAGCCCTCTTATAATTCCAGAGTTCTATATTCATTACATGTCTACATTTTTTAGACCCCGTTCAATTCAATTCAATTCTTTCCTTTAATGGCTTAGACCACGTTTGACAAATTAACAAAATAGCAGACTGACATCTGTGATAGATTGCGTTACACCTGTCATGCGTCCATGCTCTATTAACCGTTGTAACAAGCACAGTGACGTAGATTATGCGATCATACTACCCCTAGTTACATTATACTATGCCGAGATCAAAGCAAATTAAGCATAAGTTACCTATATTATAATTAACATAATTTACCTCTATTAAATCCTTACTATTGCCAACTCTGGATCAAAAAATGCAAGAGATTGAGATTTGACATTTATACATTATTGATCTTGATTTCACAAATCATTAAACACAAAGATTTAAAAAAAACTATTTTTATCATTTCTTCTCTGGAACTGCTAAATTAGGCATACAAAAGTTTTTGGTTCCGAAAAATCTATGAAGAAATATTGGAGAAGGTCGGCTTCATCGATTTTAATGAGAGTTTTACTAGTCATTACAAAAATCAATCGGAAGTGATGAAGCTACTTATTCCAGAAAAAGAATCAAACTGTTCGAATATCAAATTAAAAACGGCAACAGCAAAAACAACATTTCTATTTTACATTTTCGTTTGTATGCATATCCAGTAAAACGAATAGACGAATTGAAAGGATTTATTGCAATACGCATATTTCAATTTCAAACATACCTTTGCTATTGAATAAAAAAGATACATTTTAAACGTTTTGTAATACACGGTGTTGTATTAAGTTGGTTAAAAATCTAAATTAGACTATTCGACGACACGATTGCCTCAGTTTTCTGTGACCCTACTCGCTGCGCCAGCGGTCGCGAGTTCAAGTCCCGCTGGGGGCTTTCATGTGTTGAGCACGAATGTTTGTACTCCAGTCATGGGTGCTTATATTTATAATATGTATGTATTTTAAATTATATACGTGTAGTATATCAACTATCAGGTATCAGTAACACAAGCCTCGTAGCTTACCACGGAACTAGATGGTGCTGTGTGTAATAACATTATTACACACAGCGCCATCTAGTTTCCAACATATTTATTATTATTATTTAACTTATTTGTCTCACGGACTTACCAGAATATACCCCAAAATAAGGGTAATTATATTTATCAGATATCAAGGGGCGAAATCACAACGAGCTTTCCCAACCTAAGTTTCAAAGGACCTTAGAAGTTGGCGTTTAATTTTGATTTAAATAATACACGCGTTTGCACTCAAATGTACGTATTAATTTAATTAAACAAAGCCTTAAATCCTTTGTTTATAAAACAATGAGGGTAAAAACTTTGGTAAATTTTTAACTTTGAGATTTGAATATAAAGTGTTTGGTTTATGTAAATGTTTAATGTTCTACACGTGCTTAAAAGTTAATTTACACTTAAACTCTAATATCACAGGTAATTAAAATAGAAAATCATTAAACTTGACGACACGTTTGGCTCAGTTGGTAGTGACCCTACTTTCTGCGCCAGCGGTCGCGGGTTCGAGTCCCGCTGGGGGCATTCATTTGTTGATCACGAATGTTCGTACTCCAGTCATGGGTGTGTATATTTATAATATGTATGTATTTAAAATTTATATGTGTAGTATATCAACTATCTGGTATCCGTAACACAAGCACGTAACGTAGCTTACCACGGAACTAGATGGCGCTGTTGTAGTAGTGTTCCAAAAAAAAATTATAGGTATAATTCAGATTTTATCTTAAACACCAAACCTAATTAATTGTTCAATATTTCACCCAGTAGCCGAAATTCGACAATAATCATTATACAAAAATTAAGGAAAACGTGTACGAAATATTATATTATTTAAAAATAATTTTTTTTACTATTTTTTTAAAGCTACTACTATATACTTAAGCTCTTCACTCATATAGCAAACTAAAAAAATATAAAAACTATTCAGGAAAAATATAATAACTCATTTTAAGTACTACAAATAAGCAACGACGAATAAATTGTAGGCCACTTAAAAGCTTTCTTTTATACTCATATGTATCTTTAAACATATGCGTTTAAGTTGTGTATAAAAGCTAATATCAGTGCCAAAAACATAGCAACTATGCGTATAAGAATAGAATGGGTTAAGTCATTTAACGGGTTCCTTAAGCCCGAGTACGTTAATTGTGTCGGCGTGACCGGAATATTGCAAGAATTTTGAAAGTAGTGTTAGTAATTAGTATGCAATAATTTAGTACAAAAATTTTTGCTAAATGTTTTAAATGTCACAGGAAGTATTTGCCAATTTTTCTCTCCTTCCTTTCTTTTTTCTTCCTTCCATTATCCTACTAGTTATTTTTTAATTTGACTTTTTGAAATCAAAAGGTTATTACACATAACGCCATCTAGTTCTCTGGTAAGCTACGAGGCTTTTGTTACGGATATCAGATAGTTGATACACTACACGTATATAACTTTGAATACATTCATATCGTAAATGTAAATATAAACACTCATTACTGGAATACATACACTTCCACTATATAGGTACAGATTTTCAGATTAATTAAAAATATCTAGTTTCTTTAACAAAAGGTTACTTAGAAAAAAAAACATAGAATGAGTTAACAGATTTTACATATGGATTAGGCCTACTATGAAAATAAATATATATACTCATAAGATAAAAAATAATTTAAACTTCTTTGAAGTAAGGACGCACGAGTGTAGCGAGAGTCGATGGAAATTGAGAGCGGTTCGCTTGAGTAATGAATAATTTGTAACATAAAAAGCACACACACAATTTAAATAATTCAAACGGTTTGTCGTAAAATTTCATTACATAGTTCACCAGAAGTAAATTCCGAAAGCAAATTTGGAGCAAACCTGCTCACTTAATCTACTATTCAACCCTTAAATGGAAGATCGGTGGCAGTGTAAAAAGCAATATGAATATTCATCGAGACGGAGATGGGGTACGGAGCTTTTATTAAATCAGCGATTCGTGCTTACGCGAGCGCTGGCCACTTAGTTCTGTATTTCAACTAGAAGCCTATTTAGGGGTTCCGTGACGGTTTTTGGATCTGTCTATAGCTTTGACTACCGTCTGGTATTACATGATTATAATCAATTTGAAAGTTTTATGTTTGTATGTCCGTTACTCCTTCTCCCTAAAATAGCAAGTCCGCTTTGGATGAAATTAACTACATAGATGGAAATTGGAATATTACCTTAAGTATTTTATAGCTAGTTATTTTAGGTGCAGCTCAATGATGATTAATTCTTTTTTGTTTTTAATTTCCAGATTCATAACTTTATTTAATTTAAAATAGAAGAAGGAACCCTAGAGTGCGTCTGTTAAAAATATTTAGTTATTTTGTATTTGTTAAATATTAAGCAAAGTAAGACGTACAATACCCGGCCGATACCGAAATAGGCCGATGGTTTCTTACCAAAGATCGATGTGCAATATTTATTGGTACTATACTGTCGATAAAGCATATTTTAACTACATTTTAACGTGGTCTATTCTTTCGTTTCTTTCATTACGTCATTTATCGAAAACCATTTGGCAGTTGATACACACTGTCTTTACATAATGAAAACAATACGATATAGGTAACAAATATAATTAAATTAATCATTTACAAAACTATACATGTATACAATGTACAAACAAACTTTTACGATCTTTTGAATCTACTCGTACGTATATAAATGAAAAAAAATGTTTGTTTGTTTGTGCTCTATACAATCTTAAACTATTTATCTTATTATGTAAAAACTTTTGACAGCCTGTCTCACTTAGGTTTGTAGCCCAAAAATAATAATAAAAAAATCTTCTTAAGAATTGAAAATAAAAAAGTGCATGCATTAAAAAAACACATGTCAGAAGGGAAACTTCTTTGGCAAACTAATTTTTAAATCTCGTTTATATTTATACTAATCTAAAGCTTTAGATTTCCGAGACTTAGAGGGAATTTAATCGTAATTAAAATAATAAAAGTGTTGAAAATGAATACAAATACTCTTTCTCACTCTCGCTCAGTCGGTGTCAAACTTGGACAAAAACGTCCCACATTTTCGTGTCACTAATATTATTATTATTGCGTTTTATCCGCAAAATTTTTACCCTCATACGCGCAAACAAGTTTCACTTCTAAAAGACTTAGGTACTAAGTTCTTTCAAATTCAGATTTGCTCACGATGTGTGTAAAAGCAAGTATCTTGTCACATCACAATCAAATAAAAATATCAGAATGTGAGACAAAGGATTTGAAACAGCTTTGCTGAGTTTCCTAAGCGAGCGCGTTACCACTGTATTACATTAAGAATTATTAACTTTCTTAAGAATATTTTTGGGTATTTTTCGCGAGTACAAACAGTAAATTAGTTGCCGTGTTATCGCGCCACAGACTAATGAGCAGGTAATTTGGTCGCAAGCTGCAGTGTCAGGATGAAAGACTCCAACATTTACCGCGTGCAAGCTGAGAGATTAATTCTTTGGAAGATTATCGCACTTGCCTCTGCGTCAATTAGTATGGCTTAACCTGTGGCAAAATCTACTTAGCGCTAGAGTATGTGATATATTAGCCTCTTGAGCGCTTTGTATTTTATCTCAGAATTGCATAGTTATGATAGAAAAGTTTAGTTTATTATTTAGAGCTTTAAGATGTGTAAAATTAAGGTTTTAGTCCTTAGAAACCAAGGTTTCTCCCGTGACGATGATTTCTGTTAAGCAATTGAAAAGTTCGAGACAAATATTCGCGTAACTATATAATATTACCTAAAAAGTGGTATGAATTTACACTAAAAGCCAATGACACGATGAAAAAATCTGCTAAAAGCCCTAAAAAGTGTTAATCGTCTTTTGTATTACTATTTTATATACGAAATATCAATCAAATTTGAAATAACAAACTGAAAAATAAATTTTCTATTTTCATTAAAACTGTAAAACTTTCAATCTATGTTCTGATATTACTTTATATGTATTATTATGAATAGACAATATTATGTTATACCAAACTGATATGTAGCAGACCACAGAGTTGGACAGTCTGGCGCGTGTTGACTAAATCCTGTGGCATGCGATTAATAGTGAATGGATGCATATTGGCTTTCAGTCCATTTTGTTTTGTTTGGGAGTGAAAATTGCAAAAGCCATTATTATACTATGAATCATTAAAATTTAACTTAAACTGTTTTAGTTAGTTTAAGAATTATTTCTGACATGATTACCACTTGTCATATGGTGAAGGAAAACGTCTTGAGGAAATCTGCATTTTAGAGAAACTTTACATTTTTTCAAAAGACTTTTAGTCTAATAAAGACTTCACTCGCACTTGGCCAGTATTTCGGACTATGGTCTGATCTCCTTCGTAGTGAAGAGAGGCCCATATCCAGTAGTTTGACGTTAAAAGGATAAATACAACACATACAAATACCTACAAGAAATATCCAAATTTACTATTATGCTATTATGCTATATATTTTATTAGATAGTATATAATATTACGCCGCATAAAATTAAACAGAAACTATTCTATAATAATAACCAAATAGAGGATAAGCATGCGCTAAGTTTGTTATCAGTCCCTATAAAGTCATCTTGCTACCATCGGCCCTAATCAAACTTTAGCGACTAACGACTTCGATATAACTTCGACCCTGATATCACAAGGTAGATTAAAATTACTCGTAAATGCATTGCCTATGTATGTAAAGTAACTTATGTTTAATTATATCTAGTATATTTTGTAATAATATATATATATATATATATATATATATATATATATATATATATATATATATATATATATATATATATATATATATATAATAATATAAAATAAATTACTCTGCCAAGTCTGTCTGTCTGTCTGTTCGCGCAAAACTCACAAACTACTGCACCGATATTCACGCTGTTTTTACCAATGGAAAGAGTGGTTTTCGAGAAAGGTTTAAGTATATAATTTTTTCTAGTATTTTAATTTATTTTGACGAATATCTTAGGAATAATCGCAAAAAATGCAAGCGCCGCTTCGTTTGATGTAACCGCCGACCCTACGCGCACCGTCTTGCCTACTGTTTAGTTAATAGCTTGATTTGGCATTATAAAATACTTATTACATTTTCAACGTTCTACCACCAATTCCTATTTTTAATAGTGATTAGAACGCGGGCGAAGCCGCGGGAATTACTAATATATTATAAATTTATTGTTTTGTATTGTTTGTCTCAAAGCACGCCTAAATAAATGCCTCAGGTATGAGACAAAAGTTATTTTATAGGAAAATAAAGAATATAATTTTCATATTTGTGTTATGTGTGGACTTAAAAATGTTGTTAATATATTGTTTTAATTTCGTTTCAAACCTATAATTTGTAGTTGTTTTTGCCTTTCTAGATTAATGGTATAATCCACTACTTAAAGCTAAGTTAAGAAATAAAAATTGTTATGAATCAACTTGACTGGTCTCGTAAAAAATAAATTATTTAAAACATTCCAACATTAAAGCTCTATAAAAAGCACGAAACGGTCGCGAGCTATCGGCGCATTTTAGTTCAAAATGCGCTTTCGTAATAATAAACTACAGTACTTGTAAAAAAATTGAAGTAGAATACGACGGTCATTGCGGCGGACCACAATAGCATTCTTACTGGGAACTCGACAATGACACGATTTGTAGATTTTTCATATTATTTTATAACTAAATACTGTACACAGAATATTTTTAGCAAACAAAATGGAAAAAATATTCAACAGATGCTCTTTTAAACTCTAGATTGAAATTCTTGAATGAGACTACGCGAAGTGAACGTGGAGTTGATATTTTTCAGTTACGACGATGTCGTAGAGCAGTCCCAACGTAAATTTAAAACTTTTGACGTAACCCTAATATTTTTCGTTTATTTTATAACTAACTAACTTGTAAACTAAATTTTTGTCTTTATATCCTGGTACTTTTATGAGAGGTAGCTTCCTGTATAAAAAGTACCGTGTTGTCGATTTGCGGTCAATAGATTGATTGACTCGTACAATACATAATACACTTGACGATTCAGTTTGTAGTGACCCTACTGCTGTGCCAGGGGTCGCGGGTTCGAGTCCCGCAGGAGCCATAGCGTGATAACCACAAATACTTGCCTTAGGAGTTTATATTTATAATATGTATGTATTTAAGGTTACATATTATTATGTAAAAGTGTATTAACTTTCTATATCCATAACACAAGTCTCGTAGCCTACCATGGACCTAGACGGTGCTGTGTAGTTAGTTAATGTACTAACATATTTATTCGCTTACATAAAACGGTATATAAGTATCTATTATCATGGTATTAAAGTTCTGAAATTTAAATATATTTACAAATCTAGTACTACAAAGTTTAAATATTATTGCATAAAATATAATTTTAGTGCCAATTTTTATTATCAACAGCACTCACGTTAACGTGGTATGTGTAGCGAAAAAATATTTTTTTATAGGTCATACAAAAACGGGTCACGTGGATTTTCATAACATGTAAATTGTGTAGTAGGTACATAATCTTTTCATCTTTTGCACTTTCTTTATTTTAAAGCCATAGAATAACTTGTGATATTGTATTTCTAGGTTCTTCTATCTTTCTAGATTCTTTTACGTTTAAAATTTCAATTCAAACACCATTGTTTTCATAAAAATCTTTGAACAAGACTTAGCAAATAGACCGCGAAGAAAAATTTAAATATTTGTAAAGTTCTGGTTAAGACACTACCGCTAGATTTAGAGAATAAACTTTCAATAAAAATAATATTAATATTTTATTTTATTTCACAATCGATACTCATCCTTGCTTCTTTCGGATTCGTCCCTGGCCTTTTTAGTGGAACCCTAATTTTTCAGCCTCAGCTTCTCCTTATAATATCAACTATCTGTCAGAACAAACAAATAGACAGACAGACAAACATAAAACAAATGTGTATTACTTTAAATACTGCAAAGTATATGTAATCATATTGTCAAAATATGTATTAAGTAAAAAGCTGTTATATTAATATTACAAACAGACACTTCACTTTTATTCATCTTTATAGCTAAGAGTTTTCAAAATAATGATAAAAGTCAAGCATATCCATATAATATAGCTAGTATTAATATGAGAGAAGAACTTCGATGGAGTTAAGACGAGTGCTATTGTTTCTTTAACAATCGTGCACTTTACCTACTGCACTGTCTGATTAAAAATTTCATTCCAATACATTACGCAACTTTGTGAAGGAGTAAATGGTTGGAGAGCTGTAATATTATTGTTTTTTATTTTATTATCTTTGAATATAAAGATAATAAATGATATTTTTTCTTATTTCGAAGTAATCTTTACATAAATGGAGGTACTTACTTTTGCATATATTATATTTCCGCAGTATTTTTTTACAAATTATGTTATCAAGTTAGCAAATTTTATCAAAATCTGTCCAATGGTCCAAGTGTTCCCAGACGAACATCTTATACTCGTATAATAGTGTCAGCCTCTGTATCGGTGATAATGGCTACTTCAATAAGATTTTCTAAACAATATTAGATGAACAAATTCAACTTAGTTAAAATTTTAATAAAATATTGTTACGTTCAACCAACTCTTCACTCTTCTACTATTTTGTATATCTTCTAGTCTTCACTCAAGTTAGAATGTCAATCAACTTTTTGTATGCGTAAATATTAGAACATTCTAGTATCGAAAATTCAAAACGTTTCTAGTAATTTCGAATCCTTTCCCGAAAATGCTTTATCTCTCTCTGACACATTAGAATTTGTAATAAACTGTTCCTGTCATATATTTGACATAAATTAAAAATTGACATTCGCCGTTCTAAATCATGGTAAAACGTAATATTATTACGGGTTCACACTCTATTACGCGACAATATGTACAGTTAGATGTGCGCGAGACTCGCTTGGATATCCGAGTGATGCGGGTTCAAATCCGGGTCTCGCACCTCTGATATTTTCATGTGCCAATCATTTCTAACTTGATTACCACTTGTCTTACGGTGAAGAAAAACATCGTGAGGAAACCTGCATGTCTGAGAGAACTTAGCAAGTTTTTAAAAGGCATGTGAATTATGAAGTCCGCCAACCCGCACTAGGTCAGCGCGGTGGACTATGGCCTGATCGACCACGTATTGTAGGGAGGTCCGTCGCCTAGCAGTGAGACGTTAATAAGGGCTGAATGCAATGCCTATTAAAATATTCATACTATGTATATATGCAAATCATTTTTTTAAATAAGCAAATGTTAAATCAATAAATATATTGGGACATAATTACAAACAGCGTCATCTATTTCCGTGATAAGCTACGAGGCTTGTGTTACGGATACCAGATTACAGATAGTTGATACACCACCCATATATAACTTTTAAATACATACATATTATAAATATAAACACCCATGACTTTGTACTCAAAACATTCGTGCTCAACAAATGAATACCCCAATGAGACTCGAACCCGCGACCGCTGGTGCAGCAAGCACTACAAACTGAGTCAAACGTGCCGTGACATTTGTAATATTATCACGGAAAAAAAGAGAAAATTTATAAATAATTCAAAATAACCAGTATCTTATAAAGTATCAGCCTTGTAGATGAGTCTACGAGTACGGATCAAGAATCTGAGATCCTCGAGAGGTTTCAAAAGCGATTGCCATCTGCCTTCTGAGTTCGCGAGCCAAATGAATACTAAACGGGATTCAAATTTTCCAATTTCAAGATAGCCACTTTAAACTGTTTCAACTTTTTTTGATTTGTAAAATATAATTTTGGTGGAAAAGTGATATTTAAAAATTACATAATAAATATTAGTAAAATAAATAGTTTTTCAGTAAGTGAGTCATTATGGATTAATTACTATAATAATCTTTTTGTAGTTTCCTTAAAAAAAATAAAATTAATGATCACTTTAACTTTTAAGTATTTACAGATCTTAATATGTACAAAATAATGCTAAATAAAGAGAGAATATATGTATATATACATATAGAAAAAAACGATAAGTTAATATTAAACCAAACGTCGTGTTTACACCTTTTTAGGAAATAGTCGGGCAGTAAAATAAATATAAAAACACGACAAGTAACAAAATTAATAGTATTTTGTGTAAAAAGTAACAAAGGTCAACCAACCATCAATCATGTCGACACAAGTAGAACTGGCCCACCCGCTGATGAGTTTCACGCTATTTTTTCACGGCGGTTTGCGCCTATAGTGCAACTATCGAAATAACCATTTGTCAGTTTTTGCTGAATGATTGACACTGTTGGTTCTATTTAAGTCTAGTGCGAGAGCATACTTTGCCCTGTAAAGCGTATTTTGTTTGCTATAATTAATTATTGTTATTATGGTAGTTATTGCATGTCACGGTAACATTTCCCTACTTATCCCCACTTCTCTGGGGTTCGTTCCTTACGTTTTATGACTAAAATGTATGGAATATGTAACAAAAATTGTCATTTTCTTATACTTCTAATATTGAACTCTGTCATAAATAGTTTGTACATGAAAATGGGAATAAATCTTTTACATACCCTATACATTTCATAGCCGAATAAAAAATTACAAAAGCAGAAGAGGTATACTTTGAAATATAACAATAACTTTGTAACACACATTTCCGCCATACAATATATTATTTATTATCCATAACTCATTTTATTATGAGAACAGCACATTGGTGAGACGCATTATCTCGATTGCTAAGGTCATTGAAGATATTTCATAATGTACGCCATCAAAATTTTATGCCCTATATAGTAGGTACACCCTTTGGGTAAGGCTCGATACAAAACATAAACTATTTTACAACCGCCTCTTACATTATTAAGGCAGGATTAGTCGGTCGGACCCATCCGGCTACGAGATTACGTGTATTGTTTTATCTATAATATTCTTTTAGTTATTTTAGTCGTTTCTGCGCTTTTGTTTTAGTTTTATGATGTTATAAATTATAATGATAGCTGCAGTTATTTTTCGGAAAAGAGAAAAATACAATAGAATTCATTTAATATAAGTAACAAGAAAAGGGTGAAAATGTTTATAATTTATACACATTTACACATTATAAATAAATAATCAACAGCACGCAAAAATTACTATAATTGGTATAAGTCATTATATTTATAATAAAGGCACTAAATACTTTTAAATTAAAAATATACTTAGTTGTATACCTATTCAATACAATTAATTATGATACCTACAGTAAAAGTCATGTTCAAGTTATGGCATGAATTCTCGCCGCAGTTCGCCGCTGAATGGCTCAAAAATTGTTTTGAGGTGAACAATAAGCCAGCTGTGTTGTCAGAAGCAGATAGATAAGACACAGTGTTATGTATTTTAAGATGTATTTAACACTACCACTATAGAGAGTAGAGCTAAATGTCTTAAAGGACATGCCCCTTGGGTATAAAGGCATAGTTGTGATGAAGGGCATATTTACACAACTTTTATTTACAGTCCAGTTTACACGACTCCCGCATTAGACATTCGTCTCTCTGACATAGGACGGGCCCGACAGGTCAGCGTCAGTATCCCACAAAGGGATCCGTCCCTTTACAAGGAACCAGTGACAAACCATCAGATTACTTGTCATGATATCTTTGCACTTATTCACTTTGTAATTTAGTTAATTAAACATTTTAATTTCCATTTTATTTATCTTTCAATATGTATGTTTAATCGCACATTACTGAAGAAGGACTTACAAATATAATAACTACAAGTGGAGATTCCTGCATTAGTTATTGACAAAAATTTTCATTAATTTCTCAAAAATTTGATTTCATAATATAAATTCAATTGAGAATACATTGTTAAACTAATTGTTTTCATCATAATTGATTTAAGTACAAACTACTCTACAGCGACAAGTTTCCTCTGTGCCTGACTTTCGCATGCGCGCTAATTCAATAGCGGATGTATTATTTCATGGTTGGTTCCATACAAATTTTACCATTTCAAAAGTTTATTTGGTGCGAAATTGTAAACAAGATTAGCGACTCCAACGCCGCTCTAAAACTCGCGTTAATTAACAACGTCTGAACGTTTATTGTTTTTAGCTCTCGCTTGCTGAATGCGGCATTTTAGGGCTTCTGCAGATTAAAATCAAATATGCGGTTCGGATTTCTATTTGTTTTTGGTTGTGTTTTGTTTGGGATTCTATTTAATTATTTTTGGTTGTACTTTACTGAGTACATAAGTCTAAGCCGCTTGATCAATAAAAAGCCTTTAACATTACGCATGGGGCCTCCTAACCTACTTTATGTAGCGTGATAAGAATTTTCAGAACATTACCTTTGTCTACACAACTAGCAACACGTCTTAGGGTAGTCTACGAAGTAACAGTATGCATATATTTCACAGAGATGAGATATTTCTCGTAGTAAAAAGTATCGTCGAAAATCAACTTAGATCGAATGTACCAATGCATTGGTTTAAAACCATCTTCGCATTATTGCCTTTCTAATGAAAGTGGTTTGGGGCGCATCGGTTGGACGGTTTTAAAATCTATAACTGAGTTATGTAGGTCATTTTTTTTTAATTATTTAATTTAGGTAAAAACAAACAAAAATTTGTGTTTTATATATTATATTTTATATTTTATTCTTGTGCTGTATATATTAGATTTAGCGCCACGCGAAGCCGCGGCTTCTGGTAGTATATCTAAAGACTTGGCAAATTATACACTAAAACTTTCCTCGAGAACCACTCTACCTATTGATCATAGAGAATGATGTATATATAAGGTAAACAGTGTGAAAATAGTGCAGTAGATTTTGAGTTTATTGTGAACTGACAGACATACAGATGAGGCGCAGGACTTTGTTTTATAATATGTAGTGATATAGAAAGAAGAATCCCTTCATACATATTTCGATTTGTAAAAAAAGAACTTAATTGAAAGGTATATTGATACTTCAATTATAATAAATAATATTGAATATTAACTATATATTCTATCTTTTCTTCTATTTATTTGTCTCAGTCGATAACAACATTTAATTGTACTTATTCGTAAGTACAAAATAGTGGTATGAGTACAATAAGGATGTATTATGATGGTCGACGAAGTATGTAATTCATAATATATGAGATAGAATACGTAATAGGGACGTGACACAAGTTCCCTTTTAACTTTGCTTCTATTTTATATATATCAAGCAAAGTATTTCTAAGTTATAATTATGTCGCTAAATTAGAAATACTTGTACAGTACGATAGTTAGTGATAAAATTATATAGATAATAGCGACTCACCCTCGCTTCGCTAGGGTTCGTCCCCAGGTGTAACCTCTTTAGTATAGTTTAAAAGATTTTCTTGCTTTTCTGTTGAAATTTTTCCTATATTTTCTTTGCTATAAACCTCACGGAGCCCGAGACCTTTCCAACGAATGCAAAACCGTGGAAATCGGTTCGTGCGTCCTGGAGTTATAGCGTCAGGAAGGAAAACCTGACTTATTTTTATATAGTAGATAAATATTATCCAGTGTTGGAGAGATTCATTTCTCTAATGATGGGACACTACGATGCATACATAGTCTTATTATATTTTTTCTGTGAAATAACTATCTCATTTTTGTCTGGTTTTTTGACCATCATTAACACACTTTATTTTTATTTCAGCTTCTCAAAAATACCTTAAAATTATTATCCTCTCTGTTCCAACTCCTAACTTTTCAACCGTAACAAGCCACTTGATCTTTTACGAATCAAGTATCTAGCTATATAAAGTCATCTCATAGTAAGAACACGAATTTGACTCAAAATGCACCTTTCTTTTTTTTTTAATGACTCAGTCATATTTTTTATCTTGAGTATAAGTTATTTTAAAAATAGATAGAGAAACTAGCAAGTTTTTGAAAGCCCGCCAGCCCGCACTATACCAGTGTGGTGCCCAGCAGTGGGACGTTAAAACGAGCTAAATAGAAAAGTTAAAACGGGCTAAAAAGATACACGAGTTGCTTAAAGAAATGTAGAGAACATAATATGATTGAGATCGATCAATAAAACATTATACAAAATTACATTGCATACAAATCAGATTCTAAACATTTGTACAGTCAATAGAAAATGCTGCACCGATTCACTATCTTTAAATTGTTAGGAAAAAAATCTTGTAGCAATCCAAGAGCTTTTGAAGTTTTAAAACCCAATACTTATTCTTATTTTATGTCTCATTACAATATTCTTAACTGTTAGAAGTTAGTTGTATTTTTTAGCAATTATTTTTAAAACGAAATTCAAATTAATATAAATAAGTATTTCTCAACCTTCATTACCTATTATATTTAATTAGGCAGAGCACATCCACTTCATTGATCACCAATTCGCCATACCTTGCACAAGAATCAAACCTATTCCTAACTAAATGCGATGCCATTACTGAATGTCTTGACGAAGTCCATCTAGATTCTAAAACATATGAACTGATTATTTCTTAATTACTCAAATTACTATACAAAAAGCCCAACAAAATGAATCGTAACAAAGGGCCGGGTAACGAGTGGTGCCACAATTAATACCGCCGATTGTGCTAATTGACGCCGCCTGTACGACGACTGTGCGTTATCGTTGGGATTATCACGCCTACAGGCCATCACGTCGCGTAATTAACGTGAACGGTTAAATGGGTATAAAAATAGAATTTATACTAAATCTTTATACAAAATGAGTAGACTGAAAAAGCCTACTGTCTATTGTTAACCAGCGTTATAATATTTTTAAGGCCATTTTCAATTAGGTACCAAAGGAATTTTCATGGCAATTGATAAGTTGTTACAAGCCCTATGGTATTTCTAATTTACTCAACTATGAGTAATAATCAAAATATGACACACATAAGCATGACTGTTTTTACGCTAATTGTTGAAATTTCGCGTACACTTTTTGAAATATATTCATAGAAGATTTTGCCCAGCTCATTATAAAAGTTTGGAAGTCACAATAAGTAGGTTAGACAGACGAGAAGCGAAACAGCAAAATAAATAATAAGTTCTTATGAGTTAAAATAGATTTTTTTGTCCGGTCAAATAACATGAAATTCAATGAAAATTGACGGGGATATTTATAGCTCATAGTGGTACATATCCAGCTATATCAGATGAGAGCTTTAAGCACAAGCTTTAAGCACCATAAAATGATGGCAATGAAGTGAAAAACTCGGCCCGATATAGATTGCACAGCGGCAGCAACTTTTCAAATTAAACCCGCCTGAGACAAGCCCAGCAATCAGCGAGCTAATAGGAAAACTTTAAGAATATTGCCTTCCAATAGTTCACATTAAGACTATTCACCCGCTCCGTCTATTTGTCTTTGTCCTAGCTTCAGGGTAATATTTGAAAAATGGGAACTTTTCCTGCATGAAATATATGGTTGTACAATACTCGTACTTTCTTGAATCTTCGGATGACGTTATTTGTCCTATAAAATATCGGTAACCATGAATTATATTTTAAAGCCTAATAAAACATTTTTAAATTAATGTATGATTTTTTTCAATACCGAACTGAGATTTTTATTATAAGAAGTAAGCGTTAGATCTAGTCATTATAATACTTGAACCTCAATTCTTCCTAACCACATCGATTGTATAAAGCAACATCAAACATATCAAATATTACCGTATTTCTTTAGAATTTCACACACACTTTTGAATTGGATGACAACTCAATGTGACGAGATAGGTAATTTATAGGACTTATGAAATTACTATAATCAAAATTTTATCTATTTGTGAAATATGAAAAACACTTCGCAATTTGGATCCACTTAAACTAAACTTTAGGGAAAAACAGTTAAAATCGATTAATAAATTAAGAAACTAATACACTTAAAATCTAACAATCTAATAGACAGATAATATGTTATACGCTCACTAAACAACCGAAAAAAGTGTTCCGCGCAGCACACATACACACTTTTCATTCAAGGTACATTTCACTACAAGTCAAAATGATAGAAAGGGGATAGTCGATAAAATCAATAAGAAAAAAAGAGACAGCCAGTGTTGTCAATTGCGCGTCAATGTAAACAAACATTAGTCTAGCGACCGATGACAATATCAGAATATTAGGCAAATAATTGAAATATATTAATAAATCGAAGTATACTGCGTTCTTACATGTGGTATGAGATCCCTTGTGTTTTATTAACTTTGGTATCATAATTGGTGCATTTCCTTAATACACAGGATGGCATTTTTTTTTATTTTGTAGCAGCGTACCACTTGTCGCCATGCGTGACACAGACTAAAGGCAATACGTCCCAATTAGGACGTTTTCGAGTCTTCACGAATGCGCGCTCACAACATATTATCTATTGTTAGCATATCATTGCTAACAAATATTTATAACTTTTTCAGTCGGTTCAAAATTCACGAAATTTTCACCGGTGCTTATCAAAAACTTAAATTTATTATTGTCAAGAATAATTATTGTAATTAATAAAGGTAATTGCGAAGCTAAATCTGGGCTACGGTTTTATTACATCGCGTTTTCGTATTTCGTGTTTATATCCTAATGAGTTTTAAAGATAAAGTGTCCCGTTAAACGAATAAACGAAATCCTAATGCAGCCAGGCCCTAATTGCGATGTAGGCGCAATGCGGACTTAAATACTGAGGCATTCGGCTCGCAGTTAAATTACAAATTATAGGTTTAGCTTTTAACGATTTCAAATATATTTTTAGATGCTATTTCGAGGATTGCAATTTATAGAAAAGTAGATTTTAGTTTACTTTTCATATACTTTAGTTATTACTATGTACTTTTGTATAGAATTTATTTCCTTTAAGAAGTAAATTAAGAATATTAGAGAGATGCTCATGACTTACGTTCATTAAAAACGACTTCTTTTTTAGTAAATGACCTAAGATTTGAATCTAGAATATTAGAAGTCTAGATGATATGATGACATAACGACAGACATATCTAATATTAGAATTATTCTTCCTAACTCATGTTATGTAACTGTGAAGCACATACGATTATGATAAGTAAGTACTTAACTGCATCATGTACACTCGTCGCTTAGAAGTCTGCCGCAGCAACCAAACCTATTAAAATATAATATATACTGGGTAGAGATAATTAAATCTAAAGAAAACCGAAATGAAATGTCGTTGTCCCATATATGTGTGTTCTTCAGTAAGTAGGTAATATAAATAAATAAATATGTTGGGACATTATTACACACAGCGCCATCTAGTTCCAAGGTAAGCTAAGCTTGTGTTACGGATACTAGATAGTTGATATACTACACATATAAATTTTAAATACATACATATTATAAATATAAACCCATGACTGGAGTACAAACATTCGTGCTCTACAAATGAATGAAAAAGTAGGGTATCTACCGACTGAGCCAAACGTGTCGTCGACTATGTAATACTTTGAGTCAGTAATTTTTTTATGGACAATGTATATGCTTATACAACAGGATCCCAGAAAACGTTCAACAAGCTTCTATTGGCAAATTTAAAAAAAATTGTGAAAGAACGTTTGTGTACTAAAGGAAATTATACGATTAACGATTTTTTAGAAGATGGTACGCCTTGGGAATGATGTGATCGCCTCCAGGCTGTTTCAACCAATGAATTATTGTTAATTTCAATTTAATTAAAAAAAGAAAAAAATACTAAGACAAAAAAAAAGAAAAAAATATATTAGTCCTGCTGAGTTTCTTTCGCCAGTTCTTCTCAGGTCAGTGGTTTCTTCTTTCCGAACTGGTAGTAGACTCATGACGTTCAGTACAAAATTGTAATAATTTCATGCTGAATAAAATATTTTGAATTTGAATTTGAATTTAAGCGGAATCCTAATTCTTTTGCTAAAATAAAGTTACTTACTGTAACATTAGCTATAAGCCAGTGAAAGTCTCAAGCAAACAGACAGATTATTTTTAACAAAAAAACAAAAACCGACTTCCAAACTTAATAAATCTAAACTAAAAAGTAGAAAATAATACTTTTAAGGACTTTGTTAATTTTGGAGTCGGTACCAGCCAGGTATTTTGATTATGTTTACAAATTGATAGATTAATCAAATATGTATCTATTTAGGGTTATTTTGCTTTGGCTGGCACCGACTTCAAAATTAACAAAGTCCTTAAAAATTTTCTACTTTTTAGTTTAGATTTATTAAGTTTGGAAGTCGGTTTTTGTTTTTTTGTTAAAAATAATTTATTTTAAAATTTTTAGCGGAAAGTAGATACGTATTGTGTTAATGAATATAAAAATTTACCTTCTATTATGAGGTAAACCTTATAGCCTGAAAGTATACAACTATCGGTCCATAATTGCGTATTATATTGAAAAAATTTTCTTTAAACTGCTAACCGTAGAGGAGTTGTACCTTCCATCATCAGTTACGGTACGTGACTCAAATATTCATATAGCCTATAAAAGATTCGGCCGAGCATCGTTAATTTGCTCCTAAAAATTGAAGAGTTCCGATACTTTGTCATGGATCCCATCATCAGAACCTTACCAAACTCTCATCAAACTACCCTTGAAGTATATCCTTTCCATTAAAAAAAGAATCATCGAAATCAGTTGGCGTGATATTGAGTTATTCGTCCATTTGTCGCGCAAATACTTAATGCAAAATTAAGACTTTTATGGTTTTCTCATGGATGCCATTGTCAGAACTGGAAAATATTAAAATGGGACCACATGGGAAGCACTACCTTTCAAATAAAAAAAGAATCATCAAAATCGGTTCACCCAGTTCAAAGTTATGAGCTAACAAACATAAAAAAAAAAAAAAAAAAAAATACAGACGAATTGATAACCTCCTCCTTTTGGAAGTCGGTTGAAAATAAAAAAATGTTATATAATTCAAAAAAGTTCTTTAATTGTTGCAGGTGGCGGGCGTGGTGGGTCGCGCAGATGTGCTAGCTTGTGTATTCTTCCTATCGTCCCTCCTACTATATCATGGGTAAGTTATTCTACGGAAAATAAGAAATACTTTGATTACTTTACTTTATTATTATTTAATAATGTTAATTTTGTATCGTTCAGATAAAGTTACAATATATGGATGTACCTACGAAATAAACTTTGACTCGTCTTAATTCAATTATTATTGAAAATTGGAGATGTAACCGGTGTATCTTTATTTGTATTAAGTCAATTAATGTCAAATTTTAAATAGTCCACGCACACGTTTTGTGTCAAAACTTTTAAAGGCATTAAGTGGCTATATTGAAAATTTCCCTAAACCATTCCGCTAAACTAATTTATATAATCCTAGTGAGAAGCTGCCAATCTCGTTTAAACGTAAGACGTGTTCGCAGGCCAAGAATTCCCCTGGCGTCTCTAAAGAAACCCTGCAAATAGAGCTTTAATGTCGTGCGAATAGTTTGCTCACTTGCCACTACTTCCATAATACTGTTACTGACTTTGCCCCTTGTTTTCGAAGAGAAACTTTTGAAAGAATGTCAGGGATGGCGAAGGATGAAAGTTTGTTGACGGGGCCATATTACGCTTCCCAAAAGGTTGGGAATTGTCGGTAATTGTATTACGAAGTTATTGTCCCCGAGTTCTGTTTATATTATTCTTCTTTATTGTTGTTAATCGGTGTTTATTTGTACGTCAATCACTATTTTTCAGTTCATATTAGAACTTTACAACGTATCGTACTGTCAAAACAAATATCTATAATATTAATTAATTATCATTAAAAAATTCAGGTCATCGAGTAGAAGACGCGTGTGGTCGAGTGTCGTGCTGGCAGCTCTCAGTATGCTGGCGAAGGAAACAGGTCTTACGGCTCTGTTGCTAAATATATCGTTCGATATATACCGCAGTTGGAACTCTATCACAAGGTATTAAAGATCAGTGCTTAAATTATATGGTTTAGAGCCATACGTCTCCACGCTTTTCGTACAGCTGCTGTCAAATACCAATTTAATTGATGAGTTTAAGTTTCAATTCACTTTTTTCTTTATCTAGATTACAGTAACTATATATAACTATGGAAAGTATGATCAAGATGGTGAATAGGGTTATAGATTACTATCAATACAAAAGAATATTCAAAACGTGTTAGTTATAAAGTAAAATATATTTTTGAACTGTTTTAGTTTTAGCAACATATGATTCTAAGTGCTTTTATACAAATTACCTAAGTCAATAACTTACTCATATTCTCAAAAAGGAGAATTTAAGAAAACCAATTCAAATCATAGCTTAAACGAGCTAAGTATAATCAACTTCTTACTTTTTTAGGTCACCATCAAGATGTCGGTGGAGAGGTGACAGTGTCTGGTGTAGAGTTGGGAAAGGAGTCTTTGTTTTAATGCTACTGGCAGGAGCGAGACTCGCCTTACTACAAGGATCTCTACCAGCTTTTTCAGCCCAAGACAACCCCCCTGCTTTCCATCCTTCCTTTGCGATCAGGTATAAACCATTTTTTAGTATAAGATGACTGACCAACGTATAAGCAAGTATTTTTCGTGAAAATGTTTATATTAATGACACAATTCAAATAAAGCCATTTTAATTTTGCTAATTAACTTAATGAAATATACTTTTTATTTTCAGGCTAATGACATTCTGCTACTTGGCTGCATTTAACTGGTGGCTATTATTATGTCCGTGGACTTTAAGCCACGATTGGCAGATGGGCTCAATACCTCTGGTAGCGAGCGGTTGGGACCCTCGCAATTTACTGACATGTGCCGCTTTCATCACTCTACTTGCTTTATCTTATAAGTGCTTCATGGATTTAGAGGTAAAAACACTTTATATAATGAGTTTATCTTATACAAACTAAAAACAATAGTACACTGCAGTTGGAAAGTTAGCGAAATAACCCCGTCTAACGAATAATACGGAAAATTACTGTATTTGATCTCCCGTCCGTCTTGTCAAATTGTCGTTCCACTTCGGAAATGAACGGAAAGGAGCGCTTTACATTACAATATTTCTCAAATAGTTTGTTTTAGCTATTGTTAGCGAGACTGGCTTTCTTACATGTTTTCGTATATTTTTTTAAGAGTCGCGTTTAAAATGAAGAAGTCAACGTAACTTTTTGCAAAAATATTCTCTTAGTGGATTCCAAACTACCTTTTTAACATTAAGAATTAACCAATATCGAGTAAACATGTTATACATTTTAGCTTCAGCGTCACACACCACTCGTATTGGGAGTTTTGCTTCTCGTCATTCCGTACCTGCCTGCGTCCAACCTACTGGTCACTGTTGGGTTTGTTGTCGCTGAACGGGTGCTTTATATACCGAGGTAATTATATCCATTGAAATAATATATTCATTGAAATAATAGGTATTTTTGATCGATTAATAAATATAATATTCTACCTGTTCTTGGCAAATACAGTGTCTCCTAAGTTGTTTTTTAAAGCATTAGGCTACGGTATAATTTCTTTGTGCTATAATAAAAAAAACGACTTCAAACTATCCCTAAGCAATGAAATCTTAGCATTACTTGTAGCATTAAAAAAAATAACTCTGTAAATACCTTCCTTCATAATTTGCAGAAATAAAACACATTATATGAATTAAGTTTTTCAATTCAATAAAAAAAAATCATATTTTATCGACTATTATTGATGAATATACATTTAAATTAAAAGGAATAATTTATTTTTCAGCGTGGGTTCGGTCGTGATCACAGTTTATGGTGTTCAGTTAATGTGGAAGAGGGCGGGTAGTAGGCGACTTTTAGTACTGGGTGCGGCAGTGCTGGTGGCGGCCGGAGCTGCGCGTACGCAGCTCAGGAATCGGGATTGGAGGACCAGAGAAAGCTTACTAAGGTTCAGATTATCCGAAATTGTCAATAATTTTGGTATGCTAAAATATTGAGTAGTAAAAACTCTTTTATTTGGAAAACCCAAGTGGATCTAGTTTAGATCTCGGGACCCTCACTTCTGATATTTTTATATGAAAATCGACATATAAACGAAAATTTTAGATAATTTTTACTTGTGAAACTTGCATGTAAGAGACATCACCAAAATTTCGAAAGATATTTGAAATGTGTCAACTACAACGCCTACTTGCCTGATCTTTTAGAAATTGAGGGGACGCCCATGCCTATCGTTGGGATGGAGTGGAGAGAGGCAGAATTATATAAGTACAAGTGAAGGGCGCAGGGACAAAACAATGAATGTCACAAAATTATTTTTTTTAAATAACATTGCAATCTATAATACGCGGCAAAATCTTAATATTCCAATACTTTCAACTTTTTTTAATTTTATGCGACAGTCCTTGTTTTGCCCCTGTACCCTTCAAATATATTTGCAATAACCAAGATTTAGACCGAATAAACACAAAGTTTTTAATAGTCCAAATAACTAAAGTAAAGTTTTAGTTAATAGTCTATGGGATTTATTTTGAACTTCTGTTTCCGACGTTAAAACTACTACAGCTAGTTGGTAATTTTTGAGATAACAAGAACTTTAGAAGTATTCATGTCGGAATCAAAAATCAAAATAAATTCGCGATAAAGTTTAAATATAAAATCGTAAAACGTATACCGAGATTGTCCATTTCATGTTTTATGAAATGAGTAGGAATTGGAAACATGGTTGGATTGTAAAAGTATATATCATTATTGCAGAGCTGATCTCGCTGTTCTTCCGCACAATGCCAAGCTACATTACAACTTCGCAAACTTCTTGAAAGATATCGAGCAACAAGAAAACGCTATCAAACACTACAAGGAAGCTCTTAAGTATGAATTATATTACTTTCAAACAAAAAAAATTCATATTTAAATTCATATGAGATAAGAATAAAGAATAAACACATCACTACATATTATAAAACAAAGTCCTCCGCCGTGTCTGTCTGTTTGTTCTTGATAAACTCAAAAACTATTGCAATGATTTTCATTCTATTTTCACCAATGGATAGAGTGGTTCTCGTGGAAGGTTTTAGTATATTATCTGTTAAGTTTTTGTTTATTTTACTAGCGGAACTCGCGGCTTTGCTCACGCTAAAGATTTAAAGATTTGGAACCCGAAACTATAAAAGCCGTATTTAAGTATTTTAACTTACGCCCAGCGATGCGGGCTGGGTTACTAGCAAACAAAATATATTAATTATTATTTATGGAAAGGAAATCACTTTCTTACAGCTTATGGCCAAGTTACGCGAGTGCACACAACAACCTCGGCACGCTTGTGCTCGCGTCTGGTCGCGCGGAGCACCACTTCCTTCAAGCGCTGAAGTACAACCGCGACCACGTCAACGCGCACTATAATTTAGCTAAGCTGTACAGGTACGTTATTAAATAGTCATAATATTATTATTATATTATATTATATTCTTTATTGCACATTATAAATTGACACAGAAATTATAATAAAGGGAACAATGTGAGCAAAGGTGGACTTATCTCTAGAAGAGATCTCTTCCAGCCAACCTATGGAAGTGAGAAATAGTGTTTAAAATATTATGGTTACTGTAGATTTTATTCGTTAGTAGTATATACAATATAAGGCATTTTAGGCTGTACCCCATAGCCCCCAACATATAACGGGTACCCTATTGACAACAATGGCGAATAGATTTAATTAAAAAAAAATTCTTACTAATATTATAAATGCGAAAGTAACTCTGTATGTCTGTTTCGCTTTTAAGCTAAAACTACTAAACCGATTTAAATGATAATGAATTTGATACACAGATAGTCTATACTTTTCAAGGTGGATTTTAAGGGAAGCCTTCTTAAAAAAGCTTTGAAGATATCCATTATGTATATTAATAACTTAATAATAAAAAAAATAGTGTAGGTATTATAAAAATAATACGAAAACATACTATGTTTTCGAAATAAGTAAAAATTTAGAAAATAAAAAAAATTACTTTAACTAAGTAAAATTTACATTACGTACTTAATAATTATAACATTACAAAAATTCACAGTCTAAACAAGGGTCTTAAAATTAAATAAACTGCGTGAAAATATTTCAAAATATTTAACAGCAAACAAAATGGGAACAAAAGGAACCTTGTACTCGACAAATTGACGTCAACGGAGACACTCATGTATATATAATTTATTTATTTTATACGCAGGATAAGAGTGATAAGCCTAGTTATGTTATCATAACAATATATATGAATAAACGCCTGTTACTCATATTAAAGCAAATATAATCTAATACCTAACTGCCTCGGTGGGCTACTGCCATGGCTAGCATATACGGTCATACATCGAGAGGAGTTGTTCAAGTCTCGGGTCGGGCCAAGTTTAGTTATTGAGTCTTTCTGTTTGGTAAGCCTCAGTAATAGCCCGGAGTTGACGGTGTGTCACCCGCGTGCCTCGGAGAGCACGTGTCGCGTCGGTCCTGCGCCTTAGCTCTCACTGGTCGTGTCGAGCAGTCGTCCCACCGAATATGGGAGTGACAGGAATAAAGAGTGCACTTGTGTCTGCGCGTACATGCGCTGCACTATAATTACTCCTACGTAGTTGGCGTAGGCCAATCTAAAAGACGCTAGTCTAAATGAGATTGGCCGACATGGCCGAAATCGGTCGGAGAACATTATAATAATTATTGCAAAGCAAATATTATAAAATGACTGACTCAGATAGTAGGTATTTATTATGTAGATTAGCTTATTATCTATATATAATCTATATCTATATATAAGATTTAAGCATTCTTACAATTTAATAATATAGAAAATGATAATGTACATTATATCACCTTAATTCGCAAATCGGCTACCTCTATTCCAGTAAATTTCCCAGAGGCTACCAAAATTGTAAGTAATTCAATAATATGTATTGTGAATTAGAAATATAAATGCTCCATTTTTGTGATATTTTCATATAATTTAAAATTTCATGTTTTCCGAATTGAAATACCAACGTTTTTACTATCCCCTAAGACCTGACCTGACGAGACTTAAACGGAGCTAGCCGATTAAGGTTATCAATATATTATATTTTAGGTAATTTACATCAAGTTTCATTCTGACCATCCTTAAGCAGAAACATACTTGAGTTTTATTACTAACTAACGGCGACCCACCCTCCCTTCTCTCGGGTTTGCCCCTAGACTTAGCGCGAGCGAAGCCGCGGGTTTCGCTAGTTATATACTAAAACCTTGCTCAAAAACCACTCTATCCTTAGGTGAAAACAAAAAGAAAATCGGTGCAGTAGTTTTTAAGTTTATCGCGAACAGACAGACGTGACGGAGAACTTTGTTTTATAATATGTAGTGATAATCAATAACATCTTGTTTTCAGAAAAAAGAATCGTATAGCTGAATCACTAAAAATGCTCGAACGTTGCATATCACTGGAGCCTCGTTTTGTTCAAGCGCATCTTGAACTTCTTCATATTACTCCTGAAAATGATAAGAAATCCACTCTCGATAAACTACTTGAACTGGAACCTGAAAACTGGGAACATTACCACTTATATGGCAATTGGTTGAAAGGACGAGGTAAGATTGACAATTTTAAAATTTAAGTAGGGTAGTTGTTCAAATGTATTTTGAAGTGGAAAACAAAAATAGATTAATAATAAACATCCTATATAATAAGGAATATTTTCTATCCTTTTAATCTTAATTTAGTCACCCTTAAGTATCGAAGTGGTTTGAATACAAAATGTTGAGATAATTCATAAAATGTTCTGTCTTCAATTATTGTGACTTGTGAGTTCTGTTTCGATCCAGTTTTAGAAAACCAAGTAAAGAAAATAGTCATCGTTAGCTAAATACCTTTAGTTTAACAAAAACAACACGTTTTTTCAATGTATTTTACTATAAACTTCAGGTCTGTGGCCGCTCTCACTAGCGTACTACACGTCAGCGATACGGCTGTCCATAGCCAGGAGCGAGCGCGGCGCGCTGCCCGCCGTGCGCGCCGCCGGCCTGCTGCTGCGCGGTGCGGGGCAGCGGGCGCGGCTGCTGCAACTACTTACTAGGTAAAATACAAATTTTGGTTTGAATATAATATGTACATAGAATTATAAATTCTCAAGTTTGTATGTGTGACGTGTACGATGTATAATTTGTTACTTCATCTCTATTGCTGGCCGGATTTCGATGAATACATTATAGAAACGTAGACAAGTGAATGAAATATATATTATAGAAACGTACACAAACGTACACGAAAGTAACCGGTTTTTAGTAAAGTTTGACGTAATGAAAGTTGAAAAACCTGAAAAAATAACTTGACACTTTCAAGAAAGAATTTACACCAATTGAATCGAATCGACCGAAGCTCTTAATACTTACTTTTATATATAAAGTACTAGTCTAGTGGCTAACCAACAGCAGCCTAACAGTTTCAAGCGACCCTATTTGCGGTGCCAGCGGTCGCGGATTCGAGTCCCGTTGGGAGTATTCATTTCTTGAGCACAAACGTTTGTACTCCAGTCATGCGTGTTAATATTTACGAGTATACTCTTTCATCTCTTGTGCTTGGTATAGTCTCATCCATGGTCATGGTTTTAATCAGAAGAACATTGTTTTTATCTGAAGATCTATACATATAAATAAAATTAAAGTATCTGTTTTTAATTTCATATTAAAAACTTTTCACTCAATTTTTGTCTGTCTTACTGTCTATTTTTATAAAAACCGTTTAATTTATTTTAACTTACGCCCATCAAAGCGGGTTTGCTAGTTTAAAATATAAATTCGGTATTGGTGATCATATAACAGGTGGCAGGGCGCGGGCGGCGGCGCCGCTGCGGCAGAGAGGAGGCGCGCGGCGGCGGCGGCGTGGCGCCTGCGCAGCGAACTGGAAGGACGAGCTGCTAAATACGCGAGAGCACCTCTGGTTAGACCAACTTCTTGAAATATATAATGTTACTTTTTATTTGTTTTAGTGGCAGTGGCAGTATTCTGGGTCCGGACGGTACTCCGGGTCTGGCATCTCTGATAACTTCATGTGCGAATCATTTCTATCCTGATTAGCACTTGTCTTACGGTGAAGGAAAACATCGTGAGGAAACCTGCATGTCTGAGAAAACCTAGCGAGTTTTCGTAAGACATGTGAAATCCGCCAACACGCACTGGGCCAGCGCGGTGGACTATGGCCTGAACCCCCTCGTACTGAGGGAGGCCCGTGCCCGACAGTGGGACGTTAAAAAAAGGGCTGATGATAGATGACTTTTTATTCCATAAGTATTTCATGGTAAACAATAAACACCATACATTCAATTATCTTTCTTATCTTTATATTCTGAAATTTTTATTATAATTTATATAATACTATTAGATATCTGTAGAAACTTTGTTGGCTTAAGGAAATTATTTACTGTAATATATGTTTCCATTGAAAAGCAAAGTAAAAAAATAATTAAAAAAATAAATAATAGTTTAAAAAACCACAAAAAACACGCTTTTTATAGAAAACCAAACTAAAAAATAGAAAATAAATTTTAATGAATTTAAATTAATTATTTGATTTTAAAAAAAGCGTGGGGTGCATGGTGTCAATAGTTATAAATATTTTATTGACAGATGTGAGTAAAGTGATTATCATTTTGATAATATCTTAAAAAGCACAAAAGCGTTTAAAAACATTAAGGCTCGTTCTAATCCCATTTAAACTACGTGTACGTTTCAAATAAATCCAAATTATTAAGAATAATATCACTATAGCGTATTTTCTCTTTTAAAAATATAAAATACTGACTGATAAATAATTATTATTGACGTTTAATAGCTTCCAATATTATATTAAAGGAATTCTAGGTAATTTTAAATATAAACCTTGTCTTTCCACAGGTGACGTCTACCTGCCTTCATCACAGTCAGTTGGAGTTGCCAAAAAACAAGCAGGATATTGTAAATACAAACTCGAGGACAATTAATAGTGTTTCTTCTTTAGATAATAAGCCAAGTTGCCAAAAAAACCTATATAATAAGAAAAGTTTATCAATATCTGCTCAATACAAGCCCATTCATAACAAATCTGAGAGCGGCGTGAAAAAAAGCTGCCCCTTGCATAAGAAGAAAATTAAGGATTCAAACACGTTTCCACCATATGTATCTGAACATTTAATAAAGACTTACTAATTTATTAAGTATAATTTTTTTCCTACATTTCCCATTGAAAAGAAACGTGTCATAACTCAAAATATTACCTGTAGTAGTAAGAATGAATAGGTTTGCGAAGTTAACTGTGCCCAACCGGCACGCCTGGAAGCCATTAAAGGAAATAATTGGATTGAATTGAATGAATAGGTTTCGTTAATTGGTTCATTTTTTAACTGCCTTTACAATTGTATAGATACATACATCAAGAATGGCTGAATTTCTTTTGATAAGAATTTCAATATACCTAGCCAGTTTACTTGCAATAAATGTAACTAACTTACATGTATTTAAGTATTGTAAATATCTAGTTACTAAACATTTACTGCGTGCCGTTCTGGAATTGTAAAAATACTATATCGAAATGTATATAATATTATGATGAAATAATAAAATATAATTAAGCATAAAGATAGTTTACAATTTACGAAAAAATCCACTCCTGAAATTAAATTAAAAATTTCTGTATACATAATATTAGGTATAAGTTATAACTTACTTTACGTACTTTGTCAGTTGTATTGTTTCTTTTTGCAACATAATTGTTTAATTACATACATTTAAACTTCTTAATAAAGATAACTTTAATAAAAATCGAGTTTAATATTAGATAGTGAAAATGGTGAAAAAATATCTTGTCGATAGAATATTAAAACACATAAATTTTCAAAGTATTATGAATTAGGCATTTCTTCATTTATTTTGATTGAGCTACCAAATAAATATATGAAAACTTGTTGATTGGTTACGTTTTTTTTAAAAAAAAGAAAGCTATTTTATCATTAGTAACTACAATCCATCTAACCAAAAACCACAAAGCAATATATATCACGGAAGTTATTATACTATCCTTCTCGGTTGTCTCCTTAACATTTGAACTTAGGTAAATAATTTTTTACTAACAATTGGCTTAAAAGTTTAATGAGTTAATGGATATAAGTTAAAGTTACGTCTTAATTATATCAGTTACGGCTTTACATGTTAAGTATCGTTTGCGGTCCTAATTAGATATATTATGCATGGCCTAATTATTTTATTCGTTTTGCTATATTAAATTCTTATTTAGTTAATATTTTATAGTTTATTTTTTAATAATATTAGTACTCATCCAATCTATCTATTGCACGAAACATGGTCAATTCAAAAATGACTCTTTGGCAATTACGAGTATAATAGCATATATTCGTAATTATATTTTTTTCTTAGTTTCAAAGACTACTGTCACAAAAGCAACAAGAAAAAGACAAGTTAAAAATAAAAAAATACAGATTAGGTTAGTTTCTTAACATAACAACTTCTTATGTTGAACATTACTTGATAAAAGTAGTAAGGTATAAAATTTCTCACCTATAGTTAGCCTCTGATTAAAGATGAAAGCGTCTTTTTTATATAAATGAAAGTATCATTACTACCTTATTTTTTTACGCAAAATCCATTAGTTGTAGTTCAAATGTATTTTGGTACGGTTTGATAGACTACTAATGAAAGTAGTGACCTGCTTGGCCCAACTCGATAAAACAGGCTTTTTCAATTTAAAGAATGTAATGGAGAGGATTTTTACTAAATCTCTGCCTAGAAAAAATATTGACATATTTACATTTTGCAGAGAAGGTCAAAAACTGTAGATATTCGTAATATTTGGCATATGTACTTTAATTATTACAATAACACTGTATGCTTTACTTAATAATAATTTTTACATAAATTGAGGGTTGTGCCGTTTTACCTATATAATAAACTAAATACAAATACCTTGTTTATAGATAATATGACAACCTATTACTGGGCAAATTTGGTATCTATCCTTTATGCAACAAAATTAATTAAAGTAAGTAGGTATGTGAATATAAAAATTTGCGCAGATTTGATGCTCGTTTTATCAGAAAACTTTCTAAGTACTATTTGGGTCAACATTTGTGACTTGCGAAACTACACCTATGTAAGAAAACCCTATCGAAATCATTTTGCACT
Organism: Boloria euphrosyne; assembly: GCA_951802675.2. Taxonomy (NCBI): domain Eukaryota; kingdom Metazoa; phylum Arthropoda; class Insecta; order Lepidoptera; family Nymphalidae; genus Boloria; species Boloria euphrosyne. The sequence continues at coordinate 642,292 of OX637875.1, read as the reverse complement.
TTTAATATTAATGTAATAATACATACTATATATTTAATCTATAATAATAGCTATAGGTATATTTTTTTTTAGGAAAGACAACCTAAAAAGATTCCACATAGTATCTATGTTGGCATTTTGTAACTGTGTATAACTCGTCAAATGTGTATAAATTTAATCATCTATCCCATACGCTATATACACAGTAAACTGTAAATATTGTAGAAATAAAGACTATTAGTTTAAGCGATATGATTGCTAATTGATAACTAAAATTGATAGCTATATCGAATATCTCCAATTATTATTAAAGGCTGTGTCGAAGAAGACGTGAGTAAAAGTTAAGTTTATAAAATGCTATGTATAAAGCGGATTATATTATGTTGTATCATAAGGTATCGTAGCGGGATTTTTAAGTATTAATTAGCACTTTTAATTCAAAAGATGTACCTATTTATTTTTTAATAATTCATTAATTGACATAATCCTCTATTTTAAGATTTTGTTATTAATATAATATATTTTATAACTATACTCTTATAGTTATAGCAAAGTGAATAAAACATGTTATAGTTAGTTATAAAAGTATAGTTATAAAATATATAATTATAACTATACTCTTACAGGCAGTGGTAGCCCAGCGGTAGCGCGTCGCTTGTAAAACCGAGTGATGCGGATTCAAATCCGGGTCTCGCACCTCTGATATTTTCATGTGCGAATCATTTCTAACATGATTACCACTTGTCTTACGGTAAAGGAAAACATCGTGAGGAAACCTGCATGTCTGAGAAAACAGCAAGTTTTCGTAAGACATGTGAATTATGAAGTCCGCCAACACGCACTGGGCCAGCGCGGTGGACTATGGCCTGATTCCCCTCGTACTGAGGGATGCCAGAGTGCCCAGCAGTGAAACGTTAAAAAAAGGGCTGATGATGATGATGATGAAATATACTCTAATAGTGGCTCGGGATCATTATTGCGAATTTATGTTACTGTCTAAATATATTCGCCACTTTTCTGAAGACGATGGACTTTATACCTAATGTATATGTGAGCGCTCTGTAAAAGAATATGTTGCTTTTAAAGTTTAATTTCATTTGTTTACTTTTGTGTAAAATAAAGAAAGACTTAATATTATATTGTATCTATTCATTTGTCTACAAAGTTCAGTTTCAAAAATTGAAATATTTTGCAGCCAAGCTTGTATAAACTATTGTCAGCACATTACCCATTGTCTTACTGTAAAGAAAAACAACGTGAGGTAATCTGTATGTCTAATTATTTTTTTTTTTGGGACAATGGCGATCGAGCAGGAGGCTCACCTGATGGTAAATGATCACCGCCGCCCATGGACATTTGAAACACCACAGGGTTTGCAAATGCATTGCCGGAAATTACAAGTTCTCTAAAGACATATGAAGTTTGCCAACTTGCACTTTTCCATCTGCCGTGGGCAAGTGATTCGAATCTGTACATTAAATAATATATTGTAGACAATCTTTTTGAATCTGTAATTATTATCGATAAATATGCTGAATATATCGCATTTAGAATTTTTTCTGTCCGTCTTAGAACGCATCACGAGATAACCACTGGGCAGATTTTGATGGATTTTGGTATTATGATAGCTGGATGTCCGGATCGATATATAAAATACTTTTTACTGCAGGAAAAGTATCTCATCCCTGAAAAATCTCAGCTAACCGTAAATTACCTACATAGGGATGAACGCGAACGGAAGCGACGGTGTTAATACTATATTAAAAATCTAAAAGTTTGTAATCAAATGGGTATAACTAGTTTACACGACCCACTTGCTTTTCACAGATCTTAGATGTGCTAAGCAGATGGAAATACTTACAGATGTCTAAAACTAGAACAACTCAGTTTCTAAATCCGTGACCCTATATAATAAAACTAAACAAATCTAAACTAAAAAGTAGAAAATAATACTTTTAAGAACTTCGTTAATTTGAAGTCGGTGCCAGCCAAGACGGATAGACTTATCTTGCCTTTGCAATGAACTTTCGAACGGTATTTTGATTATGTTTACAAATATTATAGATATAGATTAATCGAATATGTGTCTATTTAAGGTTATTTTGCTTTGGCTGGCACCGACTTCTAAATTAACGAAGTTCTTAAAAGTATTATTTTCTACTTTTTAGTTTAGATTTGTTTAGTTTTGAAGTCGGTTTTTGTTTTTTGTTAAAAATAATTTATTTTCAAATTTTTAACAGAAAGTGGATACTTATTTTGTTTATGTACAAAAAAGAATTTTCCAAATCGGTCCAGCCATCTTCGAGTAATGGGGAACATACATAAAAAAAAGTCCCCAACGAATTGAGAACCTCCTCCTTTTTTTAGAGTCGGTTAATAAGAGCCTGAAAGAATTTAACTATCGGTCTATAATTACGTATAATATTGAAAGAATTTTCTTTTAACTCCTAACCGTTGAGGAGTTGTACCTTCCATCATTAGCTCAACCACAGGAGATGATGATTATCAGACGCAAATACTTGAACAGCTTTAGAAAATATATGAAAAACGTAATAAGTGCCTATAAAATTTGAGAGTTGTCTTCGATTTCCCTGGGATCCCATCATCAGATCGTGACTTGGTGACTATGGGACCAACTAGAAACTATACCCTTTCAAACAAAAAAGAATTTTCCAAATCAGTCCAGCCATCGTCGAGTAATCGGGGAACATACATAGAAAAAAAAAAAAAAAAAAGTCCCCGACGAATTGAGAACCTCCTCCTTTTTTTGAAGTCGGTTAAAAACTATTAAGTATTTTAATGCAAAGCGTTACGATACTTTTCATTGGTCAAGGATCGTTACGGAATACCTATTAAGCACTTTAATCGATTTCTTAGAGCTCATTATGTTAAAAAACCTAAGAATTTTTTAACTTAAATTTCAAATCTAATCATTAATTAAAAAGTTGAACAGATCGATTGATGCAAGGTACAAAAGAACGTACACTGTGCAGTGGTGAAATGCCTTTATTGCTCTTTTAATAGAAAAACTATTAATAGTTATGTCACTAATCCACGTGTGGGTCAAGTAATTGTGGTATAATATCTTGAATCTTAATGCTTATATTTAAATAATTCAGCTTAGATATTTAGTGTAGAATTTGATAGTTATAAGTTGAGTACAAAAGAATGTGTGAAATTGATATTTTAAGTTAAGATTATATATTGACAAGTACTGCAGCTGCAAATTATTGAACTAATATTTTAGGTACTTCTATTTCTAGTTTACATTGAAATAATTAAAAATATCTGCTGCGCAAATAAACAAGCAGACAATTATGACAGCTATTAATATGATGTATTGTACAACCAGTATATATGTACGTAGGTTACAGTTTGTAGGGACATAATATGCTCCTAATAACTCTGGGCAATTTTATTTATCGATTTAATTTGTTACAACTAGTTCTAGAATGCAATGCTGTAGAAATATATAGTACCTACGTACCTACTAACTGTCTGGGTACTAAAGTGAAGCAGAACAGCTGTTTGGGCCTTCACCTAGCACGAGTCTTGAAATAAAACGAACTATTGACATTGTATAGCGATAATTATAGAAGCGAAACAGCGGTGCACAAAAACTAAGTGATAATGGGCTTACGAAAATGTGCCATTTTATCAAAATCTAAAGAAACAATGGTAAAAAAGGAACCACTCATTGATTGGTTTATCATGAAATCTCAAAAAGTATGAAATTTCGTAGAAAGATTCTTCATAGGAGTATAGCGGTATAGTACTCGTATAATAACAGAGTTTTGTTCTTTAGATACAATTTTCAATTCTTAACCAACTATTTTTTTAAACAGGTTACAAAAACTTAAAAAATATTAATATGTCTATATTTTCTTTTATGTTATTTTATTTATACCAACTTATTTTTAGGCAGCTCAGTCTTTCTTTACTATAAAAATTCAAACGAAGTGGAACTTCCTCGTTAAGATGGTCTAGGTTAAAATAGTGTCCTGTATATTGTAATAAATAAATAAAATATATATAGTTCACATGTTAGTGATTCATTTATTTGCTGTAGTATTATATTATCTAGCTAAAACAAATATATGAAGTAAAATATTAATGAACTGGAAAGATAAAATTCTACTTAGGAGAAGATGTAAATAAATAAAGCTGGCACATAAAACAATCAAACAGTTCAATCCCGTTTTAATTCCTTTAGTATTTTATGCTTACAAAATACATTAAATGATCATTCAATAATATACAATAGAATATTGTATTTTCAAAAGATGAAGGTAGGCAAAAAATGACGACAAAGTGAACTACTACTAATATGAACTTTGTATAACTCACGCAAGATTTTCTTATAAATATTAGATTACATCACGCGTCTAACAAACCTGTAAAATCACATAATTCACGGTCAACGTTTTTACTCATCGAAAGATCGCGAAAACCAAGAGGGCAAGCTATTTTTCTGGGGTTATGACCGCTTTCTAAGCGAGGGCTCGCAGTTCCTCCACTACGCTTATCCCGCACGAACGTTGCTTAGCAAACATTTGCATTGCTACAAAATGTTTACACACCTCACGATATAAAGTCGTGCCGCGTCCGTCCACTGTCGATTTGCCAACAGTGAAAGGCTTTATAAGTATATAATAAAAAACAGTTAATAGTTCAGAACTGAGTGCTCAAGATGCGAAGAATCTTGTTGTTGACTCTCGCGGCGATCGCGCTCGCTGAAATAGCTGAGCCGGTTTTTGAAAATGAAAATTTAGCTGAAGTTGACTTTAACGAAGATCATGAGAGACAAAAACGGGAAACGTACGTTGAGGGTCCGTATGAAGAGCATGTAAGAGTTAAGAGATGTGAAGATGAGTTTAGGGTTAAACGTGAAGCTGTGAGAAATCCCCGTCATATCAAGCAATATGAAGTTCACGAACTTCATGATGAAGGATCCTTACCTTCTCCACCATATGAAGAGATGTTAGCCGCGAGTGCCGAGCACTATCATAAAGTATACGTACCGGATCAACCGCGTAGTTTGAATGCTGAAGTAAAGGCTGGACCGCTTACATTCGGGGTCCCTACCGTGGACCTAGCGGCACAAGCTTTACCCCCTGAATCTCTCGTAAGCTATGGTCATGTTCATCATCATGCCAATCTTGCCCCAGCACCTTCGAATTCTGCAGTACCAGTGGGCTTTGTACCATTATCAGCCGCCCCTGTAGCAGTATCAGACGATTTAACACCTGCAGCTGGCTACCATCAGGAAAAGCAGCATCCTCATCACCATGCTAATTCAAGAGGAGGGGGACGCCAACAACATGGCAAACATTACGCTGAACATGGTGGAAAGGTAACATGTACTTTAATATAGTAAATATATATAATAAATTATTAAGCTGTTAGCCGAAGTAATTAAGTAGTAAAAATATTTGCCTACAAGGAATAGAATCCATAGCCCTTATAAAATAATTTATAATATATAATAATAATAATGTTAGCTTCGTTTATAATATACTAATGCCTTTCATATTTCTTGTACAATGAGTATATATTTAGCGACCTAATCTAGCTTCGGTCGGGTATGCTCATAGGTGTTCCAAAGTAATATGCTTTTCCAGGTATATAGTATACCTATGTACTATATTAATTCATCTGAATTAGTCCAGTCGTTTAGCGTAAAGAAGTATTAACATACACACATGTATCTTCTAATATATAAAAATCTCGTGTCACAGTGTTTGTTATCGAACTCCTCCGAAACGGTTTGACCGATTTTTATGAAAATATATGTGTACATTTGATAGGTCTGAGAATAGGTTGTAAGCTATTTTTTATTCCCAAGGTGATAACGGTGCCCTCTCCAAATATTTATTTTTTTTATTTTTAGACCAAATTTATATTTTTAATATTTTATAATTTGGAATCAAAAAATAGGTACTTATAACTTTCATTCTTCTACCGCCAATCCTTATTTTTAATAGTGATGAGAACGCGGACGGAGTCGCGGCTATTGCTAGTTTTATTATAATAAACTGAACTGATAATTTATATTATTACACTATATTATGTAATAGTGTACATAAAAACATCTAGCAACAGTTACTGTAAAACCAGTAAGTACAGTAGGTACTTACTAGTTTTACATTAACTACAATAGAGGTCAAAAGTCTAGAAATTTGAAGTCTTACAATATTTTTGCGAAGTTATGGTTTAAAATACACATTAGCATAAAACATTATTAAGTGAACTGCAAAGGTTATACTAATTAACAAAAATGATGACAAAAAACTATTTACAATTTATATTTCCTTATATACTAATGTCATAGTCTTCCTCATATTACATTTACCTTTTTGTTCACGTTTTTACAGCTTTTTTTGACATTGACGTTTCTTATTTACCATATTTTTAAAAGTAAGGTCAAATAAATTATAATATTCATTTCATTAAATTGTGAAGTCAAATACTCTGTACAAACCTCACACTATGTATACCTAGAATAGGTTTAATGACATCAATATTTACCTATATGCGAGTTGTATACGAAGACAAACATAATTTTATAATATACATACCTATTACATTTTAAAAAGTTATTTTTTAGCTTCCTTATTATTATCTTTATGAATTTAGGCATTTCCAGAAGCAAAAAGACATTATTTTATACATTAACGTGAGGTATAGTAGTTTAAAATAATTCTACATTCGATAATTTCGACTCGACACCAACTTTTTTTCTGAGATGAAATGTGGAAAAAAATTCAAAATGCTTTGAAGTTTGAACGCATACCTAATAAGTGGAGTAAACATTCAGTTCACTTTAATTTCTGTCTAATTACTTATTTATATTATGTAAAGTAGTAGACTTTACATAAAATTGTTCGTCCTGGCCTTGTTATTGGAGGTGAAATGCTAAAATTATGGTAGTTTTGCCATAGAAATTAGAAAACCTAACGTACCTATATTATATTTCTATAAGTGCACCTAAACCTATAATATTATTTATAATTAGAATTATGTCCTTATACTTATTTTGTATCCTCGATGAGTCTGAAATGGATAATTCAGTATTTCATTTAAAATACAATTATAAGCGTTTTCAGAGTTATAACTCGTGATTAGTTGAAATTGTATAATTAAGTAAATATTTTTTGGTTTAAGGTTTTTGATAAATCATTAATTAACCACTTTATTTAATTAAAATTCTATACTAACACACGTATTATTAGCACTTAATTATGACGTACTATTTGAATTTAAATACTAATTAGCAGACTACACGAGTCTTAATTAATGTTTTAACTAAAGCTGTTCATTATTTTGTTTTGATCGTGACTTAACCATATTTACATAAGGTTTAAACGAAAATTTTTGAGTTTAGTTTATAGTATAGGTAATATGAATACAAAATATTTTTTATTTAGATTTTTTTTCTTTATGTAAAAAATTTGCTAGCAATTTTTTCCCGAGCAACTTTATACTTACTTATTTTGTCAACACTAAATAGTACTCTATACAGCCTGTACTTTGGTCATAAAAAATAATAAAAATATGTTGTTGGGACATTATTAAAAAATATCAAAATACATTGCATAACTGCATTTTTGCCAATAAATTTAAAATCTAAAAGATTTTCTTAGTATTTTCGTATCCGCTATTTCTGCGTGTTTCTAAATGAGCTGTTTTACGTAAGTACTTACTAGATTATTGACAGATACTTTTAGTCCGAGAGCCAGCTGTATGCTACACCTATGGATCGAATTCATGAATATTTTTTCGCGTGTGAGTACTACTAACTATAGATCTAACAGACGACACTTATAAAATTCGCGATCCGCGACGCGGATAGTTAGAACATGTCGACCTCCGATATTCTTGTTGTATACATGAAAATCTTCAAGTTGGTATAAATTTCAGCGGTGTATCTTATCAAATGATATTACATTCAAAACAGCAACTTCAACAACTTCGCAACCGGAAGTGATGTCATATTTTTGCATGCGGCCAAAATCGGACAATTTTATAAATGTCGTCTGTTAGATCTATAGTTAGTAGTACTCACACGCGAAAATTTATTCATATATTCGATCCATAGGTGTAGCATACAGCTGGCTCTCGGACTATTTTATAAAGTGAAAAAATATGAGGGAGAGCTCTCTGCTTTGAAGTAGGTTATCTATTCATCTACTTATACATATAATAAAATTCTAACGTAGTAAAATCTGTATATTTAATATTTTTTGAAAATTCTTTTTGAAATAGTCATTATTATCCATACAGAGACCAAATCTATAGTTTTTAGAATTTTTGTCTATCTTTGTGTGACCGCATCATGAGAAAACCACTGGACAGATTTCGATGAAATTTGGTATAATAGGTATAGCTGGTTATCCGGGTCAGGATATAGGATAATTTTTACTGCTGGCAAATATCTAATTTCTAAGAGATCTCAAGTAATCGTTAAAAACTGGCTGTAAAACATCACACGGTATATGAAATCTAAGAATTTAGTTTCCGGTCTTTAAAACGCGGGCGGAGCTACGGGAAATGCTAGTAGTAAATATTTTGTAAGTAATATATTAAAATTAAAACAAAAATAGAATATAATATATATGAATGAATATGGACATAAGTATTACATCCTGTAGGTGTACTGTATCAAGTTACTCGAACTAATATCAGGTTAAGTAGGTACTTAATCTGCATCTGGTTTTCATATTGCAAAATATAGGTATATAGATTTCCATTAGAGAAAGTACCATTGTAAGTCAGTTTAGTAGTTTAAATTATACCTATGTATAAATAAAAAATATAATATTTTATATGATAACTTGCGACTTACGTTACGTATCTTTAAACGAAACAATTTTTTAAAATGAACGTAGTCTAAAAGTTATTGGGTGTTTTATAAGTACTTAAGTACAAAAATCCATTTATAGTTTATTTTGACATTTATACAAACAAACACTTAAATTTTATTTATCTGTACAAATAACGTAAGTAACGTAATGCTGAGTTTCTTTCGCCAGTTCTTCTCAGGTCAGTGGTTTCTTTCTTCCGAACTGGTAGTAGACTCATGACGTTCAGTAAAAAATTGTAATAATTTCATGCTGAATAAAATATTTTGAATTTGAATTTGAAAAAAAACGTATTATATCATTTCAGACATCCAAAGGTTCAAACTCCGATCACTACTTAGACAAGGGCGCCAAAGGCTTTAAGACTGATGAGCGTCACCGCAAGGAGTATGAAGAAGCAGCAGGTCAGAAGAAGAAACACCGGGATGAAGCTGACCATAAGGGATCTCATGAGGAAGAAGCCTTTGGTTCCCGCGGAGCTCACTTCGGTGAGAAGAAGGGACACAAGAAGGGACATAAGACTAAAGGTTGGTTATTCTTTGTTTGCTTAATTTTTACCTTGTAAGCAAATCTTAAAGGCCGAATTTAATTAACCTACTTCTAACAATCGTAATGACGTGAATCTTGAGGTACTTATATGAACCTGGATGACTATATAATTTGATTCGATAAAAAATTATTTCTAATTATGGTGGAGCAAGTGTAGGGTAGCATAAAAGAACACTAATCTCATTCCATGCAGCCCCTCCCTATCTGCCTTTGGGAAAGAGGCAGTGGTAGCCCAGTAACGGTAACGCGCTCGTTTGGATAACGACGCGGGTTCAATTCCAAGTCTCCCACCTCAGATATTTTCATATGCAAATCAATTATAAAACGATTACCACATGTCTTACGGTAAAGGAAAATATCGTGATGAAACCTGCACGTCTGAAAGAACCTAGCTTTCGAAAGACAGTCCACAATACATGTGTGTACTACCACTTAGCCAGCGTGGTGGACCACCTGATTGTTTTTGAAGTAAGGCCTGTGTCCAGCAATGGAAAGTTATAAACGGCTGGACACCATTATGGAAGATTTAATGACATTTTTTAACGAATTGCTTGCTGAATTGAATTGCTTTAACGATCCAGCAAAATTACATTTATCGTTTTATGTAACAAAGGTAAAAGGTAAAAAATATTGGAAATACTTTACAATAGAGAGCATAACTAAAATAATTCATTAAAATTACGATAAGGTCAAATGGTTTATAGAATAAATGACTTTATGTAACGAAACTAATGAGACTTGCTTTCACTCACCGCAAGGTGTAACTTTGTGTTGACTTGAACAATGGTTGCCCTCGACGCGACGCGACGCGACGTTGGGTCAGACGAAAAAAACGTATACAACTGTAGTTGGTTTAACAGTTGCATCATTTTTTACAATATTGTTTTAATTTAGTAATATTTTTAACCGACTTCAAAAAAGGAGGAGGTTATATGTTCCGATGTATGTATTTTTTTTTTTAGTATGTTCACCGATTTCTCCGCCAACTGTGGGCCGATTTCAAAAATTTTTCTTTTGTTCGATAGGGTATAGTTCTGAGGGGGTCCCATTATCACAAAATCAGGATCTGATGATGGGATCCCAGGGAAATCCAGGGCAACTTTCAAAATTTATAGGCACCTATTATGTTTTTTATATATTTTCTAAAGCTGTTCAAGCATTTGCGTCTGAAAATCGTAATCTCATGTGATGAGCTGATGATGGAAGGTAGAATTCTTCAAATGTTATTGTTTATCTGTGTTCACCGATTTATGCGTCAATTGTGGGCCGATTTCAAAAATTTATTTTTTGTTTAGTAGGGTATACTTCCAAGATGTTCCCATTATCACCAAGTTAGGATCTGATAATGGGATCCTAGGAAAATCGATGGCAACTCTTAAATTTTATAGGCATTTAGTACATTTTTCATATATTTTCTAAAGTTTTTTAAGGATTTGCATCTGATAATTACCATCTCATGTGGATAAGCTGATGATGGAAGGTACAACTCCTCAACGGCTAGGAGTTGAAAGGAAATTCCTTTAAAATTATACATACATATAGACTGATAGTTGTGTTCTTCCAGGCTATTACGTTAATATGATAATAGAAGGTAAATCTCATTAACCTCTAGGAGTTAGGTGGAATAATGGACGTGGGTTATTTAAACTATTTCGTATGGGGAATGTAAACATAAAGATGAGCTCGTAGTTTAGTTACAGCTACAGTAGTCGTAGATAGAGTACTCTTTGGACACCAACACCCCCCCCCCCCCCCCCCCACTTTCGGTAGACCCGATAATTAATTCCTATTACATTACATACGTTAATAGGTATGCTCGTTGTTTAATATAAAGCTTAAACAGATTTTAAATTAGTGACATATAGTAAGTCACTATAATTAAATCAGCTAAATAAAAGGCACACTAAAAATGGAAAAATAAGTTTTTTTTAAGAAAAAAATTAAACCGACTTCAAAAAATCTGCACTAAAAAGAGAAAAATCTAAACTAAAAAGTAAAAAATAATACTTTTAATAACTTTGTTGATTTTGGAGTCGGTGCCAGCCAGGTATTTTGATTATGTTTACAAATTGATAGATTAATCGAATATGTATCTATTTAGGGTTATTTTGCTTTGGCTGGCACCGACTCCAAAATTAACAAAGTTCTTAAAAGTATTATTTTTTACTTTTTAGTTTAGATTTTTCTCTTTTTAGTGCAGATTTTTTGAAGTCGGTTTAATTTTTGTACACTATAATGTGGTTACGTGAAATGTAACAAAATAATGTTAATAAATAATTAATTTAATATACTACTAAACCGATAAATGGCGTGTATCTTCAAGTAAAGATGATCTATAATGATTTTTATCATTTTTTAAATTAAATGTTATATACAAGTAGGCAATATCGATGATACTTACTGGCTAAAACCTCCTACGACTTAATGAGGGCACCGCAGAATTGCTTAAGCACCACGATGTCCTGATGGCAGGTCTACGGACCATACATTCCGGGAGTGACAGCAGAATGACTATTACCAGGAAACCCGCATGGTACACGGCCCACTAAAAAGGGTTAGATCTCCCTGTGTCTCATGAATCTCTCACAATTAAGTCTTTTTGCTTCATATCTCTTTTGTCTAATTCCAGGCTTCCACAACAAGTACCACAAGGACGAATTCCATAAGGAACATAAGTTCTACGACGACTTCCACAAAGGCGGAGAGCATCACAGATACGGCAAGTTCAACGCCAAGCACGCCAGCAACGAGAGTGGCAAGAAGAAAGTGCACCACCTCAATGCCGGTCATGACTACACGGAACATGGCAAGAAGGGATATAGGTAGGATAATTTTAGTACATAATATTTGCATCTATAAAGTCAAATAAAAAATATAATATGGTACGGAATGTTGCTTTACATACAAACTTAGCAACTTGTTGTATCCATCTAGATATCAAATCTCTAAGATTTACTTATATATCTTATATTCTTACTTCTTCTGTTTATCGGATTAGTCTCTTATCCGATGTAAGTCAGAAAAAGCTTCAATAGTTTAGAAGACGCTTTGTTGAGTTACCCTCTTTTTGTGTCAGGGGTAAAAAAAACAATAATAAGCAAATAAATTAAATAATAAAATATGTTAGGACATTATTACAACAGCGCCATCTAGTTCCGCAGTAAGCTACGTAACGTGCTTGTGTTGCGGATACCAGATAGTTGATATAATACACATAAATTAATTTTAAATACATACATATTATAAATAAATACAAACACCCATGACTGGAGTACAAACATTCGTGATTAGCAAATGAATGCCCCCAGCGGGACTCGAACCAGCGACCGCTGGCGCAGAAAGTAGGGTCACTACCAACTGAGCCAAACGAGAAAAAAATAATTTAAATATGTGCTTTCCATTACAGTAACAAAGGTCACCTAGACGCAGACCACAAGGGTTATAACGGCAAGAGTGGTCGAGAAGAACATCACCAGAAGCACAGTGATGGTGGGAAGAGAGGTGGCAAAGAAGGCGGCTCCCACTGGGGATATGCTAAGAAAAACTAATCTCAAAATACCAATATTTAGTAATTTTAAGGGTGTTACTTCACTTTCACATAACATGAATAGTGAGATTTCAACGTAAAATATCCACAACTTTAGTTTGTTTCAAATTTTCAGTCCCAAATATGAAATAAGTCGTGAGTTTTCGTATAATATCATATTTTTTTATTTTTAAATTTATAAAATGGCTTAGGCTGTTTATAAAATATTTAATAACACTGTCAATTTACCAGTCTGAAAGTAGATAATAAACAATTATTATAAATGCCAGTTACATAAACATATTTTATAAGATGGCTTCTATAGTTAAGGTTTTTGTATAGTTTTAATATTGGTTGGTTCCTTACAGTTTGTTAAGGATAGATTTTTCAGTAAACCATAAATTTTAATTTAAAATTTGCTTGATAGAAAAACTATTGAAAAATCAGTCCTAACTATAATAGTGATAGCGTGATAAGACAAATGTTGATAACATGAGCTGAGGAATGCAATTTGGAAAACATCCAATTCTTTTTGTGTTGCATTATAATTAGTCATAGCAACTTTACCAGTAAATATGAAGCTCTTAGTTATCTTTATCTTGCCATTTATTTAATTTGTATCATCATTATAAATGAAACTACTTTTTCGGATTTTGTCGCGGATTTATAGGATCACGGGAGAGTCTCTCGACTCTCCCGTGTCCATGATTACTGTAAAGCATTCGAAACGTTGGAAATTAAAAATCAAAATAAATCCGCGACAAAATCCGAAAAGGTAGTTTCATTTATAATGTCGAATATTCGCGTAAACCTAAGAAAGTATTATTTGTATCATCATATTATAAGAACTTAATAAAGGTTTTTTTACTTAATAATATTTTTTTTCTTGAATGTACGTATTGGGGAGATAAAAAAACTCACTCCGCTCGCGTACATCCGTATTCCGTAATCACTGGGTAAACGTTAGTAAGTATAGATTCTGAGAGACGAGATATTTTCCCGCAGTAAAAAGTAGTTTATATGTAGACCCGGATCAGATAACTATCTTCATACCCATCAAATGAAAGGTACAGGGGCAAAACAAAAAATGTCACAAAAAATTCAAAAAGTTAAAAAGTATGGGAACATTAAGATTTTACCCCGTATTAATTATTATACAGACGGACAGACCGATAAAAAATCTTAAAATAATAGTTTCATCCTCTTTATCGATAATAATTTCTTATTATTTAATGTACAGACAGACGACTCAGAATTTTATTACATTAGCCACTGCTTTCATTTTTGTTTTACTTCTTTCGTGTAACAAAAACCGCTTGCTTTATTTTTACCATTTAGAAACTAATTTCACAGTGAATTTGTAAATTAAATAAAATAGAATTTTGCGTAAAAAAGGTTACTAGTCGTTCTTTAGCGGCGACTGGAACGAATCGGATGTTGCTGTAATTGACTTGAGGTCGCATTAATGCGCCTGCGATTTGGTCGAAACTCGAATCCGTATGTCTATAAAATTCTAAAAATAATTGTAAAACAATTTGACATAATCAATGATATTTTAACTACAGATATGTTATACGCTCACTAAACAACCGAAAAAAGTGTTCCGCGCTGCACACATACACACTTTTCATTCAAGGTACATGTCAAAATGATTGAAAGGGGATAGTCGATAAAATCAATAAGAAAAAAAGAGACAGCTAGTGTTGTCAATTGCGCGTCAATGTAAGCAAACATTAGTCTAGCGACCGATGACATATCAGAATATTAGGCAAATAATTAAAATATATTAATAAATCGAAGTTTACTGCGTTACATGTGGTATGAGATCCCTTGTGTTTTATTAACTTTGGTATCATAATTGGTGCATTTCCTAAATACACAGGATGGCATATTTTTAAATTTTGTAGCAGCGTACCACTCGTCGCCATGCGGTGACACAGACTAAAGGCAATACGTCCTAATTAGGATGTTTTCGAGTTTTCACGATTGCGCGCTCATAACATATCTATAGTTAAAATATCATTGGACATAATTCATTTAAAGCCCTCCCTTTATTTGGATATAGGTATCTAATAATATTTCGAAATTAAAATACATGTGTGATGTGCGGAAATGGTGCTGTTATTATATTTCTTAGTTCTTACAATAAATATTTATGTCACCATTGACACTACATTCATATTTAAAGAATAAAATAAAAAGAATATAATATTAAATAGATTTATTAAAAGCATTTCTACATGAAGGGTGGTTTGCAAGGCTCTCGGCCTCCCGACGCGGGGTCGAAATATTTCACGTAGACATTGACCGCGTGGTGCGGTCTGCGCGGGAAGAACACTCGTTGGCCGGCGTTGTCGATGAAATCCGAATAATCCATCGACCATTCGCGCTTCATACCACATTTTTCGCAAATTTTTGACCTTTAACATAAGGAAAGGCAGAAATTGCAGGATTTTATGTACCTTGTACGTAACAAACTCTAGGTTTTTTTAAGTAATTTAAACACGAGTTTTTATAAATGAAACTACCTTTCGGATTTCGATTTCGGATCGGCGAGACAGTCTCGCCCGTGTTCAGATTGATGTAAAGCATTCGAAACGTCGGGTACTAAAAATTAAAATAAATCCGCGACAAAATCCGAAAAGGTAGTTTCATTTATAATGTCGAATATTCGCGTTAACCTAAGAAAGTACCACGAGTTTTTTGTAAGATTTTGTATAATGCAGGGTACAAAAATAAAAAGTACTTAAACCGAATTCAAATTAACAAAAAATCAGACAACTGCGAGTATGATTCGCACACCAAAGGTTCGCATGAAATATTATAATACGGTTATAATCCCAAATATTTATTACTTTCGGATTTTTTTCTTTGTGGTAAAGACAGGACTTCCTATCAATTCTTATGTGCCCTAAAAACTCCAAAGTACTCACATGTATTGGCTGACGGCGATAACGTGCACGAGAGGATGTCGAAGTTCCTCGGCTTGATCGAGAGCTGACCGCAATAAGAGGGTGCCTACACCTTGGCCAGCTACATCCGAAACCGTACCGAGGACCTCGACCTTTGTAAATTGTAACCAAATTGTAATTACACCTTTAATTTTGCTTACCTTATAGTCTGACTTTCAAGGAAATTTTGATTTACTTTGGGAAGTATTTCTATTACCGCAATTTTGTGTTTTTAAGTATTAGAATAATATAAAAAATTAAAATAATACTGTCTTATTCTGAAACAGCAGTCTTCGTAGTTTTCTTTGAAATTAAAAATGTACAGTCTACAGAGAAACAATTATGATTAAAATTTTAGGATGCTTAAGAAACGCTTACATCATACAAATATGTCACATTATATTTATTAAATAGGTTTGAGCTTTTCAGACAGTGCGCGATGAAGTACATTCTATTCCGCTCTGGGCTGGACGGTGTATTATGCGCCCACTCCTCTAACTCGTCTGCCATCCACGGATATGTTTTATTTGCGACGCATATTCCTACTAGTTTTTGTTCTTTTGTACGTTTCAATAATTCTAGTGCTAAAAGACGATCACCTATAATATCAAATATTGATTATTTGTGATAAGTTTTCACTCTGGATTTTAATTTTCCATGAAGTCACGTAGCTTCTTTTTCTACGCCACAGCCTTATTTACATGTACTTAATACACAAACGCCCGTACTCATAGTCACTTAATGAACCATTAAGTCGTTCTTTAGTATAGAGATTCTCGACTTAACAGTTCATTAGGTGACTCTGAGTGCGGCGGTTAATGTAAAATATTTTTTTAATTATATTAATATAATGAGAGAATATAAGTACCGTATACAAGGAAAATATACTCGGCATCAACTTTATCGTAGTTTCGATTAAAATATATAGACGTTCTAAGGTTTCATTGACGTTCATACTGACAAATATATTTTAAGTCAATGCGTACCAGAACGAGAATACTTCTCCGTAAGAACTCCAAGGTATGGGCAGTTGAGGCACATCCAGAGTCCCACAACGCTGGGTTCCCTTGGCCAGTAATGGTTATATAGAAATGACTTGATGAGTTTCGCGTGACACTGATTCCCACGCTCCACTACCACGTCGTTGATATCGAAACACTAGAGATACGATTACAGTATATTCCTTATTTGGGAATAGCAGTAAAAGAAAATAAGACGAAATGTCGTTTCTAGATCATTGATCGTTTGGTTTTGTAATAGATATTCATGTATAAAATCATGTATCTAATGCATTGTTAACCCTAGTATTTTTCTTTATCTACCTACATTGCTTAAAATTTCCATTGATGAAATTTCCATATAACATGTAATCTACGAAAGGAACAGCAGCATAATTAGAATTTAAGAATATATTTTACTAACAATTTCCGCGGCTCCACCCGCGTTCTATCCAACCTTATTATCTAGGGGAATAAAAAAATGGCCTAAGACCTATTCTCAGACCTACCAAATATACACGAAAAAATTCATGATCGGTCAAGCCGTTTCGGAGGAGTTCGATAACAAGCACTGTGACACGAGATTTTTATACATTTGAAGACGAAGAAGATAATGTTAAAAGCCTTTATATAGAAAGGATTTTACAACCAACCGGTTTCTTTTCAATTGGAGTTAAACATTTATCACACAGTGATCGTTTCCTAAAACGTTTTGTGGGAGAATTTATAATTACTAAAGGAGATTTTTGCGCCAAGAAGCCACTGTTCTTCAGAATTTGTAACTTATTCATTGCGGTGCGTTTACTTTCATAATGATCTTAGAATGTCGTTGAAGAACGTAAAAATTATAATTTAATTGCTTTACTTTGACCTCATTTTTGATTTAATTGAAATAATTAATAATTGTTAATTTCTTTTGCTTATTATTTTTTCATTCTTTCATCTTACTGTCAATGTCAAGTTGATAAATCAATATTCTTTTTATTCATATGAATGATTTGTTCTACTGTCTACGCGAACAATGAATTGTGCCCAACTGGAACTTCTAGAAGCAACTTAACAAAAACTTAAGTTGAGTATATTAGACACTTCATAAGGAGATATCTCCTATGCATGTATACTTTTTCGTATACTTTGTTTTAAATTTTTTGTTTACTATTTGACGTTATTGTTATCCTTATCAGTAATCATTAATTTAGTTTGTTTAGGTACTTAAGTTTAGACTTAGACTTTATTGTCACTGGAACTTCTATTTTGTAATCATTTACTCATTAAAAGATTAAAAATAGTTTTAAAATCTTCAATAAAGTGTTAAAGTTGTTCCATTTTTAAAAATGAAAGGCCCTTGAGGCTTGAAATATATTGTCAAAGTAGCTGTCACCATGGGACAACATTATTATTTTTTAATTCTATTTTAAAAATACAAAAATAACCAAAAATGCTATACCGGTAGTATTATTTCCTTTCTTTCTCCATCTAAAATGTCATCAGTAATAAGGTTCCTCAAATCAGTGTCTACTAAAAGTTTACCTAATGCTTCAACGACAACGCTAAAGTGGAGTGGCATACGTAGGAACTATGGAGACAAAATTAAGGCAGACTCGTCTTCAAAACAGATTATGGTTAGATTACAAGTATTTGTGTAATGACATTGGTAAATAAACTAAAAATTAAAAAAAAAACTTGTATAACGTACTACCTACCAACAATACATTGCTAAACTCTCACAATTTAATACAAAAAATCTGCTATTTTATTACACTGTTGATTCAATTCACTTGAATTTTAATTCCAGTGAAATAAAAAAAAACTATCTTTGAATTAAGTAGATGAGACTTTTATCTACACGATTAAAAAACTTGTGTCATCATAGTCATCAACCTATTCATTAATTTACGTGTAAAATATTCCTATGGTCCAAGGTACAAGGAACAGAAGACATTCGCATACGCGTGCGCCGAGTCCGGCCTGCTGATGTACCTAGAGTGCTACGATTCGTAAAAGAACATGCTCGACTGGTCTGGCCCGAAATGGTCAACAAAGTCCCAGGGGCGAGTTATATCCCAATGTCTGATTATGTCGCGAGATCATTAGCTCAAGGTTACATTCATTTCTATGATTTATTAAATTTGGAGTCATATTATAAATGCCAAAATTTTGTAGCTATGTTGTGTATAGGTTATATGTAAATGTATAGGTGTAATATGTTTGTTGGTTACTTCATAGGGCTGATACGACCCGATAGATTTGAATGAAAAATACACAGATTATGTTTACAGATCACGACCTAGATGAGTAATATTTAGGTTGCCTAATATAAGGTCGATGCGTGTTAAAGATTACCCGAATATTTTCTATAACACCGAAACTTAATGTACATGTGTGAGGACTATACAAAACATGAAAAATGTATATTGTAGGTCATTCAATGCTAGCAGAGCAACAAGAAGCAAAGAGAGGCTGGTCGCGGATCCGAGGCCTTGCTCTCAGTACTTCGGTATGTCCGTGGGACGCCACCATGTTGGAGAAATGGGCTCGGTGTGTGAAATGTTCTCGATCAAGGAAGCTGATGCTGTTCACTGCTCACTGCTTGAGGGCGCCGGCCTTACATGATAAATACAGAGTGCATAAGATAATGCAGGTCTCATTTCATTAATAAATTATTTTCGTAATAAAATTATGATAATCTGTGTTCAACTGAGCACAGATTTTACAGATTTCAAACTGTACTTTGAAGCCATTTCAATTAAAAGTTATAATTATTATGAATAAGCATTGAAAATTAAAATTCGATGCGTAATGTTTATTTTCAGATAGTATTGATGGTTCCACCTAACTCTCCTAAGTCTTTAGAAATCATCCAAATGTTAGCGAAGAACTCGATACAGCGCGGTAAAGACCAAAGCTTTCAAGTGCTACGTTTCGACGTAACTGAAGACACTGTGTTAGTAGATGTATTGTTTATAATTACATTGTATTATAAGAAAAAGGAGGTGCTTTATTAGTATCTAATTTATCATGTCTGTCTTGTCTAACTGTAGATTATAGAAAGGTACCTTATTTATGAATTTAGTGCTTATTCAGTTTAGAATTTATTTATTTTAAAGATTCAAGTTTTTATGTAAAAGAAGAAAAACTTCTATGTAATAATTAATAAACAAAGGTGATAAAACAAACAAAATTGAGGAGTCCTTGAAAATGACAGTATATTATATTATTAATCAGTTTATAAAATTAATTTATTTCCCTAATTATTCGAATAAAATCAATCGTCTGATGTTCAAACAGACACTGAAATACTGAAAAAGTAGGATAAAGTATCAATTACTACAATATCTTTGCAGAGCAAAAGTACTAGACAGTCTACAACTAAAGAAAGAATACGAATTCAACTACGAAGAATTACCAAAGGCTATAAAGATGTTTTCAGACGATACAAGCAATGTCACATCCGATACAAAGGAAGGAAAGAATATTATAGTTTACACTGCGGTAACTCACTCGAACAAATCTTAGACAAACCGGTAGAAAATTCAATACATTAGGAATCAATATGAACAGTGACAGCAGCTAATAAATCATACCTAAATACTATCTGTTTCTATTTCGTTGTATAAATTCACTGTGATACGTCAAAGGAAAAAAATTAACACATATCCTCCTTTTTGGAAGTCGGTTAAAAAGTGGCCTATTATTACGAGAAACCACTGGCCGAATGCATTTATTACTATATTTTATAAAAAACAAACTGGAAATGATGTAACAAAAATATTTTTACGCTAGCGTCTAAAATATTTATTTGTTCTAGCAGTTTAGTCGGTTTAAAATATTGATTTGAAACCATTAAAAGTTTGATTACATTATTACCATACAAATTATTGCCACGAACAGCCACTATTCTATTAGAAATAATTTAACTTCATGGATCACCGCGTCTATCCACAGTTAGCCGCAGGTGTTCTACGCTACTTGCAACATGTCCGTCAACGTGCTTTCTCTATTCTTTATATCGACTTACAAAATTATATCACGTTGTATACGAAATTTATCCGCAACTCTAATACTTATTGAAATCGTGCCCACAGTGCTGTTTTGGCAAGACCCGCGTGGTAGAATTTACATCACATTTTGGCAATTTTTGCTATCAGATTCAGGAGGCCTAGAAATCCTACTAACTAACGTATCATATACGAATAGTCCCTAGAATTGTTCGTTTCATAATGTAGAAGGTAACTTATATTTGCTTTGAAGTCAAATGTTACCGATTGAAGGATATAACTTCGTAGGATACCTACGTTACTACTACGAAACTTTACTACGAAAACTCATCTTTATACACATTTTGCAGCATCTTGAGATATTCCTTTTTATGATCTAAATTTTAAAGTCGAATATGCTCAATATATTTTATTTGATTTTGATTAACAGATTTTTGTTACGGGTTGTGGTTTTATTTATCAACTCAATGATAGAAAAAAAGAAATTCTAACCGCATCACGATGAAACCGCTGGACAGACTTTGATAAAAATTGACACGATAATACCTCCAGGTTAACATAAATGGATTACTTTTACAGCGGTAAAATGTCTCACCCCAAAATCAAATGTTTAATAACCGTTAAAATGGTACCTACAACAGAGAACAATTCGAGCGGAGTGAAAGTAAATTGATAATTTACCAGTAGGTACCTATTTAAATAGCTGTAGGAATAGGATAGACACTTTTCATGCAAAAATCTATATCTTAATATTCATTTCAATATACCATTTAAGTAAATCTGTACCATTCGAATTAAAAATCTAAAGCAGCTGCAATTCTTTCAAACAATGCTATTGCTATGCAAAAAGCAAGCACTCTGGAAGGGTCCAATTCGACTCTGAATTGTGAAATTTCGTTGCAATCAAGTTGATCAACAGTTATATAAAACACAAGGTTTGAAATATATTGCTGAGTTCGTAAGGTGCTGTTGACGGAACTGTTTTTTTAAATCGTAATCGTATCGTAAAGAACAAAGTCGTGACATTTATGAACTTTTAAATTTAAATGGTATATAAAGCACAAGTTAGCTTCTTTTTCTAACTCTATTATTAAGCGAATCGTAAAATTCAAAGATTTATCATTTGTTAAGCATACCTATATTTCATTATGATGAGCTTGAAACTACTTGTGCTGGGATTTCTTCATATTGCCGTTGCTTTACCGGCGACGACACTAGAAGATCTATTGATGGTGGATGACACGATGTCTGTGGGGACGTATGTACGGGAGGCGAGGGCTGCACCCGTAAGTACCTACTAGAAACCAATCCCTCATTAAAAATATCAATGACTTTTTTGCATGCTCTTTTAAGGATAATTATTATATAATTTTTCTTTAAATGAAATTAAATCAATAAGTACTTATTACATTTTACGAGCATCGAGTTCATCATTCTAACACTCAGAAATCTGGAGGAAATAATACGAGAATGAAAAATAGAAAATATCCTGTTCGAAAATCATGTTAATTATGAATTATTATTTTATCTTAATTTTTACATAAATTGAGTTATCGACGCTTGTGATTTATTACTGTGAATATTTTCAATCGTACATTTTGTATTGAAGTTTCTGTGGTCAAAGAAAATATCGATATGATCCAATTATATCCAGTTAACATTTCAGCCTGAAAATTTCCACAAATCCTACCAAACTGAGGGTGACGGTGAAATCGGTTATTCGCGAAAGAAGGAAGGAGGTGGCAAAAAAGGGTATCAACATTTCGACTCTTTCCACAAGAAGGCAGGTGATCACTATGAGTTAGAAGCCCAGGATTCCTTTGGACATGATGAAGAAGATGAAGCTGGCGCTCACAGCCACCCTCAAGAGAGAAGAGGTGAATTAAGAAAAAATCCTTTAAGACGACCATTTAAATTTTTAAGAAACGTTTTTAAATGGATCTTTTAATTTTATATTATTTATGCTTATACCATTTTTATTAAAAAGGATAATTCAGTTTTTGTCTCAATATACTATAAACTAAAAGTTAAATAAATGATTTATGATGTTGACTTTTATTTCACATAATAATTACGTTACCTATCTCAACAGAAAAATACCGTCAGGCAAAACGCAATGTAGAAGGTGAGGAAGAACAAGGAAGAGACAAGGAACAAAGATCTGAAGGCTATGAAGAATTAAGGTATGTATGTACGTGTCATTTTATAAACCATAATTTATAAATTAAATTGTTATAATTATACGTTTCATTATAAATAATAACTTACTGTCATATACATTATACATAATATGTATTTTTACTGACACGATAAATTGAAATCTATTCATTAAATATAAATATTTTATATTCCTTTTCTATTTTGCGTAGAGAGGGCACTAGTGATGGCAACGGGGGAGTTGAAGCTTATGGCCACGATCCTGCAGATTATGTTCTTCCCGAAAAATACACCTACGGCTCTGGCGAAGAGTACAATTTTTAAATAATAATACATAAGTGTTGTATTAAATAATTCTGAATTAATAATAATATTCTATTACGTAATAAATCTTGAGTACGCCAAAGATCATTATGTTTTGTATAATTTTCATAATATTTTTGATAAGGTTAGCAATATAAAAAAAAATAAAAAAAAAATGTTAGAGTATTTTCACTTCTTTGATATCTGTAAAACTTATAAATATTGAACTTTTTAGACTTATATTTTTGTTATATCAAATTAAAATCATCACTATTGTTATGTTGTGTTATTTTTATATAACATTAAATATTTCTAAAACTAAACGTTTTAAATGTTAAGCTAGAGTAGGTTAGACTTAAATGAAGCCTTAAATTTTTAATTTTGCCTTAAATTAGACTTAAATGAGAAATGTCTTCTCCCTAGTTTTTTTCTAGTATCTACTCTAATACTATGTGTATTGTTTGTCTGTAGAAACTTTATTGGTGTATGTACTACTATCTACTATTATTATTGTATTTTTATACCACTGTTTGTTTCTCTTAGAATAAATAAAATAAAAATAAAATTAAATGTAATACTCTTATAGTGTCTGTACTTGTTAACCATTTGTTGTGTTTTATTGTGACTTTTTACTAACTATAAAAGAAAATACAAAATATTTTGTTAAATAATAATTAGTTTTCTTTACATTCGGCTGTTGTATTAACGAAACGTTTTACCAAATGACGTATTAGTGACAGCTGCTAAAAGCTATTTGACAAATACAATTGACATGACATTTGTTTTGCTTGCGCGACTGAACCCGGAGAAACATTTGTAATCAACGAAAGTGAAATAGACAAAGAAATCAACATCCCGTTACAAATTGTGATGTGAGGCTTAAAGAGACGAATCCACGATAAATATGGGTATCAGAATAATCGATATTATTGCAGCCATAATAATAAATTTCATACATTGCGCATATACGGGTAAGTACCTACAATTATTTAATTGAATCAATTCATTCAGGACGTGATATTCGAGAACTTTATTCTTTTTAACAGAGCATATCCTGTTCTGCAATGTGACCCAGCTATTCGGCTGTCCGGGGAAGAATCATATATGTAGTGAAAGTTTACACCAATGTGTATGTATGGAGGGGTATGATAGTGAAGGGGATGATTGTGTGCCTGTTACTTCAGACGTGTCGAACCATGACGCTACAGCGGCTGTCGTATCAATATTTACTATAGCTCTAGTAGTGTTTGGTCTAGTTCTAGTTATAAGAAAGTACAATCTAATTGAATATGCTCGGCAAAAAATCAATCTGCGAAGAAATAATGATATTATGTATGAAGATGTCATGATTGGTCAAGATGACCCTCCACTGGTCCCGTAATTGCCTCAATCGTTGTAATATATTTGCTAAGATAATTGTTATAATGTTTGAACATTTTATTGACCAAGTGTATATTGTATTATTATTTTATTTCAAAGTTTTCCTGCTTGGAAGTGTACATTGTATTATTAATTTATTTGAAAGTTTTCCTGCTTGGAAGCAGAAATCATTGGATAATAACATAATTATTAAGTTATAATCAAGCTTCAAAGAATACCTTAAAAGAGTCACTCTTATTATTTTTTTTTTTTGCATTTATATACAAAGATTTAAAACTCTCATAATCACTCACTCATAATAGATTATGTATGTACCTATATATTTTTGAAAAAACCTTTGTTTTGCATATGATTTGACTTTCTTTTTTTCCTTTTGCTACTTCAGTATTTGTAAAAAAAAAACAATGGAAAGTTTTTTATTTAGATCTTGCCTTAAAATAAATAACTTGGTGAATGAAATGTTGCTGATTTTATACATTCATATTACTTTAGATTATATGCATTTTACTTCTCATTAAAAGTAAATATTTGTTCTAAATAATAAATATATTATATTGATATTAAAAAATTGTATAAAGTAAGATGCTAAATAAAAAAATAGCTTACTAGAGTGAAAACTGGTTTAAAGTTTAAACCTAAAAATGAAAAATCCTACTTTTTATAAGTAATGAAAGTGATGTTAGAATTATTAATTAATTTTAAACATCTTAATAGTGAATATAATCTATGAATCATATTACATAGTTATATATAATTTCTACCAAAAATGGTTGTTTATTTTTTATATAAAACATTTGTTAGCAATGTCTATTACAACAAAGAAATTTAACATTCAAGTATTTTACTTGCCTTATTCTTAGCCTTTAGTGAGAAATTTAATTTGTTGCTTCACGCTTGAGCTCAACGTCACCAAAGACTGAAAAGTTACATATTACATTTTGTTCTTCAATTCTAGTAAATAATTGTTAACAAAATACTAACATTATTGTGACATTCAATACCTTTTTTTAATATTAATAATGAATTTTCAAATTAACTTCTGTTATAAATTTAAATATGCTCAGTATTTCTTGTTTGATAAACATGTTGATTGTTGGTTTATAAGAAAGTGGAACACGGAACTAACAACCATTATAATAATAATTGATATTCTATATTATGTAAATATTGGTGAAATTAGCGTACATTAAAATGTTTTTGTACTAATAATATATTATTATTTAATAATGTGATTATAGAGCAGCTACCTTTTTATTTAGATTAAGAATAAAGACAGTATGTAAAATAAGTTTTATATTGTCGATAGATTTGTTACCTACACATAATATATGTTTAACGTAGAATATTATAACAGCTTGAACCTAAATGTAAATTACTTTAGTACATCATAAAATGTTGCTTAATACCAAATATAAAATACACAGACACACATATTCCATCTTTCAATATATATATATATGGCTATTATAAGTATGTATTGCTTAAAAGACAGTAGGTATCTGTTAAGTTATATAAAACAGTTGAAAAACGGCCTAAGTGACACTTGGAGATAAAAAACTTACAAAACAGGACTAAAATAAAAGACATTAACCAGTTTTTACATATAATTATATAAGTATTTTTTGTATAGCTTATATTATATTGTGTACCTATGTACATTCTCATTATAATAAATATATGTTTATGCTGTTTTTTTCATTGCTTTTGTCACAAAGTTAGACCACTTTGGCTCTGAACTTTAAAAAAAATAATTTTTCGAATTTTTGACACTTTGGATGTTTCACAGCAATAATATGCAGGGGAGAGCCTTTTAGACGTCTTTTTTGAGTGTCATTATATAGCTTTTACAGACAGTACCTACCCCCAAAACTGAGAAGTTAGTTTCATGTAACATTTCAAATATTCGGGTAAATCTTAAAATCATTTTTGTGTTTTTTAATTATTGAGAGTAGGTATATTGATATTAATATTTTGCAGTTTAACATTGATGTAGTTTTAAAATATTAAAAAAATAAAACAACTAGTTTATCCTCATTTTGCTTTTTATAAAATTATGACGTTTAAGTAAAGGCATGATAAATATTTTATTTTTCTATTATATTTGAATCGATTTTTTTTATTCATAAGTGCTATCGTTTCGCAGGTGACATTGGGGAAGATTTTTATCTTTGTTGACGCATATGGGTCAGGCCGTAGTTTTTGCCACATTTAGTATACCCTAACTCTCCGCTACTTTTTTTTAAAACTAATATACTAATTATTCATTTCTCTATCATGGCATTGTATTCCACAAGGAGTAATGATCCACGGCCACTAAATATATTTGAATAAGCTTATGAACTTGAAAAGTTACACGATATTATTCTACAAAAAATGACGTTTTTTTTTGTAAAAAACGCGAATCCGCTTCGGGACGATGTACTTTGCGCATCGGTAAAATTAAAAAAAAAACATTTTTTTGATAATCTGCTTGATTTAATGTTATGAAATAATAGTTAGCTTGCCATCTTTTTAATATCGTTACGTGTTTCCTTAGAAAATACATTAAATTTCATACATTTTCAAAAAAACTACACAAATACATTTTTTGCCCTATTATTTTTGCGCAACCTATCTATCTGCCCATTTTGCGGTTAAAACATTACCAAGATCTGTATCTGAGTAGTGATTGTACCAAAGTAACTATCTCTATGGTCAATATAAGGTTAGCAGCCATATTTCTTCTGTTGGATGTCAACTTTCGTTTCAGAGTGGAATGTGTCACGTTTCTCGCGCAGTGCATTTTTTGTGATTTCTAGCTAAGTTTTCAATTAATACCTGTTATTGTTATTGTGCACCATAAAGTAAGCTGTGCGTTATATTTCAAGCCTAAATTAACCTGAAAAAAGATCTTATTTATCGAGTTATTATCAATTTTATTTGACATTATGCCACTTTGTGATACTAGTGGCGTAAAATTTGCGCCACATTTTTTTGCGCTATGGTATAAAGGTGCATACACGTGGTTTGCAAAGCACTATCTATGTTGTGATTGATTAAAAATTGCAAGACTTACAAATCGTGTTTTTATTTGTACCTACCTACCTGACTATAACAAAAAATCTTAGGTTAAACAAAACTGTCCTACACTTCATAAAATGCTCGAAAATAATATTTATGTACTCAGTCAAAATAAAAACATCATTTAGGCACAACTTTACTATTTTGTGTTACCATTTGCGTCACTCTACGCCACTGACTTTCGAAAAATTGTGCGTCACCTTTGCGCTATTTGTGGCAAAATCTACGGCCTGACCCATATGGACAGTATTGGCTTTTGTTTTTTATATATAGTGACTTATTTCGATTCGTCTCTGGGTGTTTTATCACGTTGCAATTCATATTAGAAATTATGACGGGAGTTGTAATTTCGAATCAAAGATAAAGTCTCAAGTGGCTCGTTATCTTTTATTATATATAATTAATTTTAATAACACAATATTCATATTATGTACCTACTTGCCTATACATTGAGTGGTTTTATTCGAATGACTCAGATGGCGCCAGTAGTCGAAACCTGAAAGAAACACTGTTAAAATACAATGGAAAAGTTCAAATGTATCAAAACTTATTATGCTTATAATAATGTAAACTAAATTCATGCTATTTCATAATAGTTTTATTGCGTAATCAGACATATACTATGTATTGTATTTTATAAACGACAGTTTACAACAAAAATGAAGATTTTGAATAAAAATCACTTACGACGATGTGCAACCATACAGACAAACGCAGTAAAGGCATAGTTATATTTAATTTAGCATGTTTTTTATTCTTAACATTCTTCAAACATCTTTGGCAAATTTTCTACCTGCAAGGTGCAGGTATATATCGACGAAAATAATTAAAAGTAGGTATAAGAGTACCTACAGACTGCAAGGTGATGGTGTAAACGTACGATTTAGCGATTTTTCTTTTGGGTATGACGTTTGACTTAAGATTGTCAACAATCTGAACAGGAAAAAACCGATTTTGTCAACAACAATGATATTTTAACTATAGATATGTTATGAGCGCGCAATCGTGAAAACTCGAAAACGTCCTAATTAGGACGTATTGCCTTTAGTCTGTGTCACCGCATGGCGACGAGTGGTACGCTGCTACAAAATTTAAAAAAATGCCATCCTGTGTATTTAGAAAATGTACCAATTATGATACCAAAGTTAATAAAACACAAGGGATCTCATACCACATGTAAGAACGCAGTATACTTCGATTTATTAATATATTTCAATTATTTGCCTAATATTCTGATATGTCATCGGTTGCTAGACTAATGTTTGTTTACATTGACGCGCAATTGACAACACTAGCTGTCTCTTTTTTTCTTATTGATTTTATCGACTATCCCCTTTCTATCATTTTGACTTGTAGTGAAATGTACATTGAATGAAAAGTGTGCATGTGTGCAGCGCGGAACACTTTTTTCGGTTGTTTAGTGAGCGTATAACATATCTGTCTATCAAAATATCATTGGTCAACAAGCAATGTCTGCAATTACTCTTGTTGAGTAGAGACACCCTCCCCACAAGTAGTAGAGTAACGTACGTACATACATCGTTATGTTTGTATGAAGTTTTGTCTCTGTATACTTACTTTTGTGTTTTTACTTTCGTGCTAAAACATTTGAAGAGTCTAGAGCAGACTATATATTACTTTGCTGATTTTATATTAAAAAAAAAAACATTTGTCATTAAATCGTAAATATGAATGATTTTAATATCGTTTTCATTTACAATTATTACGAGGTAACGTCATAAATCGATACAATATCGATGACTTAGTGGACTGTGGAATGAAAGACTCGGGATGGATAAATAATTTTATGTTTTGTTATAAATTGATGTAAGTATTATTGTAAATACCACCCGTATTTTATACTATACGCAAAATTGTCAACTACGGTTGTTTCGAAAGTTAAACCTCTAGAGATATCCAAGAATTAATTTTATAAAAAAGTCTTCCTCAACGCATAATGCACAATTATTTTTATCTCTTACCGTACATTTACGCTTAGAATTAAGTACTATTTTGTGTGTTTACAAAATTTGAAACTACCATATTATGAATGTAACGATATATATTAATAAATACTCTGTGATATTGACATGCGTTTTATTTATATAGGTACTTACTATACTACTCCCACATAAAGCATACGAAGTACTCCTTATTCAAATTCATCATCATTCCATAGTCTTCTATTTCTTTTTGAAGTAAAACTTCTTTGCGCGCAAGTGGGTAAAATTATTATGGATGAAACGGATGTGACACGTTTTTGATAAGAGAGCGATTGAGAGAGAGCGAGAAAGGGCATTTGTATTAATTTTCGACACTTCGACTTCGGTACAGTACAAATACCAGGCACTCAGAGACGGGGAAGAGTTAGCGCCACCACCCCTCAGACGGTCAAGATGCGCAGGTCGGGGGTCTCGCCCACCGCAAGTCAGTGACATTTCTAACTCTGTCTAACTTAAGGGTGTGACCGTCGCGCTATCTCCTCTCAATGAGCTTAGATGAAGCCGTTTGTAAAAATATAAACGAGATTTAAAAATTAGTTTGCCAGAGAAGTTTTACTTTTGATATGAGTGTACTTTGTACGCACGCACTTTTAATTTTTTTATTATCTAATCAACCGTAATTTTTGCTTCTTGTTAAGCATTACACAAGTCCGTTCAGCAAGGGTAACAAAATAAAACTATAATTGGCAATCTTCAATGTACTTGTGGACGTAACTACAATCAGATTGAAGCCAATTCAATTGGCCAATCTGATTGGCAAAAAAATTGTAATCAGAGTTTCTTTTCAAGAAGTTATATCTGTGATATATGTAATTTACTTAAAAAGAACATTATAGTGCCATGTTTGGCTTAATTTCTATGGTCGCAGATCCGACTTCAAGTTCAAGGAACCCGCAAACGCTGGTACAAAATAGGGTTACTACAAATTGACAAATGTGTCGTCAAATATTTTAATTTTTGTAAATAGTTAATAATAATGTTCATAATGTCCTTCGACCGACTTCGGTCATGTCGGCTAATCTCAATGCGACTAGGCAACTGCGGAGGAGATTTTGTGGTGTACGCGCAGACACAAGTGCACTCCCTGTTCCTATCACTCTCATACTCCGGCGGGACGACTCGAGACGCGACCATTGAGAGCTAAGGCGCAGGAGGCAATTGGGTAACACACCGCCAACTTCCCAACTCCGGGCTGTTACTGAGGCTCACTAAACAAAAGACTCAATAACTACATTTTGACCAGGACCTCTCGATGAGTGACCGTACTTGCTGACCACTACACAAACAAGGCTGTTAAAGTTTTTAGTTAATAGAGTGAAATAGAAGAATATAATGTTTCGCAGTCGGATACGTACAAGGAGTTGGACAATTAAACACAACTTCACGTCACAAAGCTCCTTATAATTGGCATAACGTGAAACGTTGTGAGATATTTCAAGCAGTAACTCAAAATAAGAGTTAATGCTGTCGGCAGTCTTGGTCCTTCGTATAACACTGAAACAAAAAAAACCATATGAAAAAAAATAGTATTTTTATACAGAATGTCCCAGAAGGATGCCTGGCACAGGAAAAATGGTGTTATGATTTTATATTAAAAAAAATTATATTATATATCTCTTGTGTTCAGCCCTTTTTAACGTCCCACTGCAGGGCACGGGCCTCCCTCAGTACGAGGGGGATCAGGCCATAGTCCACCGCGCTGGCCTAGTGCGTGTTGGCAGTTTTCACATGCCTTTCAAAAACTTGCTAAGTTCTCTCAGACATGCAGGTTTCCTCACGTTATTTCCTTCACCGTAAGACAAGTGGTGATTATGGTAGAAAGCGATTCAAAAATCAACGTCATTTCACTAAAATTGTCGTGATTCAAGAAGAGGAGAATCTACAAAAATTCTGACAAAAGCAAGTACACTGAGATTAATAAGAAAATTCGGCGTGAAGTTAGTTATGCCCGAGACACTTGGTATCAGTGCAAATGCGATTTTGTGGAGGACCTTTATGCTAAGCATGATGCATTTAACCTGCATAAGGAAATAAAATCTCTGGTAGGGCGGAATAAGACCACTCATCAACTTACGGACGAAAATAATATCCCCATATTAGATATATCAGATAAAAAACACCTATGGGAACAATACATCTCATCAATGTTTGCCGATGATTTTCGAAGCATACCGGTAAATTGTGACCCTAATGAAGGATATCCTATCCTGAAAAGTGAAGTCACAAACGGTCTTAGAAAAGCTAAAACGGGAAAATCAGCTGGGCCGGATAATGTTCACATAGAGGTACTTAAACTTATTGAAGAACAAAATATTGACTTCCTGGTTAATTTTTTTAATCTGGTATATCAATCTGGCCACTTACCCAAAGACTGGCTAACCTCAACTTTTGTTACGCTTCCTAAGAAGGCCAACGCAAGAAGGTGCGAAGAGTTTCGAACGATTAGCCTTATGAGCCAAGTATTGAAAGTATTTCTAGCTGTCATCCATGAGCGAATAAGATCTAAATGTGACGAACAACTTGCAGACAGCCAGTTTGGCTTTCGAACAGGAGTGGGCACGAGAGAGGCTCTTTTTGCAATGCAGGTTCTCGTACAGAAATGCAGAGACATGCAACAAGACGTTTTCCTTTGTTTCATCGATTACGAAAAAGCCTTTGACAGAGTACTGCACGACCGTCTAATTGCAATATTACACGATATCGGCTTAGATGACAAAGATGTACGTATTATCCAGAATCTGTATTGGAACCAGAAGGCTACTGTACGAGTTGACAATGAGGAGACCGATGAGGTTGAAATAAAGAGAGGAGTTCGACAGGGCTGTATATTATCACCCACGCTATTTAATTTGTACTCGGAAAGTGTAATAGCCGAAGCAATGGAAGACCTAGAGTGTGGAGTCAAAATAAATGGCCGGTATATTAACAACATCAGATACGCTGACGATACAGTTCTAATAGCATCATCTCCTGAAGATCTTCAATTGATTATGACCCGTGTTAATGAGTGCAGTGCAAACGCTGGTCTACGGATGAACACATCAAAGACGAAGATCATGGTTTTATCCAAACATAGCTTTGATGACATGGCTATCATGGTAGCGGGCCAAAAAATTGAGAGAGTACGCAAATACAAATATCTAGGGACATGGCTTAATGACACCTGGAGCTGTGAACAGGAGGTAAAGACTCGTATTGAAATAGCTCGAAGTGCCTTCTGCACATTAAAAAAAGTACTCTGCAATCGCAGACTTAAGATCCCTTTGCGTACACGACTCCTACGTTGTTACATCTGGCCTATACTTCTTTACGGATGCGAGGCGTGGACAATTAAAGAAGACCTCAAGAAACGTATAGAAGCTTTCGAGATGTGGGCATATAGACGTATGTTGGCCATTAGTTGGACTCAAAAGGTATCGAACGTAGAAGTTCTGCGACGCGTCAATGAGAAACGGCAACTTTTGGAGACCGTCAAGAAAAGAAAAGTTGCATATCTCGGCCACGTGCTTAGACACGAAAGATATCAACTTTTGCAGCTCATTATGATGGGAAAGGTTGCCGGCAAGAGAAACGTTGGTCGCAGAAAAAAGTCTTGGTTGAGCAACATCCGAGAATGGACAGGAATCGCGAGTGCTGCCGAGCTCTTTCGCCTCGCGAAAAACAAGACGGAGTATACGAAGCTGACTGCCAACCTTCGCTAGTCGGAGAGGCACTTGAAGAAGAAGAAGAATAAGAGAAAGACGTCATTACTAAGTTTTCGCTCAGAAATAATTGGACGCAAAATAGATTCAATCATAAAATTTTTTGAGGAACTTACTTTTAAGAAAATGCGAGTTTTAGTAAAATTGGTATATTAAAATACTAAACTCGTAGTGTTTTTAATTTTTCTTAAATATTGGGTATTGTTATCTACTACCTAAAAAAAGTTGATATGTCCCATTTATACTAACTTAAAAATCGTAAATTAAAAGACAATTTTTTCAGATCCATTTTACACAACTACATGCAATTGTAGATCCGGGGACACATACATACACGTACCTCTCAGGATACAGTACCCGAAGCCCAGGCCGTAGAGCGCGGCGGCAGCGTGGTGCTGCGCGCGCGCGCGCCGCGCCCACGCCAGCGCCGGCAGCGCCGCCAGCGCGCGAGCGTGCCACACGCACTGCGCGCGCAGCACGCGCCCCACGGGCACTGCAAATAGAATACAAAGAAAAAAAACCGTTAATAATTAAAAAAGTAGCAAAAGGCACGGGCGCTGATAGCCTGTGGAATATTTCATTAATAAAAAAAAACAGCAAATAATAAAAAAAAGTGCGTGCGTACAAAGTACACATGTCAGAAGTGAAACTTCTTTGTTTATAAATTTAACTCACTGTTTACACGCTGTATAAATACTAATGATATTGTAATTTCACTTCAAAAACAATTCCTCTCGGTTACCAGCATGAGCAACCACGTCATAAGTTAAGCTGTATATTGCAATACTTTTGCTACACATAACGTCACATAAAAAATCACCGACTCGCGGTCACCTTGACCGTTTGAGGGGTGGTGGCGCTAACTCTTCCCCGTCCCTGAGGGCCTGGTACTTGTGCTGGTACTCGTTTATATTTTATACTAATCTAAAGCTTTACATTTCCGAGACTTGAAACCCCAAGGTAGCGTTAAACGTTGAACGCAACCTTGTTGGAAGTCGCATAAGAAGTTTCACTTCAATAATTTTTTTATTCTATTCAGAATTAGTGCCTGACTACGTTCCACCTGATTGTAAGTGGTAACGCAGTCGTAGATGGAGTAACACTAATTCAGTAGCCACCTATTCACTCTTGCCTTGAAGACATATTGGAATTGGATGGAAGCACTGACGCAGGTAGGTTGTTCTAATCCTATATAATCCTAATTTCAATATACAGTAGAACATATAACCTCTTCCTTTGAAGTAGGTTAATAAATCTATCTTAGGAACCCGCTAAAAACCCAAAAAAATATTTTCATTTTAGATTGATCTAATCAATCATGCTGTATTCTACTAAGCAGGTCTTATAATAAAAATTGTCCCTTTTTAGACAAAATAACTATTATAGAAAAGTCAAGCCAAAGTTTAGCCTTTATATAAATATTAATTGTAGTTTTCTGCTCTTAAAAATATATTTTCATTTTTAATAGAAACAAGTAAATATCAAATTTTTTTTCATTACTCTGGAATAACTGTTAGGCCTTCTCAATAAAATTGTTTTAATTATTTGTAAAAAAAAAAAAATTACCTGTATCTTTCGAGGAATGAAATGTCAGTAGAGTCATCATTAAATGAGATGTTGATATAAACACTATGATGCCTGAAATAATGAGTTTTTAATTATTAATTTGAACATTTTACACTAAATACCTTATTCAAGATGTTTGATTAATCACTGGCAGATGTTATAAGGCTATCATAAAGTAAATTAGACTACTTTTATTTTTAAAAAGAATCTGGAATCGGTGCAAAATAATTTAAACCCATAAAAGTGATCAAAAAAGTAGTTATGAAGGGTCATGCTAACTTGCGAGAACCCTCAAACATCCTTAGTTCGACCCCATCGCAAAATCTGTTCTTAATAATAATAAATATGTTAGGAAATTATTACAACAGCGCCATCTAGTTCCACAGTAAGCTACTTAACGTGCTTGTGTTGCGGTACCAGATAGTTGATATACTACACATATAAATTTTAAATACATACATATTATAAATATAAACACCCATGACTGGAGTACAAACATTCGTGATTAGCAAATGAATGCCTCCAGCGGGACTCGAACCCGCGACCGATGGCGCAGAAAGTAGGGTCACTACCAACTGAGCCAAACGAGTCGTCGAGAGAGTTCTTAGTAGAGATGTATTGACTATAAACTAACACTTTGCCAAATTTCATCTTTATATGTCAAGCGCTTTTCCATATCACATGATGAGTGAACTTTCGAATTATTTAGACATCTTAATATATTATTTACTTATTAAATTGTAGACAAAATTATATCAGGTTTACTAATATTTACTCACCAGCAAGAGTAGAAACAAACTGTACATAGAAATCTTTCTCCCAAATAAAAAGATCCACCGAGTCTTTTTCCTGATGAATCCATCCTTTACAACCAATATTCCATGGCTCAGGTAATGTTATATTTATAGGCAAAGTACTGAAATGTATAATAATACACATATTATAAAAGCAAGTAAGTTTTTTTGCTAGTTCTAAACATATCCCACTTCTTGAGTATCTTAAATGTTTTTTTTTATTTGGAAAACATTTTTTTTTTATTCTATAGACACAAGAGATTATTTTTACATTCTATCTACACTGATAGATAGCATGAGATACTTCAGACACTTATTATTTTTCTTCTTTGAGTTATAGGAATGGCATGCCTTTATTAATTTGCTTTTGGTCCTACTTCTAAGTCTAATTCTATTTTTAAATTACAGACAGACAAATAAAAACCTAAGTATTTTTTTCAATTAAGGAGAGTGGGAACTTTTTATACAGAACCAGAGGTTATTTCTTTGATTTAATTAATTCAATTAATTATCATGTTAATGGCTTCAAAGCGTGCTAGTTGAGCAGAGTACTTCGCCAGTATCATGTAGAATGGAGAAGACACGAAGGAGATTGGTTAGTAACATTTCTTTGATTAATGAACAGGCTACTTTATATTATATAGCTACCACTTATTATAACTGAATTTATACATGAAATTTATATCATGTACCATTTTATTTCATAATAAGACGTATAATAAGTATTAATTAAATTTATTTAAATAAACAAAATATACTTATGAATTATGCACTTACATGTGAGTTGAATTGTCTGTATTATTGCCTTTAATATTGCATAAAGTATTAACTGTTATATTAAACAAACTGTCATTCCTCCACATTGAAAAAGTTTCCAGCATCAGTAAGATTATGAAGAGCTTCCAATATGACTGTAATTACAATAAAATGAAAGTCAAAATGTGTAATTTGAAAATGAACCCAAAACTAGAGTACAGGCTACTGTTAGGCACCTAGGGATGTGAAGGAGACCAAAACTTGTGAACTTCACACAATACTCATAAGTTAAGGAATTTCCTATTGAATTCTCTTATTTTGTACAGCAAATTTGATTTTGTTAAATATTTTTTTAAAATAGCCCATGTTAAGGCGTGTGTCGTCTTTATTAATCTGTTACATCTTGTTGAGAATTTTTGTAAAGAATTTAAATTAAAAATAAATTTAAGTATTAACTTACTTTAAATTCTATGTTATAAATAACATGTCTTTGGGCTTCTCTTGACATAAGCACCAGATCTATCATTACTATTACAGGGTCGTACTCAATATATTTATCTACAACTCCTTTACAGCTTTCCTAAAATAAAACACCAAAACAATAATTATTATAATATGGGAGCATTTGACTCATAAAGTACTAAGTCTTCTTTTTAACTTAATTTATGTTTACTCTTAATTATGAATTTAAGGACACCTTAAACAGAAACATCTTTAATTCTTTTGGGAAACTATAATAACTAATTCTGTTGAATTCTAATCTGGCTCAACCTTAAGAGATATATTATAACAAGGCAGTAGAAACTAGGTCTTTTAAAAATTGCTAAAAAAAAGTCTGAAATAGCTAATGTTTTCAAAGCTACACCCAGAATAACTATTCTTGTCTTAAAAACACACCTACGAGCGAAGCGAAAGTCAGTCCCTGGTATTAAAAATGAATTGTTAAAAGTTTACTTACACATTTAGTAAGCTTTAAGACCGAAGGCCCGTATGTCCTGTAAAGTGCAGTGGCTGCTTCGCCACAGTTAACGCATCTGTATTGATTATTTTCAGTCATTTTACTTACGGTTATTAACTGAGTACTGAGTAATATTAGTAACTATTCCATGTTTGAGTTAAAAGCAATGATTTCAAATCTTCAATAATAATTGCGACCTCATTTCAAACTACCACATAATTTTTCTAATAATTAGTGTTTCTAGTCTAACTTACAATTGTATATAAAGAAGATAATTCAGAATATTATTGTAATTTGTAAGGAGGTTATGTTTATCTATTTTGTTTTGAACTTTTGACTTTTGAAATTCTATTTGCCACAGACAATAAATTATATAAGTATTTGACATAAGAAAATGAAATACTTCTGTGTATTTGACTGATTGCAATAATAAATAAAAATAAAAACAAATAATAATATTATAGAACATTAATATCATTAAAATAAAAAGACAGTTTTAATTTTTAATACTTCTTCATTCTTCACA
This sequence comes from Boloria euphrosyne, assembly GCA_951802675.2. NCBI lineage: Eukaryota > Metazoa > Arthropoda > Insecta > Lepidoptera > Nymphalidae > Boloria > Boloria euphrosyne. The sequence goes on along the minus strand of OX637875.1, from coordinate 604,226 downwards.
GCTTCAATCATTTTAGTTTAATAAAATTCCGTTAGGTGGCGCGTAACAACATTTTAATAATTAATACTTTATAACTACCTCTTTTACCTAATTATGATTTATCAACTGGCCAGTGGCCTACGGTATAATATTTTTAAATGAAAAATTATAATAAACTTAAGAATGTAGGTAGGCTCGTCTACATGGGCGTAGCCAGGTACGGGCAGGGGGGGGCAGCTTTGCTTTTATACGTGCAAAACGTCGTTAAGTCGTTTTAAAACATGGCTGAGATCAACGATGACTTTCAACGTTGACTACTTTTTTCAATACATAGTATTGTGTGAGAGCCATACGGGTCTAAGTTGTGCGAAGGTTGCTCGTGCTTTGGCGATTCTCGAAGTGATGTCCTCTTCGGTTCGTCCTGTTTCTGACACGCAGCTACCGAGGTTTGTGCATTTATGGACGAATTCCACTGCCTCTGTGCCGATCACCAACGGGAGTGTACTCGTTTCTCTGCTCCTCATTTCCCGTGTCTTCCTTATATTTACTTTGAGCCCCGTGCTAGCTGCCTCCTTTCGTAAGTCGTTCAATTTGGCCTCATGTGCTAGTGTGGCTCAAGAGACCAAGAGACTCAAGAGAGTGGTCTTCTAAGAACTTGATTATGCCTTATTCAATGCCGTGGCATTATGCAGAATACCATCCAGAACGACAAGAAAGAGAAGTGGTGAAAGGAGACAACCCTGTCTTACGCCTGCGTGTACCTCGATGTCCTCCGAAATGAGCCTTTTATGAGTCACTTTACAATAATAATTCTTGTGATGTTAATTATTTTCTCTATTAAGCCAATTTTGCGCAATGGAGGCCAGATGCTGGCCCACCTCACCCGTATCAAAGGCCGAAATCTACAAAAGTGAGATACTATCTCCCTTTGCCATTCTGTTGCCCGTTCTAGTATAATACAAAGGATGTAGATCTGATTTGTACACGATCAATTGGACTGAAATCCTGCTTGCTCTCTGCGTATGAAGGGGTTGACGGCCTGCGAGAGTCTATCCAAAATGACTTTTGATTTTGTTTTTTTTTTTCATTTGAAATGTGAATTAGTCGGAAGTGTTTTTAGCTATATTTGGTAATAATCGGTCCAAGATGGCCTCCACCACAAAATGGCGATATACATATTTTTTCACAACTTCCTCAATATGGGTATCAAATGAAAGGGCTCGACTAGAAAAATAATGTACACTATATTACAAGGGAATGAGGAATATTAACTAAGAAATTAAAACTAAACTAAACTTGATTTATTTTGTCTTATCGATGCCTTAGATTTATGAGGAAAGTGGAGTGATGACTGGCACATAGAATCTAACAAATAATATTTTTTATAACCATTATTTTGTTTCAGGGGTTTTTTAAATTTTTAATTTTGTTTTATCTTATATATTACTAGCGGGGCCCGCATCTTCGCTCCCGCTTAAAGTACTAAAAATATTTTGGCTTTACGCTATTACTTGTTGTGTAACAACGAATCATTCCTCATTTAAAGGTCCACCCTCTTTTATGAAGAATACTGTTAACTGTATACAACCAGCTATTGTGTTTCCTGTGGAGATATAGACATACTATTTCAAACTTTTCGGTAGGTCTCACAAAACCGTACAGAATATTCTAAATTAATACATAATTTTGATATAATCTTTTAAGTTTTAGTAAGAGTTAGCCATATTTTGTTGCCCTTATCCTTTTCGTTCAATAGAACCAGTTATTGTGTTTTAACGTATGAATTATAAATTTTACTTCAATAAAAGGTATTTTAAATGTTATATCGTGTATATATACGTATCAACTGTACAAAATTTACTTCAAATCAGTACAGAACTTTTTGCCTGAAACGCGTACATCTATATGCTAAGTTACCGTTTTTATATCTACTGGTAACAATAGGTATTGAGGAGAGGAGATAGGAGAGGATATTTGATATTTTAGACATTTCTGTCGGACTTTTTAATACCCACAATTTCCTACTATATAGTTTTGATATATCAAGATTTAGCCAGCGCTAGATTCTTAAGACGACTCAAATGAACTAATTATTTTGTTTTCCAGTGGAAATGAAATATTTTTCTGCAATAAAAAGTATCCTTAGTCACGACCCCAATAATAAGTAATCACGTCACAAAATTTGACTAAAATCCGTGCAGTGCTTTTTGAATTAAACGATAACATTCAAATAGACAGACATACAGGCAATCAGACATAATTTTTAAAACTACTTTTTCGAGGTCTATATTCAATACAAAATATTATGTTACGGTCACTGTTTTAAAAAAATATTTTATTTACAGATTCTCTTCTGAGCTACTGTTTTATTATAAGCATTAACCTTAGATTATATTCTTGGTTTGTCTAGCCTGCCTCCCCCTAAACAAAATCCTGGCTACGCCCTTGCTCGTCTATTCGTTTTGAGAATCGTAATGAAATATTGTATCAAAGTATTTTATAGTATCTTCATTTCAACGGAGTACGAGTATTAAGCGTATGTTATTCCCCAGAGCTAACTGCTAAGGCATCCTAATTATTAATTTATTGGTGTGTTGTAACTTGTGTCTCTTTTTAATTTAATATTCTTTAGGTAAAATTACTATTCTGGCAATTCCGACTGAAATCAAGCTTTTATTAATAGGCATGGGCGTATTTACCCTAGGGCCAAGGGGGCCATGGCCCGGGGCGGCAGGCTCTGAGGGGCGGCAAAGCCAAGACTATTTTTTTATTTTGAATGACATTGAAAGATTTAAATTAAAAAAAAATCGAAAGCTTCAAAGCCAACAAATGGTTTACAATAGGTACCATCCATACTATCAATTATGAATCAGCCTAACGCCGTCCACTGCTAAACAAAGGCCTTTCTTATTTATTTTTGAGATTTTAGCATTAAGGTATACAAAAGTGACTATTATTAACCAGAAAAGGCAGTACTACTCACTAAAACCCAACAGACCTCAACCGTCATAATGGGGCGGCGGATTGCTTACGCATTTAACCACGACGCCCCGACGGCCCAGCAGGTCTGCCGAAGCAGACAACCCAGCCAAAGGTGATGCTCCACGGCCTGCTCTTGGACCCTAATGAGCGCCAACCAGTCTTTGCAGTCCGCATCCATCCACAGTCCGCCACCTATCTTAAGTCATCGTGCTACAGGGCGTCTTACACTACGCTTGCCAACACGCGGTCTTCACGCTAACATGTTGTGGAGCCAATCCATCGGCCACAGTGCTCACACATGACCGGAACGATATCGGTTACTTTAGTTCTCTGGCGAATAACTTCATTTCGGATTCTGTCTGCCAGGGAAACACCAAGAATTGCGCGTTCTATTGCTCGCTGAACCTTGAATTTGTAGACCAGCCCTACGTTTCGGCTCCTTATGTCATTACTGGTAGCATGCACTGGATAAATACCCTGGTCTTATGGGATTGTGGGATCGATGACTCTAGAAAATGATGTACTCGTAGCTTCCCAAAAGTTGCCCAGCCCGAGCGTATTCTTTTGTTGGACTCTTTCTCAAAGTTGTGCCGGCCGAGTTGTATAGATTGGCCAATTATACTTATTCCTGCACAACTTCGAGAACAGCACCATTCACGATCACTGGTCTCGGGGATACACGACAGTGAAACAACATATTCACTCGTCTTGAAGTATCACTTAGGCTGTTTAGCATTTTTTCCAAATCCAGCATAGTATCTGCCATGATGACTAAGACATTGGCAAATTGCGGGTGTGTTATACTCTCCATTAATGTTGATGCCGCGTCAATTCCAATCGAGCGTTTTAAAGACGTTCTCCAATGCAGAGGTAAATATTTTCAAGTAGATAACATCCCCCTTTCTTACCCCGCGGTGTAATCGGATTGGCCTTGTGCTCTAAGTGCCTTGTTGTAACCATCCAAGTACAAAGTACTTGGATGGTCATCGTTGCGGACTGTTATAAACACCGTAGTACTTGGATAACTCTGCATAGATTGTAGAATCTTAAGGAAATCATTTAGTTTTACAAATTTTTTTTTGTTTTTTATATTAGTTATCTTTAAGTGGAATGAATGTATGTAACTAACTTTGTATAGTACGAGTATTTACGTAACTTAAAATATTTTTTTAAAGTTTTAGTGTTTACTATTTCTGTGTATATTTACTCTAGTTAGTAAGCTTTATTTAATAAATAAAAAAATATTTCTCGTAGTCCACAAACACTAGGCATAAATGCTGATTATGAAAGTCATCGAATTTTTGGGCGAGGCGTTTCGTCATAAATCAACTTATAAAGATAGTTTAGAAGAGTCACAGGTCAGTAGTTCTTCAATATGGTTAAATCCCCCTTTTTAAGAACAATACAACTCTGCCTCTACCCCATGCTTCCGGTGTAGTGCCATTGTGAAGAACAGAATCAAAGAACTTTGAGAGCTCTGATAGAACCGGTGTTCCTGGCGCTCTGAGGAACTCTGCAGTAATTCCGTCTTCATCCGGAGCTTTGTTGTTTCCTTGGTGTCCAAGACCTATCCTATTCTTGCCTACGTTGATGTCGGGAAGCTCAACTGTTCAATGACGTACCAGTCTGGTTTGGAGACCAGTCGGAATCCTCCACGAGGTGGGACTCAGGTGGAAATATATGTAAGGATTAAAGATCTCCATAGAATCTTTCGACTTCGGCGAGAATGTCTAATTTCGAGGTCACGGTTGTACCTTGTGAGGTTCTAAGCTTTGTCAGGTGATAACGGCAGCTGTGAGAATTGGAAAAATGTTTGGAGTCCATATTGGGTTCTATAGCATCCTCAATATTTTGGGTATCGCTTGTCTTAGATTACGCTTCACATTCCTGTCAAGTGACGTTTAGACTATGTGGTATTTACAATCACGCGTCCCTTCGCCATTCTCGTTCAGAGTCTTACTTGAAAGCTTCAACTTTTGTCCATCTCTCGATCATGTTTTTGATTTGTGTTCTGTAGCCCTAACTGAAAGCTTTCGCAGCCAGCTTGCTTCTACGTCACTATGTTAATCTAAGAGTAGACTTTATCAGCCGCACACGTTCAATTTTGATGTTCATATTCAGAGCTACCAAGTCGGTGATCACTGCCAATTTTAACCCTGTTAATCACTGAGATATCCCTGAATAATTGGCAATTGCTCGATATAATGATGTCGATTTTTTTGTTTGTAGTATTATTAGGGCCTTTATCAGGTCCAATTCATTTAAGGCCTTTTCTGGAAAAATTAGTTCATCGTAAAAAGCCAGGTCCAATTCATATAAGGCTTTTTTTGGAAAAATAAGTTCAGCGTAAAAACCAGGGGCTATTTCTAGATGTCTCGAGGAAGTTTACTTACATAACATCCACATTAACAAGTACCTAAATAACATTTGCGTTCAAGACATTTTTTTTTAAATAAGTACTTTATTGTCACTTCATAGGGCGGCAGAGCTAATTGGCCCGGGGCGCCAAATCTGTAAATACGCCTCTGTTAATAGGTGAAAATGATGTTAAGAAGTAAAATCGTATTAAATATTCATCCCTATAATCTAGAACCTAACCTTTGTCTATCATTTTAAGTTAGCTGTTTCGAATAACATATTTTTTTATATAATACTAGGCACTAGCTGAACCGGCAGACTTCGTAGGTACTGTCTCAATCGTTAAATAAAAGATCTAAACACTTTTTTCATTTTTATTCACCTTTTAAACCTCCTCTGGACTTCCACAAATAATTGAAGACCAAAATTAGCCAAATCGGTCCAGCCGTTCTCGAGTTTTAGCGAGACTAACAAACAGCAATTCATTTTTATATATATAAATTAAATAAATTAATATATACGTGATCTTTAGGTACTTGTACCTATGCTGAATGCACAATGCTGAATCGTATATTAGGTTCATGAACATCGTACGTGACAAATATAATGTTTACATTAAATTGTCTACTTGACTCATTAATTATAATGTTAGATCCTTTTTTTTTTTTTTTATAGTTGGGAAACCCTGTTACGGGTACCCCCGACTTCCATAATGTTAGATCCTAGTCCTACTATATTAAAAGCCATCATGCAGGCTTCCAATAAAACTCCTTGTGTAATAGTTAACAAGTTAACAGCTAATCCTCAGACATACATTACAAAGTTGTGTAGTTACAAAGCACTTAACAGCTTTAAGTGTTTACGCCATAACGAAACTTGCCTTGTTACTGTGCTTTATTGTTTGGCCATCTCTACACAGTTCTTGCGAGAAGGATAAATTATTGTTTATAAAATTTTGGTGTACCTATATTGTGTATGAGCAAAATTAAATAACAATAAGGCTTATAAATAATTGAATAATATTGTAGTACCTATATTCTTAACTGCCTCGATGGTCTAGTGGCTATCATGTACGGTCGCACATCGGAAAGTCCTGGGTTCAAGTCCCGGGTCGGGCCAAGTTTAGTTATTGAGTGTTTCTGTTTCGTAAGTCTCAGTAACAGCCCGGAGTTGGGAAGTTAGCGGTGTGTCACCCCCGTGCCTCGGAGTCCGGAGAGCACGTAAAGCCGTCGGTCCTGCGCTTTAACTCTCACTGGTGGTGTCGAGCAGTCGTCCCACGGGAATATGAGAGTCATAAGGAATAGAGAGTGCACTTGTGTACCTATTCGTAGGAAAATCATTGAAATTGAAAATTGAAAAAAAAATTGAAATACTCACTATCGATACGCCGAAATTTGTGTCTGTTTGTCGACGAAATTAATGTCTGCTTGGGAACGTATCACAAGAAAATCATCCAAGATTAATATTTTCTATAAGTTATAACGAGTAGCTGGTTATCAGCGTCAATATATTAAATACTTTTTACTGCAGGGTATTATTACATATATTAACCGTTGAAACATATTATATAGTCAGGGAATAAACATTTAGAAATCATTCAGAGCTATATAACTTGTGAAGTTATAATTATTTTTTGATTTACTTATGTAAAATTGGACAAAGTTACCTCTTTACTTTTAACGTAGGTATATTCAACCTCAATAATTAGATGCATTTGTAAAATATTAATATTTTTAGAGCTTATAAAGCTTTTTACACTTAATTTTAAACAATTTCGTGGACCATGAGGTCTAGACCGGAACCCATGAATGCTCCAGCCTCCATGTTAGTTTGATAATGAGTGAATTAATAGGGAAAAGGGCAAAAATTCCAAAGGTATTAAATAACTAAAAAGTGCAACTCGAAGCTCTTATTGGTCGTCTCTCGTCGCTGACCGCAATATTAATTTCGCATTTCATGAAAACCCATTTTTCAAAATACCGAGCCTTATGCTATTAACTTCAATGCTCTTTGTATTATGCGACACGATTTTTTTCTGAAGCTTCAAAATATTATAAATATACAAAGTCCTTCGTCGTGTCTGTCTGTCTGTCTCTCTGTCTGTTAGCGATAAACTTAAAAACTACTGCACTGACTTTCATGCGGCTTGCGCCAATGGATAGAGTGGTTCTCGAGGAAGGTTTTAGTATATAATTTTCAAGTTTTTGTAAACATTTACTAGCGGAACCCGCGGCTTCGCACGCGCTAAGATAGATTGACAGGTCTTTAGGCAGTGGTAGCTCCTTGGTAACACGCTTCCTGAAAAGCGGAGTTTAATATAGAGCGAGAGGCTCAGATATTTTCATGATTATCTGTTACGCTGTATGTTTTCACACTTGCCCATCTAACTTACTTACTAACTTACTAAATAGATTTTGTTATCCGTAAGTACAACTATAACCGGTTTTAAATATTATTATGTCGTTATTATATTTTGTTGTTGGAAATCTTTTAATATGAGAGCGAATTTCCTCATAGTGTAACAAAAAGTATTTACTTATAAATGAAACTACCTTTTCGGATTTTGTCGCGGATTTATTTTGATTTTTAGTTCCCGACGTTTCGAATGCTCAGTCTCTCCTGTGTCCATGTTTGCTGTAAATGTCGAATATTCGCGTAAACCTAAGATTAAGTAAAAGATCAATTATGAGTCACGGTGGTTATCTCTCGAAAAGTTCTTCTATTTTATAAATACTTGATGAATTGAGGGTTCGTCGCTAGTAATAAAATAAAGTGAAAAAGTTTCTAAAAGCGCCCAATTAATTAATTTTCTATGAAGTCACTTATATAGAAGGATTGGCACACTTCGTGTAATTCAATTTAAAATTTTATCCACTAACATTATTCTTAAACTAAACCAAGTAAAAGTTTAGTTTTCCTGATCTATTTTTTTCTAAATGAATAACGTAAGGTTAAAGGTAATTTATCACCGTTGGATGCAAAGCAAAAAGTTTGTGACTCTGTTACTTTGAGCTTCGATAATTACTCCTTACTGGCGGAAAGGTTATCTATATAAAAGATAGCTGAGATTAGGAAATACGAGGATTTTTTACTGTAAGCCCACTGACTGAGGTAAGCTATGGAGATTTTAAAATACAGTAATTTTGCTGATAAAAAGTTCCTGCATTAAAATGTTTAGTTAGAAGCTTATCTGGTCTTAGCGACGATTGAAACAAATTGATTTTGTTTATAGAAAATAAAAAATGTTGAGTAAGATCAATCATTATCGTGTGATTGTAATGTTTAGGTAAATCGTACCCTTTACTAATTGCTTATAATTTTTATTTCAAGTAAAGCATAAAAATAAAGAAGTTTGACCTGTATATGGCAGTGTTTTGCCATTGTTTTCGACAGATCCATTCCGTAGATTTTTTTAGTCTAACCTTTTTTCTATGCATAGTGAGAATAGGTAAACGCGATTCCTGAATAGTAGGCTATATTTCTTAGCTATGCCCATCGTAAAAGCTTACAAGTCTAACAGTCATCGGAAGTACTAAATGATCATAGCATCAGTTATTCTATAAGTATTTACCGTACAGTGTAAGGGCACCGTGAGATTATTCCATTAGCGTAGCTTGGTTGCTTTCGGGCGATTTTAAAATAATTGGACGTATAACTGAATCAAGCTACGTGGTCTAGTTGAAATTCGTTTATTCCGTCAAAGCACTCTCGATATTGAATATTTAAGAGCGAAAATGCGAATGTTCGCCTCAAAGAGATTAAATAGACATTTTTCTTTTCATTCATTTCGCGGTTTTACTTTTGTCATTGTTCTTTAACAAGAGGAAATAAGTGGATAAGTCAAATAGTCAAAAAATCTTCTAATGTGTAGTTAAAAGTTATGGCTAATAATTGTAGGTGATTTTTGGGGTGTACTTTTGTCCTTTGGTTTAGATAAAAACACTTGCAAGCAAGCACAGCAAATTTTTACCTTCTTTAGAGGACGGAGGATACCAAGAATTACTATTCATGTTAAAATTGAAAATTCTTCCTATGTCGTATCACAAGCATCTGTTACCTTGCAATGTTATCAAGTCATCAGTCATCTAACTCTAAATTTTACGTTATCGAGCTGGTTGGGCGCATACATAGAGCACACTCATCGTTCAAAATTGGTAAGAACGAGAAATTGATAGAGCACTAAGGCATAGTACAGAACATCATTTTACTCTCAAATAATAAAAGCATTGATACAGCTATCTTAAAACATAATGGATATGAAATCAAACCTGTTAAGTTGATATTGATATATGATATGGGTATATGTGCTTTAATGACCTATTAAAGAAAAACAAGACGGAAAAATAAAACAAGTTTTTTTTTATGTTGGGAAATGCATTGACGCATACCACAAGTGGTTATGTGGGACTCACCGGCAAGAGAGACCAGTAATACCCACTAAAACCCAACAGCCCTCACCCGTCTTAATAGGACGCCACAGGATCGCTTGCACAATCAACTACGACGCGACGCCACGACGCGACGGCCCGGCAGAGTGCCAAGGCAGACCACACAGCCAATAGTATTGCTCCACAGTCCACTCTGCTATCCAGAGAAGTACCAGGAGAAACCCGCCTGAGACACTGCCCACCGAAGTGGGCCCTCTCTGACCGCCCACACCGAAGTGGGCCCTTTCTGACCGCCCACACCCAAGTGGGCCCTCCCAGGTGGTTTTATCGGTAACTAGGTACTATTGAAATAGTGTAAGGAGTCTTCTTTGTCAGAACAACTAATTCGAGTAGTACAAAGGCTAAATAAGCTCTCCTTAGCTTCATAGAGATATTATTTGAATGTAATGATGAAACAAGGACAAGAAACCTACTAAGTCCAAGCATTATAAATGAAACTATCTTTTCGGATTTTGTTGCGGATTTATTTTGATTTTTGGTTCCCGACGTTTCGAATGCTTTACAGCAATCATGGTCACGGGAGAGACTCTCCCGTGACGTAATGTCAAATATTCGCGTAAATCTAAGAAATATTATAAGTCCAAGCACTTAGTAAGAGATACAGCGGATTATATTTCATATCATACATAATAATATATACGTAGATTTTTAAACTCACTATATGCGGCTTAAAGTGTATAATTCCATGATCTATAAAAAAGACCTATACAGTATACTGTAGATAAACTTTTATAGATATTAATTAGGCTCTAAATCCGAATTCGTTTCCAACTGATGAATTTACAATGAAAATATTATTTAGTTTTGAAATTAGACTCATTACCTTCTTACCTTAATACTTTCTTAGGTTTACGCGAATATTTGACATTATAAATGAAACTATCTTTTCGGATTTTGTCGCGGATTTATTTTGATTTTTGGTTCCCGACGTTTCGAATTAGACATGCGCAAAACAGTGCTTTATGACGTAATGTAATATGGCATTACTTTTCGTACCGCGTAATATTACATTACATCATTACTCTAAACATCTCCTGTCATGCGTGATGCGACGATGTGATATTACCTACCGCCGCGTGCTGAATTTTCCACCCTCAAATATTTTATTAACCCTTTTTTTATATTTTTTTTATCATTAATTTAATATAATAATAAAATATATATAAATAAATAAGGCAAACAAAAACAAAAACATTGTCATTAAGAATTTGTATTTTTTTTACAAACAGCTCCCTCTAGTATTGTATACAGACACATATTACAGATTTATTACACATTATTACAGATTACATATTTTACTCAATAGATGGCGCTTTTTAACAAATTTTTGAAGTAACTCTAAAACTTTAAGTTTTCTTGTTCCTTATACTTTATATATATATATATATATATATATATATATATATATATATATATATATATATATATATATATATATATATATATATATATATATATATATATATATATATTTATTATTATATTAAATTAATTGCAATGTTATAATAAAAAAAATGGTCAGCAGATAATTCGAGGGTGGAATAGTATTGTCAGCCAAATATTACATTTGATTGCCTTTCGTTTCGTGAATTTTCAACTACACGATTTAAAATCTTTATTTTATTAAGAATAAAATTTATTACGACGATAGCGTTATTAAAAGTAAAAAGTGGAGTAGTGCGACATCTATAGTTTATCTTTTAGTTTACTTGTGTACTGGTGTTGTTTAAGTCTGACGTTATCCATAATTAATATAGATGGCGCTGAAGATTAATAAATTGATTTTAGATCGACAATTTTTAATAAAATAATTTAATAATACGTAGAACAGAAATTAATTTCTTTTCAAGGAAGTATAAAATAAGAAAATAAAAAACGACAGTAATTATTTTTTATGTATCTAAATAATAATAGTATGTTCCGTAGCGAGATTCGAACGTAGTTGCGGCCACAGGAATGAAATAGCACGTTTGCGAGTCGCGTCATGTTTAAGGTGATGCCGCGGCCGATACGTAATGCATTTCGTCGAGTAATGTGTAATGCTACCATTACTCTAAACATCACTGCCATGCGTGATGCGGCTATGCAATATTACGCCGCGTGCTGTATTATAAACATGGCATTACCATTACGGATCTATCTCATGTAATGTAATGAATATATTTTAAAATTTAAAATATGCAATTTTTATTCGATACGATTACGATTTTTATTAGGTATTGACTTTTTTAATACAATATTTAAATTTATAGCATTGTCGTAGGTAACTCAATATTAATTGTTCTTTGTTTTATTTTTAAATAAGGTATTATGCGAGTTAGTATGTGCGAGTTACGTTTAGTACGTTTTTGCGTATAGCCATTTGTATTTTTATTTACAATAATTTTTTTGTAAATAAAATTAATGTACTGTAATGTAACGAATTGCTTGCTATTTCAAAATTCGTAAAACGGAGTGATGCCGAGGTAACCCGAACGGATGGAATAGCACGCTCGCGTAATGTTTGAAGTGATATGTAATGCTTAGTTTGGTCGAGTAATGTGTGATGCTACAGTACTTGGTCGGGTAATATTACGCGTAATGCATTACTCGCATTACTTACACATGTCTATTTCGAATGCTTTACAGCATCATGGTCACGGGAGGGGTGACCAACCTATCTACCATTCCCAAGTGACAGGGGCAAGAGAAAACAATGAAACCTCTTAACGAGAGATAAATTTAATATTTGTTTTATTTTTTTTAAGTTTTAAATTGTCCCATCCCATAGTCTATATAATATGTGCGCAAGCCTATAACTTTATTTTTGGTATTCGTATGAAAAGATGACTTTTAAGGGTACCTCTACCTATTCATGCACTGTAACAAGTAAAATAGTTATGTTATGCGAAACGTAAGTCAGGTTAGACTTTGATGTATCTCACCTACATCCGGATCCGGTCAAAGTCAAATTTATTGAGTAAAGTGTGCCGTCGATCCTCTATATATTATCTAAGCTCAATTACTTTCAAAATATATGGTGTAAGATGATTTCTAATAAGTTCATATATAATTTGCTTGACTTTTAAAGTTTAGAATAAGGACAAAAATATAATTGTATTAATTAAAAAATGTCTAAATGAAACTCAATTTAATTAAACTTAAATTAGTCATCTATATTTTCGCAATAGGATAATACATAAGATCGTTTAAGAATTAAACTAAAAAAAAGTAGGCAAGAACAAAAGTCAAAGTAAATATTAAAAAATTTTTATTGCATGAAATTTAACTTCTTTCTAATAAAAGAAAACAATTTCATGAAATTATTGATAACAAGGCCTCACAAAAATTACCATTTTAAGCTAAAATATTAAGTTAAAACTTTTTTTAAGCTTATTAAAAGTGCTTATTAAAACATGACTCTAGCTTATAAAAAGCTAAAAATGTATTAATAAGATCATTTAATATCTACGAGTATATGCCGATAAAATAAAAAGTAAGTATGACCGCTCTCCGCAGTGCACCCTCTCCCTAATATTAATATTCATACCACATCCCTTCTTACAATCCGCCAGCTTACACTCTTACACTCAATTGAGCCCTTTAGCCGGGATTAGTGTTCTAGATAAGGTTAGTTGCATTATACGGAGATTCTAGTCATAGCTTAAGTTTAATCAACATTTACGAGTATCTATGTTGTAAGTTAAGTTTCTTACAGTGAAGGAAAACATCGTGAGGGAACCTGCACGTTTGAAAAAACCTTTCGAAAGACATGTGAAGTCCGCCAACACGCACTGGGCCAGCGCAGTGGACTATGACCTGATCCCCCTCGTACTGAGGGAGGCCCGTGCCCAGCAGTGGGACGTCAGAAAGGGCTGAAGATGAAGATGAATGTTTGAAGTTAGAAAGCTAAGTTTTTCAACTTTACAACATATAATAACTATACTTTCATATAAATCGGACTAGCGAGTAGCGAGCTACCTTTAACAACAGTTTTTTTTCTGAAAATTTTAAATAAGTATGTTATTACAACAGCACCATCTAGTTCCGTGGTAAGCTTGTGTTACGGATACCAGATAGTTGATATATTACACATATATAAATTTTCAATACATACATATTAAAGTACAAACATTCGTGCTCAACAAATGAATGCCCCCAGCGGGACTCGAACCCGCGACCGCTAGCGCAGAAAGTAGGGTCACTAATAACTGAACCAAACGAGTCGTCAATTTTATTGTTCTATTAATATTATTTAGTCAACACATGCCAATTAAGTAACCCATACGCCACTTTTTCGATACAATTTATGTTGATTCAGACAATTAAACACATTTTTATTACTCGAAAATAGCCTTTAGCACACGGTAGTAATGTATCTTTTTGTTAAATTAAAGTATTTTCGGGATCTTGGGAAGATAAGTAGTTTGAGAGATTATTTCCTTCTTTCTTCTAAAATTCTAACTTAGTAGGATCTGTACATTAAATATTATTAGGAAATTCTTTTTGAAATAGTCATTAATATTATCAATACAGAGGCCGAATCTACAGTTTTTAGAATTTTTGTCTTTCTGTCTGTCTGTGTGTGACCGCATTACGAGAAAACAATTGAACAGATTTTGATGAAAGGTATGATGATAGCTTGTTATCCAGGTCAGAATAGTGCCATGCTTGTTACCTTCGTATAGTACCACTCTCTCACAGAAGACCGGCGTGAAGTGGCAGGTATGCTGTCGCGTTTCGTCCGGTAAGTGAGAGTCCGGGAGGCCCACTCCCCATCCCTACTCCCGTCCTTCTCCCTCCTCCCTCCCTCCCTTTCCTGAAAGGCCGGCAACGCATCTGCAAGCCCTGTGGTGTTGCAGATGTCCATGGGCGGAGGTGATCACTTACCATCAGGTGAGCCTCCTGCCCGTTTGCCCCCTTTGTCCCATAAAAAAAAAAGAATATAGGATACTTTTCACAGCTGGAAAAATATCTTATTTCTGAGAAATTTCAAGTAACAGTTAAAAACCATCTGTAAAACATCACATGGTATATAAAATCTAAGGATTTAGTTTCCGGTCTTTAAAACGCGGGCGGATGCGGGGAATGCTAGCTTAGAATATATTTAATTTAATTTAAACTGTCAAATTTTACCTCTTTACAATGTAGATGGTAATGTCTTTTAGTCACAACTTAGGTTTACTCGTAAAAAGGTGATGAAATATTTTATTAATGTTATGATATTTGGTTTATTATTGGGTTTTGTAAGTTGTTGATCAATTTGATGAATGAACCTTATCCGTGTACGTGATTACCAGGAAGTCCCGTTGCTCGACGTGGTGCCATTATTACTATTCAGTAAAGATAAATATCCCTTCACAATCAGCTTAATTGAAAACCTTCTCCTTTCAAGTAACTAAATAAATAAAGCCAAGAAAATCTCCAGGAAACACGTTGTGCGTAGAACAATAAACTCGAAAGCCTCATAATGGGTCGGGAAGACTAAGTATGTAACTAGAAGCGAGTTTGAAGCAAGTAACGTATTTTGCGTCTTTTCAGCTTATTTTGTCTCGTAAATTTTAATTACCCTCTCCAATGAAACCTTAATGACTGAACATTATGGAAGCCAAGCCTTTATTAGTCATTATATCAATTAAGTGGCACGCCTTGTTTTTAATAATAATTTAGTACCCGAAGGCATTGTAGTGATAGAAAAATTACCTATATCACTTTTCAGAGGTGGTAACGCGTTCAGTCTTCGCGCGAAGAAATAGAAATCAAGTTAAAAGCAGAATGGATAAATTAATATATTTTTTCTGCAGTATAAAACTTATAAAGAACTTAACTATGAAGGGATACCTTCAGGCACATTTTCGTTGTTTTGAATATGACTGATTATTAGGTAAGCTGTTGTCTTAGTGTGCATAATGCTCTTGTATCTTTTGAATATAAAATACAAGTGGATCCAGTTAATTCCTATGTACGTTTTAATGGCATGTATGGATAGTTCACGAAGATCACGGAAACCACACATTTTCCCGAGATAAAAGTAAACAAAGCATATACTATAATTTATCTTTCTGCCAAATTTCATCCACATTAAGTTCAACCATTCTGGCATTATTGAGTAATAACTCATCCATCCTAACATTAATTCTAATATAAGGAGATTCAGATGCGATTTCACTTACTACTTAGATACTGAACAGTTCTGCCTGTTAAAAGGGCTTCGTTTATCCTTTGCATGCGAATATATCAGCCATTAAAAATCGGTCTTAGATATTATGATGCTTTAAAAACAAAGTATCTGACCTATCTATGAATTAAATAAAGTAAATATTGTGCAGAATTCTAGAAAATAAGAAATAAATTTCCTCCCACGTCTAGAATCGAATGATTTGATTCTAAAGAAATCAAATTTTACGTGAAACACGGCGCTCACCCACATTGTTAAACAATAACACCAACTTTCCGATATAAATAGAAGATATTTTTTAGAAAAGGAAAACATTTTATATTCAAAGACGAGAGAGAGGACGTAATTTGTTGAAAACATTTTGCAGGTTTTTGAAATCCGTAATAAGTAAGAAGCCTGCGGCGAAGAATTCTTTTACCTTTCCAAGTAACTTGTGTTATTTGCATACTAACTATAACATCGCGGACAAAAATAACTTATTTAAGTATAAACTCTTAGAGCTTTCAGTCGGAGAGATGAGAAAATATGATGACTAATTATTCTGTCTATCTACTGCTATTATCAATACTGTTATTATAATATTGTTTTTGTATCATCATCATCATCAGCCCTTTTTAACGTCCCACTGCTGGGCACGGGCCTCCCTCAGGGAGGGGGATCAGGCCATAGTCCACCGCGCTGGCCCAGTGCGTATATGGCGGACTTCACATGTCTTACGAAAACTTGCTAGGTTTTCTCAGACATGCAGGTTTCCTCACGATGTTTTCCTTCACCGTAAGACAAGTGGTAATCATGATAGAAATGATTCGCACATGAAAATATCAGAGGTGCGAGACCCGGATTTGAACCCGCATCACTCGGTTATACAAGCAACGCGTTACCGGTGGGCTACCACTGCCTTTTTTCTAATAATATGTTACAATTCTACAAATATTCTTATATTTTTCAATATGATGTCTTATTTCCTTATCAATATTTCTTATAAAAACATTATAGAAAAATTTTATAATGAGATTTGCCTAACAGAATGAAGTTGATCTGGATGAAGTTCAGTGGCTTTATTATTTAAGGTAAACAATAAACTATATTTAAAATTATATAATGAGCTCTAAACCTAATGTTGTCATCCAATGCCAAAATGAGAGGTACCTTAGTTTTATAAATAAAAAAAAACTTTAATCTATATTGATTAATTATGGCCGAGTACCAAGTATGTACAAAAATGCTTAAAGTTCTTTTCTATAGCATTTACTTAACAAATGGTACTGAAAGCTGCTACTGTACCAGCAAGCAATGAAACGGAAGTGGAGCACACCATTAATTAGACAGGAAAGCAAGCGCGAAATTGAATTTACGCGTTTTGCAGTGATCCGCCTGCTACTTGTTAGTTCTATTGATTATTACTTATTTTTATTTAGCAACTAGGAAGGACACTTATGAAGTATTTACATTATTTCTTCAGTTAAGTATAATAAAAGTAAGTAAGCAAACTTATGCTTACTTACTTTTATACTTATTCACGCTTACACTACCAGGTTAATTAAAATTTAGAAAAGATAATATTCTCCAGAGCGATGGAGGCCGATCTCACTGAGACTAGACTAGATAGCTCAGTAGATATTGTAGTGAATAATTCTTCTCAGATTCTGATAGAAGAATACTTTAATACCTGTGAAAAATCAGGCGTAGAATCGTCCTCGATTTACCTGCTCTTCGAGAGTTAACAATAAGACTCACTAACTTAGCTTGGTCCAACTCAAGACTCGAATCGAGGACCTCCGAATGTGCAGCCGAACAAGCTAGAAATTGCACCATCGAGGCAGCTTACGTTTAAGTGAAGTTTATTCGCATTACATAATGTGCTCTTATAGTAAAGAATTAATAGCCAAAACGTTTTCGTAAAATTTTTATTGCATATGAAGTTTTAAGCGTCTCAAATGCTGTAAGCTAAGGGCTATAAAATATATCTCTTGCGGTTTAATTACTTTTGAGCTACATCTAAATGATTATTATTCATGACGCTAACAGATAAAAAGTTCTGATATAATATTGAAGTTAATTTATTATGTACCCATGTTATGAACAAACACACTGAGCTTCAGTGTAAGAATGGTTCATTCGAAGTTATACACTTCGAAAGAAATTCGTGTAATTGAAGTTGTAAAATTTAGTAGACTTAACTATTTCTACGTGTATGGCGTGTGCATAAGAGGTGAAGATTCATTTGGAAATTATTATTTGTCTGAATATTGCAAGATCATAAAACTTATAAGTTTTCACGACACGTTTGGCTCAGTCTGTAGTGACCCTACTTGCTGCGCCAGCGGTCGCAGGTTTTAGTCCCGCTGGGAGCATACATTTGTTGAGCACGAATGTTTGTACTCCAGTCATGGATGTTTGTTTATATTTATAATATTTTTAGTATTTAAAATTATATATAAAATGTAGTGTATCAACAACCTAGTATCAGTAACACAAGCCTTACCAGGCTTACCACAGAACTAGATGGTGAAATAATGTCCCAACATACTTATAAGTAATACGAGTAATAAGTCTATACTCAATACTATGTAGCCTGTGACATGTTTGCACACATCACAACTGCACATTGTTGCTTTAAAATCAAGAAAAAAGTAGTTCTTTATCAAAACAAGCTAAATTACACAGCAATTCATACCCAATGGGACATTAAGAGAATTAGCCGCCGGATACGTGACATTCCGGTATTAATTTGATCCCTGACATTAGGCCGGACGATTGAAACAGATTTATTGATGACACGCCACGCATATTCATGAAGGGGTTCGACTCATTCCTGCATTTGACATGTAACTAGATTACAGTACATCCCTACTGAATTCTTATTTGCTTTCATTTTACATAAAACATTCGATTGTACGCAGATTCCTTTGGAGACGTTCTAATGTAACTCGATTGAAAGTATTTTCCATTTTCTGAGGCTTTATTTACGAGATGATTGGTTTTGTCATGTTTGTCGATGTTGATTGAAAGGCAACGGTTGCAATAATACGATTAAATAAGAAGAATTATAATAAGTAACTTTAAATTGTTTTACATACAACGGTAGCTAATATTAAAGTAAAAATATAATTTAAAACATATCACCAAAAAGATTATATTATATTTCACTTACTGGACTAAAATACCAGATGTAAGTGATCTAATTTGCTTAATAATAATTGATCTAACTACAATTAAGTTGTCAAAGTTGTTAAATGAAATAATGAAATTATCCAAGTTAATTTCTTACACGAAGCAATTAGATACATCATACGTCAGATCATACGTCTTACAGTAAGAACGAGTATTAAAACAACGTTTATTTTGTATACGGTACTCCCTTTAATTTTGACGGCAACATGATAATTAAGCTTTTTAGTAATTAGTACAGATTATTAATCATTTATATCACAGAAATGTATACACATTTTCTATTGGGGTCATGTTACTAAAATATATTTGCTACATTTCATCACTTTGAAATCATGGGTAACTCGGGTTATCAATATTAACTGATTTTGCTGAGTGTTTCCTATATAAATGAAATTCATGTTAGTTATTGCAGAATTTCAGGAAATGTTTTTTTTTAATTATTTAAAAATTATTACATTTTTAAAAACTTTTTGGAACTTTTTAAGCTGCTTTGATTAGACTGTTATTAATAAAAATAAATTGATTTGAATAAAAAGTATCTATATAGATATATTTCAGCAAGGGTAGGTCGTTAGTGTATATTTTATAATTGATATTTAATACTTAACAATACTTTTTCCAATACAATACCGTTTTATAGTTATATATATGCAAATGAGAATTCTTCGCAGTCTTATTGGAGCTGACTTAAGTAGCCAAGGCTTGGCTTATACTTTTTGCTATATTCTTGTATACAAATGTATTATACTAAAGTTTTTCAGTATTTTTACACAAAACTAGCGCCTTCCTTCTCGATTTTAGCCTTATAGCAATCGCAGGAGATACGTTGATCAAATATTTCCCTATAAAGACGACTTGTTTGGCTCAGTTGGTAGTGACCCTATTTCTGCGCCAGCGGTCGCGGGTTCGAGTCTCACTGGGGGCATTCATTTGCTAATCACGAATGTTTGTACTCCAGTCATGGGTGTTAATATTTATAATATGTATGTATTTAAAATTTATATGTGTATTAAGTATATCAACTATCTGGTATCCGCAACACAAGCACGTTACGTAGCTTACTGCGGAGCTAGATGGCGCTGTTGTAATAATGTCCTAACATATTTATTTATTTAAATAACCATAATAATATAAATATAATAGTGAACATAATCAGTGAATGTATTTTAAAGAACATGGCCTCATTCGGTAAATCTACATAATATCATAAATTTGCACTCATAGAGACACTAGTGAATAGAGGGTTGAAATAAATAAATAAAATATCAAAATATCAAATATCGGGCAGCAGCAAATCCCACCCCCTTTTTACCTATTAGAATACTTGTATCGAGAGTAGAAGTGTGGAGCTTTATAACATTATTTAAGTTTCACTTTAATCATATGAATTAGTATTAAGCACCCCCATCGATAATACTTGAACCTCTGTGAAGTCGCATATAACCCAGAAAATACTGAATATTTTATAAGCCACCTGTTGATCGGTGAGTGCTCTAACTTTGCTTATATTATATATATTTTTATTTCATATTCTATATCACTTTATAATCATTTAAAACTAAAAGTTTAGTAGTTGGAGTTTAAAATGTTATATTTAACCTACACTTTTATATTAAGTATAGATTTCTGAGAAATTAGGTATTTTCTCGGAGTATAAAATATCCTATATTATGTTGACACCATCATATCCAATTTCATCAAAATCTGTTCAGTGGTATTTTCGTGATGGAGTCACAGACAGACATACATAAATCTAAAAACTATAAATACTGCCTCTGTATCTATAGTACATATTGACCATTTCAATGACATTAATTTTTTCAAATATTTAATGTACAGATTCGATTAAGTTAGAATCTATACTATATATTATATATAATAATATAATACACAGATAGTCATGAGCCTGAGAAAGAACATAGGTTACTTTTAAAGGCGAAAAATGGGCAGTAAGGGGTTGAAATAGGGGATGAAAGTTTGTATGGAAATTACGTCATTTTTAAAGCTAGAAGCAAAATCAATAAATCTATTCTTTATACTGTGCTAGAAGCTTGAAACTTATAATTTAGGCTTTTGATTAGATATAAATAAGTAAGACATTCAAAGTCTGTAAAAATTGTATGCTAAAGTGGGTAGCTAGGGACGAACCCAAGCGAAGCGAGGGTGAGTCGCTAGTCTTATTATATGCATAGATATTATGTATGTTTAGAATTACAATTTCTTGTTTAAAATTGTGTTTTTATGATAAAACAGTCGAACATCTCAGGATCATAATAAAAATAATTGTTCTTACCTTGCAGGTTTCGGTTAAAGTCGCCTAATGCGATTGGGCTCCAAATAATTTCTTCTACCTAACTTTTATAGAACATTAACTGAAGTCAGGTACAGGTTTGGGGCATCCGACCTGAATTATAGAGTGGAACGTCTCATTAGGCAGATTTACAGCACGTGAGATTGTTGCGCCGTAGCTCACTTCGAACATTTACATTTATATTGCACGACAAACGCTTCTGCCTTTTTGTAATTAGATCTGCTTCGAAAATTATTTATTATCTTTTATGATGATACGTTATAACGGTTAGTATGGGTTAGAAAGTACATATTAATTTTATTATTAAGAATTGATTCCCCCATACAAACTTTTATCTCTTTTCCACATTTTTTTTTCTTTTTAAGGCCAAAACTCTCCTATGTTTTTCCCAGGGTCTCAAACTATCACAATACCGAGTTTCATCTAAATCAACTCAATCAATAAACTATATTTAAAATTATATAATGAGCTCTAAACCTAATGTTGTCATCCAATGCCAAAATGAGAGGTACCTTAGTTTTATAAATAAAAAAAAACTTTAATCTATATTGATTAATTATGGCCGAGTACCAAGTATGTACAAAAATGCTTAAAGTTCTTTTCTATAGCATTTACTTAACAAATGGTACTGAAAGCTGCTACTGTACCAGCAAGCAATGAAACGGAAGTGGAGCACACCATTAATTAGACAGGAAAGCAAGCGCGAAATTGAATTTACGCGTTTTGCAGTGATCCGCCTGCTACTTGTTAGTTCTATTGATTATTACTTATTTTTATTTAGCAACTAGGAAGGACACTTATGAAGTATTTACATTATTTCTTCAGTTAAGTATAATAAAAGTAAGTAAGCAAACTTATGCTTACTTACTTTTATACTTATTCACGCTTACACTACCAGGTTAATTAAAATTTAGAAAAGATAATATTCTCCAGAGCGATGGAGGCCGATCTCACTGAGACTAGACTAGATAGCTCAGTAGATATTGTAGTGAATAATTCTTCTCAGATTCTGATAGAAGAATACTTTAATACCTGTGAAAAATCAGGCGTAGAATCGTCCTCGATTTACCTGCTCTTCGAGAGTTAACAATAAGACTCACTAACTTAGCTTGGTCCAACTCAAGACTCGAATCGAGGACCTCCGAATGTGCAGCCGAACAAGCTAGAAATTGCACCATCGAGGCAGCTTACGTTTAAGTGAAGTTTATTCGCATTACATAATGTGCTCTTATAGTAAAGAATTAATAGCCAAAACGTTTTCGTAAAATTTTTATTGCATATGAAGTTTTAAGCGTCTCAAATGCTGTAAGCTAAGGGCTATAAAATATATCTCTTGCGGTTTAATTACTTTTGAGCTACATCTAAATGATTATTATTCATGACGCTAACAGATAAAAAGTTCTGATATAATATTGAAGTTAATTTATTATGTACCCATGTTATGAACAAACACACTGAGCTTCAGTGTAAGAATGGTTCATTCGAAGTTATACACTTCGAAAGAAATTCGTGTAATTGAAGTTGTAAAATTTAGTAGACTTAACTATTTCTACGTGTATGGCGTGTGCATAAGAGGTGAAGATTCATTTGGAAATTATTATTTGTCTGAATATTGCAAGATCATAAAACTTATAAGTTTTCACGACACGTTTGGCTCAGTCTGTAGTGACCCTACTTGCTGCGCCAGCGGTCGCAGGTTTTAGTCCCGCTGGGAGCATACATTTGTTGAGCACGAATGTTTGTACTCCAGTCATGGATGTTTGTTTATATTTATAATATTTTTAGTATTTAAAATTATATATAAAATGTAGTGTATCAACAACCTAGTATCAGTAACACAAGCCTTACCAGGCTTACCACAGAACTAGATGGTGAAATAATGTCCCAACATACTTATAAGTAATACGAGTAATAAGTCTATACTCAATACTATGTAGCCTGTGACATGTTTGCACACATCACAACTGCACATTGTTGCTTTAAAATCAAGAAAAAAGTAGTTCTTTATCAAAACAAG
Organism: Boloria euphrosyne; assembly: GCA_951802675.2. Taxonomy (NCBI): domain Eukaryota; kingdom Metazoa; phylum Arthropoda; class Insecta; order Lepidoptera; family Nymphalidae; genus Boloria; species Boloria euphrosyne. The sequence goes on along the minus strand of OX637875.1, from coordinate 580,800 downwards.
CTAAATTACACAGCAATTCATACCCAATGGGACATTAAGAGAATTAGCCGCCGGATACGTGACATTCCGGTATTAATTTGATCCCTGACATTAGGCCGGACGATTGAAACAGATTTATTGATGACACGCCACGCATATTCATGAAGGGGTTCGACTCATTCCTGCATTTGACATGTAACTAGATTACAGTACATCCCTACTGAATTCTTATTTGCTTTCATTTTACATAAAACATTCGATTGTACGCAGATTCCTTTGGAGACGTTCTAATGTAACTCGATTGAAAGTATTTTCCATTTTCTGAGGCTTTATTTACGAGATGATTGGTTTTGTCATGTTTGTCGATGTTGATTGAAAGGCAACGGTTGCAATAATACGATTAAATAAGAAGAATTATAATAAGTAACTTTAAATTGTTTTACATACAACGGTAGCTAATATTAAAGTAAAAATATAATTTAAAACATATCACCAAAAAGATTATATTATATTTCACTTACTGGACTAAAATACCAGATGTAAGTGATCTAATTTGCTTAATAATAATTGATCTAACTACAATTAAGTTGTCAAAGTTGTTAAATGAAATAATGAAATTATCCAAGTTAATTTCTTACACGAAGCAATTAGATACATCATACGTCAGATCATACGTCTTACAGTAAGAACGAGTATTAAAACAACGTTTATTTTGTATACGGTACTCCCTTTAATTTTGACGGCAACATGATAATTAAGCTTTTTAGTAATTAGTACAGATTATTAATCATTTATATCACAGAAATGTATACACATTTTCTATTGGGGTCATGTTACTAAAATATATTTGCTACATTTCATCACTTTGAAATCATGGGTAACTCGGGTTATCAATATTAACTGATTTTGCTGAGTGTTTCCTATATAAATGAAATTCATGTTAGTTATTGCAGAATTTCAGGAAATGTTTTTTTTTAATTATTTAAAAATTATTACATTTTTAAAAACTTTTTGGAACTTTTTAAGCTGCTTTGATTAGACTGTTATTAATAAAAATAAATTGATTTGAATAAAAAGTATCTATATAGATATATTTCAGCAAGGGTAGGTCGTTAGTGTATATTTTATAATTGATATTTAATACTTAACAATACTTTTTCCAATACAATACCGTTTTATAGTTATATATATGCAAATGAGAATTCTTCGCAGTCTTATTGGAGCTGACTTAAGTAGCCAAGGCTTGGCTTATACTTTTTGCTATATTCTTGTATACAAATGTATTATACTAAAGTTTTTCAGTATTTTTACACAAAACTAGCGCCTTCCTTCTCGATTTTAGCCTTATAGCAATCGCAGGAGATACGTTGATCAAATATTTCCCTATAAAGACGACTTGTTTGGCTCAGTTGGTAGTGACCCTATTTCTGCGCCAGCGGTCGCGGGTTCGAGTCTCACTGGGGGCATTCATTTGCTAATCACGAATGTTTGTACTCCAGTCATGGGTGTTAATATTTATAATATGTATGTATTTAAAATTTATATGTGTATTAAGTATATCAACTATCTGGTATCCGCAACACAAGCACGTTACGTAGCTTACTGCGGAGCTAGATGGCGCTGTTGTAATAATGTCCTAACATATTTATTTATTTAAATAACCATAATAATATAAATATAATAGTGAACATAATCAGTGAATGTATTTTAAAGAACATGGCCTCATTCGGTAAATCTACATAATATCATAAATTTGCACTCATAGAGACACTAGTGAATAGAGGGTTGAAATAAATAAATAAAATATCAAAATATCAAATATCGGGCAGCAGCAAATCCCACCCCCTTTTTACCTATTAGAATACTTGTATCGAGAGTAGAAGTGTGGAGCTTTATAACATTATTTAAGTTTCACTTTAATCATATGAATTAGTATTAAGCACCCCCATCGATAATACTTGAACCTCTGTGAAGTCGCATATAACCCAGAAAATACTGAATATTTTATAAGCCACCTGTTGATCGGTGAGTGCTCTAACTTTGCTTATATTATATATATTTTTATTTCATATTCTATATCACTTTATAATCATTTAAAACTAAAAGTTTAGTAGTTGGAGTTTAAAATGTTATATTTAACCTACACTTTTATATTAAGTATAGATTTCTGAGAAATTAGGTATTTTCTCGGAGTATAAAATATCCTATATTATGTTGACACCATCATATCCAATTTCATCAAAATCTGTTCAGTGGTATTTTCGTGATGGAGTCACAGACAGACATACATAAATCTAAAAACTATAAATACTGCCTCTGTATCTATAGTACATATTGACCATTTCAATGACATTAATTTTTTCAAATATTTAATGTACAGATTCGATTAAGTTAGAATCTATACTATATATTATATATAATAATATAATACACAGATAGTCATGAGCCTGAGAAAGAACATAGGTTACTTTTAAAGGCGAAAAATGGGCAGTAAGGGGTTGAAATAGGGGATGAAAGTTTGTATGGAAATTACGTCATTTTTAAAGCTAGAAGCAAAATCAATAAATCTATTCTTTATACTGTGCTAGAAGCTTGAAACTTATAATTTAGGCTTTTGATTAGATATAAATAAGTAAGACATTCAAAGTCTGTAAAAATTGTATGCTAAAGTGGGTAGCTAGGGACGAACCCAAGCGAAGCGAGGGTGAGTCGCTAGTCTTATTATATGCATAGATATTATGTATGTTTAGAATTACAATTTCTTGTTTAAAATTGTGTTTTTATGATAAAACAGTCGAACATCTCAGGATCATAATAAAAATAATTGTTCTTACCTTGCAGGTTTCGGTTAAAGTCGCCTAATGCGATTGGGCTCCAAATAATTTCTTCTACCTAACTTTTATAGAACATTAACTGAAGTCAGGTACAGGTTTGGGGCATCCGACCTGAATTATAGAGTGGAACGTCTCATTAGGCAGATTTACAGCACGTGAGATTGTTGCGCCGTAGCTCACTTCGAACATTTACATTTATATTGCACGACAAACGCTTCTGCCTTTTTGTAATTAGATCTGCTTCGAAAATTATTTATTATCTTTTATGATGATACGTTATAACGGTTAGTATGGGTTAGAAAGTACATATTAATTTTATTATTAAGAATTGATTCCCCCATACAAACTTTTATCTCTTTTCCACATTTTTTTTTCTTTTTAAGGCCAAAACTCTCCTATGTTTTTCCCAGGGTCTCAAACTATCACAATACCGAGTTTCATCTAAATCAGTTCAGCGCAAATTTAGTTTTTCATTGCAAACAAACATGCAGTTTTTTTTCTCTTTTTAATAATATTGGTAGATTTATATAAAAGTTTCTTTTATTTATGTATTGTTATCATAAGAGTATTTGTAATAATAAGGATACGATTACAGATTGAAGTTTATTTTCTATTAAATATAATTACAAATATTTTAATTTTAAAAAATATTACCCTGACATTAATTGCCTACTTCTTCCTGTACCTTTTCCTACCTTTACTTAGAATTTCCAATAATTCAATATTGGCCATAGAACTTTTATTTGCCAAGTGACAACTGCAGTTTCAATGAATAAGTTCGACAAAACTTGTTCAGCGTTTTTGCCTTGCCTTAGAAATTTACATTGAAATAACGTGAGAACTTTGGTAAATGAACTAAATTAGTTTGTCGGTCCAATATTTTTAACGGTAAAATCAGTATAAAATATTTGTAACGCTGTAGAATGTAGGAATATTTGTAAACGGGGTCTTTATTGGATAGTATTAATACATGATATTTTATCAAATATCATAATAATACTTAGTGTAAATATATCAGAGGCTTTTAATTTGGATCTTATAAATAATTCTCAAAAGGATCGCAAAGTTTCGAGATGTCGGATGAAGTACAATATTCACAAATCATACTCGTACAAGACAACACAACACAATAGTTCAGTTCTATCTATGGTGATCTTATAATATATCGTTGACTAACGGTATTTTAGAAAATCCTAGTAACTTGCCCTTGATATATCATGGAACCTTTCATAAAACCGGGTATACGTGAAAAGTCTTAAGCACTTAAGCAGTAAGTATATATTCGTAGGTTCACCCTCATCATTAAACTTTCCTCAACATTATTTTATCTTATTTTACCTTAATTTACATATTTATCTTAAATAATACACTCTAACACTTTTGTATTTATTTACTTTCAACATAAAATAACATAAATCTTAATAGGAAAAGATAAACTTTGTTTTAATTGACTTTACTACTACAAGTTGTTTGCTAACAACTAAGTTCCTCGTATACAAATAGTATCGAAAGTTACAACAGCTTCGAGTGAAGCAAGTGGGGCAACTCACCCATTTAATTAGAGAGAAAACGAAAAGTAAACGCGAAATTGAATTCTTGAGCTTCTCGCTGAATGCTTTCCAGTCAATGTTGCTTCTGATTATTGCATTTTTAGTAGCTATGATGTAATTGAACTTGTTAAAACAATGATATTATAAGTAAAAAGGTGTAGATACGTTACCTAAACGACATTCTATCTTCAAAAACGGCACACTAACGCACACATAAATACAGAATAACTAAAAATATTGCAATAACACACTACATTACGATTTGTCGTCAAAATAGGATGGCATGATTCAAGTATCGCCAGTGAAAAAGAGACAAATATAATTCTCGACAGTGCGTCGTCAACGCGTTGGTAGGCCAATAGCCTAGTTTTAGTGTGCCACTTTTTGAGCGTGTATGACTTATCTACACCTTTTTTCCTAGTATATCAATGTGTTAAAATATGTCAGTAAAATTATTGATTAAAAAAATCTGTAATTACTATCAGGTATTTTATTCTTTGAATTATTTATTTATAGATCATTGTACATAACAATGTATCTATTTATTATTAATAATTTATTGATGACGACAGGTTTAGTTCAGTGACGTTTATATTTACTATGCCAGCGGTCGCGGGTTTGAGTCCCGCTGGGGGCAGGGGAGTTCCTTTGTGTGTTGAGAAGTTTTGTACTCGTGGGTGTTTATATTTTTAATATGACATATTGTGTGTATATAAAATTATATAAGTGTGATGTATCTACTACCTGGTCTCCACAATACAAGCGTTAGAACTTAACATGCCACCGAACTAGCTGGTGCCATATGTTAATGACCCAACATATATTTATTTATTTTCGTGTTGCGATTTAATTAATATTAACGCTAAAATTATCAGCCATACTGTAAAATTACGACGGAAGTTGTTGCATAAAATTATTAAAAAGGTAGGTAGATTGAAATTAAAATTCATATATTATAATGCGTGCTTTATAGAACCGGGATTCATTACTGTTGAGCAGAGTTACTATGAAGTGATGTGATTTTAGGGAAGTACTTGTAGTGTGGTGTAATTGTTACACTAATTATCATACAAATATACAAATGAAGCATACACTGGTGCTTTACATTACATAATATGTGTATCTATTAAAGTGTTTGAGAATACCTCCTACCTTCTTTGCTAAAAATTACTCCTCCTCGAAGTTGAAAGGAAGAGAGCGCTTTTAACGATGTGGCTGCCTTCTATAAATATTTTCTTTATTTCTCTAGGTATTTTTGTTTGTTCTTTCTCTGGTGTAGTAGTAAAGTGTAAAATGTAATGTACAAAACTTTGTTCCTTATCTATTTTTAGCAAAACATGTCTTTAATATGAAATTACTTTCTATTTTTTCACGCTTCTTTTTCTTACAGACTTAAGAAAAAGTTGCGAGAAAAAATGAAAAGCATTTGCAATATTACATGCTAGAAAATTACATCAGAGATTTTTATTCCGGGTAATTCCTTTTCATGGGGTAAACTGTCACAGATGTATTTTTTTAATGGAATAGATTTTCGACAATAGTATTGTCATGGGATGTAGATGGAAGCAAATCAGTCATCGATAGGAAGCAAATGGAAGTAAATCAATTATAGGTCTTAGACATTTAGGTATTCTACAATTAAATACAATTATGTCCTACAATTATAATAATTATCATTCTTATATACCTTTCTTTATCCTCAGATATCTATTCTACAAGTATTGTAGAATAACATCATATCTATTTCCCACTAGCAAAGTACTACGTATAGAAGGAAAAGGGTCTTTATATAGTGTATACTCACAACATAATACTGATTTTGCAAGCCCTTTGTATTGAAGCCCATTATAATATATTTATTTAACAAACCTCATCCTCGTTATCTAGTAGGTCGCCAAGGTAACTACTAAGGTAGCTCGTACTCTCGTAAGTGTAGGGTACAATCGAATTTATTACCTAACCCTTTCTTAGTTGAGGAGTTAGAAAGTCTTTGGTTAGCTTAGGTACTGTTAATAATAATATACTTGCATTATAATATGTAAATTTTACTGATTTAAAAATACATTTTTTTATTATAACTGTTATAATTAAGCTATTTCGTCTGATTTTTTCAAGATTAATTATTAGATTAACATTAATTTAGATTTTTGTTTTATGACGTTTCACGTTCACGGTCATGAAAATATAAATAAATCCATTGAAAAAAATAATTTATTTATATCTAATAGAAACACTGCAAAAAATATATATATATATATATATATATATATATATATATATATATATATATATATATATATATATATATATATATATATATATATATATATATATATATTTAATTTAGTGATTAAAAATAGGTCGATACTATTCAAAATATATCATCATCAATATCAACATGCTCGTAGTTTAAAATGCTTATAAGCTTATGAACACATTATGTAACTCAATATTGGCAAATTTTATCTTGAAACTATGTTAGTACATTATAGCCCTTGGATAAAAGATCAAAATACCAAATTATAGACTACTAAAATATTATATTATTACAGATCTAAGCTTTGAAATCACGTACAATTCGATTCCATATTGTTGTTACCGAAATTACGAGAACATTGTGTCTTCTGGGAATTTACGTAGAATATAACGAATATAAGCTATATCAGCTTTGTATTATGATAGAACTCATTACAATGATGTTATTATAATTGTATTACTTACTATAAGCTTTATTTATGTTTACTTTATATCAGAGGCTTTTAATCGGTGAAATTTAAAAGTTTTTCCAGCATTTTTACTGTTAAGTTTTTTTTAATTTAGCCGTCTGAAAACCATTGTCTTCAGCCCCTTTTTAACGTCTCACTGTTGGGCACGGACCTCCCTTCAATACGAGAGGGATTAGGCCATAGTCCACCGCGCTGGCCTAGTGCGTGTTGGCGGACTTCAAATGTCTATCGAAAACTTGCTACGTTCTCTCAGACATGCAGGTTTCCTCACGATGTTTTCCTTCACCGTAAGACAAGCGGTAATCAGGATAGAAATGATTCGCACATGAAAATATCAGAGGTGCGAGATCCCTAGGTTATTCAAGTGAGCACGTTACCACTAGTCTATCACTGCTTTGAAAACAATTAATAGGTATGTAAAGTTATTTTATTATAAAATTGTTATGTTAATATTATATTGACTCACGTGAAGCTCTATTTTTATTGGACCACGAGTATTGCAAACGTCTGTATTGCGGGAACGCAGGGCGGATATTGCTAGAAAATTCATTTCAGTTATAATATTTTCACAATTCCATTAAAAATACTACCTATGTTTTGCGGATAAATAGAGAAGCATACGGCTGTGGATATGATTGTAGTAATAGCACTGATATTTTCAATGTAATAGTTTACGAGTGAATAACCTTGTGTGTGCACTGTGCATTAGTTAAAAGTTAGTTAGCCATAATTAAATTTGGTATTCAAATAGATAATAATTCTAATATGCTTCTTTTTCCGACATAAATTTCAAACAAGTGCTAAGCTAGTATAAAATGCTGTTTCTACACCTAAAAATACAAGTTCGATTTCTAGTATATGTGAATTAGTGTACATATTACATAATATAGTGTCTAATTTGCGGTGTAATTTAATGGTCTTTAAGAGGTAGCAAGACTATATTTGTGGACTCTATGTTAACACTCCTACGGAAACCTGGCGAAATAATCACATCACTTACCTCGTTTCAGTATTGATACTACATTGGGATTTGGGTTTGTGGAAATTGAATTTTACCTAAATCAGGGTAACCATTAGTAAATTTAGTTAAAGTTTATTGAATTAATTATAGATTCTAACCCGTTACCTCCTCACCTCGTACGTACTAGAACCTCATGGTAAATATATCCCTATTATTTAAATCTATGTTTTATTTTCCATTTAGCTAATGAAAATAAACAGTATTTTACATCTACGAATGAAGTTAAGTAATATCATCTATTAATATAAGTCTCGAAGAGTAAAACTACCGATTTGTATAAAGAAGCTAGGTCCGTATCTATGTAGGTTAATAAGGGTATTAGGTGCAGTGTCTCAGACGAGACGCTTAGCTTTTACCGTTCACAAGCACTTTGCGAATTTGTACAGAACAACACGTAGTACAAATAAAAGCTACACACAAATAACAAATATACAAAGCTTAAGCTGTTTGTTTTTGCAAATAAAATAAATTAGATAGCTTCCCTTGGTAAGTAAATGAGAAATAGAGACTAGAGTTTTTCGTTTTCTATTACTACAATTGAGTAGTAGTTTTGTGGTAACGTGGTCGCTTAAAAATCAAGTGGATACAGGTCTAATCCTAGCCATCTCTAACATAATAGCAATTAATACTAGCTAATATGGTGATATATTTTGTAATGTTCAGAAACTTTACTTTAAAATGTAGATACGTAGCAGTATCTTTTTCTTTTTGATTATATTATCTGATTCCCCCGATTTAAGTATTGATCATGTCATATTTTTCTCGGCAGCTTTTCCCGGAAAACTGCCATCCAAGCTGATTTCCAAGCTCAAGCTGACCTCGGATGAAGTGATTAAAAACTTTTCGCATATATTTTTTGAAAAATAAACTTGAAGGTATAAAATGAAAAATTCTACTATAGCAGTGTTTTTATTTATTTATTTATTTAGAATTACCAACAAAAGTTACAATATATTACATACAAAAAACAATAAATTACTTTATAAACACTTGCACTTTTAATAATAGGTAATCACAGCATCCAAATTGAAATTTCCCACAACATTAACATAAGAAACAGCAAAATTATAAATTCAAGTTATTCAAACAATGATATTTTAACTATAGATATGTTATACGCTCACTAAACAACCGAAAAAAGTGTTCCGCGCAGCACACATACACACTTTTCATTCAAGGTACATGTCAAAATGATAGAAAGGGGATAGTCGATAAAATCAATAAGAAAAAAAGAGACAGCTAATGTTGTCAATTGCGCGTCAATGTAAACAAACATTAGTCTAGCGACCGATGACATATCAGAATATTAGGCAAATAATTGAAATATATTAATAAATCGAAGTATTCTGCGTTCTTACATGTGGTATGAGATCCCTTGTGTTTTATTAACTTTGGTATCATAATTGGTGCATTTCCTAAATACACAGGATGGCATTTTTTTAAATTTTGTAGCAGCGTACCACTCGTCGCCATGCGGTGACACTGACTAAAGGCAATACGTCCTAATTAGGATGTTTTCGAGTTTTCACGATTGCGCGCTCATAACATTTCTATAGTTAAAATATCATTGTATTCAAATTATAAATTCAATTTATAAATAGTGACACAATGAGTATAATTATATAATTGTAGAGAAAAAACAGACAAAATACAAAGACAAACATATACTTCATTTAAGTCCACTCAAGATTTTGTTATTAAAACTACTATATCTACTAGGTAATCATGCAAGATGTCAACAACGTTTGCTAATGATATTTCATTATTTGTGCGGGCTAATCTTTTTAAAGGTGTATTTTTTTCCTTACCTATGCGTAGTAGTGCGAAAGAGGGGGCTTTGTTTCCGGGGGGTCCTAAGGTATACGTTATCATTATTTAATACTTAATAGTTTTTGGAAAAAAAAATTTTGTTAATAAAAATGGTTTTTATATAATAACTTTATATATTTATTTAATTATAAATAGAATACTAAGTGAAATGCAGCTTAAATTTTAGTTCATTCCAACTGAAAGTTCGACAAGTAGAGTTTTCAAGTTTGAATTATGCAGTGGCCTGTTTTACTGAGCAGAGCTACTGAGCATAAAATGACTGTGCTTTATTTTACGGCCTTCCCAAATAATGACTTTGAGTTGGTTTTAGTTGACAGTTTAAGTAATTTTTCATTTTATATGATTATAAATAAATGTTGATACAGTTTTGATTGTTTTTATAAAAAGAAATGAATAGAAATATAAAAGTTAGAGAAACCAGAAAATATTTTTATCACTCGAAGCTCGGGTTCGTTTTAAAGTTTTATGGAAGCACTAATTCTTTTGCTAAAATAAAAGTTTAAGTTACTCCTTATAATATTAGTTACCTGCCATTGTAATTCCCGTCAAATTCTGTTCAGCCGTTTCACGGATAAAAATGTTAAAAATTGTGTTTTTTTTTCATAAGTATGATTCTATGCATTAGGTAAAAACCTGTTATGTTGATGGTAAAGCGAATGTTAAAATGCCCTCTTTTTCCAAAAAATACTTTTACCAAAAAGTACCTGCCCCCAAAATAAAATGAAGCCTTTAACGCCTGCGAAAGCCACGTCAAATTCGAATAAGTTATTCTTTGTTTATTTTCGCCTGTAGCTTCTTGATGAAAACGTGTGATAACCTGAGGTTCTATTTTTTTCAAGGGAAATTTTAACGTAGTATTTTGTTACTAAGGGTAGAATTACTCGCAAATGATTCTGGAGTGATTCATTTAATTGAACTTTAAAATCCGCTTTTGAGATTCCAATTAAAATCAGTACAGCAGCTGTTACGGAGATAAGGTGTCACAGAACGTTAAAAACAAATGATTGTTCTAGTTTTGCTATCTTATTATGCTTAGCTGGGCATAAGTTAAAATAAATTAAACGGTTTTTATAATTTTCTAATAAAATAAAAGTAGCCTAAGTTACTCCTTATAACATTAGCTATCTGAAAGTGAAAGTCCCGTCAAATTCGGTCTAGCCATTTCAGACATTAGCCAAAACAGAGAGACTGTCTCTCAGACAGACATACAGCCAAAAACTTATTTTTTTTATCCAAGTACCGTATGCATACTTTCATATGCATTTAGTAAAATGTTGTTAATTTGAAATTAAAAACAGAAACTTCAATTTCATTTATATGTACAGTGTGTACTCTAAAATAGAAAAATGTTGATGTATTTCCGATACCTTATGGTATATACATTATACATAATATGTCGATATTAAGGTATTTTCTATAGAAAATAGACAATACAGTGGTAAATAATGGAGATGTTAACATGATATTATCATGAGGTATTTATCAATATTCAAAGATATTACTTCGCAGTCGGCACATTCCAGTTCGCAAATAGTCGATGAGACGGAAAACAAGCGAGAAATTCAATTAAATGCTCGCCTCCGTATTGTCAACAACGACATCATAAGTAAATATATTATTAAATATTATTACTTTACTTCGAAATTGTAACTTAAGCGCAATATGTATGTAGTTTTTAAATTTAAATTATTATTGCACTTAACTAGTACTTAAAAATAAAACTTAGTGTATGTGGACTGTCCATGAAAAATAGCTACGTTATTGAGCAGATTTCGTTTTATACACCTTAAATATGTTTATAAGGCTTAGGTATATGTTTTGTACGGCTTAAGTTAAAAAAAGAACCTTTTAAAATTATTTCCATTTGTTCCCCCTCCATAATACCTTTACCATTACGGTGGGGTCCCACGGCGCGCCGAGCGACGGGCCGCGACCCGTTGCGGCCCGTTTTGAGCATTCCCACGGCCTGTGCCAGCCTGCTGCGGTCTGTTGTCTGACATTCTCCACTCCATCATGTGGGTGTACGCGCATGCGCCGCCGCAGGCGAAATGAATGATTAACAAGCAACGCAGACGCGCCCGTACAGGCCACCGCGCCGCGACTTTGAACTTACCAACTCCCGATGGATCGGACGGGCGACAAGAGGCCACCACAGGCTTCATCGGATGCATCGGTTCCCACGGCCCATCGGTCCGGCCCGGCGCGGTCTGACCTGTGAGAAAGCGGGCCGTGGGACCCGGCTTTTAGCAGTTCTTTTATTAGAATGATTGGCAACTAATAAAAGTGGTAGCTTATTTTTTATCCCAAACTTTAAAGAATAAGGGTCCCCTCATTATATAACAGAGGAAAAACAGCTTCCTTAGTACTTCTAAACAGTAAAAAAATATATTAAAATCTCAAAACTATCAAAAGACGAAGATATCACACGGTAAGTTATCGGACAAGATATACTTAGTTAGTAACAAAGGTTTAAACTAAGTTTAAATTCAATAATTGTCCAATTAAAGCGCCGAGTGCTCTAAATGTCGGGATCAGTTCGACGATCAAACCGCTACAAATATATTAACGAGCTCGTCTCCGCCCTGCGAAGTCTACATTTTAGATTGAAACATTAATCTACAGTAATGTTTCAATGAACCACAATAGGGTTTAATGTCTGTACTATATGTATTTATTGTTCAAGTAAAACAGAGCTTAGTATTTACTTAGGCTTCCATAAATCCGTCGTCCCATTGCAATGCCCCATGTGTTTTAAGTAACATTTTATATACTGTGTGTAATTGCCTTTTATTTTTATGTTAATACTGAATAGCAGTTCCTTTACTACTTTTTTGGTGTCTCTTAGTGTCACCTCTACGATGATCCAAGTTTTAATCTATCTGCATAATAAACATTAAAATTTACGTGTTTGAGCATGGAGAAGCAATGAACTTACAATAACACTACTGTCTAGTCCCATGGTAAGCTAAAGGGCTGGTGTTTACGGATACTGGAAAATTAATTGATACACTGCATATCTTCTCTAATATATAAAAATCTCGTATCACAGGGTTTGTTACCGAACTCCTCCGAAACGGCTTGACCGATTTTTTTTTTTGTATATTTGGTAGGTCTGAGAATAGGTCGTAGGCTATTTTTTATTCCCCTAGGTGATAAAGGTACGTACTATTTTTAGACAAAGGTCTTATTTTTCGCTTTTTTATAATTTGGCGTCAAAAAATTCTAATAACTCTAAATTTTGATCCTTTGGGCGCGGGCGAAGTCGCGGGAATTGCTAATACAAACACCAACATGACTGGCAACAAACATTCGTGCTCATCCCACAAATGAATGAGTTTCACATTCACTATTATAACGTTACACATACAAAAATTTTAATAAATAAAGAAAGAATTTGTAAAATTCAAAAATATCTGAAGAGATTTGCTTTACCTTGAAGTTTAAATTTTTCTAAAAGTTTTTCTTTAACAAAGAATTTTAAAGAACAAAGTAAGTGTAAAGTATGAGGCGAATGTAACAGCCGCTTTATAGCAACGATTTGCTCGAGAAAGTATCGAGATTGCCTCAATTGACGCTTGTCGGGATCGAAACGGTTTATGGTTGAGAAAATTACTCTGTTGAAACCCAGAACTAAGGAAGAACGTTATTTTTATCCTGCGCTTCTAAAAATATATTTTTAAGAAACCTCTGTCAGGGCTTTTTTATGAAGGTATTAATCGAATTGGTTAGAATTGACTATTTTCTTGGAACATAATATTTATTTTTCTAAGAAGATTTGTTTAACTTTATTACAAAATCCTTGCTCATTATAGATCTAATGGAACCTACGACCTTTTATATAAAGTACAAGTTAAAATACAATAGTTATCACCTATAAACTATAAGTACACTATATTTTATTATTTTTTTAATTTCGGCCACTAAGATTGTCTCATTTAAAGTCCAGTCTAGAGCAGATTCGAATTCAAACTCAATGCAACTAAATTAGTAGTCAAGTTTATAATACTTTTAGTTCATGAAAGATCTTTTTTCTGCAAGAATATTGAAAAAGTTACAAGTTACTTTCAAAAAGTCCGTCTGTAACTACGTTCCAGAACTTTCCGCGCTTTAAATCTTGATGAAATTACTAACACAATTTCCAGGGAAATAGTCGCCAATAAATATTATTAATGTTAACTTTACGAATTGAATTGAAATATTTTAAATAACTGATATTTTAATGACCTGAGTTATTTACAATATATTATTATTTGGAATATCGGCAATTGTTAAAACAATTTAATAAATAACCCTATAATTTTACACATACATACAAACTAAGAGTATCAGAAACTATGCTTAACTGTGTAAAATTATAGGGTTATTTATGAAATTGTTTTAACAATTTCAGAAGTGGGATTAGCCAGCCCATTTCAGAGCCAATACAATTTAAAGTATCAATTATTCTTGTGTTGCTATGCATATTTTCTCTAAAATGAATGTTCAAGCAGTTTGACTACGCGTGAAACTTTAGTTTATTTGTTAGTGGGCTACAGACGGTGAATAAATATATCTTTCTTTACCACTTTCTGTTTTATGTATTAATTTATTAGGGCATTAAATTGCCATTCGAAAACATATTCTGTGACAATTCCAACCTGAAAAGCCTCATAAAAAATATAACAGTAATTTAAAGGCAGAATATTCTTTTTTTTTTTTTTTTTATGGGACAAAGGGGGCAAACGGGCAGGAGGCTCACCTGATGGTAAGTGATCACCTCCGCCCATGGACATCTGCAACACCACAGGGCTTGCAGATGCGTTGCCGGCCTTTCAGGAAAGGGAGGGAGGAAAGGAGGAGTGAGAAGGACGGGAAGAGGGATGGGGAGTGGGCTTCCCGGACTCTCACTTACCGGACGAAACGCGACAGCATGGCTGCCACTTCACGCCGGTCTCCTGTGAGAGAGTGGTACTATACGGGGCGTGCCGGCCCATTCGGCTGCTACCCGAAGGTAACAAGCATGGCACTACCACTGTGAGCATGGCACTACCACTGTGAGATATTCCAATAGAAACAGGTATAGACAGCACTGTAATGGGATTCCGCGTCGACTTTTTGGGAACGTTAAAATTTTTAAAGATGACAAAGTATTTGTTAAATACTTTAACTACATACAGTGAAATTTACACTCTATTCGCTTGGGTCACATTTGTCTTTATAGTTTTACTAGTGGCTTACCCATCCCTTGGTGACTGTTACGTCCAGTCGTTTCAACATGAAGGCGTAACAAACCCAATAAGAACTAGGATAAAAATAAGAAAATATACATACACGCGAAATGCCGCTTTTGTGTAGGCATTTGTTATTACTGCAGGGTTGTCACAAATATAAATAAATAAGTAAAATATATATTATATCATCAGTTCTACATTTGTGTATTCGTAGTATGAGTATATAAAAGGGTACCAGAAATAAAATGAAAAAATATTGAATGACGTAATATATACATATTATGTATAATATAAATAATGAATTATATGGCGAGTCTTATTATAAGCAAATATAAAAAAAAACAAATTAGTTAGCTAGGTTAGTAAGAAAAATACTGAGATACTGATTCTATTAAAATCCACAAATGCGAAACTGAATGGTATTTTCAATATTTGGATTTACGAGTTTTCAGATTGCGATTGCTGAATTTGACGATATAGTAAATTCTCATACGTAGAAACAATTTTAATAAAAAGACAGACGGGAAGCAGGCGCATAGTATTGAGTCCCACATAACCACTCGTGGTATGCGTCAATGCATTTCCAAACTTTAAAAAACTGGAAACGATAACCATATCGATTTTACGAAAAATTTCCCGTCCGTCATATTGAATCTGTACAAAAATCTAGTAATATGTCATATTCGTAATCGGCACCCTCCAAAAACCATGGAAATGATACCCATATTGATTTTATGAAAGTATTAGCGTCCGCCATCTTGAATTTCGACAAAAATCTAGTAATATGTAATATACGTAATCGGCACTATTATATATTTAGTCCGTGGCTGACTATATGTTTTATTGACTTTGTTAATAGTAATAGCCTGTATTATGCTACTTTTGTCTTAGCCTCTCTGTATACTAAATTTCATCCAAATCGGTCCAGCTCTTTCAGTCAAAGGAATAACAAACAAAATTTACATACTTTAAAATTTTATATGTAGTGTGATTATTTTGGTATTCAAATATTATTTGAAACTATCGTATTAGAATTTTTCACGGATTTAGTTTGGTTTTCGGTTCTTAATGTTTCGATTACTTTACAACAATTATGGTTTTACGAGATATTAAGGTTTCATAAGTCTCTAAGGTACATAGTTGTTATAGAAAGCTCCTACTCACTGATTCTCATAAATACAAAAATTACACCTTAGTTCTTTACAATGTTTAAGGTAAAGGCACCTAACTCCGAGGGGTTCTAAAAATGGCACCATATTCCGAGGTATTTAAACAAACAGTGATTTCAAGCGATTTACTAGTTCTTTTTGTGTGTAAGATACCATATTGAATTCATAATTTATCTGGTCGTGTTTATATGAGTAAAAGAGTGTGTTAGTGTATGTACATTTTAAAATAATGCGTTAGTTTTGCGCTAGCAGCTGACTTGAACGAACGCTCCATACATTTTGGACCTTACGCAAGTAAGTACTATGTTTTACTAAATAGTGTTTTAAATGATATTTTAATACTATATGAGTACATGATTAGGTTAAAATAGTAGAAGAGTTATATTTTTTATTTAAAACACGTAACATTTGTGTATTTTTCTTAACAATTTAAGAGTAAATAAAGTTTAAAAATACCACGGCATTAGGTGCCAAATATTTTAGTTGGTTCCTAATGCCGATGTATACCACGGAATTGCGATTTCATAGACGTTTTCTTTTTTTTTAATTTTGATGGAAATTTTATAATTACAAAATTGACTGTTTTGGTTTTGATTAATTAAATGGCCAATTAATATAAAAATCTATTTCCGATGTATGTTTTGGCGTCAAACTCACTAATTATACATGCTCAAAGATTATCTATTTAGGTACTTTATTCATTTA
Source organism: Boloria euphrosyne (assembly GCA_951802675.2). Lineage (NCBI taxonomy): Eukaryota > Metazoa > Arthropoda > Insecta > Lepidoptera > Nymphalidae > Boloria > Boloria euphrosyne. The sequence continues at coordinate 563,776 of OX637875.1, read as the reverse complement.
TTATATGGAAATACTAATTACATTAAACTGTATTATTAATGTATTTGATTATTTCTGTTTGTGTTCTATGTATTTTTTCAAAGATATTGTAATTAAAGATTCATTTATTTATAAAATATTGAAAAATCTCTTGGTTTTTAATAATCGGAGTTAAAAAATGTGATATGGTATTATAAAACGCTATTCCGATGTATGTAAGTCGGAATAAGGTTCTATGAGCACCTAATTTCGTGGTATTGACATAAGTAAAATACAGAGTGTTAATTATTAAAAAGTTCAGAAGAGTTTCTCGAAAACAATATTCAATAGTTAACACATACACAACAATCTCATTTATTGCTCTCTCAAATGTTTGTACAATATTATAATTCTTAGTACTCGAATCGCTGTCTATTTGACAAATTAAAAATCAATTATCATGACACATTGAAAAACTGCCTGTTACATTATCTTACGCAGCTTTTATAGAAATTCATAAGGTATGGGCTCATAGTATTTTAAATATTGATATTACTATTATTATTTTTGTAGGATAATGAAACCAAATAATACACGGAAGAAGATCTTAGAAATGCTATTACAGCAATCAATGAGGGTAGTAGTGTTTATAAAACTTCTCGATGTTATCATATTCCAGAAACGACATTGCTAGACAAACGTGATAAAAAATAGGATAGTGACATACCCGGTAGAAAAACGATACTCTAACGATAAAAAACAATACTCAGAAGACACAAAAATTGTTGACTGGATCCATTACCTAGGAAAACACGGTTTTCCAGTTTCTAAGGAGCAATTGAAGCAAGAAGTGGGCAAGCTGGTTGAAAATTTAAACCGACCAAATAATACTTTCTTATATCATTTATAATACCGACCAAATACTTTTAAACACGGCATTACTGGTAAACACTGGCTTGCCAGTTTCTTATCGATGATCTTGAATCTTGCCAGTTTCTTAACGAATTAATTATATATAGTTACTAGTTACTACTATGTTTTTTTACATCTTTACTTAGAATAATATTATTAGTTCAAATCCGGGTCTCGCATCTCTGATATTTTCATGTGCGAATCATTCCTATAATGATTACCACTTGTCTTACGGTGAAGGAAAACATCGTGAGGAAACCTGCATGTCTGAGAAAACATAGCAAGTTTTCGTAAGACATGTGAAGTCCGCCAACACGCACTGGGCCAGCGCGGTGGACTATGGCCTGATCCCCCTCGTACTGAAGGAGGCCCGTGCCCAGCAGTGGGACGTTAAAAAGGGCTGATGATGAAGTAAATCACATGTTGTGGTGTGATTTTATCATAAAAGACTGAAGACTGATTTAAAGACCAGAGTAAATAAATAGACTTGATTTTTGAACACCATGTATTATTCTCCCCACCTCCATTTCTTTGTATTTTGAACACTCGGAATTAGGAACCAAATACATCGGAATTAGGATTTTTACATCGCAAATAGGTGCTCTCGACTTCTTCACATTTTTAATTAATTAAAGATAATATAAAATTTTCTATTGCTAAACTGTAAGTGTATTTCAAGAGTTAGATAAATAATACTTCCGATAAAAATAGCGAATTCTGCAGAAAGATATAGTAAATGCTTAATATTTAAAGTTCTTTCTAGTTTAGGTGAAAATACCGCGGAATTAGGTGCCTTTACCTTATTAATTTTAATTTTAAAGTTTTTCCAGATGCTATATACCTAGGTTTTTTAGCTTTTCTAATTTTATTTATCTTACATAGTGTGGATATTATTATAAATAATATATTAAATATTTTTAGATTTTAATTTTATCACCTATTCAAATAGACACTAGGTACTTATTACTATTATAATTGTATCGAATGCGAGCTGCGCTTAGAGTACAATAGCGTTGATTGTTCGGAACGCGGCTGATTGCTTCAGCCCCATTACACATTCGTTAGAACCGTATCGAGTGAGGCTCCTATTATACGTGCTCAGTTTTACGTATACACTATTATGTGCCGTGGCTTTGTTTTACTTTATCTTTTTACATCAAACTATTTTTTCGAACTTTTTCGAGAACTGAAGTTGATTTTTGTTTCCCAATGTTTCAAATACTTTAGAGCAATCATGGTTACGAGAAATACATTTTCGAAAGATTGAAATCAAAAATCAAAAGATGAAATCAAAGAAGTACTAGGGCAACCCGCATAGCACTCCGACCATCGAGGTGGGCCGGTTCTCACCACGTCTTTTGGCTTTCCCCCGGCTGGATTACCTGACGCTAATGAGCCCCCATACCATAACCAGGAGAATAAACATCAAGGGGGAGGGTGCCACGGGAGGTATAATTCATATTAAAATGATTCAATTTTTAAGTACTTAAAAAGTAATTACGAGTATATTTGGAAAGCACATAGCATGATTATATGTATTATGTTTTGACTTTTGCTATATTCCAAGTACTTCTTAATAAATATCAATTATGAAAATGGTACTAATTGTAATCAATGGGTGTAGGCAGACTAAGAGGTGCGTTTACCGTACAATGGCACTGATTGCTCGGAGCGTTGCGTCGAAGCCTTCATTACGTGTTCATTAAAGGGATATCGCATGAATACCACCTGTGATTCTATATACCTGCTTCTACTAATTACTTTATTGTATTTGCACCTCTGAGGTTCATCTTGTAACTGTATATACAAGAAAATCAAAAGTCGCCTGGGAAACATATTAATACTATAGCGGTGTTAAATCTTTGGTTTTCTAACTTCTTTGATAATAATTGATCTATATAAAATAACTCAAATGTATCTTTGTCACGCAGAGGTAGCCCAGTGACAAAGTACTCGCTTGGAAAACCGAGTGAAATATTACATTTCACACTTCTGACTTTTCGCGTGCGATTTTCGAACACAATTGTCTACAGTGAAGGAAACATCGAAAGGAAACCTGTGAGTCTCAGATAAATTAAAATGTAGCATGGTGTCGAAATGTATGTGAAGTCCGCCAACTTGACCAGCATGGTGGACTATGGCGTGATCCTCTTCCTATAGTAAAGAAGTCTGTGACTAGCAGTGGGACGTTAAAAAGGGCTAAATACAATATTTTTGTTGGAATACAACGTTGATACTAAAAACTTATTAACTATTTTCCTCTCATGAAAACACTAATCTTGGTATAGGCGTGACATTATTTACGACGTTTTATGCAATCAGAATGACGATAGATATTACTGGAAAAGTCTTTTCATATCACCAGTTTTCAAGCTATACAAATCTGCCTGTCTTTGTCTCATTGGTAAAAAAACTTTAACTCTGAGTCTACGCTGTAATCGCGTATAAAAGAGTCATTTTCAAAAATTGAATCTGACAGGTTTTGACGTGCATTTACCGTCAGTAATTATTTCCAAACACGAAATATTCTACAACATGTCACAGTTTATTGCTATTTTTCGAAGCTGTCACATTTTCAGCTTTTATTTTGCACGCAATATATTTGTCGATTACGAGATTACGGTTTTTTTTATTACATACACTGTTTGTAAGCACCGACTTTTAAATTTATTTCAGTGTACTGTCATTTAATAGCTAATTCACCACACTATACGTAGAGTTGTCTCTATATTTACATATAAAGGTGATCACATAGAGTCATAAAGTTAGGGCGGAATCTGCCCTATAGAGCGAGTAATCTACATAAATTAGGGTCGGGGTCGGTAAATAAAAACGGTAACCCCGCATTTATCATCACAACGACCCCTGTAAACAACCTTCTTTATTGCATTCATCTGAATACTGTTTCTGATGTTGTGTAAGTAACGTGTATTTAATCAAGGTTTTTCATGAAATTCATTATACAAGTGAGTCAACCCGGTTTTAACTATTTTTTATTAGGTGATTTGATTGAAAATGTTCTGTTTTTCGCTCGCTTTTCTATTCTTTTTAATGTGGCGTTCTACACATGTTAAAACTAATTTCTTATGAACACTTTTTTAACTTCATTTCATTTTTGAATGTTTTCATGAATTCATTAAAATATAAATAAATAGAGAAGCGGTGACACTTTATATTTGTAATAATTTGCTTTTAAGACCTGATTTTTTTTGTAAGAACTTAAATTCTATTAAACTATTTTAGAAAGTGTATAATTTTTCGTCTTTAACTACGTTTTAATGGTCAGTGTGAAATAGAGAGACTTATCATGACACTGCGTCACTCTGTTGTGACGTGAAAGAAGGACAAACAAGCAAACACGATGTTCAACGGATTAAACTCTAGGTAGAGAAATATAGTAATAATCACTAACTATTCTGCCACTGTAAACTCTCTCATTCCAATTTCCCAGTGATTTTGTAGCTTGTTTCATGAAACGCAATACAATTAAGTTACTCATCTTAAGTCTCGTTTCCATTCCGCCTTACTTGAACAGAATTGAAATAAAAACTACGTTATATTGTAAACATAATTACGCTGCTCTGGGAAATTGCATTTTTAAAATGAAATATGCTTTTATTAGACGTATTCTTTCGTAAGTGCAGAAGATAAAAGTGAATATTAAATTTACAATATAGTTTTTGTATTGAATATTTTAAAGTTTTAGCGCTTTTTTTATAATGTATTGGAAGCTTACTCTGACTCTGTAAAGATTTAAAACGGTACATTAACTTACGCGAATACAAAATCATATGTGAGACGTTAATTAATGTAATTCTTTACACACTATATCCATTATGGTTTACTTGACTACTACATGGTGTAGTGGTTGGCATGTACGGTTGCGCATCCAGATTTTGAATTTGACTCACAGATCGGGAGAAGTTTACTTTTAGAGTATTTCTGTTTATTGTATATTATATAGAAATCGACAGACATGCATTTTTATATTCCTATTTCAATAATTTTGATAATATATCTATGAGGTTGTTATTTATAGGAGTTATTTTCGCATAACTTTTAACTTTGTGGTTGAATTTCTAAGTATCCCTTCTTAATGCGCCCCCTGGGCTTCCGAGGAATATTAACCTCAAATAAGTTTCAAGGTCTAGTGACTTTACCATACTTATGTACCTATATCGATGACTTACACAATATGATTACTAAGATAAATAAAGTGATATAGGAAAGGAGAAAAGATTTTGTAATCTTACTTGCAAACCCGGCCCGCTTCGCTGGGCGTGTCAAAACAAATTAAATAGTTTTTATAATTTTCCAATAAAATATAAGTAGCCTATATTACTCCTTATAACTTTAGATATCTGCGAGTGAAAATCCCGTCAAAAACGGTAAAGACGTTTCAGAAGCAGAGGCGTTACAAACAGACAGATATACAAAAATTTTAAAAATTGTTTTTTGATAGTAACGTATATACTTTCATATGAATTAAGTAAAAAGCTGTTAATTTATTTGTGTGTTTGTATATTAATTTATAATATGTATGTTGATATGTACTGATTATAATATTAAATATGTAATATTTGTATGCTTATTACGTGTAACAAAATACGAGAGTATGCTGTCATTAAAATCGCTAAATTAAATCTAGTACTTTTGCTACCCGAGCTCTATTCCAAGTTCTATTCTTTTTGTTGAGTTGTCATAATAATTTTATGCATATAAATTGGTTCGGAAAGCTCCTTGAAATCTACTTTACACGTTGCGACCTCGTAGGCGCATGCAGATATTTATCTATAGGTTTAGTAGTAGGTACATTTAGTAAATTCTTATATATATACAGAAATGTGATATTTTAGCGCTAGAAAAAAAACATTTTTTCTAGCGCTAAAATATCACATTTCTGTGAATCTACACTAACCATTAAAACCTTGGGAACGAGCGAGTGGAATTATTGTAAGCCACTTGTATTCACTACATAGTATAAAACTAGCGGTACAATAAATATTTTTGCTTTTATACTGTTACTTATAATGTACCAACGACTCATTCCCCATTTAAAGTTCTGCCCCTTTTTGAGAACTCTATAGTACCAGTTACTTTATATTCCTGTGAGATGTTTCTCTTAAGTTTTAGGAAGAGTTATCTATATAAAGTAAGAACTCTATAGAACCAGTTATAGGATTTTCCCGTAGGAATGTATGATTTTTGTTCAAAAAAATATTTTAAATGTTTTCTCGTATAATAACGTATCACTACACAAAATTTAATTAAAATCAGTTATATAATTTTTGTCTGAATCGCGCACTTCGGTTTACGAAGTTACTGTTTTTATACGTACTGATAAAAATAGTAATTGCGAGTGTAGCTTAGGAGACAGATATTTTATATTGTAAACCATTATGTGGCCTACCTATACCTACCTACCTACCTTTTTAAGACCTACAATATTGTTTTGATGTATCTCTCAAGACTTACCCGCTGCTAGCTTTTTAAGGACGACTCAATAAAATAAATTATCTTCTTTTTCTGTGGATTTTTTTTCTACAATAAAGAGTACCATAGTAATGACCCGAGTAATAAGTACTCATTACGCAAATTTTGTTTAAAATCAGTCCGGTACTTTTTAAGTTAAGCGATAACATACAAACAGACGGAAATTGTAATAACGTATTGGGATGTTCATTCAATACATATTTCTTTACAGTCGTTGTTTTTAAAAAAATATTTAATTTACAGACTTTTTAAAGTTTCTGTTTTATTATATGTATTATATATATTTATTATATGTACTTAACTTCTAATTATTATTATATAATAATTATATTTCATTATATCTATTTGATCTCGTTAGAGCAAACATAGTCAAAATAAACAGGTAAAGACAAAAGCTTTGTTGTCCATAATACCATGTCCACATTAAAACTACAGAATAACATAAATAACAGTCATAATTGCGTCCGCAAATATTTATAGGACAGTATTATAATAATATTCTTGTTTTCCACCTACATGTGTGGGTGTGTAATTAAATATTATATCGTAATAATATTATATCGTAGAAAAGTCAACCTACATAAAAATAACTGGAATTTTAACCGGTTTTCTACCCCTGGGCTACCACTGCCTTCAGCACTGATATCATCATTGTGTTGCCATTCGGATTGTAATCTTACCAAGTTTCAAAGTATTAGTTACAATAAACTTTTATATTTAATTACATCGTTAGATACAGTTGAAGGTAATAAAAGTGTAGTTTTAAAATTATAGTTTATTCGAATAGAACGGCTTAGGAATGGATCCATATGCTACGTTTCGTTTTAATCCAAGTAGAAAAATCTGTATGATCTACTCGTATATAATGATGACACATTTGCTTCAGTTTATAGTGTTATACCCTACTTGCTATGTCTGCGGTCGCAGGTTCGTGTCCGCCGACGGCATTAAAGTGTTATGAAATTATTTGTGTTTGTAAACTAATCATTCAGTCACTTATAACATGTATGTTAAAGTAATATACTTAATATGTGTAGTGTATCTACTATTTAGTATCCATAACACAAGACCCGTAGCGTACATATTTATAAGTACCTACTTCAGAAATTAGTGGAAGGGTTTGGATGAAAACTTATTTAGGCTATGTTTTGGAGTAAGTAACACATACTGTTCCGCACGAAGTATCATTGGAGTGAATCTTTCGTTATCTATAAAGGAGAAGTATTTAACATGCGGGTATCTCCCTCACAATACCTGGCTGTACAAATACTTTAGTGGTATATTACTTTAAATTTGTAATTCTGTGTTAGTAGCGTTATTGGACGGGCTGTGTGATGCCCACAAAGCCTTTCATTACTCGCCGGTGCCTTTAATCTCGTTAAGACGTTGCATTCTGCGCGGTGCGCCACGGAATTAAAAGTAACGATTTGAGATAGCATTTCTTGATACATTTAATATATTTTGTTATTTATTTTTAATGTAGAAATTATCTTGGTGGTCTAGTAGTTAATGTACACGGCTGCAGATCGGGAATTTATGGCTCGGAGCAAATATTAAGTTTTCATGTCAAGAAATGCTCCGAAATTGTGTTGGTTTTGAAAGTCGATGGTGTTTCGGTCCCGTGCTTTAAAGAGTCTCACCTTTAAGGATATAAAATATTTTAATATAAGTGCATTTCGAAGGTCTGGGTATATAAAATTGACAACTCTTGCAACTGCAAATCTGGGCTACAACGAAGAATATCTTTATATTATCTTAATAGAAAAACTTAGTAATGTGACTGCCCGTTGCTTGACTCGAACCCAGGACCACCCATCCTTAGAAAAAACTTAACAATCATACTCATACACAAATTTTCGTATAGTACCAAGTCTATTTCTAAAATACGACTCTATTTTTTGGCAACTTGTTGCTTGGTCTGTTGAAATTTAAAGAGACTTTTAAGAGGTGCAAAGCTTATATGAAATTGGCTTTATTAAAATATTTATAAAGTTCGCGTGTGACACGTGAAATTTGAATTTCTGTAAAAACTAGGAACGACGCCCATGAACGTCACTTCACGAACATAGTAGTTCACAAAATCAAACATTTTATGGAGTTAAAAATATTAAAGTACGAGTAGCATGAAAAAAAATCTTCTATAGCTACTTTTAAGTAAGTATAAATGGTAATTAGTAGAGTTATGACTTATAGTTCAAATATCCTTTATATTTATTTATGAACGGTTATGATGTAACGGCTTCCACTCGCATCGCTCAGAAACAGCTTTCTTGAATTTTTACTATAAGCAAATAATATTACTACAATTTACTTTACATATATGTGCTATTACAGATAATAGACTTTCTTTGAACGAAAAATACAAATCAGTTCAGGCTCAGTTGGTGTGACCCTACTTGCTGCGGGTTCGAGTTCCGCTGGGGCATTAATTTATTAAGCACGAATGTTTGTACCCTAGTCATGGGTTTATATTTGAAGTTATATAAGAGTATTATTCCAACTATCTGGTATCCGTAATACAAGCTTCGTTGCTTACCACGGCTAGATGGCGCTGTTTTAATAAATAATTTATTCAACATATTTATACATGGTATGACTAGTATACAGTAAGTGCGGACACGGCTCTACCTTGATCATTTTTGTCCAACGCATTTCTGAATTTCTATTTGAATTATTTTCTTGATTCGTCCTTTTTAGACCTCTTTATTATGTAGTAGGGTTATAGTTTTTTTAACTTTTTGATAGTAATATATTCGATGTACTGTTATATTTTCAAATGAATTTCTTCATTTAATATTAACGATGCTAACTTTAACTTCATTAAACGTAAATGGTTTTTTTATTCACTTATTTATGCACACAACAAAGGGTCTTCAGCAATTGCTTGAATAAATAATTGTTTCATTAATAAAAGCTACTACAGTCTACAGTTAACTTAGAAATTAAACCTTTCGTCGGTCGAGCTTTTGTTTTAATTTTTTACGTATTTTTGTAATATAAAGGCTGTAATACAGTGGAAATGCAGCTAATATTACTAAAAAATGAATTAAGTTGGAGAGCTTATCATTTAACTGTCTTACAAAGAGGAAGAATTACGTAGGTATATATTTTTAATCTCTTTAGACGTAGATAGAATCTTCTAGTACATCTTTATATCCATTTTCGTTAAGATAAGTAAGTCTAAGTGAAACTTGACTTCAATTCCAAGCATGTCATTAAGAGATTGAACTCTCAAATCAGTCCTTTTGGATAACGTTTCTACCCACTAATGAAAAATGAAAGCTAACTCTAAAATTTTCACCAAAGTAATGAATAATGCAAACATTAATATGATTCAAAATTACAAGCAATTTATTTGCATCAGCAATGAAGGATGTATGGTAAGAAGATTAAATAGAGTTTTAATTTAGTTTAAAAAATATTTAAGATGCAGTTACAGTTAAAGTTAACTGAAAGCTAAAACCTAATGAAGCAGTTACTTTCATTTCGTTCTAGTTTTGAAAATAATTGTTAATATAATTTACTTCACTACAGTGTTTAAAGTTTTAACACAATTTTAAATTTTGAGTCAAAAATATATTTTTTGTAGTATACGTATGTTATGTACGAGTAAGAATTGAATTAAAATTTCCAACTTTAAGGTTATATTCCAGCAATAGTTTCTTACAATCATAAATTGTAATGCCTTTGCGTAATTAAATAAACTGGCAGTTATAATTAATTAACTGTTATTAATATTAAAAGTCTTTCTATTAAATACAAAAATATAACGCAAAACTTCTTAAAGAAGGTAGAATGAAACAGACCGACTTGTTGTGAAATTAATTGACATGCTACAAAAATGTAAAGTTTTCTTTTTCATGGCTCTTAGATGCTCTCGTTTTGACGCTGAATGATTTTTTTTATTTTATGTTAGAAATTGTCGCTTTTATCTCTCTGACGGTACAATGAAGGAAAAAATTGCAATTGTGATTTTAGCGTTTGTTTTCTATCTATACAGATATTTATCTATATTGAGGTCTTATTATATTGAATATTATTATTGGTTATTTATATTGAGGTTTCTGTTTGTGAAATCAGGATAACGACTTTTTAGTGAACGCTATTATATGCCGAACTTACTAAAGAAACAAAACTTAAAATTTTCGTCTGTCTATCTGTCTCTTTGTTCCAGCTTATCTCCGAAATGACGAGACTGATTTTGATATAACTTTCATTGGCAGACAGGTGATGTTTTAAGGTGTTAGTTAGGCTACGTTTATTTAGGAAAAATAATGAGGGTTCCGCTCAAAAAATAAAATAAAATATAACTAGGGACGAACTGGAGCAAATCAATGCTTAGTGGTAGTTATTTACTATATTTGCTCTCTCCATTAGATGATAGTTGTTAATAAAACTGCATATATAAATAATTTACGTAGTTTATTCCATAGATCTTCAGCAAAGTACTAAATAAGCAAAGCAAAGTACTTAATGTTTCATTTTCTTCGGTGCAAAGTGTTTCCCTCTATCTCATACTTCTCTTTAGTCTCTGAGATGTCGTGCATTACAAACTGCGCTTCGAAACATTCACTGATATAGTGATTTATAATTGTGTATAGCGGTCGGAGTCGCTACCTTGAATAATAGACCCTCTATTACTTCATTTGTTAAAATTTTCTACTCCATGCAATAAAACGTACAACAAAAGATCGCGTTCATTGTTATCAAAGTAACATTTGTTATCATGTCTAATTTATCAACAGATACCATCGTAGTGTGAATACAGCCTAAAAGTTCCAAACTTCTGTAACGGCCTAGCGTGTAATTTATATGTAAATGTAAGCTCCACTGCAACAATCTTACATGCAGTAAATCTGCCTAATGAGACGATCCACTGTATAATTCTGCTTGGGTCGGAGTCGCTACTTAGTAATACACAAAGTTAGGAGGCACTGAGATTTAAAAGAATTTTCTTATCTTAGATCATTTTAAGGCAATTTAGGGCGGTGAATGTTGGAATCAGAGCTTTGGTGACATGATGCGGTGAATAAGAGCTTTGAAGTTTTATAGGTAGAATAAGTTAATGTTTTGGAACTTGATAATAATAAAAGACAAATAATGTAGGTGCAATAAAATGCTGATTTATAATATTATTTGTTGAACAACGTTCTTTAGTATGGAGATTCTCGACTTAATGGTTCAAGTGACTCTGAGTGCGGCGGTAAGAGTAATTTTGCATTAAACAAATTGTAGACAAAGTTCCAAACTTCCGGTATAAATATTCTATAACATTACAAACATACTTTTAATTTATAGCACCTGAAAAAGGATTCTATTGCAAAAAGAATCTGAAAAAAAAACCGTGTATTGTAATTGTAACATTAAATCGAAGCTTTTAGATTTAACGCTCACATATAGGTCCCTCCCAACACGCCATTCAACAAGTAACCGCAAAGGATAATAATTAATGTACTCGTAACACACACGACTTCTAAAATAATTACTAACTTTGAGATCAAGTTAATTTATTAAAAAGCCCCTAGAACTTTCGTCGAATTGAAAATACGATATCGAAAAGTTTTATAATGAAATTTGTTGTTTTATATGTACGCCCTCGCTTTATCTCAGTGTTTCACTACATTATTATATTTCACTTTTGAAACTTTTCCTACAAATTCCTTATTTTTCCCGGTATTAAATGAAGGGTATCTTATTTCGAATTATTACTAGTTGAAGAGACTTCGTGTAAATAGTGTAGAAAATAATTATATTTTACAGTGTATTTTATTAAAAAATAATTGTTTTACTTAAAAAATAATCTGGAGCTTAAGTATTACATAGTAATATTAAGCACATAAGCATTGTTGGTGTTAGGTCAAGAAAAAAAAAGTTATAGTCTAGATATAATATTATGTTCTTCTCGTAAGCTGATAGCAGTAAGATTGCTTTATTCTGCAATTTTAATCTTGAATCATAAGGTTGATAAAGAACAAAATTTTAAACTTAGACGGCATATTCAAGTACGCCTAATCAAAAAGCACTTTTTCGAAAATGCCATTTTAAATCTTTTGAAGTATTTCGTGTATGAAAAGTACTAGTTTTTTGCAAATATGGAAAATAGTGCCTTTACTCGTACAATTTAATATACAAGGGAGCGGAGTGCAGAGAGCTCGCACTCGCGACCGCTTAAAGTATGCCGTTTGCGTGAGAGCGTGCCGCGTGGATATGAAACATAGTCTACATTTCAAAATGATCCACTTTTCCTCAGTGTAAATTAGAGTAGATACTAGCATAAGCATAAGTATGTAGGATTTACTAAAACTTATTTGTAGGCAGTGGTAGCACAGTGGTAACGCGCTAATGCTAAGCGGGTTCTACTCTTCTCTCACCTCCGATATTTTCATACAAGAAACATCTCAAACATTATTTGTATTTATTTTACGGTGAAGAAGCCTGTATATTTATTTATTTATTTATTTATTAATGGACACACAGTTGCTCAATCATTTAGGATAAAAATAAGAAAAAATACATAGTATGGTAAAAAATACAAAAAAAATGATTAACATTTTAAGGTGTCACGGCATGCACAACGTTTTAAAACAGACATAGTCTGCCAGCCAACATTTGGCCAGCTTGGTGGACTATGGTCTAATTACTTATAGGAATGCCCGTGCCCAGCAGCGGAGCGTTAAGGCTTAAATACAAACTAAGCTTACGTAAATTATGTTCTAAGCATGAAATTAAATTAAGAAGATTTTATAGAACAGTTCGTAGAAATGTTTCAAAACATCTTGTTTAGTGCAGATACCACGAATTTACTTATAGGGCATATTTCAAATGTATAAAAGTAAAAGAAATAATATTTAAATAGTATAGAAAGTACGAGTCATGCGATGCATACTCTTTACGCTAATTCCTAACTTTATTCTTGTAGTAATGCTTTAAATTAAGTTATTATAGCAGTGAAAATATATGGTTTGTGTTAAGCATATTTTCCTCTATAATTTGAAACCTAATAACACGCTCTAAGACAACTAACTTTTAATAGTCGTGTGCTTATTCATAATTGGTTTAATTAAACTCAAGAAGCTTTCGACATCTGTAAGTGAAATTCGGCTCATTCCAGAAACATGTTGCCCTTAGGATTAATTAGATTCTATCTTGATGATAAAATTTACTAAATTCGGGTAAATGTATGGAGGAAATTGCATTTGGTTGAGTACGCGTATTAAAGTAATAATGATCCGTACTAATTAATATTAGTACGAATCATTATTACATCTGAATGCGTGTTTTTTGTTTGTTTGTTTGTTTATTTATTTGTTTGTTTGTATGTTTGTTCTTCTTTCACGTAGGAGCAGAGTGTCGGAATATTGTGATTTTTTATTTAGAGACAATTATCGGAGGGCTGGAGAATGATGCAGGCTGCCTTTTGCCGCAGGATATATCTCTACCGTATAGATTTTAAAGTTTTTATTTTAAATTCTTACTTTATAACTGCTTAACTGATTCGTACGACGCTTTTAAACTTTTACACTCAGGCTTAGTTATACACGTTATTGATGTTCTAACCACACAAGGGTAAGCAAAAGCTAGTTTAATTAAAATTATGACTTGCATATCATACTTATTCACAATGTTACGTGATAGTTTGAAGGCAGACCCTTCTCCCTACATAGGAAGGACAAAGCCCACTGCGATTATAAACTATAATTTCGTCGATCTAGATAATTTGCTTCATCCGCTCTGTTGCGGCTACAGATTAAACAACAGGTATCAAAACCAAGTAACATCTAACACTATGATTAATGTCATTATATACTCGCTTAATGTCATTATATACTCGCTTACAAACGAGATACATTATATACTAGTGTCCCTGCGTTCCTAAAAGCATCTTGTTTTGGAGTATTTTTTTCTCATTAGCGTGTATCCGCACGAGAAATCCACTCAGAGAATTAATACGATTAACCCCACTGTTGAGGTACACCCACAGTTTTGTGGTCTGCTCCTGTAGACCATGACGTCGGGGCGTAGTGGTTGGGCGTGTAAGCTTTCTTGCGACACCTCATTAAAAAGGGCGAGCTTTTGATGGATATAGCCGGTAAGTCTTATAAAATCACTTACATGTCAATGTCCATAGTTCCTATATGTAAATACATAATTGCCCTACATTACAAATAAGCAACATCTATTTTTCTGTTAATCTTTTAAATTCGTCTAGTCATTAGATTACAAACAGTATACAATATTAGTCTCCGACCTCTGACACAAAAGAAGAAAAATCAACTAAATAACGCAAGGATGCATTATTTGCAAGTATTATGTCGTCATATTAACTGTTTTTGTATTACACGATGAGTTTGTTATCTAGATGGCCCCTATACGTCGGTATTTCGGGCGTATGAGGGTGATTGCAGCGCGATGTGATCGCCGAGGGAGCTATTCTCGGCTGATCAAAACATGCCACTATCTGTACAGCGCTTTAGAACCACAGATAGTCGATAATTTAATTTATGAATGAATGAATACTCAGTATCGAGGGATAATAAAAATATGAAAAATAAACTCAAGGGTCTGTCTTTATAACTTGATCCGCCTTATATTGACTTAGCTCATATTTCTGATTTTTCTACAAACATGTACTAAAGATTACTATTAGATAATTAAATTTATAATAGATACTCCGAAAGTTCTATGAGAAAAAAAATAAAAGAATCTAAGAAAGTATTAGCTAAATTATTATCTCCGCTTTCGATTCATTTCTAGTGGAAAACAAACACAAATATATTAAAATTAAAGGTATTCAGATATATTAAAACCAACGGTATTAAAAAGTTATCTTTTTGCTATTCCAACAATAATCTATGTTCTGTCTCAAATTTCATCCAGATCTGTTCAGCCGTTCCTACTTGTAAGTGCAACAAACATTCATACATACATCCCCATACATTTTTACATTAACCTATAATATATTGTGAATATACACATGTAATTTTTTTATGTATTTTAAATTACTGTATGGAATTAGTTGATAATTGTTATATGAAAAGCGTTAGATCTAGATTCATTGAACATAAACAATGACATTCCTTGTTTTCCAACTGAAGGGTACTTTTCGAACGAATAAATATTTCAAGAGAGCAATTAGCTTCGATGGGATTCGAGGGCGAGTGAAATATTGTAATTTTATTTAAATGATGCCACGCCATTATTCATGAAGACACTTAGCGCGAAAATTTGAATTTAAGTTTTGTTAATAAATGTGCTGTCATTTTTATTTTTATCTTAGATATTAAGCGTAGAAAATGATATAAATATTCTGAGACAGGTAGTAAAGTAGACAATTCATACAGATTTTTCTTTAATAGATCTGATAATGTTTTCATATGACGTATGTAAATTACTTTTTCCCATACACCTAAATAAAATAAAATACATTAAGTAACGTTTTCAACCCTTTTTCGTCCCTTTTTCGTTAACTGCTGGGCACAAGTCTGCACAAAATCAAGTGATAGTTTACCACGCTGGTTACGTGTGCGTTTACTCCGGTGTTTAAACCCGCGTTACTTGGTTTCCTACGTGAGCGTGTTACCACTGGGCTACCGCTGCCGTCAACAATAATCTCATATTATAGTGAAATTTTAGTGTAATTTTAGTGTTGAATTAAAAAAAAACTAAATAGAAACGAAAAACAAGTGACGATAATTCTTGTCTCACTCATAATTTTTGTTTATTTCTTCAAAATACTTTCTTCGATAGTATTTAAAGGTCCTATTTCATATTTTTTAATTTTTTACTCATTTACATATAAAGAGTGCAACTACATTTTTTATTTTTTTTTATTTGACTAAGTACTTAACATGAGAATACTACCTATAAAAATAATGAATGTAGCTCTGATAGCTCGATTAAAATACTGACAGACGAATAGACGAATTGGTGAAAATGTAAGGATTTCGTTGCAGCCATTTTGCTATGGAACCCTAAAATCAAATGTTTCTAAACAGAAAGAATCTTTATTAAGCTGTTTTCTTTATGTTAAGATTAATTCCGAAGTAAATCGCAAAGTCGTCGTAAAACATTTTCTTCAAAGATTAAGAGATTTAAAATAAAATTCGTTGAAAATGTTTTAGAACTAAAAGGCGGGGAATGAGGTAATCCTGAATATATAACTATTACCAGCTTCACTCTATTACTTCTCTGCTTGTAACCAACTTTATTTGACACTAAGTGGTAATCCCTGGTACAGGATAGTATGTGAAATATAATTTACTTTAATACGTATTCCATGAATTGAAAATATACAGCTGTATTTTGAAACTAGAGCTTTTTAAAGTTTTTTTGTAAATGTACTAATTACATTTTTCTCGTAGTACTTTCTTAGGTTTACGCGAATATTGGACATTATAAATGAAACTACCTTTTCTCGAGACTCAGTCTTGCCCGTGACCATGATTGCTGTAAAGCATTCGAAACGTCGGGTACTAAAAATCAAAATAAATCCGCGACAAAATCCGAAAAAGTTATTTCATTTATAATTACATTTCTCTCTATTTACTCTCACTTTGGTGCATTTCTACGTACCTACCGTTAGTCTACTTATTACCCCAGATTGTAATCCACCTGTGTACAAAATATCATCCAAATCAGTCCATTTTAGTGTAAAGAAGTCATAAACATATATTCAAACTTTCACATTTATAATGGAGCGATTAAATAGATAAGTATATTACATTTTAAAGGAAAACTTACTGAATGTTAAAAGGGTAATAAGTCTTAGACGCGGTGCGCCGACACCGAGTGGGGCGGGCCGCGGTCGTAAACCATATTTGTAGGGGCTTCACTTCGCTACTTTTGCTGCTCGACTTTGTAATTGTTAGATTAGATTTTAAATTACTTTGTATTTTGGATCCACCGATTTCATTTAAAGATGTTCTTTTTTAAGAAATCCGTAATACAAGGAAAACTTATAGATTCACCATGTCTGTCCGTCTGTCCGTAGCTCAGCTCACAAATCCTCAGTACATTTTATTTTCTGCATCGATATGCTTTTTAGTTACGATCAAGTGGTAAAATTATATCTTAAAAAATATTTTGATTTTTAAGGTAAAGAGAGACGATTTTTTCTCATTGTGTGGAGTTTTGACGGATAGATCTTTCAAAAATATTGCGTATGGAAAACATGGTTGTACTACATACGTAAAGATAAAAATACTGTTGTTAGAAAACAAAAAGTTTTATTCTTAAATATTTGTGAATAATTAAGAACCTAAAAAAACTTAAAAATACTTTTAACTCTTCATAACATTACTGCTCAGAATACGAACATTATTAAATATTTTCTGCCAACATTTTGACAACGACTCTGTTTAATACTATCGTATAAAATACCAGCCTCAACGTAAGCGTGGCTTTAAACGTTTATACATGTTTGTGTTTTATATGAGTTTTACGTTTACACAGAACGTTTAAGAATCCTAAAATTTTATGACGGTGCTTATTAATTTTGTACCTATTTAAAAAATAAAAACATCGTTGTATTTTTCACTGCTATGTTACTTGTCAGAAAGGTCTTAAGTTTGATACCCGTGCTAGTAATTTTTTTTAATTTATACCATATAAATATCAATAATTATTGAAATCTAAGGGTATTCATTAAATTATTACTATGTTCCTTATGTCTAGAATGAGCTAGAACATTAAGGTATGTATTCAATTTAAAATATATCATGTCTTTGCAACATTAATCTAGATAAATTAATTGAATTATTTCTCCCTACAAAATAACAAATAAAAAAAATGCACAGTAGTTTTCTCAGTAGGACCCATCCTTTCCCGTCAACTTTAGGGTACTTTACAGCACAGTTTTTTCTTCTTAATTTATAATAAAAATATTATATAAGAATTTTGTCGGATTCATCAAAGTAAAATGTACTATTAATACCATCATTCATTAAATAGAATTTACATTTAAAGTCAATAATTCTATATTATAAACCCTTTTTATAAATTGGTCATTTTCAACTAAATAAGCTGAGACGATGTAAGAAGAGGGTTTATAACTTAGAAAATAGCTTGTACACGAGAAAACGAAATAGGATTTATCAATCTTTTATACTTTGGACAGGTTCAGTTTTATTTTCACCCACAACCTATTTGCCTAGATAAAAGCGTGTACTTCTAGTGTAGTGTAAGTATATAGGGCACTCGGGTGCACGTCAAGCCGCACGCAACGCTGCGCAAGCTATTATCCTGTCTCTAAAGTTCCTGAAGAATGTGATTATACTTAATACTTTGCAGTACATTACTAAGCTGTAAATTGGTCAATCAATGATCGTGTCATGTGGCTACGTAGTTTTAAATTTATATACCTTCTTGAAATTAGAATATTGAAAAGTCTAAACTGAAATATTGAAAACATTTGAGGTCTTCGACATACGAAGGACAAGTCGTATAGTTTTATTGTTACAGACTTAAATAAAATAATTCTACTCGAATTTTTCGATTTAGTTCGTATTTTTACTACCCACAATATTCTTATACTACTAATACTCTTATATATGTTATAGAGACGGGGGAGGACCTCTCCAATAATGAAAATAAGGATACGAAGAAAATTCTTGTTTTATTTAATTTAATAGAATGTTAGCTAACGAAGATTTGTGTGGTGTTTGTTATTATACATCTTTTTTTTTATTAATAGTATATAGTTATTCAATAACAAAGAAGCTTCATAATATCACACAGTTTTATGGTATGAATACCAAAATAAAGGAAAATTATCAATTATGTACTTATTTTGTGTATATATTTCAGTGAAAAGAAAACTTAGTTAAGTTAGTGATAAGCTTTTCGATTTTTATCTCAGAAAAGAAGTGTTCAAGTGAGAGTGGAATATCTTAAGTTGTATATTATTGTGTATGTGTAAGTTGTGTATCTTAAGTTCTGTATACACTATTATATTATCGACTTAATGATATTTAGCTTTGGTACTTTTTATTTTATTTTAGTTTTAAATTAAACAAACCCTAACACTTGTAGTGTTTCAGTTAACTTGACGCATTTTCTGTTAACCAATTTAACGATAGTGCAAAATTAATAATAACTGTGAAAGCATTTTTATATAATATAGAGATCATCTTCGTTTCATAAAAACATGCTAAGATATATTACGTAAGAAATAACTACTTGCGCTTTATACTTTCATCACGTCAGACGGACAGATGACGGACACCTGTGTTCCTGTATGTATATCAATTTTTCAGTTACAGAAACCCAAAAATAAGAGTACCTTGTTGCCTGAATTATTACATCGGTAGGTTATTTATTGGATGCACTCGTGCGAGGCGCTACCTGATGTTCCTCCACCAAGCAATACGTTTATATGAATATCACGGCCTCTATATTATGTATAGCACGTAACGAATTTTACGAGGACTGAGCACAATGCGGTAATATCTCTACAAGCGATGTCATAAATATTGTATTTTATAAAATAAAAAAAATATTATAAGTTTACAAAAGGCTGAAAATTGTAACTGTTTAACAAATCAATTTATATCCTAATTGATAGTCTATTACCACTAATCTTACAGAAAACATCGTGAGAAACCTGAATATCTGAGAGAACCTAGCAAGTTTTCAAAAGACATGTGAAGTCCGCCAACCCGCACTTGGAGAGCGCGGTGGACTATGGTCTATCATCTCTCTTGTATTGAAAGGAGGTCCTTGCCCAGCAGTGGGGCGTTTAAAAAAGTAGCTGTATTCAATACTTTGAGTCATAATATAATGTAGCATATTGCCTTGTAGTAGAGATTTTGTACACTACAACAAAAATATCTTTTTTCAAAAATAATTTCTAAGACAGTTGATCAGACGAACTAATTAACGGACGATAGCAGTTAATTATAAATTAGAGTGAGTAATAAGGGAACAAAACATTTTTCAGAAACTAATGGAAATAAACAGAAAAGTTTCAAATTTACGATTGCCACACTATTCTTTGTTTATGAGAGGAGACGATTAAAGTCGTAGAGAAAGTGAAATTTATAGTGTAACCGTCATAAGCGACACTTACGAATTTGCAATATTTATTAAAACAGCCATAGTACAGAAGTGTCTATTTTTAATTTCAAATTAACAGCTTTTCACTAAATGCTTATGAAAGTATATACGGCACTTACGTCAAAAAATGAATTTTTCAAATTTTTGTTTGCATATCTGTTAGTTTCGGCTAATCTTTAAAACGGCTGGACCGATTTTGGCGGAACTTTCACTCGCAGATAGTTAAAGTTATAATGAGTCATTTAGACTACTTTTATTTTCTTATAAAAACCGTTTAATATATTTTAACTTACGCCCAGCGAAGAGGGCTGGGTTCGCTAGTAGAATGTTCATGTTATGATTTATTTCATATGAAAATATCATTCGATATTGGAAGAATTCAAGCAATTTTGGGTAAAGAAGAGCACAAGTGTGATCGTTAGCAGTGGCAAGGCGCCAAATAGTTGTAACTGCGATAATATGCGATGCGCCTCTCAGCTCGCAGCTTCAGGGAACCGACGTAGTTAAATAGACAGGAATTTTACATCATTTACATCAAATATAACGAGTTTATTTTTCTTGTGTACATTCTTTTATCCATAAGTAGCCTTTCAGGACGAAAGCCAAAAGATGTCATGCTTTGTATATCTGCTGCGGCTATTTAAAATAATATGTCTATGACGGACGATCGTACGAGTTGTATGTTCGCTATGATGTCCAAAACGGCTGGAGATTTACAAACTTTCATCCCTCAGTTCACCCTTTCAAGAAACATTTCCGGAATAAAAGCTATCGTATGTACTTTCCAAGAACTGTCTTCATATCTAAATTTCAGCATTCAGCGGATTTTTAGTTTACCCATTACAAACAAACAAACAATTTTTTCCTTCTTAAATTATATTATGTAAAATAATAGAGCTAAATATTAAATAATCTGGCATATAGATAACAAATTACATATTCTAAGAATAAATACTGAGACCAAGCTCCGTACGAAAGGTAGAGTCATGTTTGAATTATATTATAATAACGAGAACTTTCAAAGGAAATTAAATTCAAGCCGATCTAAGGAATCTTTGTTGAGATCTAAATAAAATATATGAATTTAATAAATAGTTTTACCGCCTTAAAAAAAAGTACTTTTGCTATAAAATACTTTTAATTTACAGCATACACATTACAAAAGATACTATTGTAATTCACAATGCTAATTAAACTGAAAATTTAAGCTGAGGGCTCTTGTAATAAACGATGAAGTGTACTTTAATTTTGAACTTCACTGAAAACAAACACGGATATGTAAAATTACACATATTTTCTTTGTTCCTTCATTTCAATAATATATAAAACCAGTTCCACGCGGGTAGTCACAGCGGACGCGTGTGTCTCACTTCGCTTACTTCAAGGTCGTGTTTTATTTTACGCGTAGTGTGACTAAACCAAACTACATAGTGGGAAAACCGTAAACAGGGGATTTTTTCCTGGCAACAGGAAATTATCCCTCGATAAAAAATATGTATCAAGCCCCAAAGGATACAAACCCCCCAATGTCTCAAACACTTACAACGTCGCAACTACCTACAATGTCTCAACCAGCACCCAATACTATAAGTTACGCTAATGTAACTTCATCAACCTGTTTTCCCAAGAAAGACCAAGCCATAATACTGGATTCAATCGATGGAATAGCACTCAGGGAGTACCTCATTGCCATATCTTCTCTTATACCTGCCACATCTATTAGGTTCATATCTCGGATATCGAATGCACGTATATGTATATATTTGGATTCAAAGAAAACAGCTGACATTTTAGTAGAAGAAAAGAAAGTGGTATTTATACAAAATTATGTTCTTGAAATCAAACCGCTAATTACTAGAAACAAAAGAATAGTTTTATCAAATGTCTGTCCCGTGATACCTAACTATGTAATTGAAGAAAAATTTAAGGAATTAAGCATTAACGTCATGTCACCTATCACCTTTATGAAAGTAGGAATAGCTGATCCAGGTTTCTCCCATATCTTAAGTTTCAGAAGACAATTATATATAAACCCCAATGACGAAGCACGACTCCCGGAATCATTTCAATTAAACTTTGAAGGGACAAATTACTGGATTTATATATCTACGGATGCCTTAAAATGTTTTATATGTAACACAATGGGTCATCTAGCTAAAAACTGTTCACATACTGTTGGAAAATCCACTTATTCTCAAACAATCGATAACCAGGCGAGGGAAGATACTATTGATGCAAATACAACCAACGATCTTGTAACCAACCAGCAACCCAACCCACTGATGAACGACAATTTTCTAGAACCATCTTTAAACAATTTTAAAGGAAAAAAACGAACCCGTTCACCAACCACCAGTGAATCTTCGAAACAAGATTTAATAAGAATTAGCTCCGTGGAAGAAAATAATTGTGCAATGGAATTAGAATCTGATGACACAGGTAGCAATGTTTCTTTGGAAGAAGAAGGAAAAATAAAATCAAAAAAAAAGTTGAAGAAGGACTCAAGAACAGAAGAAGAAGTTTGGAAGGATATAGAAATTAATATATCAGAATTAAGTGACGGGATTAATTTTCCCATTAATTTAGATCAATTTATTAGTTTATTAGATAATTCACGAGGTAAGCAAAATATAAAAGAATTAGCTTATTCTTATACTGATAATATTATAGATCTTATTAAAATGTGTAACAAATTGCATTGTAAAATGAACAAAAGCTTAAAGAACAGATGTTCTCGCTTATCCAGAAAATTATATGAAATAGTCAATGTAACCTCTATAAATAATACAAACAAAGATTAATAGGTACGTACGTTTAGTTTATACAGACATATATTATTATTATTACTTTTTTGTATTTTTTTTTTATTATTATACAGAAATGGATTTTTTGCAATGGAATGTTAATGGATATTTCAAACGTCTAGAGAATATTAAAGTTTTAACTAACCTTTTACGGCCTACTTGCATTTGTTTCCAAGAGACAAATTTTACCTCGAACTATTGCGCTTCTATGGTAGGGTATGACTACTTCTATAAAAACCGATCAAATCACAACAGAGCTAGCGGCGGCGTAGCCATATTCATTAAACCCTTCACAATAGCTAAAGAATTACAGATAAATTCAAACTTGGAAGCGGTAGCGATACAAATTAAATTTCCCTTATCTTTGACAATATGTAACATTTACCTCCCTAATAGTAACCAACTTAATATTGATGAATTTGATGAATTAATTAATCAGTTGCCGACACCTTTTATAGTTTTAGGAGATTTTAATAGTCACCATTTTTATTGGGGCTCTGATAAATGTGACACCAGAGGTAAAATAATAGCTGAATGGCTTGATAATCATGATAATGTACTAGTATTAAACAATGGCCAACCAACTCACTTTAATAGTAATTCCGGTCACTCAAGTTGTATAGATTTAACTTTGGCTTCACAAGATATATCATCATATTTTGAATGGAACGTTTTAGATGATCTGTACGATAGTGACCATTTTCCAATTTCATTTAAATCTCAATTTTTCATGACATACCTAGTGATATTAAATTTCCAAAAAAATGGAAGTTTGATAAAGCCAACTGGTTACAATTTACTGAAGATATTAATGAAAATATACATAATTTAATAAATTTAGATACTAGCTTCAACCAACCAATCAACATTGGTAAATTTCACAAATATGATTCTGGCGGCAGCTAATAAATCAATACCTAAAACATCAGGTATTTTAAGAAAATATAACTTACCGTGGTGGAACGATGAATGTAAAAATGCAATCAGAGAAACTAAAAAAGCGCTAAAATTATTTAAAAAAATTGCGAGAAACGATCCTAATTCGGTGTATAAAATTGAATATAAAAAAAAGAGAGCCTACTACCGAAGACTTCTTAAAGAGAGCAGGAAGAGGTATTGGGAAAATTGGGTGTCATCAATTAATAATAGAACACTCACTGGGGATATGTGGAAAAAACTACAAATACTTAATCATAATAAAATCAGATTTAATAATATTGTAATTCAAAACTCGGACGGTACATTCATTTACGATCCATTAGTAACTTCTCAACTGCTAGCAAAATCCTTTGCAACTAACTCTAGCTCAAGTAATTATGATGAACAATTTATTAAGTATAAAAGGAATTGTGAGTCTGCCGACTCTAATCTTGATGTTTTAGATAACTCCAATCCGATTAATGAAGACATCCAAATGCATGAATTATTACTAGTCTTGTCTCAACTAGGTAATTCTAGTCCCGGTCCAGACAATATAGCCAATACTATAATTAAAAATTTACCAATGTCAGGACTTGAATACTTACTTCAATTATACAATTATATTTGGAAGAAGCAGGTTTTTCCATGTGCCTGGAAAGAAGCTTTAGTAGTACCCATTTTAAAACCCGGAAAAGTATCATGTTTAGCCACAAATTATAGACCAATTTCGTTAACATGTAACCTTTGTAAAATTCTTGAGAAAATTATAAGTAAAAGAATTAGATGGTATTTAGAATCAAATAAACATCTTTCACCATTCCAATACGGTTTTCGTCAGTTCCGTTCAACAACAGACCATTTAATGAATATCGAAAGTGAAGTTCTTGATGGTTTTGCAAATAATAATTATACTGTAATTGTAGCTCTAGACATAGAAAAAGCTTATGAAATGGTCTGGAAACACAGAGTTCTTCAACTACTACAAGATATTGGAATTAAAGGGAATATTCTAGCATTTGTAAGAAACTTTCTTTCAGATAGGTCGATCAAAGTTAGAATCAATGATAAACTATCTGAACCTAATTCTATAGAAAACGGTCTTCCTCAAGGCTCCGTGCTAAGTGTAATCCTTTTTTTAATTGCAATTAATGGTGTTCTTTCGTATATTAAAAAACCCGTAAAGGGTTTCCTATTTGCCGACGATTTAACTATAACTTGCACTGGTAGAACATTACAACCTACATTAAAGTTAATACAAAATACACTTCATAGTCTACAAGAATGGTCAATAAAATCAGGATTTAAGTTTTCAAAGACTAAAACAGAATATATTGTCCTCAAGAATAGTAAAAGTAAAACTAATAACACACAATTAAGATTAAATGAACATAATATAAAAGAAGTAAATAACTTAAAAATTTTAGGTTTAACAATTGATAAAAAAATGTCTTGGATTACTCATATTAATAAACTTAAATCAGAATGTTATAAAAGATTGAACATTATTAAAATATTATCATCAACTAATTGGGGATCTGATAGAAAATGTCTAATAAATACATACCATGCCTTAATTCGACAAAAAAGAGATTACGGTTCTATTATTTATGATTCTGCAAAAGAACGTACATTAAATTCTTTAGAAAGCATTCAAAATACTGCTCTTCGATTATGTATTGGTGCATTTAAGACTAGTCCAATTCGGAGTATTTTAGCTGAAGCGGGAGAAATGCCATTAGAAATAAGACGAAAGCAACTAGTAACCGTATACGCTATAAATATATTGTCCCAACCAGACACGTCAACATATGAGTGCTTTACTAAAACTTCTGCAGTAGATGCTGAATATGAATTTCGAAATAACCTGTCGAAACCTTTGCGAATTAGGGCTACCAGATATTTAAATCAATTAAACATTACTGTGCCGCCTATACTTACAAAGAAGTCAATTACCTATGCTCCCTGGAAAACCTATAAATTTCCTATTAATCTAGAGCTAACTAAATACCACAAAGATCATACCGCACCAAGCACATATAAAACATTATTTAATGGAATAAATCATAGATATAAAGATCACATTACTTTTTATACTGATGGGTCAGTTTTGAATGGAAGATCTGGTTGCTCAGTAGTAACTGGAAACTTATCTTACCGGTATAGGCTTTGGAATTATTATTCAATATTTAGTTGTGAAGCAACAGCTATTCTTAAAGCCTTAGACTTAATACATATACAATCTAATGTAGTACAATATATAATTTATTCAGATTCTAAATCATGCCTAACAGCGTTACAAAATCCAAAAAATATTAACTCCCTTATAATAGAAATTAAACAAAAAATGATTGATCTCATAGAAAATGGTTATAAATTTGAAATTATATGGATCCCAAGTCATCAGGGTATTGGCGGCAATGAGAAAGCTGATAGAGAAGCTAGAAATGCAACTAATGAAAATGACATTTCCAATATAACTAAACCCACTCACAGTGAATTACATAAGCATATAAAGCATGAAATTAAAATGAACTGGGATACATCTTGGAAGACAGGAAACACGTCAACATTATTCATGGTTAGGAATTCAATTTTTGACAAATCACCCCTATCATTTAACTGTAGGAAAGATCAAGTAATTATTACAAGATTGCGTATTGGACATACCAATATTACCCATATTCACCTAATAACTAAGACTGACAGAAACAAATGCAAGTGTGGTATAGATTTAACTATATTCCATATTTTGGTAGAATGTTCGGCTTATAATAATGAGAAACAGTTATGTAATGTACCCAATAATTTAAAAGATTGTTTAAATCAAAATGGTTGTCATAAAGTACTAAAGTTTTTGAAAATGATAAATATGTACAAACTTATATAAATTACTGTATGATATAAATTATGTATATTAAATGTGGTCGCTAATGACCTTAGATGTTAAAAAGCGACCTAAAATAAATAAATTAAAAAAAAAAATATATAAAACCTGCTTTTAAAATTACAAAAAGGTGAATTCGGAGAAACGTATATTTTATTTGCTGTAAAGCTATACGAATATTATATTTTCTTTCATTAAGCTGTGGTATGTTCTTTTCAACCGTCAATATTAAAATGTTGTTGGTGTTTTTTAACAATACAAATAAATTAAAAATAATTATTTAATAATAAACGCTGGTAATTAGTGAATAAATTCTAGTCTTCCCAAATTGTGTAACATTTTTCATGGTAAAAATAATACAATATTAAAACCAGTATGTAAAAATTTATGAATAAAAATCGATTGCTGTTCGCTAATCTCGCCAAAACTAAACGGCTGGACCAATTTCAATATTACTGTTTTTGGTTTATAGGGGTGTATTACTAAAGAAAGAAGGGAAAAATAAAGAATATAAGTTAGGAAAAACTGCTGGAAAATAAAAAAGTGCAGAACTGATTATTTTGTATGGAAACCATGACAACGTAGAACGAATCCGAGCAAAGCAAGGGTGAGCCACTACAGCATACCTACAAAAATTAAGTAGTCCTGCACGCGTAATATTAAATTTCACTTATTTTCTTATCAAAAATATAATTTTTAAAAACAATAACACAGTAAATATCTGTACAGTGTACAGTGTAGCGAGACCGGGCGTGCTCATTTGCGACCGCGCTCTAATTCCCCAACCATCAATCACTGCGTCTAATTGATAGATTATCGGAAATCTGAGCTGCGATACGATCATGTTTCGTATTTCTTAAACCCTTTTAATTTTCTAAAATACAGAATTCGATACTATATTTTTATTTTTACCCAAAAACTAACCATAATTTTTTACTGTTTTTAAGAAATTTTTGTTGTTTTAAGTTCACTCAGCAAGTACTAACTTCTTTTGCAATCCTGTGATGCTTCGTTTAATTCATATACTTTTTTTATAATCATGATGTCAAAATAGACGGCGGTCTTTTATAGTGGTATGCTACATAATATAATGATATATACACAAGGTGTACTCGTATGTAGGCAATAAACCCACACCATGCTACATAGAAATCAGTCGGCTGTCGGTCGCCAAGATCACTTAAAGAATATTATTATAATCTAGTTATTGCTTTTGTTTGCGCGTGAAACGATTAGTAGGCCAAATAATATGTTATATTAAAACAATTATTTTCCTTATTACAACTGCCAACACACAATGGTTTTATGGAGTATTTATAGAAGTTCTTACAAATAAAATAATATTTTCTGCTTATTCTTGCTATCGTTCTTATAATATTATTAATTTGTTAAATATTGTTACATAATATAATCAGGCAGTTATATCTTTTTGATGAATAACTTTAATGTGCAAAGCTCACTATCCATCTGTATACTAATATACATTCAAATCCGTGCAGCCACAGGTGGTTGAAATCAATCAAGACGTCAGGGCAGTGTGGACTACTGAAGTCCACAGTCTACTCTGCTATCAAACCCAGACTCCCCATCGAAGTGGTGGACGTTTCTTGGCTTTGCTCTTGACCAAATTGCCGGAAGCCCAAGCACGACAAGGTGAAAGCATTTTTTCAAATAAAGCTTGGGTGAATTGCGGTATCTACCATAGCTTTACTTAAACCGTACGTAAAGGTTATACACTCATTTTTTTATTGTCCTACCAAGAGAGTGTCGGGCAAAAAACATCTTTATACAAGAAGGATATTTGTAGGAGTTTATGTATCTTGGCATTTCCGTGCAGCCTGGTACCTAGTTAAACTATTCAGTAAAGTTTGTTGTTAGCTTAACCTGCTAAATACAAAATCGTTTAATATTTTACAGCGTAGTTCAAATAAGTGTTGAGTTTGTAAAGTTAAAAGTAACTTGACGCATATTAAAATATCTTTAAGCTATCCTTGTAAAAACTTTGTAAGCATTGTGGAGCTTTATAAGTTAGACAAGTGCTTAGGTTTGAAATTACCCGACTATTTGATGTAGATTTTCAGTAATTTTAACACTTTTATTCAGTTAATTTGCATATCTTTTCTACAAAATAGCGAGATTTTTGTAAGAAATAATTCTTATACTAATATTTTACAAATCTATACAGTTAAACAAAATTGTAGTGTCTGTTAAATTAAAAAAATAGCAAAATAGCTTCATATTGAATGCATATATGCAATTATATACGGTTTATATACGGTTAGATTGGTAGGTTATAAAAGCTTAATTGTATGAAAATTGATAATAGTTTATTGTACATAAAATATATTAGGTTTTTTTAGTTGGTAAGGCAGTTGAAAAGAATGATCGAAACCAAAAGGCCTCCCTCAGAAGCCTCCTTCACTTAAAACGTTCCGATAAACGCATAGACACATTACGCTATTATCCTAACAAGTGTTGCGAAATAAAATGTCCAAATAAAACGAAAAGTTAAAATGTAATGTCAGACACACGAATATGCACTGTGCCGGATTAATAAATAAACTCAAATTTTCCTTTAATTTGAATAGGAAGATAAATTCTAGTACGCACGTGTTCGTAGTTTCAAAGGACGGTTTACATTGCAGTGTTGACATTTTCCAAGTTTGCGAATGAAGAGCAAACGTACAGACACTGTTTGTTTAAGATCTCACCACTATGATAAACGGACTGACTCACTTTATCCCTGTATAATACTGGTGTAAGGTAATTTGCTTAAGAAATTACATCGTGGTAAGCGTAGTTAATAACTGCGTTGATTACGGGTTTGATTTCAAATGGTACATATCATGTCTATGGAAATATAAATTGTAATATTATTTTAATTGAGTGCTAATGCACTCAGAAATACTATTCGATAACAATAGTCCTTTGTTTTAGGTTTAGTTTATGGTGTATGAACAAGATATTATAACAATAATATTATGCTACATAATAATATATATTATAATTTATTGTTTTTAAGTAGTGATTGCTTGTGGGTTCGCCTTCATTCGAATATATTTAGGAATATACAGTCATTTATAGAGTAAAACTTACTTAAATTTACATTAATGTTTGTCATTTTAAATAATATTTTTGTTTCTTACTTTTTCTGGTTCTTTAAAATGTTTATGTGAAATTTACTTCATATTATGCCCATTACGATCTATTTCGCCTGAATTTACTTTAAAGTTACACAAAGAAAAAAAAATTGCAACGCACTATTTTTTAAAAAACCTAACACTTAAAGTAAAGGAAAAAACTGGCAAATCCTTATCCTTATCTTGCATGTTTTTTCATTGCAGTTTTGTAATAGTTAAATCATTACCAAGTAGTAAACTTCCAGTTCCTACTTACTTGATGATGTTGTGAATTTTGATATATGAATGGCTTTCAAAATTAGAAACAGTTCAAGCGAGAGCAAGTCAGGTGTCAGTTAATATACATAATTAATTATAATTAGGATATAAAGTTATCGTACTAGCGTAGTGAGCGCATCTCAGATGTTTTAATATGCACTAAATCACCCTCTAACTTTGCTAATTTATCCTCCAACACTCGTCTGTCTTCCTGCAAGCGAGCCGCGAGCGCTGCGACAATGTGCATGTTAACTGATGAGCCTCAGTAAAGTTTGGGAAGTTTATAACTACATTTTACCCGCGGCTTTATATGTTCTTTAACCCCCGACGCAAGAGAGGGTTATTATAAGTTTAACGTGTGTATCGTGTATTGTGGCATTATAGCGCACAAATGGAAAAAACTATTTTAATTTAGCTTTCTTTGTTTGGATGGTGGCTTAAGATAATACGTACAACCGTTTGCAAGTTATCAGTATTCTAGACGGTAAAAAATATGAGCCTCTCCCACACGTGTAACCAATTTGAACGCGGTATCATTCTAATTAAAATATGTTAAGCTTAGCCTGATGAAGCGTCAACTGGATTTTGCAACATACCCTTAACTAAAATACGGAAGATATATGGTATTTAGGCTCATTAAATGAGGGTTATATGTGTTGGGGGTTTTTTAAACGTCTAAGTTTATTTATTTTGTTCACTTCATTCAGCACAAAGTTTATAAATTACGACTAATACCACTCACTATAAAATTTCCCTTGATCTTTTAAAAAAAGCTTGGTTTGCATAATCTTTAATCTGAGTGATATTTATATTTAAATTTTTATATCAAGGAAATTTTAAATGCAACCGCAACCACAACTAT
This sequence comes from Boloria euphrosyne, assembly GCA_951802675.2. Classification (NCBI taxonomy): domain Eukaryota; kingdom Metazoa; phylum Arthropoda; class Insecta; order Lepidoptera; family Nymphalidae; genus Boloria; species Boloria euphrosyne. Next base: position 532,492 of record OX637875.1, on the reverse strand, counting down.
ACAATTCAACAATATTTACTATACAATAAATATTGTGCATCTCTGATCATTAAAAAGTTGAATAAAATATTTTCTTTTCATCAAAAATAGCAGATCATCTCAAATAAAATATAGCATTAAGTTGAAAATATAACAAAGCTTTCAAAAGCGCTTCATTGCAAGTTTCAGTGACTGTACATTTTACTCCCGTGAATGCAACGTGAAATTATTTCACAATATTCTCGCTCTCGGCTAACTCGATTATTGCAACGAGTAACATTGTTAAATATATTTCATGAAATATGATAAAATTAATGATGTATTAAATGTTATTTGAATAAGCGTTTTGTGATTTTTTATTTCTTGGCACTTATTACTAACTACTAACTGTGAAAAGGATGGTAAGTAAGGGTTAACCCTTACTTACCATCCTTTTCACTTTTTTAACAATCCAATATATTTTTATTAAGGCATTATTAGTGACCCACTGCTGGGAGTGAGCTTTACTTCAACACGAGGAAGATCAGACCATAGTCCACAACGCTGGTCAAGTCCAGGTAATTTAAAAAAAATGCTAGGTTCTCTTAGACATGCATCCCTCACCAACTTAAAAGTATTATTGTTTTTCTACTATTTGTTTATATAAGAGTATTAGTTCTAGTATGTAGCAGTTGCGTCCTGTGTAACATATCACATAAGTTAACAATAACATTCAGAGACTACACTAAAGGGCACTGAGTTTCCATAAAGGTCGCAATTTCAGAAAAGAATAGAAAGAAAATTTATGTTTTCAATATAAGGCAGTTGGTCCAGTAATCAGAACATGTGGACAGTAATAATGCGTGTAGTGGCCTTTTTGTTTATTTTTTCATATAATATGAATAACAGGCGAGTTCTCAAATTAATATTTGTAACGACGATGACAACTCGTTCTAACATTATTTGATCTCATATAATTTAATCTCTTCACAAAATGATTAAACATTTGAAATACTAAAATACAACTCACTTAGTTGAATAGTTTTTCACTTTACCTTCTGTCTTCATCATCAGAGACCTATAGGTAAATCAGAACATAAAAATAAAATTGAAATGTCTGTTGTCGCCAAATACATATCAAATTATTTACGGTACTTATTTTCAAACGTAAATTTTTGTCCGTCTGTCTGTTTGTTCAATCTTTAAAACGGTGTTAATCTTTAAAACGGCTTGTCGTTTTTGTACCACAAGTTTCACTGGCAGGGAGCTAATGTTATAAGGGCAAGTTTTATTTTAGTAGAAAAACTATAAAACCAGTTTAATTTATTTTAACTTACGCCGCCAAGCGTGCCAGTATTGCTAGTCTTTAAATATAAATGGAACTAAATTGAAAACCTCGTTTCACGAGTCTACTAAAATATTGGAAAGAAAACAGAAAATGTTAAATATTCCTGTAAATCTCAGAAATAAATATATTCAAGTAAAAGTATAATTTACTAAAGTTTAACCTAAGTATTTACAGTACAAATAGTGATTATTTTCCGTAACATTTACATTAATATTATGCGGTCCATTTACAAGACTCATTCCATCCGGCTTTAATTGCAGGTTATTAAAAATTTAAAATTTAAATTCACATCGAATATTATTAAATTAAAATGTACAACTTTATAAACATTCAAACAATAAGCTTTGTACCTATATATAATATATTGTATTATATATAACGTTTTATACTTCATACTTATTTAAAACAAATGTGATCTACTAATCTACCAGGGTGATTCGTATTTTGTTCGACATTATGTTTATTTCAGAAAATACACCTAATATTACACGAGCGTCGCGCATAGCTTTTAATGTAAAAATACGGATCAAATAATTTTCCAAGTCATGAGTAATTACCAATTTTATCAAAATCGTTAGAGCTGTTGAGTCGAGATATTGTGTGTAATAGTATAAGAGTAGTATAGTATATAGTCTCCGTTGAACCTTTTTTTTTATAGAGAGACGAAGGTTTTGTGTTTTCTAAAGCCCGAACTTGAAATTGTCGAAAAAAAATAATATTATATAATATTAACATTACTCGTTTATTTAACGAAGACAAAATATGTCGAGAAAAACAATACACAAAGGCCATTACGTTGGCCAGATTTTCCATAATCTATCAATTTGACGCGGAGATTAACGATAAGGAATTAGGACGTGGTCACAAAGGATCTGTTACCTGCAAGTTATTATCGATATTGTTACGGTATTACTTCTATTTCACTCATTTCATTTCCATTCCCTCATTCAACTAGTGCCAGCACAAATTATAAGGGGTGCTTTTGGTTAGTTTTGCGGTATTATGACCCTGAGCGTTATAATAGATATGAAAATAAAAAAAAAATTGAGAGTATAACTTGATTTAGAACACCCGCAAAATACAGGTAAATTTAGTGGTTTAGACAATATTTTATTCCGTCAATTCATTTAGAATCTAAAAAAAGTTTTCAAATACAAGTTTATTATAATTCTAGCAATCACCTTCGCTGTGCTGGTTTTGACAAGAATTCTAAAACAGTGTTCAATAGAACCACAACTTTTTTTTCTCAAATATCTTTCACGTAAATACAGCTGTATATGACTAGTTATTTTCAACAGTAAAAATCCTACATACCTATTCGTTAAAACAAAATTAAGGTATCTTCTACGAGGTACAAAGTCAAAAGGCTCAGTCGTAGGCTTAGAACGTATTACGTAATGCTTTCTGTTTAACTAAGCAAAAAGTTCTTAACGAGATAATTAAACCTAAAGTTCCTTTTACTTGTTATTTAAATAAAAATGTGTTTACAAATTTTGATTAAAAGTTTTACTGACGGGAAAAGTTATGAATTAAATATAACAAGATTCTCAGCGTAAATGGTGTAAGTACTCGTATATACGAGTATAATGTTTTCAGACCTTTTTAACGTCCCACTGTTAGGCACAATAGGAGGCCCTATTAATGCTAGTAATGTATTTTTTAGCCCTATTAATGTATTTTTTTTATGTTTGTTAGCTCATAACTTTGAACTGGGTGAACCGATTTTGATGATTCCTTTTTATTTGAAAGGTAGTGCTTCCCGTGTGGTCCCATTTTAATATTTTCCAGTTCTGACAATGGCATCCATGAGAAAACCATAAAAGTCTTAAATTTGCATTAAGTATTTGCGCGACAAATGGACGAATAACTCAATATCACGCCAACCGATTTCGATGATTCTTTTTTTAATGGAAAGGATATACTTCAAGGGTAGTTTGATGAGAGTTTGGTAAGATTCTGATGATGGGATCCATGACAAAGAAACGGAACTCGTCAATTCTTAGGAGCAAATTAACGATGCTCGGCCGAATCTTTTATAGGCTCTACGGATATTTGAGTCACGTACCGTAACTGATGATGGAAGGTACAACTCCTCAATGGTTAGCAGCTTAGAGAAAATTCTTTCAATATAATACGCAATTAAGGACCGATAGTTGTATACTTTCAGGCAATTAGGTTTACCTCATAATAGAAGGTAAATTTTTATAATCATTAAACACAATACGTATCTACTTTCCGCTAAAAATTTAAAAATAAATTATTTTTAACAAAAAATCAAAAACCGACTTCCAAACTAAATAAATCTAATCTAAAAAGTAGAAAATAATACTTTTAAGGACTTTGTTGATTTATATATATTATAAATAACCCTAAATAGATACATATTCGATTAATCTATCAATTTGTAAACATAATCAAAATACCTGGCTGGCACCGACTCCAAAATTAACAAAGTCCTTAAAAGTATTATTTTCTACTTTTTAGTTTAGATTTATTAAGTTTGGAAGTCGGTTTTTGTTTTTTGTTATAAATAATTTATTTCAATTATGTCTTTCAAGTAGTTACTAGGTTCTCTCAGACTTGCAGCTTTCTCACAATGTGTTTATTTTCTGTAAGACTAGTGGAAATCATGTTGAAATATCGTTCAAGAATTGGGATTCAAACCCGCTTAAATAAGGGAAATATTTAAATACATACGATACGATACGATTTTTTAAGTGGTAGTGCCATGCTTGTTACCTTCGGGTAGCAGCCGAATGGGCCGGCACGCCCCGTATAGTACCACTCTCTCACAGAAGACCGGCGTGAAGTGGCAGCTATGCCGTCGCGTTTCGTCCGGTAAGTGAGAGTCAGGGAGGCCCACCACCCATCCCTCCTCCCTCCTCCCTCCCCCCTCCCTCCCTTTCCTAAAAAAGGCCGGCAACGCATCTGCAAAACTGCAAGACCTGCAGTGTTGCAGATGTCCATGGGCGGAGGTGATCACTTCCCATCAGGTGAGCCTCCTGCCCGTTTGCCCCCTTTGTCACATAAAAAAAAAATACCATTTATAAGACAACAACAATTTTTAACATTTTGTCTGACTCTATGTTCCGGATAATATTGAAACGCTAGATTTTGACAAGACTTCCACCGGCAGATAGTTGATGTTAAAAGGAGTAACTTAGCTGACATTTATTTTAGAAAATAATTAGGAATTTCTATTAAAACTTACCAATGACCAACCCGAGCAAAGCGTGGATTAGTAATAAATAAATAAATAAATATGTTGGGACGTTATTACAACAGCGCCATCTAGTTCCGTGGTAAGCTACGTTACGTGCTTGTGTTACGGATACCAGATAGTTGATATACTACACATATAAATTTTAAATACATACATATTATAAATATAAACACCCATGACTGGAGTACAAACATTCGTGATAAGCAAATGAATGCCCCCAGCGGGACTCGAATCCGCGACCGCTGGCGCAGAAAGTAGGGTCACTACCAACTGAGCCAAACGTGTCGTCAAGTTGTTACTAATATTATATTAATCCGTATGACTATTGTTTAATTTTTTTATTGTTGTCTTTTATCCAGCAAAATCGTAAAGGATTGAAGTGATTTTTGCATACAGATAGTTTATGGCCGGAGCCTAAAATAAATAAGTCCCCTTTCCATATAGGCCTCTTACAGAAAGTTACCAAGGGATGCTACATGTCACTTATAACTTTATTATATTACACCCTTCTGCCTCCATTTTCCTCCATATTTGGCATTATTTCACTTTTGGGTGACTTTCAAAAATAAGACGTTACCCAATCCGGGTGATTTGACATGTAACGTTCGTGTAGGAAACGTAATATTACAATATGTATTTCTGTGATATATTATTCTTTAAGTATGGTTCAATATATTCAATCCAATTTTAATAACTAAGTTTTAGACGATTTTGAAGTCAGTGCACTTTTTTTGTTAAAAATCTATTGCTAACGTGAACACAACTTGTCTATTACTAATGTGTATATATTTATTAGGCTTCTTAACCGTGAAACGGCCAGTCGGATTCTGATAAAAAGTATGCTATAATTTGTAGTTGCACACAGTCTACTGTAATGCATCTAAGTACATCTAAGGATATACCTGGCGATGCGAGAATAAGTGCCTAAGTGCCAAAATAATATATACTATTATATTATATAATTTATATAATTTACATAATTATATACTCTTGTTAGTAAGTTTAGAAAGACCATATAATATCAGCCGCTTCACAAATCCTGATTTACCTGACACATAAAATTCCCGCACTAAGCAATACGTTTACATGAATATGGCGTCCGTCACATTATTATGTACGACACGTAAACGAATTTCACGAGTGTTGAACGCATCGCGCTAGCGCCCCCGTAACAAGTCCACTACTAGTTACGTTCTGATTTAACTATAGCCTCGTAAGGCCCAACGGCCTAAATTAATGACAAAAATATGTTGACATTTCGGCCCAAGATAGTTTTAAATATCATGAGATTGCGGCCCAACGACCTAATATTATGACATAATATTAAAATGTATTTTTTGATTTCAAAAATCCCGCCAATTTTAATCTGCCTTCAAAAAGCTATTAACCTTAAACGCATCTATAATTTTGACAATGTCAACTTGGCATTTTAAAACCAAGTATCTATCTTTTTGATGTATCATCTCGACTGAACGGAGACCTCGTGGAGATAAGTAAGTAAATCTTTTCATATCTTCATAATCATCACTTGGTAATATCTAAATTGTATTGCTAATGGTTGTGGAAATGTTATATTTTGTTTTCACGCAATTCTTTTAATTGAAAAGTAATTTTAATGCAGAAATATGAGAACGATAAAACTATGTCCCAAAATAAGGTCGGTGGGTTTTTATTGTAAAACTTAGCCTAACTTCTGTGTCATAATTTTAGGACATTAGGTATTTACTGTTCTTTTGTTTAGGCTATGAACGAAGACGATATTCAAACAACTTAAGACCTATTCGAGTTTGAGGATGATGAAGATATCGATAATATTGATGACGTGGACGTGGATATAGACCTCAGAACCGAAATCGTCAGTCGGATACCTTAGCTACATCTTCTGATTCTGAAGGCGATGTTTCAGTTCCAAATCCTCCTGCGAGAATTTTAGACTAGTTCACCATTTTTATGTTACACAACAATGCTGCTCTAAAATCTTTATTATTATAATACATATTATAATACTTTTATAATTCTAAATATTACCATTGATTAGTAAAGACATTATTTTATATATATTATAGCAAAAACATTATTTTGTTACATGATTAGTATTATTATATTTTGTTTCATAAATAATTAATATGTCTAATAATAATGATTGTTTCCTAATAATGAGACTCATTTAGTGATTCTTGTTATGTTTAATTAGTAAGAAAAGTTTTAATAAAGTTATGATTTCATTATATGATTAAAACATGTTTTGTTTCATTAATAATAAGTAGATCGCTTTTTTTTAAAACTAATATTATACTTTAAACTAAGGCCCGATGGCCCAAAAAGAGGACAAATTATTTCAACATAATTTTTCCATTAAATAGTTAGCTTTAGGCATAAGAAGTATCGTTTAACAGAAATAATTCATAAGCGTTTCATTTAAATACTTTTTTACTAATTCAAAGTTCTGGGCCGCTACTACTTGCACCTATTTTTAGTACATTGGGTCGTAATTTATATCGACCTAAATTTAGGTTGGGCCTTACGAGGATAGGTCATTTCGTATTTAATAATATTAAGTAGTTCGTATTTAATGCTGACCGGCCTAAATGAGTCCTCCCGACGAGTCGGTCTCAGTATGAACTTGGACAAAACGAAAGTTATGTTTAACAACCAAGTCATACCGAGACCGGTATCGGTGGATGGTACCCTTCTCGAAGTTGTTCAGGATTATGTTTACCTAGGCCATACCATCCCACTAAGCCGCAACAACTTCGAGAAGGAGGCCGATAGGAGGATTCGTTTGGGCTGGGCGGCGTTTGGCAGGCTTCGTCGAGTCTTCACTTCGAAGATTCCGCAATGCTTGAAGACAAAAGTCTTCGAACAATGCGTCTTACCTGTGTTAACATACGGAGCCGAAACGTGGACACTGACGAAGGGACTGGTCCACAAGTTTAAAGTCGCTCAACGTGCAATGGAACGGGCTATGCTTGGGGTTTCTCTCAAAGATAGAATTAGAAATGAGACTATTCGCGAGAGAACGAAAGTAACCGACATAGCCCACAGAATTAGCAAGTTGAAGTGGCAGTGGGCTGGTCATCTGAATCGCAGGACCGATGGCCGTTGGAGCAGACGTGTCCTGGAGTGGAGACCGCGTCTTGGCAAACGCAGTGTAGGACGTCCTCCGACCCGCTGGACCGACGATCTGCGTAAGATTGCCGGTGTAGGCTGGATGAGGATTGCGGAAAACCGAGATGTCTGGCGCGAACTTGGGGAGGCCTATGTCCAGCAGTGGACTGCAATAGGCTGAACTGATGATGATGATGAATATTAAGTAAAAATAATTTATACAAATTAATAAATTTGAGGTTTATGAAAGTAATGTCTACTGCCTTGGACCTTGGTGGTGTAGTGGCTAGCATGTACGGCTGCGCTTCTCGAGGTCCTTACCTTGAGTCCCAGTTGACTCAAGTTTAGTTATTTAGTCCTTTTGCACATTAAGAATAATTAATTAATTAATTAATCTAAATTCTGCACAGTAAAAACGCATAATGAATGCGTTTTTTCGTTTTTTTCGCGAATTTACAACATCAGAGAATAGAATATTATAAAAATATTTCATTATAGACATGTATACATGTATAAAATTTCTAAGCGTTCGCTAGCGAGTATCGAGTATATAAAGATTCGTAGTAGCGGCAGATGCGGCGTCCTCACGCTGTATTTATTGCTATCTCGTGATAGCCATAAATGGTTTATAAAACATTATTTCATGGGATTACATGCTTTTTATACAATTGCATCGCTTACGTGCTTCGTTTACACCATTTGGTATGGGACTTCCTTTTATTGCGCCATTGACGGTACTTTGTTGTTTTCTTTCCATCAATTTTCATCTCTTAAGAAAATATTAAATGGAAACTGCTTTATGAAATTTTTCCTGTAAATCTATAATTATCACAGTCTTCACTTTAATAACAATAAATTTAATGTTGAGACGTTAAGTGGTAATGAAAAACAAATTATTTTCTTTCTTGGTATAATATTTAGTCGAGGCAAAGTAATTTTAAATATGAAATATATTACAATATCAAGTTAATAGACACTAATTGTTCCTACAAAAAGATGGCTTTAATATAATTTGATGTTTTAATTAACTCAACACGAAGCAAAAAATTGTTTTCATTAACAAAAACGTCACCTGTTTTAACGAGGATTGTCAAAAATACCAAAATGAAACGCTACATTAAAAATATTCGTGTTTTAATTAGGTTTGTTTACGACTTTTTATGTTATACAAAATTAATATCATTAATTAGAAAACCCATTGTTTTTACAAAAGCTATTTTTGCTGTTTGTAATAAAGGTACCAATTTAAATTAGCCAACGTTCATTTCCAAGACATTTTGTTTGGAAAGAAAAACTCTTAGTACTTAGATGAGAAGACCTGGCAAAAGAAACTTACGAGTAGTATTCTATTTTACGTTACTATAACTTAGTTTAGAATTACATTACAAGAAAAATTGTGTGAAGCATACGTTAGTAACTGTTTTTTATAGCATGAACGTAATATGACCGCTCTTAATAATTAGATATAGTAATTAATATGTCTGAGGTAAATACAAATAATCTCGCAAAATGAGAACCCATAATAATAGGTCATATAAAAACACGCCTCAGGACTTTCGCATTCGTTTTTATCATAAGAAATAAATATATACAATATTATATCTTAAGTAATTTTGCTAATGAAGGGACAGTCCCGAAAAATAAGTTCTTTTAACGATTTATTACGAGTAAAAAGCGTCACGTTGCAGGGTGCTATGAAGCCGTAGGTCTAATTTATTAGACCACATTGTACATATTTTTTGAGGTGTATAAACTTTGCTTGGTAAAAGTTGTATTTAAGAATAGCTTTTTTCTATTTATTTTGCTATATCTTCAAATATATAAAAATCTCGTGTCACAGTGTTTGTTATCAAACTTTTCCGAAACGGCTTCACCGATTTTTATGCTTTTTGTGTATATTTGGTAGGTGGTAAGGGTGACCTTCTACAGATTTTTTATTTTTAGACCAATTTTTTTACTTTTTTATGATTTCAAAAAGTTCTTATAACCCTAAATTTTCATGTTGAGGGTGCGGGCGGAGCCGCGGGAATTGCTAGTTTTTATATATGTTCCTATTGATACTTGTTTTTTTGTTCAGAGCTCTATTTAAATAAATTGTACTATGTATTATAATATCAATTGTTATATGTTGTTAAGGAGGTATTAGGAACTAACATCTAAGATACATCTAACTAAATCAATCAACGTAAATACATATGGCTCTATGTTACATAATGTATAACGACTTAAAAGCTCTCCTGGCCTAGCATGTAAGAACCTGAACGTACATTATTAATTCACTCCAAACGACTAAATTCAGCTTACGGAAAGTAAGAACATGCGCGAAATGTCTACATATTATAAATTCAGCGATATGATAAGGTTTTTAAATGGTATGATATCGATCCGTTACAATTGAGTAAACAGGCAAAAAATCCGTATAATAGAGTATGTTGAAACATAAACAAAAATAAATTATTTTCATCTCAGATATGAATACTCTATAGTCTATACTAATATTTCAAAGAAAAGATAGTGCAAAATACAAAAGTTTAGATATAAAATTATTAACCAAAATTGTTACAAGTTTTAACATTACCATTTAACTTATACTTAATTTACTTCTAAGTTGATAAAATATGTAAGCTTTATTGAGATTAAGCCTTCATTTAAGTTAGATAAGTTCTCAACCATCCCTTGTATAAATCTGAGATATGTTGCCATGAATTTTAATGAACGTTAGTGTCTAAACTTAGTAAGTCTTACCCAAAATAACTAGGATTACATAAGTACATGTACTGAATGACGAAACAGTTCCACTTGCGTGTGAGGAATATAAGTAGAGTGTAAGTGTTTTATTACACAACAAATTATTAGAGTCCCTAGTGACTTTCATATAACACTAGGCTTACCCTCGCTTATGTCGAAATGTATTGTATTTTATCGTATTCAGCCCTTTTCAACATCCACTGCTGGGCACGGCTCGTGTTCTTCGAAAACTTGCTAGGTTATTTAACTTTCCGCACGTTTTTCTCGTTCACCGTAAGACCAGTGGTAATCATATCGGAAATGATTATTATATAATATTAGACTTATGAGGTTGAACTATCTCCACTCTCTTTCCTATCACTGTTGCTATTTATGTACCTAATTTTTACTTTGATAGCTTAAATTAGAATTAAGATTCTGGAATCTGGTATAATGTAAGAGAAGCAAAAGTATGAATGTTTTCAAATTTTATATTACAGATAATAAACGATGTGGATGTCGACGCGCCATTCGCTTCACTTTTCTTTTAATATTCTCATTATTTATCTTCATTTCAAAGAATATTAAAATTTCAAGCTATCCTGCTATCCCTATATAGGTACATTACGTTGAGGAGAACTAACCTATTTTATAACAGTGTAAACACCAATGAAGCTCACCGTGACAGTAACGCCACAATGTATTTCAAATTTAATAACGCAAGCGCAAGAACGTTAATTGATATTAATGGAAATTCATATTTTGCCAAAAACCGTAGTTATTAATTTTGTAGGCGATTTAGAAGTCAGCGCAATAAATTTGCACCGTATTGTTTATCTCGGAGATTAATAAATCATAGCAGAAAGGAAGATTACCTCGTGTTGACCTGAATACGTCTTACTTTGAGATATACCCACAGTTCAGAAAACGTCGCGAGGAACATTGAGGCTTTTTACTTATCCTTGGGAAAATTGCCTATTTTATAGCTCTTATTGTAGGTTTTTTCTTATTTGTAATTATATTCAGTCCACTAATTACTTACACTTAATGATTATATTTCTTCGTAGAAAATGTAACATTCTATAGTCCTTATAAAGTGCATAGATTGGTTTGGACTTAAATGGTTTAAGGCTCCTAGTATAAAACTTAGATTTTAGTTTTTGGATCCTAAAATTTCGTCCTCATTTTGCTCATTACCGTTTATATGTTACTACGTATTACTCCCAGTCATACTCTCTCTTTATACTAAATATCTTCCAACTTTGTCCAACCACTGTGAAGAGAAGAGTAACAAAATAAAGAAATAAAAACACATGAAAACTTTTGAATAAATAATAGTAGAATGACAGATATTAATATATTATGATGATAATCTTAGCTAGACTGCTACTAAATGTACGACGATTTTGCACCCTTAAACCATCAGATTGATGACATTGCTAGCATAGAGGTACTTTATCAACCGAGCAGTGACGTAGCGTACTTTTATCCTAATACTTCAAGACGTAGTCCCTTATAGATATAAACTTAATAAAAGGCAACTTAAAATGCATATTTACTATACAAAGTTCCACTATACAAAGCCACAATATGAATAAATTGCAAGTATTATACTATGAAGACTTACCGCCACACTCATAGTTACTTAATGAATCATTAAGTAGAAAATCTTCATACTAAATAACGATTTAATTGTTCATTAAGTGACTATGAGCCCGGGCGTTAGTTACTACATTGACTACATTGTATTGGAAATTTAAAGATAGATAAACTTAGGATACAAGGCTTTAAACTATTTTGATATTTCTACTATGTTTTTCATCTAAAGATCATTCAGAATAATCACGCTTAGATGAAAATAATAAATTCCATAAATTCTGAACAAAATTTAAATCTACGAAGCGAGAGTCTGTTTTTTTTGTATCAACTTTTTGTGTTTGAATAAAATCCCACACTCGGCATTTATCTCAAAAATTTTCCCAAAATATTTTTATTTTTTATCGTAACGTTTAACTGAAATAGCTGATCTATTTTTTATATACAAAATAAACCTTCTGTCCGTAATAAAGCTTTGTACTCATGCCAAAATAACAGTTACCGTTTGCGCCACTGAAAAGGTTTCGAGACCTTTGTGATACATAACCTAAGGGACGACCGTAATCATTTGTAAACTTTACCAAACTTTAATATTCTAATGTAGCTTGTTTTATAAATAAGTTGCTAAATAGTTACGTGGCCCAGTTAGTTGTTCTGTTTGTGACGTATGGAGTAATGTTACTGCCAGTGAGCTTTTACCAAAAGCTTTTCAGAATAATTATGCACAGAAATAAGAACATTTTTATTTTGTTCTCCTATTTTTATTAAAGATGATATTTTAGTTTTTTTTTATGAGACAAAGGGGGCAAACGGGCAGGAGGCTCACCTGATGGGAAGTGATCACCTCCGCCCATGGACATCTGCAAGACTGCAAGGCTTGCAGATGCGTTGCCGGCCTTTTAGGAAAGGGAGAGAGAGAGGAGGGAAAAGGACGGGAGGAGGGATGAGAATTGGGCCTCCCGGACTCTCACTTACCGGACGAAACGCGACAGCATAGCTGCCACTTCACGCCTGTCTTCTGTGAGAGAATGGTACTATACAGGGTGTGCCGGCCCGTTCGGCTGCTACCCGAAGGTAACAATAATTTAGCAAATGATAAAAGAGGCTTAATACATGTATTCGTTTTGAATAGCTTTACTCTAATTGGACTGAATTAAGGACATCATGAATTTAATTGAATTACATCTTAGATTTAATAAATTCAATTAGTACGTCGTATTTCCAATTCGCGTATACGAACAAGTGAATACAAAATAAATGAGATAAATTTAAATAATTGTTCTTTGTAGAAGTTGTTCAGAGTTCAAATTAAACGATTTGAATGAAATGTGTATTTAAATAAATTTATCGTTAGACGGAAAGTTGACGGCGAAAATGTTCTTTGTTTGGGAAAATTTTACAAGGAAGTTAATAAAGCAATTACTTAAGGATATAATAATTATTAAAATAATTTAATTTCAATTGCGAGAACAGCAAGTAAACCCATTCATTACATTTTGACGACACGTTTGGCTCACTTTGTAGTGACCCTACATGTTGCGCCAGCGGTCACGGGTTCGAGTCCTGCTGGGGGCATTCGTTTGTTAAACACGGATGTTTGTACTTCAGTTATGGGAGCTTATATTTATAATATGTATGTATTTAAAAATTTATGTGTAGTATATCAACTATCTGGTATCCGTAATACAAGCTTCGAGCTTACCACGGAACTAGATGGCGCTGTTGTAATAACGTCCAAAATATTTATAATTTACATTTTCCCGAGTAAGATGATTAAATATTTCGTTTCTTACGATTAAATATTTTAGTCAAACGCTTACGGCAAATAGCAAAGACGGTTACGGAATATACCTACTGGCGGTATTCTGGAGATCGACATTTCAAAATATTTCATTTATAATGTCAAGTACTCTCATAAAAATAAAGTGTTAAAAGTAAATAAAATACAACAATAGTAAATAGATTAAAATTCACAGACGTTGTAAAAGTAGTCGAGACAGAGCATTAGCGAGCAGTCATTTTGATGAGTATTAAACTTTTAGATATTGCATTCCACTACGTCGTAAAGCACAGGATGGGACTTTATGGCAAAAGATTAGAAGTGTTGTTCGAATGAAAGAGCTTACTGTGTTTACGCTAGCCATAAAGCTTTTTGTAATTATTCTGTAATTAGATATCAAAGTAAAAGTTTATAGCGAGCTTTAATAATGCGAGAATCGGATATATCCCTTTTAGTAAGCTTTGATAAACTTTTATCAATAAAATATTTAATGGTTTTAATAGCTTCATATGTGGTTTGTAAAGTTTATTTCGATGAAATGAATGATCTAAGTTATATTTTTTTTATTAGTAGCCCAGTACTAATTCGCTCGCTTGGGAAACCGAGTTCAATTCCCGTGTCTTGCATCTCTGATATTTTTTTATGTGCGAATCATTTTCAATATACCAATTGTCTTATGGTGATGTATAAAATCGTGAGGAAACCTGCATATCTGAGGGAAGCAAGATTTGAAAGACATGTCAAGTCCGCCAAACCGCACTTGGCTGTCATACTACACTATTGCCTGATCCTCACGTGATGAAGGGAAGCCCGTGCCCAGCAGTGCATCGTTGAAAATATCCCAATACTTGATTTAATTATATAACATAGTATGTGTATATTTTAAACATAACATAAAGAATACTAGCAATTCCCGCGGCTCCACCCGCGCCTGAGGGATGAAAATTTAGGGTTATAAGAATTTTTTAATTTTTAAAATAATAATTTGGTCTAAAAATAAAAAATCTGGAGTGGGTTACCCTTATCACCTAGGGGAATAAAAAACTGCTTACCTAACCTATTCTCAAGCCTACCAAATATACACAAATTTTTTTATGAAAATCGGTCAAGCCAGAGGATTTCGATAACAAAGACTGTGACACGAGATTTTTATATATTAGATATTGCTGAAAGTGACAGGCACAATACTGTCTATGTGGACATCTAAAATGCCGCTAGGTTAACCTGCGAATGTCAACCACCGGTTGTTATTTAAAAGGTAAATTGAAATGTCTTTAAAAGCATTATTCCGCCTGGAGAGGCAAAATTTTCTCGACTCGTCTTTTTAAATTAAATAAAACATACAAGGACGTTAAGATTTTTTCTCACTCAAATATTATATTAGTGGAAAGTCAAGCAAGCCATAAAAGAGTAGCGAGTAAAAAAATTTATAAAGTCGCAATGTGAAATTCAAAGATCTTTCTCACTATCTCCCTATCTCTATCCTGGTGTATTTTTGCAAGACATTTATCTCGATTTATTGCATGTAACTTGCCTGCGCCGTACCACAGTAGCGCGCGCGGGCGGCGGCGCCCGAGAGGACTAACTTAAGACTACTTTGTGTCAGATGTACTCGTAAGCGTTAAAATAAACCGTAAAATGCTTTAAATAAGTCTAACATATTTTGAAAGTGGTTTTGGAAAAATATAAAAGACATGCAATAGTTAGAAATGAGAAAAAAAGAATATTCAATATTTATTAACAAATCTTAATAGTAATAAATATTGTAAAGTACTTTGTTGGCATTTTTTAAATCGTGATATCAATAGTAATAATGTGTGTTCTCGTAGCCACTATCTGTTACAACTATTATACATAACCTTGAAGACTAAAAGGTTCTCCTTTAACCATGATAGCTGAAAAGCATGGTAAATAACATGAACAAAATATCAAAAGTGACTTCGAAACAACGAAAAGTTAAAAGATATTTTTATTTAAAATGTCAAATATTCATCTAAATCCAAGAAGTATTAATAGGTTAAGCTTTTAAATTTTTTTATTGAAAATACTTAAAGGTATTTTTGCACTTCAACGCCTTGAAGATATTGTTAAGTCACTTTTTTACTTCGAATATTTCATCGGCAAAATTGAAATTGAAAAATTAAAATATAGTTCTTAATTAATAACTTTTCATCTAAAAACTGTAGACCTCACCATCTTCAAGATAAACGAGTTAACAGATAAGTAATTATAAAAATAAATTTTGCTGAAACAAGTAAAGAAGCTATCGTATAACACAAACAAACACAAAAGATATAACGGAGAATTGAAATAAACATATGTATGAAAAGTAAATATTGTGAAATAGTATCATATACAATTCCATTCCCTTTGAAGTTATCCTAGTTCATTGTTCAATGAGTCGAGGAACCACGAGTTAACCACATTGGAAAAAGGCATGTAATGAACTTGATAGCTTGTTTGAAACAGTATGGGAAACTATAATTCTAATACTACTATTTGTCACATTATGATTATAAATAAGTTGCAATGTATGTGTACGTTCGTTACTCCTTCATGATAAAAAATATATAGGCTTTGGGTCGAAAACCTATATAGTAGTTCCCGTTGATCTAGAATTACAAAATTTAGCAAAAAGCAAGGTCCCTACAGCATAAATAAAGGAAAATTTTCAAAAAATAAAAAAAAATGTTGAAAATGAAAGGGTGTCTTCATACATACATAGTTGACGCCAAGTATTAGTAGTAAGATAGTCTTCTGAAGTCTGAGTTGTCTAGCTTAATTGTTATAGATAATGGTACGGAACCCTTCGTGCGCGTTTCCGACTCGCACTTGACGAGAATTTTTATTAATTTTTAAATTGTACCTATAAAGTAAGCCTATCGTAACATAATGAAGCTACTATATTATTACGGTAAATATATCCGCCACATTTTACGACTTCATAAAATGTATAATAGATGTTTCCTTTCGCATGCAATTTAAACTTTTACAACCAAGTTTTGGTGTCAGGTGATGCGAGTACTTCGCTCTGCCCTACTTCGTCTATGATACGTGAAAATGAGTTATATTTATACGGGTTAAAATACTTTAAGTACTATTTTCTTAAGTTTTCGTTACGCTTACTCACTGTGAGGCAACTTTTCAACGAATTTAATGAAAATATTATTCTATAAAGTCGTTTCATTATGAAATAACTTATTAATTTTAAAGCTTTTCTAATTACTTTAAAGTAAACATCTAGAAGGTTTTTTAGAAAATAAGTATCTTTTTATTCTAACTTAAACGATAAAAATAATAAAGTGGTAATTAAATTAAATATAAATACCTCAACGTTAGTTTCATTTGCATTAGCAGTGTTTGTATTATCTTAATAGTAAAGTATATTGAGCGGTTTTAATGTAATTTTAATTTTTATCAGTTTAAGCTAAGGCAGTATTTAATTTGGCTTCATGAAATATTTCGTAGATAAAGATACACAAGCTCCTTTGACATAAAAAAAAACAAATAAAAATTACTATTGTACTTCTACTATAACTACATACATACGTATGACAAAAGGAGCATACTCGTACAAGTGTAGGGTTTTTACTACATATCTTATATATTTTTATGTAAAGTAGAACTTTCAAAGCAAGGTAATTAGGTTTATTCAGTATTTCATCTCATATCTCTCGCTAATGAAGATTTGTGACGGTGGCCTCAAGCGGTCTTGCTTAAAAACTTTTGCGATGGCGAAAAAATTCCACCTCCCGTCCCCTGACGGGAATATATACCCATATTAAATTTGATTCTCATAATTTATTGTCCCATAAAGCTCTATCTCAATGGCTTTCTTTGAAAAATCTTCATTAATTTTTCAATCTCGTAATACCGTAGAAATAACGAATGCATGGAATAGTAGCTTTCACCCGTGGTCTCGTTTGGGTGATTTTCACCACTCGTAGTGCGACAACGAGGGTAAATATTTCTAGGTTTAATTTTTAACTTTAAATAAACTTTTAATAAATTACTTCAAATTTGTCTGTAGGTACATTATATTTTTGATTATTTACTGCTATTAAATGTTTGAGAATTAATTACATACTATATCAAAAGATTGAATACAAAAAATATTTAAATCTCCACTTTTTTAGTTTTATGTGCTGTATTTCGAAGTACCACATGTTAAAAGAGTTATTTATATTTCAAGTGAACGTGTTCTCACATCACCGAAAAGCGAAGGTGATTTGCATCGAAATTGAAAATTTTCGAATTTGCATAAACTGGCGGTGGCCGAGTTGCGTCTTAACTCAGACCGGTACTTGGGAAAGATATTATACAATATACATCCTATATACGAGTAGGTATATCCATATATAAATTCATAGTAATTACTACAAAGTATATTTAAACCGGTTTTGTAAACATTACGCTTGGTACCCTTCATTCTTGAGGAAGAAAAATATTGAAAATTAAAATGTGTTACTTATAAAATGAATAAAACAACAAATTTACGAGCGCAAAACAAAATTGTTTAACCAAAAGCAACAAGGAAGTAAATTTGAATATATTAACATTCATCAAACAGATTTTAACACGGTCTTTTGAACCGTCAATTCGACTTTTCAGTACACATATTATATAAAATTGAAGTGTCTGTTTTTAATATCAAATTAACAGCTTGTCAGAAAATGCACATAAAAGCATATACCTATTTACTAAAAAATGCAATTTTTAAAATTTTTGTCTGTCTGTCAGTTTGTTTGTTCCGGCTAATCTCTGAAATGGCTGGAACGATTTTGACGGGATTTTTACTCGCAGTTTAATTTATTTTGACTTAAGCTCATAACGAGGGCCGGATTTGCTTGTAGATAATAAGCGTAATCTATATATTTTGAAACTAAACTCGGCATGGACATAAATGTGCCTATTGCTCAGTAGCATTTAACCCGTCAATGGCGAACATATGAGACACAATAGATTTTCAATTGTTATAAATCTATATTGTCCCCGCGCCCGTTGATGGGTTAATATTTTAAACTAAAGGACTAATTAGTACAGAGTACGTATGCTTTATTACATTTTCGCAAATCTTTGACATTGAGAGTTTTTTTCATATCTATACTACTATATAAACCTGTAAATCTGTCTGTATACTTAAATTTTTTATAGAATTTCGTCATAAATATTCGTTTCATGACTCACGGACATCAGTTTTACCATTTTTGAAATTTTTGTCTGTCTGTCTGTATGTCCCGCTATAACTCAAGAACAGTTAAACCGATCTTTATAAAAATTGGTATACAGTATGAGGATTACCACTTGTCTTACGGTGAAGGAAAACATCGTGAGGAAACCTGCATGTCTGAGAAAAACCTAGAAATTTTCGTAAGACATGTGAAGTCCGCCAACACGCACTGGGCCAGCGCGGTGGACTATGGCCTGATCTCCCTCGTACTGAGGGAGGCACGTGCCCAGCAGTGGGACGTTAAAAAGGGCTGATGTTGAAGATACAGTAAGAACATAATATGATTGCGCAAATGATAGACTAATCTATTATTTTTAAATTTTTGTCTATTTGTCTGTATGTATGTGACCACATCACAAGAAAACCAATGGATTTGGATTAAATTTGGCATAATGTTAGCAGGTTACCCGGTCAATATATAGGATACTATTTATTGCGGGAAAATAGCTCATCTCTGCGAAAAATACAAAAAGAAGGTTAGAAATAAAACCACGCTTGCCTTTACGTGTTTAGAACGCGGGCGGAGCCGCGGGTATTGCTAGTTATTGAAATAAAACTGCGAAATACGAAAAGTTGTCGTTTTATTTAAAAAACCTTTAAACGGTTTCGATATTACGACGTATTTAAGCAAATAGAATTTGCCATGTTTAGCTGACTGTGCTTAGTTTACTATATACTTTACAATGTATATACTTTGATTCTTACGATAAATATCACTTTTGAGTTTATCATATCAATTACAATTGTAACACATTAGTTCTTGCTTAGATACAAAAAATTGACATTTTAAATAAAATATCGTTTCGAACCTAGTTTTTTAGTGTGAAAAATTTTAGAAACGTGTTAATTTCTAAATAAAGCATTTGGATTTTTGATTCTCCACTTTTCGAATGCTTCGAATTTTTGGGAAAGGAGCTTCTTCCGCGACCATATTAAAAATCAAAGACATACATATAATAAATATATACCCGCGAAAAATCCGAAAAGATAGTTGTATTTATATTGTATTGTATATATTGTATTGAATTGAATAAAAAAATCACAATTGTTTTCAGTAATTTTAAAGAATAGAATTTCTCGCTAAACCAATGTTGAGTGTCTCTGAATACGAAGCGGGAGTATTGTAGACTATCACAATGAAATGTATGAATACGAGCGAGTCGGTATTGTTAGCATTCAGATCGTTTCAATACCTCTTGAAAGATTCTACCAAGCCACTTGCAGATGTCTTGTTCGTACTTTCCAAAGAAATTTTATAAGTTAAAAAATATATATAATATTATGTAGTTAGCAGTGACTTGACTGGCTGAGCCAGTGGTTGCAGGTTCGAGTCCCTTTGGAGACATTCACTTGTTGAACGCGAATATTTGTACTTTAGTCATGGGGCTTGTATTAGCTTATTACGAAACTACTAACTACTTTTTTTATTTATAATTTATTTTTTATAAGTTATTATGAGTTAATTGTAAAAACAAAATAAATCTCAGAGAGGTTTATTAGAATCTCTTCAAGGTGATGAAATTTTAATACAATATACCAGTATAGTTAAGACAACTTCTACTAACTCAAACTTTTTACGGAAGGTTTTCGTAAGACTTGTAAAAACTATGACAGAAAAGCTCTTTTTTTGTAAATGATAATTAGTTTTTATACTTTTATGTTAGTTTTAATTGTATGTACTATACATTGTTTCTAGTTTTTTATCTCATGATATCGTTTTTTCTTTTTCAACTATCAAAGAAAAATCACAGGAAGTATCTTCAAGCTAACTAAAAGCTCACTTAGTATTACTTCATATAAGAAATCGCTATAATTTCCTGGAATAACTTTAAAATAAACGTAAACATTAGTATTTAAATAAAATTTGTTTGTTGTCTCCTATTCAAATACACCGTCTAAGCTCCACGAGTGTTCTTAAGCCTATAAGATGAGAATAACTAGAAAGCGGTCAAAGCTTACAAGTTAGAAACTTCCGCCACCAATTAGAGCTTAGTCGCTCCCACGCATTGTCGACGTACTGAGTACCTACAGTATACCTCAGTCGGACTCATTGTGATGCGTGCTAGGACTACTACATACGACTACGAGTACATTTCAAATTGCCAACGTAAAATAACTAACGTTAGTACTTTTTCCGCAGTATACATAACATGTTCTTTATAATACGAAATTATTGAGTTTGATAATTATAATATTATACCTAAACTAGCAACGTATGCTCACTTCGCATTGTGCGTCCTTAAGTACGCGGATTTGGTTCACGATTTCAAAGGTTTTTTTTTTGCTTAACCATGATTCTTTTTCAAAGTTAAAGTTGCGTAATTTGTGGTAAAATCAATCTGTCTAGTAGTGTCAGCCAAAAACAGACAGATTTATAAGCAATTAGTTAAAGGCTGTTACTTTCATAGTACAAAGGTATTCGAATTTATAAATATGTATGCAGTATTAAGTGTTGAATAAAATTGTCAATTAGTTGTTGACAATAACTAAGTATACAACAAGAAAAAGCTCTTTTACAAAAACAATGCATGAAATGCTTTAGTTTATGATTTTCCTTCTTTTTTTAGAGAACCCACGTCCATTCCGAGAATATGAGCTTTCTTTGTATCACAAAAGCTTTTCAAGCCTAGAGATATTATAACCATCTAATAAATAGCATTGTTTATAACAATAATAATTATTGTAATTAGTATTATTAATCCTACATGATTCAATTAAAACTAGATATGTTTAGGTATTCCAACGCTTGCTATGTTATCTCATAATATATAATGCCTTGTTATGTAGATGCACTGCTTCAACACTCACAGCTATTTCCAAATTAACTTGCATTAGCTCTAATATTAATGAACTGAATCGATCAAATTAATTGCTTTTAGTTTAATTTATTATTTTGATTTAAAGCCTACTTTTAATGTACGTATGTATTCAGCCCATTTATCCATTGCTGGGCACAAGCCTTCCTTTATTACGAGATGATGCAAACTAATAAAAACTTGTATTAGAAGTTTTAAGTATATACTCGTAGATTCATTACCAGTGAATATATGCCATATCTTGTAGGATTGTGATTTTGTACAATATAATATCAAATTTGAGACTTAAAAGTACAATTAGTTACAAGGCTTATGTTTATATTTTTCGTTATTACTCACTCTCTGATTCTATTCATTAATATTTAAATACAAAATTTAAGAATACCATGAATCTTATGTTTCTTATATATAAATACTTTATTAACTAATTATGTTATATATAACGATCATAGTAATAATAATAATAAGACTAAAATCACATTTTTTTAATTTTCGTTGGTACCTTAGTTTAACTATTAATTTTAAGTTTTTGATTTCTACGTAAACTATTATTTTATTATTATGTCGTCTTATTAGAATACAGTGTCGCTTATAATAAGCGCATAATTAAGATAAAATTTTTATTTCGTTATATTATGAACGTAAGAATGAACCTACACTTAGTTAGCGCCCTGTGTAATAAATGAATGAAAGGGACGGTTTTTCTTTACAACAACGAGTGACCCTTATCTAATTAAATTGTACAAAAATTGCAAGTAATTTTCATTGAAAAACAATTTATTTAAATCATTGAGTCCTGAGCAAAGCGACAGCTGCCCGCTGTATTAATAAAATACGGATTCAGTTACTGTTATTGTAACAAACAAAATAAATTCAGCTGAAAACGCCCAAAGTTATTTTTTCATTAGGCTCTTTTGATCTTTTTTACCGAATGTAGATCCCATATTTCTCCATTATTAACCGATTCAGCCCAAAATACGTGTAATTACCTGTAAAATATGTTGTTTTAGAGAATACATTTTCTTTAAAAATGCGAAAATTGGCGTATGTTTTTATATAATTTAATAATAGAAATAAGTACCACTTTCCTCACTACAAAAGAAAACACATGGTAAAAGTTAAGCTATGTGATGTGTATGGCTTAATTAATATAATATTATTCTTATAGGAACGACTTTTCATCAATCAATTCCACTAGATTATTTAAAATATTTTATATATACAATAGAATTGTATGTGTAGGTTTGTTTCTTTTTGACGCTGAAACAGCTCAATAGTTTTGGATAAAATTTAGCACACAAGTAGACCTAGATATTATATAGGTTTTCTAGTGATATTTGACTAAGATGGTGCTACCTTATATTTCGACGACTCGTTTGGCTCAGTTGGTAATGACCCTATTTCTACGCCAGCGGTCGCGGGTTCGAGTCCCGCTGGGAGCATTATTTTGCTAATCTAGAATGTTGGTACTCCGGTCATGGGTGTTTATATTTATAATATGTATGTATTTAAAATGTATATGTGTAGTGTATAAACTATCTGGTATCCGTAACACAAGCACGTAACGTAGCTTACCACGGAACTAGATGGCGCTATTGTAATAATGTCCCAACATATTTATTTATATTTATTTACGTGGCTACTCCTGTAGGATACTTCTTCACGCTGGATGGATGTGGACGTTTAGTACTCAAACTGTGACCTGAAATTAACACACTAAGCACCTAATTAAGCGCCTAGGGCTAAACCAAAATGAGAGTAGCGATCTTAATATAATGTGAGTGTTGAAGACAGAAATATAATTTTATTTTTATTTATCATATTTCCAGCACAAATAGAAATTCTGTGCTAAATTTTAATCCCGACTCATTTACATTACGTAATGTAATTATGATATTAAATGTTAATCTTTTCAAGCCAAAAGTCAAACAAGGGCGCAAATAAAATTAATTTGAATTACGCTCCAAATAAAGTTCAAAAGAGAGAATTAAATGGAAACGTTTGAGATTTACTAAATGGTGCTTACCTCGTTCTGAGGAAGATCGTGTGGATCAAAAAATTGAGATGAATATTGTGTGTCTGTAGGAAGCAGATATTAAATTCTATTAGATCAGCTCTAATTTTTATTAATGCCATGTAACAATAACATTATTACTTTTACTGCATAATTATAAAATTCTATGTGTTTTTTGCGGAATTATTTTAATTGTTTATAATAGTAAAAATCAATCAATATTTGCTAATTAGAAGTAATATAAGTAAAATACCGTTTAACGTGAAATCCATGATGCGGGTTTCAGTCTCACTCTTGCCTGCTTCATCATAATGAAGGCAGACCTTTGCCTAATAGCAGGCTTAATATAAAAATGGCTGCATATATAAATACATATACCTACAATATAACTTATGTTTGTTTCTGTGATAGATTAAGATCCCAATATCAAAGACACTGGGAAGATCATTTGTAAGAGCCTATCAATTTAATTATTTACCACGCGGGTGCCGATCTTGCGTTCATTGCTCAAGTTTGTGACACGCTAACTGCTAATAGTTATCGAAATATTTGTGCCATATAAAGCCAAATTTATATTTATTTCCCAAAACGAAACGATATCACCAGTTTCACAGTATCGCAGTAAAACTTTACGTGAAACCAATTGTACGACAATAAGTTAGTTACGGGCTCTATATCCCGATATTTGGTAGAATTTTATACGCCGTATGTAATAAAAAGCGATAGTAAATATATATGCGCAATTATAGTGAAGGTGCATTTGCTTATACGAGTATTTGTTTCAAATATTGTTTTTTCGAATATTTATCGGCTGTACACAATATTCCTACTATAATTTCCTACTTGAAATATTACTTTAAATTAAAGTTACAGGTGATAATCTATATTTATACATATTATAAAACGAAGTCCTCCGCCGCGTCTGTCTGTCTGTTCGCGATAAACTCAAAAACTAGTGCACCGATTTTCATGCAGTTTTCACCAATGGATAATGGTTCTCCAGGAAGGTTTTAGTATATAATTTGTCAAGTTTTTGATAAATATAATGATATTGGCTAAAATATAATGATATCTGTTGGAGGTGTCGGAAAAAAATAAGCCGTCTGGGACCTTTCAACGAAAACGCTGCCTTAACCCTTTGAGATATAACAAAATTATGTATGGTGAAATTGTGTATCTTATATAGGTCTACAAAAAAGTCCGCGATGGCATATGTCTATGGCATGGCATATGAAAAAAGTTAGAAAATTTAAAAAAACTTTATAAAATTAACGGCGTTTGACGTATCATGTTATGACCGTCGCCATGGTGCGTGCAATGGTAATTCATATAATCAACTCAAATATATACCGGGCGGTGCGAAGTAAATATATACAACACGTACTTAGTCCCTAGTATAATATAATTTGGTCAAGAGATTTATATATTATATATTAATATTATTTACATTATTGCCTTTGAAATAAATTATTGTACCATTAAGAATATTTTAAATATAATTATTTTAATTCAATTAAAATTGCCCAAATTAATAAATTTTAACGATATTGTGTACACAAAAAATATATACCCGACTTTGAACGTTTTTCTTATAAACGATTAAATTACAAGCACTGGGTTTTACTATTAAATTAAACATTTTTAGCAAAAATCAAGAAAAAGCTTTGTTAAAGTTAAATTAAATATCTATACCTATTTTTGTGATGAATGAATGTTATGAATTTCAATAGAAATCTATTAATCAAACACTATGGTACCAGCAAGAACAGCAATTTGTACTCCAAATCCTCTCTATAGTAGACTGACTAGTGTTCGTGAAGTGCATGAGTGAAATTATTATAGACTAGATTGTCCTCGCGGTTCCTAGATTTTACTCGTGTACCGTTCAGCAGATATTTTTTTTAAATTGATATTAGGTTTCCTATCGTATAGTAATAAGTACATTATGTTAGCACTCATTAAAAGAGCAATAAAGTAATTATTACGCATACACAATATTCATTTTATCGACTGCACAAAAAGCTATTGGTGGCATTTACGTGATAAACAAAATATATCAGGCATGTGCCTTACTGAAATTATCCTATATTTAAGAACAATTTATCGATTTATTAAAATAAATCTTGGCTACGCTAAAAAACAATGAGTATACAAATGGGCATACTGAAGAACAAATAAACAAAACAATAGCATTAACAATAATTATATAGTAGTACCTACATCGTAAAATAAAGTTTTAGTGTAATTTATTCACATATATCCACGAAACCAAATACTATTAAGACATCCTGTAAAGTATATAAGCCGAGGAGCTTATTCTGATTACGTAATTTTGCTTAGTTGCTTCCTTCTATAATAGTAATCACGATTGAGCGATTACACTGTAATCTAGTTACAGAAGAAGAGCTTTCAGCTTTAGTTCATTCAAGAACTAGATTATTGCATGGTTGACACTTTTTTTTACAGAATAAATATTACATTTTGTGAATTTTAAACGTGTCACAAGATTTTGACAATTTAAATAATCATATTTTCTAAGGATTTCAGTGAAGGAAGGCAATCAGTAGAAACCTGTATATAGAATACCTAACTAAATAATTTTCAAAAGACTTAATTTAAAATGTAATGTAGATTAAATGTAGTTTTTTTGTGTAAATCTAAGAAAGTATTATCGCCATAGTTCACAAATTATAATAATCAATGGACAGTTTTGCTTAAATAAGCAAAATAAACGAACCAATATGACGTATACTTTGTATTATAAACAAAATAGATGCGTACCTACGTACGTCGTATGTAGGCAGGTACAGGTAGCCAGGTAAATTGGTGCAAGCGTCTAGAAAAGCAAATAGTGTCGCACTGCACTCACTTGGCAAATTCAATTACGGGTAAACATTTATAATTTACATCGTGTTTTGTGATTTATGAGAATGTAGCACAAAAGCTTGAATAATTAACGATATTGCAGTCGTTTTGGGTTTCATACATCTATTTGTTAACAAATAGTACAGTGATATTGTAAATTTTATGTAATTTTACGATTGCATTTTAAAAAGGATTACATGACATAGCTCTATTATTATCGAGATGTTTGGTTCAGTTTGTAGTGAACCTACTTGTTGTGTCAGTGGCCGTTTAAAGTGTGACGTTTAAAGTGTCTAAAGTTCTACGAGTTATTTTTAACAGCATTTCTTTGATATTTTTTTACTATCAGAACCATGCATTGTTAGTGTAGATTTTATAGGCTAATTGCATAAAAAGAATTGTTTGTGTAGGTATACGAGAAAGGTACAATATTTAATATTCTAATAAAATTAATAAGCATTAGTTTTTGTAAATATTTTTTCAATTTATTATTGGTAATAAGGCTTTTTGACGTGATATTTACGCAAGTTTTGTACTGAAATTCGTACTCTTCTATTTTAGTTTCCTATACTTGTGTTAGATATGTATAGGTTTCAAAATATATTATTATGCAAGTCTTAGCTATGTAAAGTTCGAAGAAATTCACTAAATATTTAATACAATCCCATAATAATGATCAGGCTCGCGACGAAGTTAAGAACAGAAGTGATTAATATGAAATAAGGTATAGAGTTGAGTTTATAACTTTTAAAATCACCTACTTAGGTAGAGCTGATGACCCTATAAAGGTCTGCAAATGATGAGACCCGCGTAACGATAGCGCTCCTCTCCGTCGTTATCTATGTAATAGCTGCAATATTCATTTGCCACTTTTAATTATATCCGTAATTATTGTTTTACCCAAACTTTGCACCTTTTCACAGCTTTGAACTTTGTAGACTCGAATTTGATTGAGTAAGCCTTTATATATACAGAAAATAAGTAAAACATTCAATTAAATTTGTTTATAAAATGCATAGGAAAGAATCTTCTATAGTTTGTATAGTTTATTTTAATTTCATAATAAATAGTCGGTTATACTAATACTCCACTAATAGTAGATTATGCGACAGTGGTAGTCTAGTGGTAATCGCTCGATTAGGAAACCGAGTGATGCGGGTTCGAAACCGGGTGTCACACTTGTGATATATTCATGTGCAAACCAATTCCAATATGATTTTCGCTTGTCTTATGATGAAGGAAAACGTGATGAAACCTGCATATCTGAGAGAAACTAGCATTTTTTTGAAAGACACGTGAAGACGTGTATGAAGTTTGTAATTAAATCTCACATTATAGCTATAATAGCATAAATTATCTCAGAAGGGTAGAGTCATGGTATAAAGAGTTTATACTACGGTAGAGTTGAGTAATATTAGGATATATTTTGTGATAAAATATTAATATTTATTTAAGTACTGGCTCTTTCCTGCGGGTTCTCCTGTGTGTATAATTCTATTTAGTTTTTGACTGTATTACACAATTGGTTAAACGACAATTAACCTATAATTTGAATACACACGATATTTATGAAAGAAGTTTTTTTCATATCGGGCTAGCCGTTATGTGGTGTAAAAATTTATAAACGTTTTATCAACAAATTACGACTGAGCTTAATATTATATTCAATTTTTTTTATAAAAAATCAAGTATTTTATTTAACTTTTTAAGTAAAAAGTGGAGTTATAATATATTAAATATTCCTAAGTACTTAAATCGTACACAGAGTTTCATAAGCCAAATTTATCGTGGGTAATATCGCTGCAGGCGCGCTGCAGCGAGAAGCCTTATATTTATCCTGCAAAGCACGCCAGCCTACTTTTGGTTATTACACTGTAAAAACTTTGTTCCTACTCGCGTGTAAATTATTTGATGTTGTATGGATTAAATATAATTTTTAAAACTAGCAAAAAAAATAATTGGCAATTACCTGTTCAATGTATTTTTTCGCTAATACATACTAATATTTTTTTTTAAATAAAATTACGTTTTTGGATCTGACACTATTACGTATTCAAATATTTCTAGAGATTTCATGTCAGATCTTAATAGGGAAAACCCATGTAAAAATTAAACGAGTAGATTTTTAACTAACAGGTAACTGGTGACGTAATTAAAAAAATCTTTATTTTTTTAAATAATACTACCTATGTCAAAATATACACTAAAGTAAACGTATTGAGTTCTACTCATACTTTTCTTAATATCTAATTTATGTATACCTAGAAATAACGATTGGATTCCAGTTGAAAATAAATAGGTTATTCATTCAGGTATAAAAATCTAAATATAGAGAAACGTTCCGTCGGTTTGAACACTAGCAGCAATATTCGCCGTCATCCAAGTAGAAATACTATTAACCTCTAGTCCTCTGTCACGTGTGACTAAGTCACTGGAATACGTTACACTGAAAATTCACTACATGTCATTTAATATTCACAACTTTTGTTAATATTAAGTTGGTAGCGAGTAGAGTAGAGATTATTGAATTCACTATTCTTTATTGCAAATTGTATATCTCCTTTATTGTTTTTCCTTTTTTTTATATTGTGTTTCTCTTTCTAATGCAATGCTGTAGTATAATTAGCGATGTAAAACAGTAAAATTAAGAAATTAATTGATTTCATTAAAACAAGATATTAAAAAAATCATTTAATATATTACTAGAACGTAAAAAATATAAAATTATGTGCTATGAGGTAATAATCTATATATCTATTAAATTTCAAGTTCAAGTAACAAATAAACATATTATATACTCATTTTCACATTTAGTTATAACAGTCCGATGCAATGTAATCCGAGCCACGGGCAAAAGCTTTTACTTTGCAACCAATAGAAATGCAAGCTTACTAGCGCTTCGCTTTCTGCATGTTAAACTCATGCTACATAGCTATTAATTCGGATTCAACAATCAATCAATAACTAATTAGAATCTTGAGTTGGGCTCGACAGCTGTACACGGGTCCACCATTACCCTGTTTAATAGACGCTAACCATGTATGGTCTGCTAATTAACTGATCTATCTGTTAGCTCAATTTTCGGCTGCACCAACAAAAGCTCCATAAATTTCATTTAATCTTTATTAGTTGAACTGTTCTAAATTTGGCTTGCGGAAGAAATTCTCTTTTGGCTGATTGTGAATCGATTTTAGTATTATTGTTTGAGAAAAATGGAACCTCTTGTCAATTTGTCTGCAGTCAGTTCATTCAAACTAACTATATTAGTGTCCACATTACTGAAATGTAGTTAAAACGATCTTATTGATGCCATTTGACTATTATTTTATTAATAGACAAAATACAAATATAAAAAATGTAGTACCATAATGTATCATAGGTAAGGTATTTAAATTTTTTAATTGTATGTTCTAAGATTAAACAATTACGTTTAGCTTGTTATAATCGTAAGTTGGTTTGAATTTGTGTTAATATCATCAAGAAAATGCTAGACTGTAATGCGGAATAGGTAATTAATTAATAGTACTACTTACATACATCTATCACAATAAAGTAATAAGTTGATCAGTTCCTTTGATGCACTACAAACTTTGATTTAATATCGGCCCATAAAAAGTTGGATTGCAATACAATTTTCTGCAAAAAGATTTTTTTGATTTGAAGAGTTATTAAACAAAATCAGACAATAAATCGGAATTTTGATCTTCTATGGTCTGCTTTGATTATCCATCAATGAAAATGGGATGCACCCGATTTAAATATCAGCGAATATATTATATACAGTCTGCTGAGTAATTATAAATCTTTTATATTCAATTAAAATTAATACTATAAATAAAATTGTATTAATTTTAATTGGATCGTGTACAAAAACATATCAAGTAAAGTCTTTGAACTGTAGCATTTTTTCTATAAATATGAAAATACATAAAGCAAAAACTTAATTAGAAATACATTTAAGTACTAGTAGCGAGTTGTTATAAGAGCTTTACTTCACAAAAGCAATCACTGTTGCTGTCTGAGACTTTGTTTCAGAAACACAAACGGTTTTAGTTATTTCAATTTTAATATCAAAGTTTCAACTAGCTTTTGAAACATTACAAGCAATTTGCTTAAAAGTATTCTAATGTAACTTGAAAGTCGCGATAGAGAAAACAAACTGTTAGTAATATTGTTATTTAACTAGAACACACCTGAGCAAAATAACTTTGGGCACATTTTCATTTTTCATTATTATAATATGATACATGATATCGTATAAGTAAGTATACATTATCATATATGAATTATTACCATATTTTATGTTAAATAATGTAGCCAAATATTTTACTTTTACGGGGCAAAATTTTATCTGCGTTATATTTAAAAAACGTTACTAATTCTTTCTAATATATAATAAACATTTAAGCTTTATAAGCAAAAAAATATTTTTTAGACATAAAATAATATTTTTTCGGCATTTTTTTATGTAATCAAAAAATTAGAGAAAATTTTACCGTCGTTAATTTTATATGCTGTCCCCTTGCCTTTTATTTTATGCTATAACAAGTTAAATTCTACCTTAAAGTATAAAAAAATAAAAAATAAAAAAGGAACTTATCTAATTTTGGGTGTTCCGAAAATGATTAAATATCAACATGGCCAAAAATAGCGGTTATTTAGTTTTCCATCTACGCCGACGATTTACACGTTCTACGTTTTAACCCATTCGCGTCCACCGCACTACATTGCAACTCAAACGTCATGCCGCCATACATATTACTAGTGAACCCGCTAGCGGGGTCTTCGGCATGGGGTGTGCGCTCTGCATATAACTATTCCTTTAAAAACGATTTGACGAGTTTATTTACAAAACAAAGTAACTAAAACTATTAAACAACAAAATAAAGTTTGTTTTGGGACTGTTCACTAACAAGTCTTGCGGACAAACCGATATATTTTTATTCTTTATAACATAAAACGAACAAATCAAGCTATGAACATATTTCACTTACCAGATTTCTTATATATTTTATGAATTTAATTTTTTTTTAATAATTGTTTTTGATATTCGTGCTGATATTTGGCGAATATGAATATTCGGTAAATACCTACTATTCGTATTCGTTGCATCACTACCTAATGATAATATTTTATTGCATGTGTGTGTAAGTATTAGTCTAAGAGCTAGCGAACTACTTATAAGAATAACTTTTTGTAACTAAAGTTACAATGCTAAGAAAATATACTTGATGTTTTATTTTTTATTGGAGAGCGTTGGCCTGAGGATCAGTCGAACGAACTCGGAACATCTGTTCTGTGACTTGCTGGGCCACCAAAGTCTCACTACACTACTTTTTAATTATTTTTATTTTATTATGATGTAACTAAGGCTTGGATATCCGAGTAATGCGGCACCTCTGACATGTACATGTTCGAATCATTTACTATCATGATTACCACTTCTCTTACGGCGAAGGAAAACATCGTGAGGAAACCTACATGTCTGTGAAAAACCTAGCAAATTTTCAAAAGACATGTGAAGTCCGCTAACTCACACTAGGCCAGAGTGGTGGACTATGGCCTGATTATGAAGGACATGTGAAGTCCGCCAACCCGCACTTGACCAGCGTGGTGGACTAAGGTCTAATCCCCTCGTACTGAGGGAGGCCCGTGCCCAGCATTGGGACGTTAAAAGGGTTGAAGATGAGATGATAATGTAACTATTATTTTTCACTTAGTAAACTGTAAAATCAATCGTAATATGAATACTAATCTAATAATATAATCGTAATATGGATACTAAAATAAAAAAAAATTATTAACATTATAGTCAATAAACGTACAATATCACCTAGTTTACTTGACTCAAGACTAAAAGTTTATTCTCATTAAAATGAAGTAATGCTGTAAGTAAGTAATTAATCATACTGGTCCTAACCCACATAGCGTGGGGTAAGGACAAGAAGAAGAAGTAGATTATCGGTAAATTGAGGAGCGTTATCGTTCTGGTTCAAAAAATAAAGAATTTTTAATCTA
Organism: Boloria euphrosyne; assembly: GCA_951802675.2. NCBI lineage: Eukaryota > Metazoa > Arthropoda > Insecta > Lepidoptera > Nymphalidae > Boloria > Boloria euphrosyne. Next base: position 499,809 of record OX637875.1, on the reverse strand, counting down.
CTCCCACAAGGCAATAATTATGTAGTAATTTTCATATGTTGAAAATTAATATGTAGTAATTTTCATATGTTGAAATGTTAAAAAAAGACAACCTATTTTTAGGGCGCAAATATGTAGGTACCAGACTAGTAAAGTTGACCTCGGGATTGTTGTTAGCAATAGTAATGCTCCCACAAGGCTAACGTTTTGATGTCCTTTCATTTTTTTTTAAAGTATATGCAAGCAGTCTGAATATTCTAGTACTTGCACGAGCCTGCCAGACGAGGATGTATTGGGCATCACGCTTGAGAGCGAGCGCAACAGACTTCTACGGGTTTTAACGTTAGAAAGAAAAGATAAATTTAATTGATAAGATATGATTAAGGATTACTGAAATTCAACATAAACTGGGTTATATATAAAGCAATTTTATTTTATAAAACAAATTTATTATGCAAACTTATTATTCGAATGATCTCTATAAGTGTATGAAGAATGAAGTTACATAATATAATAATACTAGCGGACCCGACAGACGTTGTCCTGTCCGCATGCGCAAAACAACGTTGCCTAGCAACGACTTGTTTATAATTGGATATTTCATTTATTGTGTAAATGTATAAATAGCTAATTAATTCAAAAAATACATGTTGTAGTGGACCGAATTGTGAATCTAAACCATTCTCGAATGCACTCGAACACGCACAAAACATTTCATCAAAATCGGTCCAGTCGTTTAGGAAGAGTTCAGTCACATACACACGCACACAAGAAATATATATATTAAGATTATTATTACAGTATTTTATTTTTGGGAAACGCTAGCTCTCCTACTATATTACTGTCATTGATTGTCATCTTTAATTATACACAGTATGTTTCATTTTATTGAAGAACCTATATTTAGGTAACGTGAGTATTTGTTTTTTTTCTGAATATTTTTAGCAAACTAAGTTTTAAGGTATACTGTACTACTGTATACTTATAGGTATATTGTCAATAAGTATAGTGAACAAAAGGTAAGACAGTAAAATAATAAAAATACCTCGCAATTATGTAGATACTTTGAATCCGTACCTATATTTTATATTATGTTAAAACGTATTGGTATGTTTTTCTTTCACGTTAAAACGGGACAAAAGATTGGCAGTTACCTAGGCTAATTAATTTTACCTCGGCAGATTATCTTGTTCCCAAGGTAAACACGTTATAATACATATCATTAAAAATGTTGATGGAATATCCTCCTTAAAATTTGCTTTACAATGACGATTTACAAATTTTGAGGTCAGTTGTTCAAAGAAGCAGGTATAGACTTAAAAAAAGATTATTTCTTACATTGACCTCTAGCAGAACTCAGGATCAGACGATCAGAGTATACAACGAGTATACAAAGAAGTTCTTAATTAAATTTTAATATTTCCTATTCGCGACTTTTTGTGTAGTCTAAGTGAATCGATGAATAACATAAATGATAAATTTAAGCAATTGTCTAAGACCGCGCGTATGCAGTCACGGGCAAACTGTTTTACAAAGTAAAAATGGCACTTAAAAGTAATTAAAAGAAAGGGAAAGAAAGGAGACTAAGTATCAGGTGTACATAACATTGTAGTTTCAAAATAACATAATTTTAGCTTGTATGTTGGCTAACAGCCTATATTGGCAGAGTTTTAGCCGAACATGATTCTTAGTCGTAAACGTTATTTACGGCTAGAAACCGTACACATTTGTAAAAAATTAAATCAGTGGATTGCTACTAATGATGTATCTTAAACTTCTTTAATTATCTAATCAAATTATTTTCCGAAATATATTTTTAGATACCGCATATTTTTAGTTGTAAATTTCACTAAAATGATTTTCATAATTCTTTAGGAAGCGAATTTATTTTTGTAATTTACAAATTATGTATTACGAAAACAAATATTTTATTAAAATAAAGCTAAAGCATTTTTCTTAGTTTTAGCGAGAATTAAGCCGCGGCTCAGCTAGTCATAATTTTTAGTTATGATATATTTATTTTATTTATTTAATATCAAACTACTGCGTAAATTTAGAACACTCTGTAGCAAGCTATGGTATGACAGCCGTGACAGACAGAGTAGCGGCCATATTCATTTCTATCTATGTGTGCGTGTAGTGTTGGCTATGTTCGTTTTTATCTAAATTTTCAGCAAAATACAATTGATCACCACGACTCGATGCTATTGAATAAAAAATGTGTATAATATAGAAATTACAGTTTCTTTGTTTTTCCTGATCTTAGTAACAAGAAATGAAATCGATATTTATAATAATTATTATAAACAGCGGTTTTTCACGTCTGAAACACGATCTACGACGTATGTTTAATTTTACTAAAAAATAAAATTCTGAATCTTGAAACCAATGGATATACTAAAAAGAACTTGTTAAAATAAATAGTTCACTTTATTTTGTAATCGTATAATAACGTATTTACAAAGAATGAGCTACGTTTATAAAGAGCCCACCACGCGGGCTCTCGGCACCGCAATAGCGACTTACGTGAACCGGCGCCGTGGGTCACTGGCACTGAATGGGTTAAGTAAATCGTGTACACGTTGTACACGTTTTACGTAGAACATCTGTTAATGCAGGGCTGATTTAGGATACAAACACAGTGTAGCTATAAGTGTTACGAAAAATTTTAATACACTGTCTTTCTTGAGGAATACAGATCATATCATCAAAGAATCGCATCGTAATTTCATTCAGTAATGCTCTTGAGTGTATAAACAGTGCACTGACTTTACTGATTTTAAGCTGCTTGTAATATAGAATGCATAAGACACGTAAGAGATTCAGTTAATTTGTGATAGATTCATTCAGTTAATTTGTTCTACCGCGATTTTAAATTGTACGTGACAAGTGTTCATATTTTATTTATGTATTCAGCCCCCTTGAATGTCCCCCTGCTTTGCCATGCCCTGGGCATGAGCTTTCTTTAAATACGAGGGGGATCAGGTTATATTCTTCCATAGCTAGACAGCGGACTTCACGTTTCTTTCGAAAACTTTCTAGGTTCTTTTTCGTCAGACATGTAAATTTACGATGTGTACTCATACGTTTTAATTGATTAATCTTATATTTTATTCATTAGAAATCAAGACTGTACTGAATGTATTTATGTTATAAACACTCCAGTATCCAATTCGTTTTTTTGTAAAATATTTTTGAGCCAAGACGTAGTTTTAAGTACTAGTGTTTTAGTTCTTGCAATGCTTAATTTTTTTGTTTCCAATTAGTCAAATGAAACTAAATTAAATAAATAACGTCCATATAATCTATCTTGAAAGATAAAATAACGAATGCGAAAGATAACGGAGTTTGAGGTAACTGAAAAGGACAATTTGATTATATCTTTTGACATTTTGTCCCTTGAAAAGCCCTTAATTACACCATGCTGAGTTTCTTTCGTCAATTACCATCTAAATTTAATGGTAATTTTTTTATTTCAGTTCAAGTAGAATTTTCTTTTCTGTGTAATAAATATAATTGTATTAGTAATGTAGGTTTAACTTATTATTAACTTAATAACGTAACTGTTACGTTTTAACAGTACAGTACGATAAGACTTCTCGTGATGCGTTTCCAGACAGATAGACAAACGATAATTCTAAAAACTATTGATTCTGCCTCTGTATCATTGTGATTACTATTTTAATAAGATGATTCAAAGAATATGTTACATATAAATTCAACACAGAATTTATTATAATATGTATAGATATATGAGCTTTGTTCGATTAGACTTTTAAAAGTTATCTTAATGTACCTATGATGACACCTTCCCAGACACAGACTAGCCAACGCAGGAGATATTAAATATATAATACTGTACTAGCAAAACCTATGAAACATGTAGTCGGCCAACGGACATGAGAGCCCAAGCTGCCATACACTAATGTCCCAAGCAAGTGTACGGGAGCTTAAGCCGGCTGTCATATCCGTTGGGCGACTATATATAATAATAATATGTTGGGACATTATTACAACAGCGCCATCTAGTTCTGTGTTAGACGTACGAAGCTTGTGTTACGGATACCAGTTAGTTGATATACTACACATATAAATTTTAAATACATACATATTATAAATATAAACACCCATGACTGGAGTACAAACATTCGTGCTCAACAAATGAATGTCCCCAGCGGGACTCGAACCCGCGACCGCTGGCGCAGAAAGGGTCACTACCAACTGAGCCAAACGTGCGCGTATAAATCTTTATAGCTTTTACTAACAAATGATAGGTGATAATTCGACACAACCGGTGATAGACCAGGAGGACCAACTTTACGTACTCTTCGAGGCATGGGGGTTCCCGGGCTGATAACCGAAATACTCAATAACTAAATATTTTTTAACCTAGGATTTGAATTCAGGACCTGCTTATATATGTAAGCAGACTACCGCTCCGGTAGTTGGTAGTTAAGTTAGATGAACATTGTACTTAATAAGTGTGGGCGTCATTTTACAAGACTATGACGAGTAAAGATCCTTCACTGTGTGTATTCAGAACGTCAGAATGAGCAAGCGTCAGTAGGATTGACGTAATCCTTGGCTAAGTCTGAACAATTATGCGTATATGCTGTACGTGCTAAGTCAGGGTCTGCTTGATGAACATTAAGTCAAAATTGCAACCACTTACATATTTTAGTACGGCTTTGTTTTATTATATCATACGCTAGTATTTAGAAATAAGCTGGAAGCCGGTTATTTCAATTTAACTAGAAATAGTAAATCGTACCCCCACTTTGTCAGAAAGTGTGTAAAATGAAAAGCTCAGCGAGATACTTTATTTATTTATTTGGAACTGTTAATATTGAAGACTTATTTGAGGTGAAGAGCTTTTCTATAATCACTTGTAAATAATAAATACATATCTATTTTTTGTTCATTTAACAATTTATTAGACTAACTATACTAATAATCTACTAACACGCGTGTTTTACAAAAGCTAACTAGTAGCGATCGTGCACTCCATAGAAGCTTTTACTAAAGCGAATGTTACATACAAATGAGCTTTGTACTGCAGTAAAAGACAGTGGTAGTGCCATGCTTGTTACCTTCGGGTAGCAGCCGAATGGGCCGGCACGCCCCGTATAGTACCACTCTCTCACAGAAGACCGGCGTGAAGTGGCAGCTATGCTGCCGCGTTTCGTCCGGTAAGTGAGAGTCCGGGAGGCCCACTCCCCATCCCTCTTCTCGTCCTTCTCACTCCTCCTTCCCTCCCTCCCTTTCCTAAAAGGCCGGCAACTCATCTGTAAGCCCTGTGGTGTTGCAGATGTCCATGGGCGGTGGTGATCACTTACCATCAGGTGAGCCTCCTGCCCGTTTGCCCCCTTTGTCCCATAAAAAAAAAATACCTAAGTAATGTTTTGTTAACAAAGTTTTTGTATTGGAATTAAATGTTTCTACTCATTATCTAGCGTTCAGGAATTGTTGAGCTGATTTTGATTAGGTTTTATGATAGTACTATCTTAGGTTTACGCGAACATTGGACATTATAAATGAAACTACCTTTTCGGATTTTATCACGAATTTATTTTGATTTTTAGTACCCGACGGACGTTTCGAATGCTTTACAGCAATCATGGTCACGGGAGAGACTAAGGGATTTGACGTCTCAGAGGTTTATTTATACTTGTTACACAATTTATAATTTTTTTTAAAATGGCATTAAAGTACTTTATAAAATTTAAATTCTAAAATTAATTCAAAAAAAAAGGAAATGATTATAACAACATTAGCTATAAATAAGTTAGTAATATTGCCATATTAAAAAAATATTTTAAAATGTCTTAATTTTAAATTAGAATGTTTAGTATTTTTTCATTTATAAGTTTTAAGATTCTAATTCATTAAATTTGTCTATTTTATATCTTGAATACCACCCTGGTCTTATTTAAAGTACTTACAAGTATAACCATTTAATATGATCGCAACCACGTTAGAAATCTTAAAAGTATGGATAAAACAGAAAACATAAGATACTCTAAATGAAAATAAGAAGAATTGAGCAAGTATAAGATTTTCTATCTTAAATTGCTTTCATACAACTAAAAATATTTGCTGGTGACATTAACGTCGGCTTTACAAAATGACTCGAGCAGAAGTTCGAGGCTAAATACAACTTTTACTTTAAATTACTGTATGAAAATGTTTTACCTTGGAGTGCTTTAAATATTATTTTTATTTTGTACAATTTTAAATTGCAATTTATATTAAACTAAAAGCTTATCTTAAACAAAAAAAAAATAAATAAATAAATTTATAATATTTTTTTTTAGTTAAAAATTTCCGCATGATTTTAGTACTACCAATAAGCAGCGTTAGCCCTATAGACAAGAGGCTAGACAAGCGCTTGCTTTGGAATAAGAGTGAGTTCAAGTCCAGAGTCTTGCACCTCTGTAAATTTTCATGTACGAATCATTTCGATAATTACCAATTGTTTGAAAGAAAAGAAAAACATCATAGGATACCTGTGTTGATGTGATATCTGAGAGAATCTAGCAAATATTCAGAAATCGTGAAAGAACGCATTATAGCTTGATAGTCTTCCTAGTAAATCTCCCAAAGTAAAAAGTAAAAGGAGGCCCATGTCCATTGGTGGGACCTTAAAGACATGCTTCATCATCATCATCAGCCCTTTTTAACGTCCCACTGCGGGGGGTGGACCTCCCTCAGTACGAGGGGATCAGGCCATAGTCCACCGCGCTGGCCTAGTACGTGTTGGCGGACTTCACATGTCTTACGAAAACTTGCTAGGTTCTCTCAGACATGCAGGTTTCCTCACGATGTTTTCCTTCACCGTAAGACAAGTGGTAATCAGGATAGAAATGATTCGCACATGAAAATATCAGAGGTGCGAGACCCGGATTTGAACCCGCATCACTCGGTTATACAAGCGACGCGTTACCGCTGGGCTACCACTGCCTCATGCTCAGAAAACTCTAATTTTACTAGAATATCGTTACCTAACCTTATTACTTAAATGAAAGTTTCAACTTTGACTTCCTATTTGAGGCAATAATAGCTTTTATCGTTAAATATTGAACAATTTGTCCACAATTGGCATTATAGGTCGAGTTACGGTTTTAGCCTATTGGTCATTCATTTATGTTATTATTAGCATTTCATAGATTTGACTAAATTTTCCAACCGATTGATTTGGCGTTGTCGGGTTAGAACGCAGCAAACGTTCAAATCAACAAACATGATAACATATTTGCATATATAATGTTACCAGTACATACTACAAACTAATTTTGCGATAAAAAATTTAATACATGATGTATGGGACTGACATTTAGCTCTGTGACTAAAAAGTCCCTATTAAAAAATCTTGAGCTACTATTTTCAATTTTTTTATGTCAGTATTTTTTTTTTAATTCTTTGTGCAAATATATTTTTTCATCATCCCACGTCTTTCCACAACAATACCTTAACGAATGTCTTCCGAACAATGTATTCGCAGAAAATAACGACAAGTGTTTACAGAAAGGATGCTAAGATTTTATCAAGCGATTTATTTTCCTTCCTTTTGTAAATGTCCTGTAAATTATGTAAATAACGCTGTAAGAGGAAAAGCTCGGCGGGGGTTGATAACAACTCACTCAATTAGCTTATACAATTACATATATAATGAAGCAATCTTTAGGTTTTTTGGCCCAGAATTTCTATGATCTTATTTGATAATTCTTCAGATTAACCAATTAATTAATCAAATTATTTAATTTATTTACATAATAATACTTACTATAAAAGACTTATAGAACATATAATTCATTCAGTACGTATTAATTATTAATACACCATGTTCACATACAGCAGAGTGGCGCAGTGGAAGCGTGCTGGGCCCATAACCCAGAGGTCCGTGGATCGAAACCACGCTCTGCTATCAATATAATTTTTGACTTTATCTATTTTTTATTATTAACAGTATTAAAAAAATATTTTATCTCTTTCAATGAAATGAATTTTTTACATGTCAATAAAATGTTATTGTAGTTCTCATAAAATGGTAATTCAACCCGCCATGCGGGGTGCTCTCAATCCGGTTCCGGTAGGTCCTGCTATTATCCCTATTAATAGTCGTGGGAAACCAAACACTGGGGTAGTGGGTTCATAACATTAATAATAATTACGGTACCCGGTACTTATATATACTCGTATATTATATCTATGTGGCGAACTCGAAGTCATTGAGGAAAGTAGAGGTAAGTATGTGTAATCAATATAAGTAATTGTAATAGGTATATTATAATAACTTAACAAGTTCTGAGATAATTTTCATGATAATTTATGAATTGTTTATCCTTATAAATTTCAATGAAAAAACACTTTTCAAGCAACTCTAGCATTATTTTTATTTGCCTTATAGCAATTTTTAAAATAGTTTATTTCCTTTTCTTATTATGGCTTCTTATTAGGGCCATACAAGAGTAATTTTTCATCTTTTAATAAACGTTCATTTCCACTTTTAAACTCCACGGTGGTTCAATTAGGTACTGTTTAGTATATTTTTGACTGATGGTCTAAAAAGAAGAAATCATCTTCAACCCACGTTTCGAGAAGTTGATAAAAAGTCAGGTACATCGATGTAGAAAATGGAAGTAATCTAAATAATGTGCACTTGGGGGCTACAATTTATGAATAAATGTAAGTTATTACTGTTCGGGGGCTACAAATATATTTCACTTAAACATTTTTTAAATATACCTATCTTTCCTTACAATTTCGTACCTATCAGTCATATCACTTTGCAAGAAATTAACTTAAGTAGAACTGTTGTCTAAACAAAGGAAATCCTGAAATATATTTAAATACATCTATTTAGTAGTGGATGTAGCAAAAACGTTTGAACAAGCTGTTAATTAATGTCGCCGTAAGCTGAGCAATTATGCTCCCAGCGCTTGTGATTTTGCAGGATTAGCATAAACAACCGCTCTATGAATACGATTTACAATTGTAATAGCGCAGTATATATTTTATATTGAACTAGCTGTACCCGCAGCTTCGCGTTCAAATATCCGTGATCGTTAACTAAGTTAAGAACCGATTTGGTAGTAAATAAATAAATATTATAATATATGATAAGGGTTAATAATTAACATTTATATTTGTAGTTCTGTGTCATCCTTGATCGCAGTATATGCCTATTGCTAAAAGGCTTAAAAACGATTATACCGTTGTTTTAACCATACAACTGGAGAACAAAATGATGTTTTAATTTCTCACCTCACAAGAAAATGGTTCAATTGAATTTCCTAATCTTGAATCTTGAAATAGATTTTCAAGATTCAAGATTAGGAAATATGTAAAAAACGTGAATGTAATCAAATAGGAAAACTATTTTCATCTGTGATTAAAAAAAAAAACATGTTTACTTATAAATAAAATCCAAATGTGAACGTGATAGAAGAAAATCAACTTTGTAATAAATGTATAGAAATCAAAATTCCTTGATCTATGTAGAGAAAGTCTCTATAAAGATATAGGAAGTCATTTCATTACAAAAGCTTAACTATGGAATAAAACTGCTATTTTTACGTACTGAATTAATTTTAGGATCCAAAGAAAAGAAAAGGAATCGCAAACTGTCTCTCTTTTTCCACAAGGCGAGTAAAATAAATTGTAAAAACTCTTGATATATAGAGCATTTCAAGCTCTCACAGCATCTAAGACATTGTCAGGTAAGCTTTAGCTTTGGTGAGTGTAAATAAAAAGTCAAAAGTCATATATCACTGTCTTCACAACATTATCGTCGCAACATTTGTAACTTAAAAGAGGATTCCATAAAGTACACAGAAAGTTTTCGATTGGCGTTGAAAAGCTTAAGCCTCGAGGCGTGAGGAATAAATTCCCTTGAAGGAAGTCTATTGAGATCGGCAAACGCTCAGCTAGCTGTTTAGAATTTTCATAAAATAAGCAATTCAGATTTTGTCAAACACTTACCTCTATGTATCAACGTACTGTGGGTGAGGGAAGTCGTTGAGTTCCTCAATAGTTATTCTCAGGACTTTCTCACTAAACTGGTGGTAGATTCTAAACTTTTTTCGAGAGATTGTATTACTTCTATGCTAAATAGATAATTTTCATTTTGTTTACATACTTGATAGTGTATGTTGAAATGAAAATCGTAATCGATGGTAAAGAAGTCAAAAACAACTCACGTACTTATACTTCTAACATAACCTCTAAGAAAAAGAGCATTATTGCATTTTGTAGCCTATTTATTAGAAATGTTTTTATTATATATACAATTCATTACTCAAATCGCAGACCAATGCTACATTAAGATTCAGATTTAAGAATTCTAGTAGTATGTTATCAGTGGAATGTTAAAAACTTCAAATAGTGGTAATTAATACAAAGATGGTATATTCAGGCTGTGACCGTCACTCTTCAGAAGTTTAATTTAAATGCAAAATAAATGAAAGGGGCGTAAAAAAGGGATGACAGCTTCTGATTAAATGCCGTTATCATTTTGCAGTATTTTATGAAAGAGAGAAAAAAACATTCGTTTATTTCCGTCTAATGGATTATTTACAAAACACATAAAAATGAAAGTTGGCTTTATTAGTAGAAATTCTTACCATTCCTAAGTAGCTTTTTTAATGTATATCAGACGAGCAAAGACACGTGTGAAAACTAATTTGTACATGTTTAAGATATATATTATTATGTATATATAATATATGTACATAAATAGTCCATCGTTATTTAGAATTAGCGTAACGCTTGACATAACCTAGATTATATTTGTTGGAGGACAAAAATAATTTAGTTGTATTGCTAGAGACGTGTCGTTTAGATTCGGTTTGGCGTGAAATTGACTGTCTCAAACCCTTGTCACAGGCTCGTAGATGTCGAACCAAGCACATTAGTAATCTAGTCCTTATTACATGGGATCAAAGTGTCTCGTGTGTATTGGGGTTGTTAAATAAATGTACTTAACGTTAATTCAAAGATCCTCGTAGATGTGCCGGTTTTATTCAACAGTGACTTACTAAAATAGTCTCTTCGTAGAATTAACTCAAAGGAATCTTTACGGTACGAGTATGGCTATCTTGAGCTCAAAAAAATTCGTTTTATATAAATAAATAAATATGTTAGGACTTTATTACACATAGCGCCATCTAGTTCCGCTGTTAGCTACGAGACTTGTGTCACGGATACCAGAAAGTTGATATATGACTATGCATAGGTATATAACTTTAAATACATACATATTACAAATACAAATACCCATGACTGAAGTACGATCATTCTTGCTTAACAAATTAATGTCCCCAGCGGGACTCGAACCCGCGACCGCTGGGGCAGCAAGTATGGGTTGAACTACAAACTGAGCCAAACGTATCGTATATTATAAGAGACTATTATTACTACCATTCCAAACTTTCCTAAAAAAGCTTAAGCCTATTCCCGATCAAAATAAACCTTAGAGTAAATAACTCCTACTATGTTATAGTAATTATAAAATATATTTCGCATTTATGCTAATAATTTCCTATATTTTAATTAATAGCACCAGCCAAATAACTGATATTTAGCCAATTATAATACAACAGCAAATGATTTAGAATACCGTATTTAAGACTATACTATATTACGTGAAAACCATTTGAGTCTCCATTAAACTGTAAACAAATGGTGGGTATGCACTATGCAGTGTAGCGTGTCTTAAAACGATTTTTTATGTAACTAACCTAAGCTTTTGCTAACGGAAGTCATCACGCAAAAACTTTCTTTGTCATAAAAATACTAAGGGTATTTTTCTTTCTCTTTCCAATTACGGTTCATATATTACTTTTTTTAAATATAATTATTGTAAAAACTTCACACAAGCAGCAAATGAAATAAATTAAGAAACACGCCCATTTTTTCGTTGATTTATTTTTTTATGTATTAAATAGCATCTACATAGTTCCAACGAAGGTATTATAATTTTGCTTTAAAATCTGAAAAACTTATGACTATATGAGACTTACGCCTCTCTCAAAGAGTTCACCCATTACCCACCAACTTCATAAATAAATATTAATTGATCCCATTTCAAACACCCTCATACCACGCAACACAATATCTCTTCTCTAATATATAAAAATCTCGTGTCACAGTGTTTGTTATCAAACTCCTCCCAAACGGCTTGACTAATTACAATGATTTTTTTTTTGTGTTTATTAGGTAGGTCTGAGAATAGGTTGTAGGTTTACTTTTATTTCCCTAGATGATAAGGGTCTCCAGATATGCTATTTTTTATTTTAGACCAAATTTTTATTTTTCACTTTTTATAATTTGGCATCATACGCTATGACTGTTTAATAATGAAGCGTGTCACTGATTCCCAGGTGCTAAATTATTAATTAAAATATTTGTTTATAAGTATTTATTCTTACAAAAGGCAAAATCCAAAACAATATTTCAAATTAAACTCCTCAGAGATATAAATGGGCAAATGAATTTATTCCGTTATGAATGCCTTAGCGTCGCCGTTTTATTAATTGATATAAATCGTTCGTCTGCGGACGAATGCTGCGTCGCTTAATTTGAGCTTTCGTTTTAACTGAGAATAATAGAACAAAGGTTTTCTCGAATATATTGTGATCGTAAGAAAGCACAGATGCAAGTCGTTAAATTATGTGTGTCATTTTTATAAAAGTGTCTATACATCGTCGGCCCCGGGCAATAAAGCGGTAATCGGCGGTTACGCCCTTTTTAATTTACATTAACAGCTTTATTGTACGGTAAATTATAAAAAGATTAAGTTATGTGATGTGGTCTTACTTCATGAAACATAAAATAAAAAATCGGCGAACATCTTTACTCTATTTTTCTTTAAAAAAATTAACAATAAAACCGTTAACCGATTTTAACGAAATAAATATTTATAAACATGGATATGTAAATACTTAATACGAAGTAATCATTCAATCATTTATTTTGTAAAAATCTATTACGCCTTTTTTTTCTCGTAAATTTGTTGTAGCTCTAGCGACGACGTAAGCACTCCTACGCATAAATTATTTCCCCTTTCTTTTTAGCATGATGCTTAGGTAAACAATTCATACAAGTATTGACACGATTCGGCGGGCCAATCTTTAAAGCAGTTAATGGTATTGCAGTTAGAACTGCAACGTAAATAATAATTTGTATTATACATTTTTATCATTATCTCTTCAATTATTTATGTAATATATATATTTTTTAAAAGGGGTTAATAGGAAAAAAAAATACCTTTCGATTGAGATATCAAACGCCTATTTCAAATGACTGTACACTAAAATATAAATAAATTAGCTTTAATTGTTTCTCCTGTAAAATTTGTTTTTTGATTTAATATAATTATTAGCGACTACAAAAAATATTTTTTTACTATTAGCTCATTTTATTATAAATGTAAGCTTGGGATCTTCTCAAAAAAACACTACATTGCATCAATTTATAAAATCATACAAAAGTACATTTACTATAATAAGACATGAAAATAAACGAAAAATTCTTTAAACTTCTTTTTTATTATACAACAACTAAGTATCATAAAAAAAACGCTTCGTTAATAAGTATATAAATAAATAATAATAAATAAATAAATATTGTTACATTATTACAATAGCGCCATCTAGTTCCGCAGTAAGCTACGTAACGTGCTTGTGTTACGGATACCAGATAGTTAATATACTACACATATAATTTTAAATACATACATATTATAAATATAAACACCCATGACTGGAGTACAAACATTTTTGATTAGCAAATGAATGCCCCCAGCGGGACTCGAACCCGCGACCGCTGGTGCAGAAAGTAGGGTCACTACCAACTGAGCCAAACGATTCGTCAAAATATATTAATTTCTAATTTCTCTAATTTCTAAATTCGGTCTTCGTTAATAGTTAATATAATATTTTTTATAATAGTACGATATAGGTTTTAAGCTTTAAAACACAAGGTAAGTAGCTAATTGTAGGCATCGCTAAGCTTTGCGAGCTTGCGTCCGCCGCCAACTACCAACACTGCTAGATCAATCTCACATTACTTTTGTTATAAAGATGAAACTACATACGTAAATAACACTATATTCTGAACTTTAAAACAACTTTCAAAGTACTCTGCTAAGTAACAAACAAATATATACGAAATAAATGTACATACGATAGAATAAACGTTGAGTGATCTTCTGAGGGATTGGGCATCCAGCCACCCATGAATCATTGGTGTAAACAGATTTCAAAGTTTCTATTCACTTTGAACAAAGTTTCCGTCGGTAGTCCCGGTTGCAGTGAAATCACATTTAACTAAGCTTTATGTAAAAGCTTTATATACAATTATTCTTTATTTTTGTATATACTTATTTTTTTAAGTAAATAAGGTGATTATTTTTAAATATTAAAAGAGAATAAACAGGGCTTTTAGAATTAAGTTGATTTTTGATTGCATTTGTGTGTTTTGTCATTGATTAGTGAGTGAGGAGAAGCGAGTCACCCCATAGCATAAACTATTTTATATGAAAATCTCTCTCCTGAAGTATAAAATAATTATAGCACTATGAATACCCAGCAGAGTGGCGCAGTGGAAGCGTGCTGGGCCCATAACCCAGAGGTCCGTGGATCGAAACCACGCTCTGCTAGTTACTAATTTTGCTATATTTTCTTTTCTAACACCGAAATTTTGGACATATTCTGATCATTTATTAAGCTATACTTTGCATTAAATTTAGTTAATACAAGTCGTATTAACTAAATTACTAATACTACAGTAAAACCATAAAATATTGCATATTAAATAATTAAAAATATCTTAAAGTTACATTTAATACTTTCTTAGATTTACGCGAATATTCGACATTATAAATGAAACTACCTTTTCGGATTTTGTCGCGGATTTATTTTGATTTTTAGTTCCCGACGTTTCGAATGCTTTACAGCAATCATGGTCACGGGAGAGACTAAGGTATTTGACGTCTCATAGGTTTATATACTTGTTACAGACAGTGCCTACCCACAATTTACAAAAAATTTGAAAATGGCATCAGAGTACCTTATAAAATTTTAATTCTAAACATTTATATTTAAATTTAAATAATTTAAAAATAATTTATAATTATGGCAATATTATTAACTTATTTTTAGCTAGTATTATTATAATTATTATAATTTTTATTTTAATATTAGTTATTCAAAAGTATTATGTAGTGTTGCTATTCTAATAATATGTATATTTTCTTACCTATAAATTGTTTATGCTAAGTTGCATTTTATTATTTAAATTAAGTATTAATTTGATATAAGAAAATTAAGTTAAAATATAAATTGAATTTTGATTATTTTAAAGTATTAAGCAACACTACTGCAAATTAAAAATAATTTAATCAAATTAAAATATGCTTAGATTTGATAGATTCTTTTGAATTATAATTTTTAAAAAAATTTTTTGAATTTAGATTGAAAGAAAGCTACTGCACGGTTCGGAAGGCAGTTTGTGCAGAGAAGAACCGGCAAGAAACTCTACACTTGCTCTTTTTAAAAATATTTTAACAATATTGCAATACATACAATAATTATATATAATATTAAATTTGACTACTTGTATCAAGATCTACACAGTATGAGCTAACTACATCCGACTGTCTATTATGATTATTTTTATTATTATTAGATTTTATTATATTAATTACAGGATCCCAAGAAGGTGGTAATACCCAGCCGTCCTCTCTATTAAAGTTAGGATGTTTTTTAATTTCAATTGCCTCGCGAATCATTCTAGGTCGATAACGAGTCTCTTTCGCGAGTATTTGAGGGTTATCAAAGCGAATATAGTGGCTGGGGCGATCCAGACAATGTTTACAGACATTTGTTAAAATGTGCCATGCTTACGTTTTGTACTAGTGAGTACCACTTTCGCTACAATATAATTTGGTAATTATACTAAAACAATACACCACAAGTCAGTTTGTTATCTACAAATATAAGACGAGACGATTGGCTCTGTTTGTAGTGATCCTATTTGCTGTGTCAGCGATCGCGGGTTCGAGTCCTGCAGATGGTACTCATTTCTAAGATGAGCATAAATGTACTCAAATCATGGATGCTTATATTTTTAAGCGTATGTATGAATTTATATGTTTTGAAAGTTATTATAGAATTAAATGGTGCTGTGCAGGAATTTGCCAACATATTAAATTTATACGTAAAATTATCTATCTAAACCAAGCTACCTCTTATACTCGTGTGTATCTTATTCATTTTATAAGGAAAAGGACTTGGCGTTCAATTTTCTTGATTTTCTGTCAACATTGGGAGCCCAATAACGTCAACAGTGTGTTTATAGGATCGAAGTGAGAGGTAAAACATGAAATGTTTCCGATAGTTGTAAATATTTGACGAGTGTCGTCGGGAAACGGCGCGGTGTATGAATACCTTATTGGATTGAGAGTTGGTAAACGAATTACATCAACTGTTACTTACATTGACTGAGTTTTTTGATATAACGCTGGTATATTTAATAAATTATTTTTCGACGATTCAAAGGAAAGTAAAAAGTAAGGACTACAGAAAAATTTCAATAGAATAAGTTTCTGTTCTGAGGTATAATAGCAATTATAAAATGTTACCTATAAATTTAAGAAAATGAAATAATTTTAATCGTTACGAGTATCATAGAATTATAGCATGACACTAACCTTACTTCATACGAATATTATAAATGCGAAAGTTGATGTTTAGGTGGATGGAAAGATAAACGGATCTTGATCAATTCGGCATGAAGATAGAGACAGACTGAAAAAGCAAATTTTTTTCATTAGAGAGTAGCTTGTGATGAATAAAAATTGATATTGTATTTTTAATTCAATATCTTAAAACAAACACAACTTGGAATACATACTCTACATTATTGGTTCTACATCAATTGGTTATAATAATAAACGTTTAAAATATTTAAAACTAGGTTAATTGAGTGAACGATTTTTATGCTCGATTTTTTATTATAAGAAACTTATTTATCAAAAATAAAGTGTTTTAAAAAACTTAGGAGTATATTACAACGTTCTTAAATTTAATTAATTTCGGTTTTAAATTAAAAAGTCTTAAAAGTCACGTTCAGTTAAAACTTATCTGAGGATATTTGAACCTTGAAATTTTTAATAATGAAGTTTTACAAAGTTAGATGAAGCTCGAACTTTGATATTATTTTGATGGTGATATTTACTCTAGTTAGTAAAAAGTTAGAAAAAGGTAGGTAAACAAATGAATTAATAGCAGAGCGTGGTTTCGATCCACGGACCTCTGGGTTATGGGCCCAGCACGCTTCCACTGCGCCACTCTGCTGTGTGGAGAAGAATTGATTTTAGCACATACATACGTACCTATCTATAATACGAGTTTCAAATTATTTGTTGTATATTATTCAGCCGTTTTTAACGTCCCGTTGCTGGACACTGCACATGACTTTCGAAAACTTTCATAGTTCTCTCAGACATGCAGATCATATTTGAAATGATTCGCACATGAAATAAGCACAAGCCACACAAAAGTAGATGGCGTTGTATGTAATAATGTCCCAACAATTTATATATAGATATACGTATATCCATAAAACATTTCCGATATAAAACTATTTAAAAATCCATCAGAACTATTCATACAAATGTGTTTCGAATACAACCTAGAACAATCGGTAACTTTTCTACACATCGCGTCCATTTCAGCTTTAAAATAGCACTTAATTCCATAGAGGGTTAAGAGAAGACCGAATGCTACACAAAACAAAACAACTTGCACTAGTTTTCTCGATGTTTGCTCGCTGTAATGTGAGGTTGTTAACACAACATATTGAGATAACAAAAATTTACTCAGTTTATCTTTGAAAGTTACTTTATAAGGACATTTAAACGAATTTTCTGAAAAACTATAACACCTTTCCGAATCCGAATGAGTCTCTAGTCAGATTATGAAAATTTTCATTACGTATGCGTGCGTTATTATAACTGATAATGTAAAAAAATACACCCAAATGCTTCTTTCAAGGTATAGCAAACAAAACGCGCCTAAACAAATAATATCCTGAGGCTTCCGTTCGAGTGACACCGCGACGCCGGGCGCCTGTCATTTAGCTTTAAATTTAATTACACCGACCTAACACCGACGTTAATTGATATTAATGGAATTTCAAACGTCTAGAGGTATCACAATTTCTCAGCTAATCTATGAGTTATGCGGTTTTACTATTGCCTGCCAGTGGCTTAATTCAACCTTAAACATTATAGAAAATTTCTGGAAAATATATGAAAAGAATTTACGTATCTATATAAGATATATTATTGAGGATTTTCAAAATAAACCACAAATTGTTTCTCTGAAAATACAAAGATTTGTTTTATTTAACACGCTTTTACAAAATCACAACAATTATCGTTTAACTATGACAATTACTCTTAAATCTCACGTGAAAATACAAAGAAACGACATTTAAAGCTTACTAATATCGTCTCCTCAATTATATCCTTTATTTATTTCTCTACAAGTTTTTTTCATAACAATAAAATGCACACAATAATCTAAGCATTCAATTCTCTTATTAATGGCTTCAAGCAAATCTAAGCATTATCCGCCATTGAATCGTGCGTCACTCCGATGCGTCCTCTACAAATTTCCATAGACAACATAAAAAAACGCGACGCGCCGGTAAATTCGAGTTAATGAAACGTCATTTCATTACATCTATATAACGAGATTTTTTTTATGAATATCACTAAAGCTCGTTAAAATCGTTTTGAAAAAGTTGAATGTAATAGATAATTATTAATATTACTATATATTTTTTATGTTATACTATTTTTTATAATGTTTAATTTATACTTTAAAATAGTTTTATTAGTGGCAACACTTCATTTGATTTATAATCTAAGTAAGAATTTAAGTTTTGACATAACGAACCGATACGATGTTATAAATACCCCCTCGTTTGTCACGACGACTCACTTTTCCTTTGGCGAGCAGCTGAACAGGACTAAGTTAAGTACTATATTGTATTTGTTTGAATTTTAATTATTTAGTTAGTCATTTGCTGATATTATATTGCTATGTTATATTTCTTTGTTATACATTATATTCTTTCTAATTATATTCAAACTATTTTGTGACTGTTTTAATTATGTTATATAATACTATGATAATGAAGATAATAATAAAATTGTCCCGCTGAGTTTCTTTCGCCAGTTCTTCTCGGGTCAGAGGCTTATTCCTTCCGAACTGGTAGTAAATATAAAATATTTATCTCCATTTCCTTTGTCTTATTTACCTCTTCCTAATTTCTTAATTAAATCAATAATAACATTATATAAAGTAATTAAGTATTAGTAAGTGTAGTTCTTTTTATTATTAAAGTAAAAGGTAGCTTGAAGCTTTTGTAATCTCTATAATTTCTATAATTCTATCAATTAGTATTAATAAGTGTAGTTCTTTTTAATATTAAAGTAAAAGAGGGAAGCTAGAAGCTTTTCTAATCTCTACAATTTCTATAATTCTATCATCAGAAGTGGGATTGTGTCCACTGTTCTAATACATGTTATGGTTTCAGATCAATTTTCCGCTCCTGGCTGTAGAAGAAATGTCATGGTTCACTGTCTTGGTGCAGCATCGAGACCAGAGGAATGCGCTGGAGCAGCACCGTGGTCTTAGCTAAAGTAGGTAAGGCCTTAGAAAGGTCTGTAGAACTGCAGGATAAGACTCGGGATCCTGCAGACGACCGTTAATAGGAGAATCTAGGCTTAGAAATACTAGGTTTTAGCTTTACTAGGTTATATTGTGAATATACAAGAAAAAAAAAAACTATTGTGTAAAAAGTAAATATATTTTCGAAAAGATCTAATTAGTTGATTTAGTGTGTGACAGAATAATATCTGATGTTTAAGTTAAAATAATATCATTTACATGGTAGAACTCCCATGAAACTATCACTAATCTATTCTTTTTGTTTAACTCACTTCATAAGAAAGTACCTTTAGAGCAAAGCGGTAGACGTTGTAAGCATTTTTCTAATTTTAACGTTGCTATAGTTAAACTTATTTTAATACTAGCAAACCCAGTCCTCTTCGCTGGGCGTAAGTTAAAATATATTAAACGGTTTTATAATTTTTCAATAAAATAAAAAGTTGCTTACGTTACTCTTCATAACATTTACTATCTGCCAGTGAAAGTCACGTCGAAACCGGTCCAGTACTTTTTATGTTAACAGAAGAAAAGATAACGGGCAAGAATGTTAGTAATAATTATTGCTTTGGTGTCTATATTCGATGCACAATAAGTTAGTCATAGTTTAAAAAAATTCAAGTACCGATTTTAGTAAGTTTTATTATATGTACCTACCTATAGATATATATAAAAATAATTTTATTTATTGGAGCTAATTGCAGTAATTAGTCCTCGGCAATTAATCGTAATAGAAATTTTATTTTAGTTCACGCAGTTTATGTATGTACCCTCATTTATCAAGAAATATCTTGATAAATGAGTGAAAAACGCTGCAAACATAGCATCACCACTTAATGTAATTTAATGTAAGGATTTGTGTATTGAGATATAGATATATTATGTAGGTACCTAAAAAAAAAAAAAAGAGTCGAGATTTTGTTCAAATAAGAAAATATATTGTTTTAAACATATTTCCTAAAGTCAAAGTTAAACGTCGTAAAATACAAAGTATGTCTTACAAAGTATGTTCGAGTAAACTAATAATTTTTGAATTAAGACAATAATGATTTTGGTTTGAGAGAATATTAGTACTAGACTCCTATTGGAAACAATCTATTATCTTGATTTGAAATAAACAAAGATCAGAACGAGACAATCGTTACTTTAGCTTTACGAATCGATCGTCTTATATATTTTTTAAATAACCGAGCACTCTAACGAAGAGAATCATAATCTATATTCAAGATTTTATAATATTAAATAAATAATACCGTATTTTGGTTGAATCTATTTTTTATATACTTAATTAAATATTTACTGCATGGTACATATATAACCGAATATTTGCTTGGATCAAAGCATTCTTTTTTTTACCGTGTACATCGCCACAGAAATCGATTGCGGTTGCTATCTTTTAAGTTTTAATAGGAAAAAGGACTTTTCTTTATGTAAATAGGCAATTACTGTTAAAGTTCACGTTTGGTAAAAGATAATTCTTATATTTAAAAATTTCGTGTCACGATGTATGTTCGTGATAAACTCCGAAACTACTACACCAATTTTTATCAAATTTTGTAAGCATCTAATTTGATCCAATTTGGGAGATAGGGTAGTTTTTATCTAATATTGTTATTGCAAATCAAGTTTATTATACGACTTTAGTGTGTATTTATCAGTTAGTTCTGTGAAATCCTAATAGATGGCGGTTTGGCATCTAATTTGCACAGATTATAGATAGCGCGTTTGAATATAGAATTTACATACATTTTCATGCTTATAATAAATTTGACCAATCATATCAGTTTGTCCCCACACATTTTTCATCTGAATTATAGTGGTTGTTTGATTTCACGTCATTTTCGTTATGTTCTCAACATATCATACTATTACAATTTTTCGTGAATTATTAACACACACATACACACACACACACACACACCTACTGTACCGGCATTATATATAGTCTATCATTTGTGCGATCACATGTTCTTACTATATACCAATTTTATAAAGATCGGTTCAACCGTTCTTGAGTTATAGCGGGACATACAGACAGACAAAATTTAAAAAATGGTAAAACTCATTTCAGTGAGTCATGAAACGAATATTTATGACGAAATTCGACAAAAAACTGAGTATACAGACATACTATACAGATTTATATAGAAGTGTAGATATAGATTTTGTAATTCACTGATTACAAACTATAATTAAAGATAAGATGAATAAAATGTAAATTCAAAAAGTATATAATGTCGTTTTGTGCTTAATTTCAACATTTCGATCCCATTCCGCGATTTCAATCCCGTGAATAAATCTTTGTATAATATTTTTTACAAAATATTAATTTAATTATATCAAAAGAATTACTGAGCCACAGCAACGCTTTGCTGGGTCAGCTAGTCTTTATGTAGAAACGTTTCACGTCTCAAACAATGAACTTAAGTTTAGTATTACATTTTTTAAGATCGGGGATATTAATTTCGATTTTCAATTTGTTTATTGTAGGCCCCAGAACAGGTTTATAAATAATACAAAGTCTACTGGATAAAAGATAATCATTGAAAGTAAAATCTCTTTTGCCATCCCTGTTAACCTTAAAAAAACCTTTTTAATATAGACTGTATAGGTATATTATAGACTACAGAGCGTGGTGTAATCCCCCTCATTATCGGCAGAATAAAAATAATATCCCAGACGTGCCGCCGTACCTTATTTTTTTTAGTAATTAAATAGATAAATATAGGATAAAGTAGCTTATGTATGTGCTTCGAGTGTGTTCATACTTCATACCCCCTAGTGTCGGTCAACGGCTAGCTAAGAGGTATCTAGGAGAGGTGCTAAGTGAAATAAAAAAATATATACCTTCTTTGAAGATTGTATTGAGTATTTGTGTAGACTCGTATTTCGCAGCGGTGCGGTTAGGCGTAAATTTAAAATAATAACTTTAAACTAAATTACCTGTGCTTATTAAATATCACACAAGTGACAAATTATGGAGTTTCTATAATTTTTCTTATACGTAATGCTTGTATAACTTAAAATAATAAAAAAATAATAATAAGCCAACATTAAAAAAAATTACTTGTAATTTGATTCTGAACCTTATAAAATCATAAGTGGTTTATAGTTGATATGTATTTAAAAAAAAAATATTCGCTATTCGGTACACCTTCTTCAATTTTACTACATACAATTTCGAGGTTGAATATAAAACAATCATTAATACTATTGTATTATTCTCTTTTTTTCTCTTTTATTAATATTTTGATTTGTGTGATTTATATTGTTCACACCCCTTCTCTTACAGTTTGTCAATTCCAACACCTTAAGGTTGCCTGGAAAAGATCGCTGTTTTAGCGATTAGGCCACCTTATGTATACGTTTCCTTGTTACATCTATCGTAATGTCCGTGTACAATAACGAGTATTATTATTATTACCTAATAATAATAATATAACCTAGAAATAGTAATGGCCAGGTTACCGTTGTCCACATTAATTAATCTACTTATTGAAAGTTATCAGTATGGCCGAACGAATTATTAAGGTATCGATATATCTTTAGTATTAATAAAATAGTGTACGATCATTTTTAAGTTTAACTACTTTAAGTATAAACGTAAATTACATTTTGATAACGTTAAAGGCAACCTTTAGGAGTTACATATGTATAATGAAGTTAATGTTGTTTCCGTTAATCTAGATTATAGATCTTTTGGATTATTTTCTACCGCTATGCTCTGAAGGGTAATAATTTAAGGAACATAATTGTTGCAAATTTGAGACTGCAATTTTGGCCCGAAGAATGGGTAGACGGAAATATTACTGTTGAAAATACCATGTGGCATACTTAGGTATATATATTATATAAAGTGTTATAAAAAAAAAGGAGTAATAATTAAATTTATAAATGTTATAATATTTAGTAATTAGGTAAATTTATTAGGTTGAGTATTAAAATTATATTAATAATTTTAAGGTGTTTTCATATATGTGTAATATATAATGTAGCCGTACCTTGGTGCTGATTAGTCTCATCGACAGCGGGTGAATGGAATCGGCATATCTAGGGTACAGGCATAGGGTATAGATACATAGTTCTTGCACCACCACTGGTCAGCCTTCTATTTGGTACCAATTTCTCACAGGCAGTGGGTGAATGTGATTGGTATGTCTATGTAGTTGGCAAGTGCTTTGGATATAGGCTATTTCTTTTGCACCTCCGCTGGTCGGCCTTCTAATTGGTACCAATTATCTCACAGGCAGCGGATGAATGTGATTGGTATGTCTATGTAGTTGGCAAGTGCTCGCTGTAGTAAGCAGCGGTTGAAAGAGACTGACATGTCTATGTATAAATATAATGTTAATGCAACAAGAATAAAATGTTTTGTAATAAATATAATATCAATTATCAGAATATTGTTTGTATATGTATTAGGTGCTCTAACTTGTAAATAATAATCGTATAGTAATGTATATAATAGTCCTTCGTGGACGAAGTACTGTCAGTATGGCCGTAATAGATAATTATTAATATTACTATATATTTTTTATGTTATACTATTTTTTATAATGTTTAATTTATACTTTAAAATAGTTTTATTAGTGGCAACACTTCATTTGATTTATAATCTAAGTAAGAATTTAAGTTTTGACATAACGAACCGATACGATGTTATAAATACCCCCTCGTTTGTCACGACGACTCACTTTTCCTTTGGCGAGCAGCTGAACAGGACTAAGTTAAGTACTATATTGTATTTGTTTGAATTTTAATTATTTAGTTAGTCATTTGCTGATATTATATTGCTATGTTATATTTCTTTGTTATACATTATATTCTTTCTAATTATATTCAAACTATTTTGTGACTGTTTTAATTATGTTATATAATACTATGATAATGAAGATAATAATAAAATTGTCCCGCTGAGTTTCTTTCGCCAGTTCTTCTCGGGTCAGAGGCTTATTCCTTCCGAACTGGTAGTAAATATAAAATATTTATCTCCATTTCCTTTGTCTTATTTACCTCTTCCTAATTTCTTAATTAAATCAATAATAACATTATATAAAGTAATTAAGTATTAGTAAGTGTAGTTCTTTTTATTATTAAAGTAAAAGGTAGCTTGAAGCTTTTGTAATCTCTATAATTTCTATAATTCTATCAATTAGTATTAATAAGTGTAGTTCTTTTTAATATTAAAGTAAAAGAGGGAAGCTAGAAGCTTTTCTAATCTCTACAATTTCTATAATTCTATCAAATGCGTAAAAAATAATATTGGTTAACTAACACTGAAAACTGAAACTGAAAACTGACTGAAATTTTAACTAATATTGGTTAGCTGTTGCAAAAATTGTTTTTAAGTATGACATTTTTTCTATTTACCTAGTTTGTAAATACTTAGAAATTTGGATACAAAGATAGATTATATAAAAAGAATTTAATTGAAGTATGTTTTTGCGTTGGATAGAGTGGACTCCTTATGCTGTTACATCACTGATTTTTATAGCCCAGTGGTAACGCGCTCGCTTGTATAACCGAGTGATGCGGGTTCAAATCCGGGTCCCGCACCTCTGATATTTTCATGTGCGAATCATTACTATCATGATTACCATTTGTCTTACGGTGAAGGAAAACATCGTGAGGAAACCTGCATCTCTGAGAAAACCTAGCAAGTTTTCGTAAGACATGTGAAGTCCGCCAACACACACTAGGCCAGCGCGGTGGACTATGGCCTGATCGCCCTCGTACTGAGGGAGGCCCGTGCCCAGCAGTGGGACGTTAAAAATGTCATAAATTATAATATGAATTTTACGTAAAAAATACAAGTAAGTACACATTATATTACAAGCGTAGTATCCATCAAACATACTGTTATTTCCATAGTATCTTTATAACATACTAGCGACTCACCCTCGCTTCACTTGGGTTCGTCCCAAGATTTAGAGCGGGCGAAGCCGCGAGTGCCTCTAGTTAGAATTTCCAAAGTAAAAGTAGCATAAGTTAATCATTATATTATTAACTACCTGCGAGTGAAAGTCCCGTCAAAATCGATTTAACCGTTTCAGAATTTAGCCGGAACAAACAGACAGACAGACAAAAATTTAAAAATTTAATTTTTGATATAGGTACCATATATACTTTCAAATGCATTTAGTGAAAAGCTGTTAATTTGAAATTACAAACAGGCACTTCAATTTTATTTATATGTATAGATATATAGATTTCTCGCCAAGAGTTGACACAAAGTAGTTTTCAGTTAAAACGTTTTCACGTTATATTTCCAAGCCGTATTCAGGTGTGAGGATGCGGCAAGAAGTTGCGACGCTTCCAAAACATATGAAATCAGACCCGATTTATGAGAGGGGACAAAAATGCCATCTGTTATATGACGTGATAAGTTTTTTTAGCAATACATACTCGTAGGAATTGTAACGTATAAAATGATACGTTAGCATAAAAATAATATTATAGATTTTTTTACCAAATTAGGTATGTGAGTTCGATTCCTTTTAGAAGAGTTTATGTGTTTTGCCTTTTTTGTCTCTTCTCGATAGAAGTGGTGTCTCAGTATCAATGTATAACTTTTTAAATTTAAATTAGCTTTTCCTTACTGTTTTGTTTTGCTTAAAGAACGTGCTTGAGGCCTTTGAACCTAAAATATAATATAGAATATAGGTATATCCTACTGTTATTCTTTAAACACATTGGCTTATCATCATATAAGTTATAATAAAATTACATTTGCCGCTTTGTGGTATAAAATAGATATCTATTTAGTGTAGTATCTCTGGGTAGAGATTAGTTGGAACGAACAGCCAAACAAAATCTTTAAAATTGTGATTTTAGTAAGTGTAAAAGTTCAAATTACTGTCTGTAATTTTATATTTATTTAGTAAAAAATATAATGCTAGAACAAAAGTGAACTTATTGCCATAAGTACGTACTCGTACTAGGTATCCATAGACGCAACTATTTCGCTTTACACAAACACAACTTCGCTTCGTTCTAGTGAATGCGGTACACTTTTTGTTCAAGCTTAATAGCTTTCGAAAACATCGATCGATGAATGCAAATCTCTTTAAACTAGAAGCGAACCTAGTTTGGAAAAGTTCTGCATTTTTTTGCCAGTTGCATATCGAACAGGAAAAACACTGGCGAACTAAGAGAGGACTCTGATAACTTCGGAATTATTAATGCAACTTCCAATAACAAAATCTATCAATGCGATTTGCTTGCGAAAAATTAATGAGAAGACCGATATCTAAAAGTGAAAGTCCACTCATACCCTAACTTAATGTGAATTTTCGAAATCTCATGAGGTTAACGTTTAAAGTTGGCTCGTCCGTTTATTTATCCTATACAAAGAGATCACGAAAAGGCATGTCGAAATATTTTTTGACTTAATTAAGTAATATGGCGTTAATTATTCATTTTATAAAATAACCCATATTTGCAATATGTAAATTATTAAGTTCAATTACGAGCTTATCTGTTAATTGCTTTCATTTAAGCTTTCAAAATTGTTGTCATTACAATATAATATATGAGTGGAGTTGTTCAATAGCTTATTAATGCCGTGATGTGCTTCGTTCAGCTTCAATTAATTTATTTAACGTGTAAAGTGTAGGGCAATTAGGTCATTACACTCGTATGTATCGTAGAATTTTTTTGATAAATTGTGTTTAAAACGTATGTTTTTTTTAATACATTTTAAGCTATATTTAATTTCTTAGTATTTATATAACTCAGATACATTGCAATATATATTTAAAGAGATCTTTTTATTACTAATACCTCATATTCTGGAATATTTTAAATCGTTTACTTTTCAGTATTAAAATATTTTTAATATATTATAATATTATATATATTAGCAGAGCGTGGTTACGATCCACGGACCTCTGGGTTATGGGCCTAGCACGCTTCCACTGCGCCACTCTGCTGTAAATACTTGATAGATGAATAAAAGTATAGTATATATTATATAACTGCAGAAATTCTTTCTAGAAGAGTTTACTTACTCATATTCACTTTATTATTATATTTAATATAATAATTCGGCAGCTCAGGGGTAACGCGCTTACTTGAGAAACCAAGTGAAGCTAGTTCATCACCCGGTTCTTGCACCTTACATATATTTATGTGCATATCATTTTCAACAGGTACAGTAAATTTTCGATAGACATGAAAAATGGCGGGTCTCATTCGAACCCCCGACCTAGTGATCGGTAACCTTACATCATACATGTTACACCAATAAAGAAGTTAAAAAATATTCCTGTTCGATTAAGACATCACTCACGTAACTTATGTTACAAAGTTATAAAACAAATTTATTCGGCGTCTATCACAAAGGCTAGGCCTAAACTAATATTCAGATCTTCAATCAAGTTTCGCAATATACTACCCGTGGAAATCATTTCACGTGTCGGGATAAAATGCTTGTTTGTTGGAGCTCTGAGGAAATAAACCTCGTTAGCACGTTGCTAGGAATTGGCTAGTGTGTAAAAAAAATACTGAGCAACTAACACGTATTCGCATTATTAGCACGTATTTAAAATAACGTTGAGTTTTAGCAAAAAAATGTACAATATCAAGGTTAAAAGTGAAAATACAAGAATAGACTTAATATTATAGAATATTCCCGTCTTAAAGTACATAAAAATTGGTTAGCAGAGCGTGGTTTCGATCCACGGACCTCTGGGTTATGGGCCCAGCACGCTTCCACTGCGCCACTCTGCTGAATATATTTGAGGGATGAATAAGAGTATACTCTATAACTACAAAAATCCTTTCTAGTATAATTAAAATACACGAAGAGCTTATTTACTATTATACAAAAAGAACTTAATTGGTTCTAGAAATATGGTTACAGTAATAATAATAATTTATTATATTGTATAAACGTTTTGCCAATTATATAATTGAATAGCAACGAATAGGGGGGCAAAAAGCATAAAAAGGATGGCTTCATTAATTTCAATAAGACCTTCTCTGAAAAAAAGTTGAAAGTGCTCCTGATATCGACTAATTTTATTACGAAAAGGAAAATATATTTGAGTTTTTGCACGCTGTTTAAATATCCGAAATGGAAAAGTACGGGTTGATAGTAATGGTAAATCTACATAGATAAAAATGATATGTTTTTTGTTGGTACACGCATTAGAGATCGACGCGGCGATTCAACTAATTTTTAAAGTGTACATATTTATAAATAAGGTTTTTCAACTATAGAACTTTTTTTTGCTATACAAATTTTCTTTCGTGATTTTAATATAAGCTTAAAGATGACCAGCAAATTAATTAAAATTTGTTTAGGACTATGTCTGATGGGTCAGGTAGCTTACTAAATAAACCTAATACCGTTGTGTTGAGTGAAGTAGTAAAGTTTGTATGTTTGCATTTGCTACTTTACGCTAAAATAGCTGTACAAATTAAGATGAAATTTAGTACAAAGTTCTTTTTAACATAGGGATAGCATACCAGGTAGTTATATGGGATTCACCAGCTCAAAATAAGCCAGTACTACCCACTTAAACACAACAAAACCTTCCTCCGTCTTAATGGGGCGTCGCAGGATCGCCTAAGCATTGAACCGACGCCGCCCCGACGCCCCGACGACGGCTCGGCAAGTCTGCCGAGGCAGACCACACAGCCAAGGGTGTTGCTCCACAGTCCACTCTGCTATCCATAGAAGTACCAGGAGCAACCATGCAACCTGGTTTACATATAGACTAAGACCTGGAGTTATAGTTATATATAGCATACCTTATTGTGAGAACTAGGTATACATAACGAGAATGTAAGTAGCTAGTATCAATTTTAATTAAATAAATGTTTGTTTGTTTATGTTCATGTTGAACTCTTTCAGGTTCATGAAACAGCATTAATATTACACACGCTCACGAGCACCTCGTTAAAACTTTCAGCACTAGCGGCTATTCAGTAGTCCATGAGGCCGACTGCCGAGTGCCGTACTATATGACCTTTCATTTTTTCATTTTGATTTAGGTAATTTATTAACTTCAATAAAATTTTAATAATTAAATATTTTATACGACGCACTTTCCAAACGAATCCAATGATGAAGCTTTGGATGTCTTAATACGTTTTCCTTCTAAAGTTAAAAAAATGTAGGTACTTGATAAAAACTTTATTAATCATAAATATATAATTTACATTAAAAAAAATATGCTGGGACATCTGTAGCACCATCTATTTCAGTGATAAGCTACTGGACTTGTGTTGTGGATACCAGATAGTGGATACACTATACATATTATGTATATGAAGACCCCAGTGGGACTTGAACCCGCGACTGTCGACCGGTCAACAAATACTGAAGCAAACCTAAAAGTCTCAATTATTGTAATAGACATATACACATGTAACATATGTATGTCAAGTACATTTTTCAATCTGTAAATACTCGTAGATTGCACTCATCCCTTTCAATGTCCCAGAGTCAGGCCATAGTCCACCACGATGGCTAAGTGTGTGTTGACGGACTTCACATTTTCTTCGAAAACTTAAGACCACCATGATTTATACTTAGTAATCACGTTGGAAAATGCACACGAAAATATTAGAGGGATTTGAACCTACTTCAATTCATTTCCCATTAGCAGATACAAACATTTATCGTATTGTTCGTAACATGCAAGCAAAACTTAATTAATATTCAAAATCACGCGTAAACCCAAACATGTCACTAGTGTCACATAGCACAAAAGGAATTTTAATTAAAATGGAAATTGTTCTATAACGAACATAAGCTCTCACTTTGATTTAGCTTATTTTACTTAAACAAAGCGACAATATTATTCTAAAAAGTGCTTCTAAACAAGTGAAACGACGTATATATTGAAGCATTAACAGCGAATATTTGGGGTTGAACTTAATCCCAATCCAATATATAAGAAATATTGTAACAAATGTTTTGTTTAACTTTTTGCACTCTGATTAATATCATTAAGTTAGCATTAGCTTCTTATATTTATACGATGTCTGTAATACTTGCATTGGCTTTCTTCGTCTATGACATTTCATTTAATGTGCTATGACTGTTTTATTTAAGAGTATACTTTAACTGCTAAGTGTATGTAATTTTTTAAATTTAAATTGACAGTATAATTGAATTTGTCAGAATGAAGAAAATTTTAATAAATTAAAAAAGTTAGTCTACTCAACATATACATATTATGTTATTTGTTTGCTCTTTTACAGAATTTTCCACCTAACTCTGTAAAAGTTTACCGCTTTATAGCTATCTGAAAAAAAACAGCTTCAAAATAAGAAAAAGCACTAAAAAGTACAACTAAAAGTAAGTGGTTGGTAGTATTCATGTACTAACTATATTACTATCAGATACTTTCAGAATCAGTGCGAGCGGAAAATTTGTGATTTCTGTAATAATATACTTTAATGTTATATTATGAAAAACTATAATAATATATTGATTTCGGTAAATAAGTAGGCACAAGAGCAGCCCTATTAAATAAAATGAGCTACCGTCGTACCGATACGACATCCACAGTGTACACTCATATTTCAAGATAACTAAAGAGATCAGCTCTTAAGAACGTAAGTTTAGAGACGAACATTTTTTATGTGAAAGCCTTCGCATACTGCAGACTTTCTGTTGATCATTAGTCTATCAAATTTTATTAATTTTTATAGTTTATTAATTAATTTTAATCATGCTTTAGAATGTGCACAAACTTTAAAGCTCGATAGACGAATGTTTTGAAATTTATACAGTGTTTTAAAAGTAAAGGAAAAATTATAGTTCAGAAGTGATTGTTAGAGGCATGTCTCACATCAATTATTATCAGTAGACCTTAATAGAGAACGACATTCGACATTAATTTCATAACACTGTCAAATTTTGACCGCTAATAGGTAGTCTATACAGAAATATAAAATTGAAGTGTATAAACATACACTAGGTAGGGTCAAAATAGTAGTTTTTAACTATTTAAAGGATTTATATACGTTATTTTTTTCTTTAATGTCTATCTGTTTATTGGTACTTCTGTTTGCCTGACCATTTGTTCTGCCTAATCTCACTAAAACGGATGGATCAATTTTGATGAATGTACACTGGCTGATAGCTCAAGTTATAAGAAGTAAGTTAAGCCACTTTTGTTTTAGAAAAAGAATTAGGGTTCGGCTCCAAAAATTTAATACGTACTTAGGGATGCCGACCCGAGCGAAGCGTGGGTAAGTTGTTAGTGAATGATAAAAATAGATACATTATCGAGATTTACTATTACATTATAGAACTTATAATCAGTCGACACCGAATAATTATAATAATATGTTTATTGACATCTTCATATTAATTGTAAAACTCCTCAAGTAATTGCCCGATAGAAAGTCTACGGCATGCAATGGCTCTTACAGTACCAAATTTTTCCCCTGAGCGAGGCTTCGCTGATAAAAGTATATCTTGAACGAGATAAAGGATTACGCCGGCTGTCTAAGATTATATTAAATTTTGTTGCGGATTTCGATCAGGTTAATTTAGGATAAGGAAGAATGATTGACGAGTAAAAGTAATTTCACAAAATGCGTATTACGTATGATAAA
Organism: Boloria euphrosyne; assembly: GCA_951802675.2. Lineage (NCBI taxonomy): Eukaryota > Metazoa > Arthropoda > Insecta > Lepidoptera > Nymphalidae > Boloria > Boloria euphrosyne. The sequence goes on along the minus strand of OX637875.1, from coordinate 467,512 downwards.
AATCCCATAGCGAGTAGAAGTGAATAGCATATTCGCTTATGTAGAATTACCTATATTATGTCTTATATTATTATGTATATAACTAAAGAGCAATAGGATAAACCTTAAAATTGCTTTAATAATTTGATATTTGGAAAATAGAATACACATTACATACCTATGTAATTTTTATGACCAAATTCTCAAAAGTCATTTGTAATAGGAAACTAAATTACTGGTCCCATGACACCTCCCGAATGGTCAGTCATAATCGTGTTAGAAAATATACATTTTCTAAATTGTAAATTTGTAAATTTTTAATAAAACATGTTTAAGAATGTACCTATCTAGTAAAATTAAATTATAAAATGAAATAAACCAGTATTGTGCCAAATAACTCCTTCCATCCTTTCCATCCACGTCGTGTCGTCTAAGCAAGTGCTCAGGAAGCACATTTGCTGTAGATCATTGAAAATGTATGTATGTACAATACCTCGCACTCCCGAGCGTCGCCACTCGCATATCCATATTTAACACCAGTCTAGCATTACATACATACATTGCATCTATAAAATAAGTATCATTCAGAAATGTACTCATTTGGATTCAAAACAGAATTCAATACTTTTACCTCGATTCTTTCGTAAGTTGTTTTCATGTCGAATTGAGAGACAGCTTATAAATGTCTGCTTTGTTTTATTTCTAAATAAAAGTAAAATTTGGATTACTCGTATTTACTATACTAGAAGATGTAAAAGTACTAGGTATGAGGTATGTATATTTCGACAGATTAGATACATAGACAATCAGATTATTTAAAATGAAAAATTGGTTCATATAAATATTTGTTTGTATAAAATCTAAAATAATGCATCTGGTTTTTAAACGTTTATTCAATTACCAATAATTAAGATAAGGCTTCTTTGCTTTTTTTATTTTGCTGAGCTATCATGCACCTATAGAATTTAAGTGACCTAATTCAATAATTTGGTGGAATGAGATTAATCCATACAAAGGCCGTTCTCAAGTTCTTTATCAAGTTTTTTAATTAGATCACTTTAATTATAAAGATGTATTTTGGAAAATAATATTTATCGATCTCTGTACACGGCATCATAATGAATGTTGCAGCACGAAGCTAAATGTAATCTCGTTAAAAATTGACAGTATCTTAACGTATAACTGGTCTGTACTGTTTGCTGCGACTGGAAATTGTGGCAAATGAATAATTCAACTTGGCTATATATTTGGTAAAGAGATCAAAATGTATGTGGGTATAGAAATAATATTATTTACACTTGATTTCTATGCATATATATATAATTACTAGCGGTGCCCGCGGCTTCGCTCGCGCTAAGAGTGAATAAAATAAAAATTTTTGCTTATATACTGTTACTTATAATGTACCAAGGACTGATTCCCCATTTAAAGTTCTGGCCCTCTTTTCTGAAAACTACTGTGTAGCATCCTGCCGTGCCGCCACTGCTGCGCTTTCTAAAACTTATTTCCTATTTTTAACCAATTTTGCTACTATGTGTATCATAATTTCTTTGTGTGTTTTTCGTTAATGATAAACTGATGTACGTGGTTCATTGTTATGGACTTATGGTAAAAAATACTGTTAAATATTTCTCCTACGCAAATTGTGCCACCCTCGTTAACCCCCATAGGGGTTGATTTTCAAAAAACACTTAGATATGTATCTCATAATTTGTATTGCAGAGCATTATTTCAGTGTCACGCAAAATATTTCAATAGAATTAAATTTCCCATACAAACTTAGCCACCCCCTTTAACCCCCAATGGGCACCCCCATTTTCGAAACCCCAATTTCGAAAAACCCTGAAATACGTGTTTCATCATTTGTACTAAAAAGCATTAATTCAAAGTTTCATGCAAAAATGTGCAATAAAAATATTTTTGTCATACAAACTTTGCCACCCCTTTTAACCCTTTTAGGGGTTGAATTTCCAAAAAATAATATGCCTATTTCCTTCTCATGAATGCAAACTATCTACATACCAAATTTCAGCAAAATCGGTTGGGTGGTTTAGGCGTGAAAAGGTAACAGACAGACAGACAGACAGACAGAGTTACTTTCGCATTTATAATATTATATATAATATATTAATATTAATATTATATATATATATATATATATATATATATATATATATATATATATATATATATATATATATATATATATATATATATATATATATATATATATATATATATAGTATAATAGTATATAGTAAATAGTAATAGTAATATTATAGTAATAGTATATAGTATATTATAGTATGGATGGATGGTGTACGTGATTTTGTAATTCTTCTCTTAAACGGCTAGTCCGATTTTGATATTTTTTGTGTAGTTATAAGAACATTAGCTTGGTTCTTACCTATATCATTTTTTTTTATAGTTGGGAAACCCTATTACGGGTACCCCCGACTTCCCCTGGGTCGTTATGTGGTGACTCTCCGGACGCATCCGGCATACCTACTAAAACCCAACTCCTAAACCCCTGCCACCATTTATGGGACGTCACGGGATCGCTTTCGCATACAACCGCGACGCCCCGACGGTTGGCCGAAGCCACCACCATGAGGCCGCCCTAAAAAGGGCAGCCCCATTATGGGAAGAATTACAACAACCATGGACTGCTCCGAAGTCCACATCGATCATCCACAGGCCAGAGAAGTGCCCCAGAGCAGCATGAGACCACGAAAGCCCAAAAAGGGGCACCACCAAAATAACGGTACCCTAGGAACCCTACTCCATGTAGACCCCCTAGGGCACCTACCCCCCAAACGTGAGGCTGCTCCCAAGTCCACTCTGAAAACAGAGAAGTACCCGGAGCAGCCCCACACGCCCGAAACACCGCCCACCGAAGTGGGCACCCTGCAATAAGAAAGGGGTGTATGCGTATATAAAACTATACGCATACACCCAAAACCGCCCACCCAAATTGGGTCGCCCGAAGGCCCACCAAAAATGCCCGAAGGCCCGTCACAAACGGCTGCAGGGGAAGAGGATGCGACAACGCCGACACTCCCCTTCCCCTGCCGCCCCGCCACGTCCGTCATCGAGCGGTGACGGCCCCGCTGGGGCCGCGAAGGGCGGTCAGAACTGTGAATTCTTCCCGTCCCCGCGGCCCCACCCCTACTCCCCACCGAATTGGGTACCCCCCCAAAAACCTAACACCCCCCATGGCACCGAAGGGAGGAGGAGCGCACCCCCCCCCAACGTGCCAAACCCCTCACCAGACGCAGGACCACCGAAGCGGCCCCGCTCCAGCCGCCGCACCATCGAGCTAGCCCCGACAGCACGGCCCGCGCAGTGCCTCCAACCGCGGGTCTAACGGCCAGAGACACCGCGCTCCCTCACGAACTCCCCCCCCCCCCCCCCTGGCTGTTGGTCCGCGCCGGATTGCTCCGGTACCACTCGCGCATTTCCCCCTGCAAGAGTAGGCCTACGCCAGGCATCTCAGGGGTCTTCCCCCCTGCAAGAGTAGGCCTACGCCAGGCATCTCAGAGGGTTTCCCCCCTGCAAGAGTAGGCGCAGGCCAGGCATCTCAGGGGAAGCAGTTTGAGTGGCACTCCCCTATCCGCCACCCGGGGACGCGTCCGGTAGGAGTCAGCCTCTCCCCCGGAAACCTATATCAGACCCAATAGGTCTAGATCTAGATTTTATTCCTATGTCCCCATTCTCCACGTAGACCGTATTGTTGAAATGCATGCATTTTATTTATTCAAGAATTAAGCCATCTTCATTCCAATCACTGAAAAAAAATATATAGAAAATTATTTCTACAAGATAATTTAATACTGTGTAAGTATAACTATTATTGCAATGCTAATGTTGAATACGAAAATATTATATTGAAGTTGTTCTTACTCTCGTATGAAACTAAAGTTATTGTTTAGCATTGATATACAGTATAATAAAAATATCGAGTAAAATAAACATACTTAAATCATTTATATAGATCGAGTGATACGTAAAATTTTGCTCAGTTGCTTTGCTGTTTCAATTTCCTTGTACCTAGTATCTAGTTAGTCTACTAATATTTAAAATTACTCCACACAGCAGAGTGGCGCAGTGGAAGCGTGCTGGGCCCATAACCCAGAGGTCCGTGGATCGAAATCACGCTCTGCTAGTTTGCTTTCTTTTTTAACTATTTTAATTACATTCTCTTTTTAAGAGATTCACTTTAAATATATTTAGTCCTGGCATTCAAAATAATAATTATGTATAACCTTTAACCTTTGACTTAACTAATGAAAACTCTCTTTTATCATTTTAATACATGAGATAAAAAATCCATAATATAAGTTGTCAAAATAATCAATATTTTACAATATCATCATCATCATTATCAGCCCTTTTTAACGTCCTACTGCTGGGCACGGGCCTCCCTCAGTACGAGGGGGTTCAGGCCATAGTCCACCGCGCTGCCCCAATGCGTGTTGGCGGACTTCACATGTCTTACGAAAACTTGCTAGGTTTTCTCAGACATGCAGGTTTCCTCACGATGTTTTCCTTCACCGTAAGACAAGTGGTAATCATGATAGAAATGATTCGCACATGAAAATATCAGAGGTGCGAGACCCGGATTTGAACCCGCATCACTCGGTTATACAAGCAACGCGTTACCGCTGGGCTACCACTGCCTTATTTTACAATATATAGGTACATTTATTAACTCATAAATTTAAATAATAAATTTAAAGCGATACTTTTATATTCGAATCCAGTAAGTCTTAATTATTAATATTATTCAATACAATCGATGTGAAAAATCTACAACAAAAGTTGTTCAACATCAAATTAATAAAAACTTTCCATACAGTATGTAAAATTTTTAGAATCGAAATAGAACAAAATATGCTTCATTCAATATTCAATATGTAAAGTGACAGTTTCAATTTTTCTATTATAGTATTGGTTTCCGCAATACTGTCGCAATATTTATTTATTTTTATATTCTAACCAGCAATTCCCGCGGCTTCGCCCGCGTTATAATCGCTATTCAAAAATAGGAATTGGTGGTAGAACGTTGAAAATTCTGAAGAATTTTCAAAAAAATCTTCGCTTCTTGTAAGATTAGACAGTAGGCAAGACGTGTAGGGTCGGCGATTGCATAAAGGAAGCGGCGCGGTGCTTAAAGCAACGCTTGCATTTTATTATCGCGTCCGTATTTTTTGCGACATTTTAGTCAATGTACTTATACAAAATAAATTAAAATACTTGATTATTATATACTAAAACCTTATTTTCAAACTATGACAATATTTTGATCTAATATGTGGGAAAAATGCCTTTAAGAATAGGTAACTTAAGAGCAATTACTAAAACATTACACACAATCCTTATGGTACTCTGTTTTGTGCGCGTTTGAACCACAAGAATTAGTATACACACCGAAAGTATTAAGTTGCCACGGACAACTTACTAGAAGGTAGATCTAATACATTTTCTACTGAAGATTTCAAAAATATGTAATAATAAAATAATAGGTAAAAATTATTCAGTCAGTCAAAAACTCATCTAGAAACATGACGGAGAAAAAGGTAACGTAGAGGATGACTATTATTGCTAGTTATGATGTAGTTTCTTAAAAGGATTTGATTGGTCAATAAAACTCTATATTGCTTCACAAACACATATTTTTACTCGATTGTTAAAAAAGGAGGGTAGTGTATTGCGAGTATGTATTTTTGTATCTTTTACATACTTTAAAGCTTAAAAAATCAATCTACAGAAAAAGAAAGTTCAAAACCTTTTCAAACCTAACAAATTATAAAAAGTCAATTACATTTATAATTAGTTTTTCATTTTAATCGCAATCGTTATTTTAATTCAAGATTTTAAACAAAAGCATATATTTACATAATAAAGTACCCTTAGCTTTGCGAAATAATGAAAATGCAAAACAATATCATCAAAAGGTCTATTTTACCTTTATAAATGGGCAAAGGGAATAAAATATTATTACAAAGTGTCCCAAGTGACGAGCCCGACAATGTGTGCTCCGAGCATACTCATGTATCTGAGCCTATTAAGATTCTCAGGGCGCGGAACAAAAATAAATCAACCTATATACTATATAACAATACAATAACTTATAATTTTATTTATTTATTATTTTGTAAAACTAATTGTTTTAGTAGCCCGACTAAGAAACCAACTCTATAGTGTTTAAAATATAGTTATATTCTATACAAAATAGTGCACCAACTACTGCAAAAGAAACTGTTTATAATTTGGATAAGCCAACTTTATAAACAAAACATTTTTACGTCTTAAGGAAATTAAAAAAAAAGTTTTTTTAAATAAGAGAAATTTAAATGTACTTTTGCAAAAGCTAGATAATATCTGGAAAAAAATATATATGTATGTAAGTAAAAACGACATGCTCTTTGGAAAGTGTATTAAGAATGACTAGACCGTTTTAGACTCCTTATCAAAGTGCTTCACATATTATATTAAATTCAGATTATTTAGGAGAAACAGATCAAAAGTTTTCGAAAAAATAGGGGAATTCGGAAAACACTGATTTGAATCTTGCTTCGTTCTTGATTTTAGTATTAACACACGAATTAAAACTTATATAATTTGGTAAATAGCAATAACTAGGCGCTCCCTGCCAAATAAGTTTGAAGAACAAAAAATTAAAGACTTTCATACAAACTTGCGAGAGCCCTTGGACCTCCTTAATACAGCGTGGTCGAAAAATACGTTCTTAGCGGACGCCTAATAAATATAAGTCTTACAACATCTTAAAATACTTTACACGTCAAGCGATTTTCGAAATTTCGTCATGAATGAGTGAGTGAGTGAGTGACCTTTCGTTTTGACATTTTTAGATTAACAAAGCGAACGTTAGAAATAAATAATTTAGTAACAGTTAAAGGTTCGACAAAAACACGCTTGTATCAATAAATAATGGGCAATCAATCACAAGCGCGCTTACTGATTAATAGGCTGAAATTACAGGATTTTGCTCAAGCCTCAGCAATAAATCACAAAGTGAACATATTTCTTTTGGCGTATCGATATAATCCGACCCATATTAATATTTCATGCCAGTAGATGACATGCAAAGTAAAAAGCTTTTTAAAGAACATAATACCAATGTGCTCGCTACCTTTTAATCTGTAGCTTTTTTCGCTTTTATAAGCTCAAGTGAGGTTTATTCGTTTGAGAGGATCGGTTTCATTTGTGACTTGAATTGCTTGTAATAGGGTCGTATAATTTTTTATGTTCATGCTAGTTTCAGTGCGGGTTCAATAGAGTTCAAAGGATTATTCTTTAGAGCGTATTTCACGATGAGAAGAGCAGGTGGAGAGTGGAACCATTCAGAGAAAGCCCCTTGAGTTTGGACTTATATTTTGATGTGTTTTGCGGATTTTAATACTAGATGGTAATGAATGTCCAAATAAGTTCAAACTAGTCTTTATCATTGGGTATAAAATTTTAATTTAAACATTTAAAATATTCATTTTGATTTTGTATTTATTATAATAACCCAGCAAGCTCGCTTGTATAACCGAGTGATGCGGGTTCAAATCCGGGTCTCACGGTGTCTCACTTGTCTTACGGTGAAGGAAAACATCGTGAGGAAACCTGCATGTCTGAGAATACCTAGCAAGTTTTCGTAAGACATGTGAAGTCCGCCAACACGCACTGGGCCAGCGCGGTAGACTATGGCCTGATGCCCCTCGTACTGAGGGAGGCCCGTGCCCAGCAGTGGGTCGTTAAAAAGGGCTGATGTCATTTATTATATTGCCATGGAAAGTTAAAAGTTTTTGTTACACAAAAAGATAGATGTTTTGTTTATTATCATACCACCTAGATAGGTAATTATCTATATAAAATATAATTAATTGGTGCATCCGTCTGAGATGTTATACGTACTAACAAAACCGCAAGTATAGCATCGACGAGATTGGATATGACTCCGGGTTGAAAATTTATGGGCACCTATTTGCTATAATAAAACTAGTTATGGTAGTAAAAATCTTTAGAAAACATATTTCATGCTTCATATGATGAAACGCTGGCTCATTGACTTAAGGTCATAACCGCTGAAATTGCCGAAGCAATAAAAATTCAGTTGTACGGTATCCTTATAATATAAGGCGTATTTAAAAATTTTATAATTTAATTAATATTAAATACTAGGTATATGTAAAATACAGCTTTATTAGACAAGTCACAAGACATTTTTATCGATGTACTGGAGGCTCAACCTCGTTTCGCTCGGGTTCGTCCCTAGGTATGTGTTGTATATATTTACTTTGCACCGCCCGGTATATTGCTGATTTAATTACCATACAACGGTTATAACATGATACGTTAAACGCTGTTAAGTTTATTAAGTTTAGAAAGTATTTTTTTTAATTTCCTAATTATTCACACAACTTTCTTAAATTTTTTTTCATATAAAAGGTTAATAACACAATTACTCTGACAATAACAAACACACTAAACTGAAAAATGTCCAATAGGTTACATTGAGTTTACTAATAAAATATGAAATATACGACTATCGCAGTAATATACATAATCTCTCTTGGATCTACAGAAACACACTATAGGTACTTAAATAAAAAATACTTGTACTTTTAAAATGCATAAAAAAAAAGAATATCATACAAAAACATGAACCTATAAAAATCTCCTTTAGATAAGTCTGAAATTCACTGACAATGTTTCTAATTATCCTACAATGGTTTTGAAAAAATATGAGCCTTCAGCACTGAAGTATTGACCAAAAAAATCAATGAACCTATCACAATAACGATTTTTTAAAGTCGTTAAATTATAAAATCGATTAATAAAACACTTACTACCTTTATTTCAGTAGCTATTTTAACGAATAGTGAATAAATCTTTGCTTGAGGGTAAACTCATAAACCAGCAAAGAAAGGTTGTAAAGCCTATACGGTTTTGTCGAAGAGGGATGCGCCTATCAACGGATATATGGGGGCTTTGCGCCGATTTATGATCGAATAAAAATACCGGCGGCATCTATAAAGATTATATCATACAGTGAAGTGCAAACTGCCGTAAATATTTTTACAAATTTCATAATAACTTTCACTATATTTTATGGTTTTCATACTTTGTTCTCATAATATTTTTCTTTCATATTTTAAAAAGCTGTAAAGTAAGCTCGAAAAAAACCCTCGAAAACATTCTAAAATCAAATTTTATTTAAGACTTTGTTTTTATTTAAAGTAGCTTTTGTTATTCGGAAAGTAATTCAATAACTCAATTTGTAGATTCAATATTCATAATTAAGAAATACAGCTTAAGGTTTGCCAAAAGCTCTACAAGTTACAGTTACAAGTGTACAGCTCGCTGGTTCTTAAAAGAAATTTCTCTAATTTGGGAATTAAGATCGTTGTTAATTTTTCAACTTTGTTTATACTCGTAAAACATTTAAACATGTACAAATAAATTCACCTTTAAACACTAATATATTTACTTATATTATTATTGAATTATTATATTAATTGTCTTTTGTCACATACATTTTCTTCAATACTTTTATAAAAATAATATGTGATAGTAGCTGAACATTTTGTAATAACTGTAACCGAATTTGTATTCGCTTTATAAATGTTTGCGCAACACTTTTCTAAAACCATAACGTTATTGTACAGTGTTCAAGAAGCGATAGCCCAAATTTCAGGATAGTATTAGACATAGAATGACTAACTTTTTTCCTGGAACAAAATCGAGGCAGATGAAATATTTTTATACACAAAATATATATCCCCTTGAGAAATACAAAAAAGTATTTACTTAATTAAGATGAACTTCGTGAACCTTGACCCGCGGTGCTACTGTTTACGCGACTTTATGCCGCGCGGCGGGAAAAAATTAATATAAAAAGAACTAGACTACCTATCTTAGTTATGTAAACGGATATTTCTAGGGTAATCGTTTATCTATTTTTAGATGTAAAATACTTGAAGCTATATTTAATGTAAGAATAATAAAAGAGAAAAGCGCAAAAAAAAGTTAGACACTTTTTTAGGGACATTTTTTTCCATAAAATCTACTTTATTTTATATTGAATTTTACTAGAAAAGGATTATTAAGGTTTATTTATGATAAAAATATAAAGTTTTGTTCCAGCTCAATACAAAAAAAAGAAAAAAAAAAACAAATTCTAAAACAAGTGTTTTTACCTAAAAATACAGGTTTGTGGCAGTGACGTCACATTAGTATGACGATAAATGTCTATATTTATTTCTTATTATTTATGTATTATAATGACAGTATGTTGTGAAAGTGACATAATGTAGGTATTAGATAATAAAATAATAATCTAGTGACATATTGCAGGTATATAAATATATACGATTTTTTTTTATCGTGCGGGTAGTCTCGACCTTAGTCGAAACCTCTTGTAAATTAAATAAACATCCACTTGATTTTGTTTATGTTTCATCTTATCGTGTGTATAAGTGGCTATCACGAAATGTAACTCGAACACCTTATTAACATAAACAAGGTTCTCAAGTGCCGCGCGCGCGTAACGTAAACACTCTGGGGTACGGTGTTAAGTTACTTTTTTGCGGCCGGCAGAGAAAAGGTTAAAAAAAGAAAGCAAGACATTAAGTAAGAGTTCAAAATGTACCTATCGTACATCAAATTAAATATATTGCATTGGCATTGCCACTCAACGGGGGAATGCAGCTAGCATTCTTGCCACTATTCCACGCGGACACGACTTGTACAGTAATAATTAAGTGTACATTTGCTTTGTATATATAGTTAAGTTTACTTGTAATTTCCTTTATTGTAAATAAATGCCGAAAAAAAAATTAAATATATGGTAAATACCTCGATCTCTTCAAACAGCTCCTCCATCTCCTCATCAATGTCTGATATTATTACAGTATCATCCTCCTCCTCCACCAGGATTCCACATTTTAAGCTGAAAAAATAAATGACATGCAAAAATTAAAAAACGAGAGAACACAAATAAAAGTCTTAATGTCGTCACTCAATAAAATAATATATCAGAAAAAGTCAACACACACGTAAAAAGTATCCACATACAAAAACTAGCGAAAAAGATTAAATAATATAAAACAAGTAACTATCATCTGCTGGTAGGGCGTCGACTATTGTTACATACAAAAATCACAAGTGGCCGGTAGATGAACAATAGAATGCGTCCCGCCCACTTACTACGGGTTTCTCACAAGTGGCTGTTAGATAAACAATAAAATGTGTCCCGCCGTATACTACGTGTTTCGCGCGGCTATGCTTATGGATTAAATTTATATCAATAAATACTATGAACTTATAAATATAAATAATTATTCTCGTAATTGCCGCTTTTGTTTGTTATAACAAAGAACTGTTTTCGCTAAATATTGTATGGTTACTTCTTGTATTCAATATTAGGTAATAAACAAAAATAAAATCTAAATAAAAATATTTCATTTACATACATACATACATACAAAATATTATATATAAATATTATACAAATTATAAATACTAATATAAATACGAAAAGAAGATTTAAAAATATATTTTAAGAAAAGTTCGTACATTCAATATTTTATAAATATAAACATAAAATTTAAAAATAGAATTCATTATAAAAAACAAAAGAGGGTCGAACATAAAAAACGACGTAATATGAATATTTTATAAATATAAACATAAAATTTAAAAATAGAATTCATTATAAAAAACAAAAGAGGGTCGAACATAAAAAACGACGTAATATGAATATTTTATAAATATAAACATAAAATTTAAAAATAGAATTCATTATAAAAAACAAAAGAGGGTCGATCATAAAAAACGACGTAATATGATACGCATACCTGAGACTTTGACCACTTATATGGACTGCCATGCGATTATAGGCCTTAGGCAGTGCAAAAATAGTCTTTATGTGTAAGACAGTACCTAAGCACTGTCTTACACATAAAGACTACTTTTGCATTCAATGTACGCTACAAGATGGCGGGCGGGGTAATAAAGTTTCTTTGTTTACATTTTTTGTTCGTTTCTAGCTTTGAATTCTTTATTATTTTATAACACAAGGGTTTGTTTTAATTGTATATACGTATATAAAGCGATATTTAGTTACATTCACACGGAAATCACTTGAACAAGACGAGAAATTTGACCGTCTATTATTACGAAAATTGTAAAAAATACAACTAAAACGATATGTTAGAATATATAAACAGCTTTAGTATTTATCAAGTAATACAATTATCACAATAGTTATTAATAAATAAAGCACTTACCTTATTATATTTCACAAAAACCGGGAGCGCACGAACAAGTACTCACAATGATTTCACTGACACGACTGACACTATGTACTGATTTGACTGCGTCGTATTATAGTTGCCACGTCTCTTGGCCGTATTATATTAAGTAAAATTTAATAATCTACATTATGAACACAAGTTCTCCATACAAAAGTATACTCTGTCTTAGTGAAAATTGGATTCAAAGTCGGATGCTTGGGCCGGCCCGCGGGCGGGCCGGCGCCAGTTGACTGAGGTTTTTTGTTCGTGACGTCACCGGCCCGCGGGCGGGCCGGCGCCAATAAATGGGATATTGCAGTTTATTAAGAATACTACTAACTAGTAATATATTTTAGAATATTCTCAAGAATGACAATTGTTGAAACTTCTAAGCAAAAAATTCTGCCATATACCACTTAAAGATCCGAGGGCGAAATTACATTTTGTTCCGTGGAGTGGCCGGATAATTGTGTGAAACCGTAACGACGGGCTTTGGGGCGCTCGGCTTAAATTCAAATAGAACTCGAATTGTTATTCCGTTTTTTTACTTTACATTGTTATATGTATAAATAAAATTGAAGTGGCTGTCTGTAATTTGTTTTTTTTTTTTCATATAAGATTGAGAAAGAAAGCTGGAAAGACCCATAGTCTAACAACAAAAATGTATGTAAGTACTCAGAGCCCTTTTTAGCCTCATACTGCTGATTAGGCCATAGTCCAGCACTTTGGTCAAGTACGGGTTGTCGGACTTGATGTCTTTCGAAAATTTGCTGCAATCTCTCTAACAACAAAAATGTATGTAAGTACTCAGAGCCCTTTTTAGCCTCATACTGCTGATTAGGCCATAGTCCAGCACTTTGGTCAAGTACGGGTTGTCGGACTTGATGTCTTTCGAAAATTTGCTGCAATCTCTCAGACATGCATGCAGGTTTCCTCACGATGTTTTCCTTCACCGTAAGATAAGTGGTAATCATATTAGACATGATTCGCACATGAAAATGCGAGAACCGGATTTGAACCCGTATCACTCGGTTATCCAAGCGAGCGCGTTACCGCTGGGCTACCACTGTTCTGATAAAAAATCAATAAAAATGAAGTCGAAACACTAAAACGGAATTAATTTAGGTATAAAAACAATTTATTTTAGGTTTCGTAGTTACAACAAAGTAGTGTCAGCTTTACTGACGCACGCTCATCTATTTCTTTTAACGGGTCAGGTCGCCTACATCTGACCCGTAAGGGAAAATAAGGGAGCGTGAATATCTTCATGATCTTATATTTTCTTTATATTTATACGTCGAGTAGACATCTAGCGATGTACCTAAATACGAAAAAGGTCCGGTCCACTTTTTAAATATAAAGATTGTTATAGAATTGTGACATCAGCAGATTGTATAACAAACAACTTGTTGGAATATTACATTCTGAACAAAACCTTATTTTATCTCCGCATTCTTATAATTCGGCTCAATAAAGGTCGTCTTCACAAAAGCTTCGATGAAATTGCAGATAAACCTTACAATTCGAACCAATTGGAAAATAGAAATGTAATAAGAGGCACATTGTGTTTTCAAGAGCAGATTTTTCAATCGTCCTATTCAAGTGGTTCATAAGGAAATCCGATGTACACAAATTATTTTATGACAGTACTTAAAAAACAGTCCAATTGTTACGAGAATGATTTATTCATTATTATAAATATGTTTGGACATTATTACAACAGCGCCATCTAGTTCCGCAGTAAGCTACGTAACGTGCTTGTGTTGCGGATACCAGATAGTTGATATACTACACATATACATTTTAAATACATACATATTATAAATATTAACGCCCATGACTGGAGTACAAATATTCGTGATTAGCAAATGAATGCCTCCAGCGGGACTCGAACCCGCGACCGCTAGCATAGAAAGTAGGGTCACTACCAACTGAGCCAAACGTGTCGTCAATTGAATGACTTCTAAATTTTATTATCATAATCAGTATATTAATTATATTTATTGAAATTTAATAAACAATTATACAAGGAATAAAAATAAATCTTAAGTGACTTCATCAGATAAATATTATCTGGTTGTAGAACACTCATATTTTGCCGAATAGAATAAAAAGTTGGAAGCACCTGTTAGCATACTCATCATAATTTGTACATTTTTTTAAACATAAATATTAATTTTTAATATAATATAGAATAATATGGCAGAAATAATTTAATAATTAATTATTAGTTCATAATTGTCACGTTTTTTTAATATTAAATGTCGATTTTTAATATAAGTAACGATTATTTATTAATTTGGTTAAAATCGATACGATGCAGTCGATGGCAACATTGACATTTTGATTTATATAAATGCTTAAATGTCAAACGTCAAGCAGAAGTGTAACGACCACAGTGAAAGTACGACGTGTCTCGTTGTGATATTGTTGTTAATTTAATATTAATTTTGAAAATGAGAACCATTGAAGTTTGTAAATAAACGGAAGAGATGAGTAAGTCTTTTACTTTTGAGGGCCATTCTAACAGTTCAGAAGCGGTACGGATCAGCTCACATTGGTATGTACTCTTTGTTTTATAATATAATTGTACAGAATGAACTTAAGACATTACGTCGGTCGAAGTAAAGTTTTATCAAGTAATGTTCATTTTGCAATAGAAATCTAGTACTACTGTACTTACTTAATATCATTTTAAGTTTATCGTTGAGATATAAGATGTTTTATTAATCTACCCTAAAATTATATTTTTTTCTCTCATCTATATTATTAGTTTATAATATTATTATCAATTATCACACTAATAGTTAATCAAATATTTAAAAAAATAGATAGAAAATAAATTTGAAGGATGTTGTTGTGTATTACATACCTAAGTAAAATAATAATACATTTTTCTTCAGACTTTTAATTTAATTTTATTATTTATAATATATAATAATCAATTTGATGTTTTATAAAGGATTATTATTTACATTGAATAAATTATATTATAATGAATTTACTGCTATAATATGTTTTGAGACATTATGTTCGATGTTTTTACTTCATAGTTTTAATAACTGTTTCTATGATAATTTAACTTAATAAATTGTCACATATAAATATCCGTATTCAAAGAAAGAGTCGTTATTGATGTATCTACATTAACCATGATTTAAATTTCAAAATCACATAGTTAATGTGGATAAGAATAATAATATTCTATAATCAACATTTATAATCAATCTGGTACAACCATATTATATAACCTTGGATACACCTATTCTAATATATTGCTTATTATAATTATAATAATAATTATATATTTCTTTTATTTATTTATTTATTTATTTATTTATTAAGGATCTCCAACAGAAGTACATAATAAAATACAAAAATAATAATAGTCTCCTTTAAAACTTTGCTTAAAATGTACCCCCAATTACTGGAGAACACAACATGCACCGAAATAGTGTTGACAGCATTACTTAATTAAAGTTAGTGATAAAACCAATATATCTAAGAAAGTGAAAAATAATAGAACAAAATCTTTAACAAAAACAATAAAATTAATACTAATGATAATAATTAAAAATAATAATTTAGATGTGCGAATCCACTAAATCACGTAGAGTACGCGTAACATTTTTGTTTAAATGTGTTAAATGTATCGAAACCCATGTCTACTGTCGGTATTGCATTTAATAGTCGCGCCATTCGAGCAAACGGGTGATATTTTCCTAAGTTAGTCCTGTATCTACTTGTTTTGAGAAATGGACATGGATTTCGAGGTGGTTTCCAGGGCACATTTATTTTCTCAAATAACTACTATTAATAATACATACTAATGACAATACCTATCAGTACAATTTCGGACTCTTAGCGAAGTGGCTATCCGCTTAGTGACGCATGATGGACATAAGAGAAAAATGAGGAAGATACTACAAACCTCGTAGAACACGTCGGCATCGCGCATCCGTTTATCGGAGAGTTAATTGGAAAACAGAAATGCGTTTAGGAAGAAGAAGTCTTCATGTCAGTTTCGAGATTCAGTTCGAATCTAGAACCATACAGCAGAAACAATGACTTAATGGAAAGATTTGTCAACGCACTCAGCAGTCATACACAAAACACATTTGATGGTCATGAAATAGCTTCAACCCTAGCCAGAAAACTCAGTTCATTAAAACTTGGCTCAATAGGGTTAAGGAGATGGCAATTATACATAAATGGAGTGACACCCAAACGGGTTTTTATACACTGCTCAAGTTGTCTTGATTAGCACGGAGCTGATATGAAAGTTCATCCTCAGTTGAATAGTATAAAAAGTGTGGCAGATAAAAATTATTGTTGTATTTTCTGATCGTAATTAGTTGACAAATAAATTGAAATTTTAGCAAGAAGGAACCGTATAGAGAGGATACACTTGAAGAATACTGTTATGATAAATCCAGGTATTGTCAGCTCGTGTAATGTAGGCGGAAAGGAAATATAAACACAAGAGATTTAAACAAAAAAAAATTGAAATATTTCTAAAGATTACTATAGAGAACAGAATAACAAAATGCCTGCAATGTTCTCCATCACGACCCAAGATGAGTTATATAATATACTTTTTATTATAATGATTCTTATATTAAAAAAAAGTAAAGTGGCGTTTGAGAGAATTTGGCAGTCAACGCAAGTTTTTATTTGAGCAATTGTTTGTCACGGTAGATTAGAATGATGAAAACGCTTATAGAAGGTTTTGCTTTTGGGAGTTTAAATCACCTACGAAAGGTTGACGTCAATGTTTCTCTGGATTTTATAAAAGTTAACCTCAAAGCCGTGTCGTAGTACCCAATGAATTTTTTAGATACGGATTTGCTATTACAAACAGAAACATCACTGGAATTAAATAGATATACCTATACTATTTTAATTTTGCTTTCGTGTAAGGAAGAAATGAATAGAATGGATATTAATAATGCAGACTTCACTGTTGTGAGATACATACCGATAATCCAGATACGTAGTGAGTGAGATTTAAAACTATATCATAACTTACCAGGAAATATATCATTTAAAGAGGGTAAAATAAAATACTAGTACTATACCTGGCGTATTTTAGTAAAGAAGGAAAAGCTTTTAGCTGGTGCTCATCCTTTGTGTACAAGAATAATATACTTTAAAAAGCCTCCAACTGAATTGACAGTGGGACGAATTGCTCTCGATAATATCCTGACAAGCCTATAAGTCAAGAAGTTACTAATACGGAAATATTACGTATTGAAGAAAATTTAATGGAAGATAAAGAACAAAAGTTGCAAAACTTACTCAATTTATTAAGAAAATGTTTTGTCTGAATCTTAAATCCGGATAGTATTAAATATGAACGTCAGAAGAGTCGAAGCACTTAACAGCACTTACGACGCCAGAAGGGGACTATAAATGTACGAGGATGTTATTTAATCTGGTTATGCCGCAACTGTGGTTCGGCATATAGTAAATGGAGCTCTCGGAAAGAATACGTATGATTTGGCAATTCGATATATGGATAATCTCCTATCTCCTCCTTTTACCATTGATGATCAAGCTAAGTTTCGATAAATTTTAATATTTCTGCGAAATACTGTTCTTGCTTTGAAACAGCTCAACTACTTGATATATGAAGGAAGGAGGTATTACGACGTATTACGACTAGGTAGTAAGAATACTGTATTCAAATTTCCTGCACCTATGAATATACACCAAGTGAGACAGTTTGTATGGCTTGTAAGCTTTCCACGGAGATTTATTTCTGGATTTAATAGCATAGCAAAATCATTGACAAATCTTGCGACGACTAAGAATGTATCTTGAAAATTGGGTCAAGATCACAAATCTACTTTTAAGAGTGATTGATGATGAATGATTTCTCGCAATGTTGCATAATCCGAAGGGCATTGCAGAAGCGTGACGCAAGTAAAACCGCGCGTGGATGATATTATTGCAAAGACCCAATGAGAAGGAGCCATTACAACGTGTTGCATACTTCAGAATAAGACACGTGACGAAGTTCTTTCAGTAAAGGAGTTTCATATATATTTTATAGGAAGTTGTTTCTTGGTATGGTAGTTGTTTCAACAGGAACACAATTTTACTATAAAAAACAATCCAACTGCAGCACGCGGAAGCTTTAGGCCAGAATCCCCCTCTCCATTTACAAATTGAATATTCCGAAAATACTCGAACGTTATAGACAATGAGTGTAATAATAACCGAATGGTTACAAGCGGTGCAATTAACTGACCATAAATTAAAACTAGTTAAGGCTAATTTGGATACTTACAGTATACTTATTATTATAAAACAATACGTCATAAAGGATAACGGAATATATAAGAATTGGCAATGAATTGAATTGGATATTTCATTGTAGCCACGATGAGTTAGGACATCTCCCCCTAGATTATAAAACCAAAGATAAGATTTTCTGTTTTAAAATGAATATATTTGTATAAGACTAGGATTTGCATCCTCCATACTGGAGCATATAATATACAACGAAGCATCTACAATGAAAAATACTGCTTCACCTAAAACCTAAGGGTTCACACTTTGCAAATGGACCATATAGAGCAATTTCTTAAAAGTGAAAGCAGTAATCTATTATTTTGGGCATCATTGATAGGTTTAGCATATTTATATTTACCAAACTATTAGAAACCTTAAAAGCAAGATAATTAACTTCGAGTCCCGATGTAAGTAATTATTTGTTGAGCATGAATGTTTGTGATTCAGTCATAGATGCTTATATTTATAATATGTATATTGCATGTACATCAAAAAATTATATATCTGTAGTATCAAACATCTGGTATTCCTAATATAAGGCTCATAAAACTAGATAGTGTGTAAGTGTCCCAAAATATTTATATATTATTATTTATTTCAAAATATATATATATTTAGTGATATTAAACCAAACTTGTCAGTTAGAGGAACTAGCAATTTTACTTCGGCAATATATACATATATATGTAATAGAAGTTTGAGCCAAAAATATTTTGAATGCAGTCGCGACCCCTCCATGGATAAATAGAGTATAGGTCTGAGACAATCACTTAAACAAAGTGCAATGGAGTTAAAGTAACATTCAAAATAAGAATAAAGAAACAAAACTTCATTCGCCATTGTAGAAAAGTCTAAAGAATTCCAAAAACAAGAATAGGACAACTTACTGTTAGGAACACTGGTAAAAGTCAGACTGCTATGAAAGAATAAATATGATATCATACGATTTTGTTATAATTGCAAATAATTGTTGTTAAAATAATATTATTAATGCTCTTCAAAACCGAACTCCTGAAATTCGTAGTATATTATAAAATGTAATACAAAAGTATATTCTGCAGTGAACACTAAATATATAAGTAAGTGGTATATTATACTTAACTACACAGATACGATGCTTTATGTGTCTATCATATATATATGTAATTATAAGTATATATGTAATTATAAGTATATATGTAATTATAAGTGAGACATTCTGCTTAATGCAGTGATCACTAATTATAAGTGAAATATGCCGCTGTATGCGGTGATCGCTAGGAATAATTGTGTGAAATTTGCCCTTATATGGGGTGATCGTTGTTTAAACTCTAGGTCATATGAAGTGAGACATTCTGCTGAATGCAGTGATCACTAATTATAAGTGAGACATTCTGCTATATGCAGTGATCACGAAATATATAAGTGAAATATGCCGCTGTATGCGGTGATCACTAGGAATAATTGTGTGAAATTTACCCTTATATGGGGTGATCATTGTTTAAACTCTAGGTCATATGAAGTGAGACATTCTGCTGAATGCAGTGATCACTAATTATAGGTGAGACATTCTGCTATATGCAGTGATCACGAAATATATAAGTGAAATATGCCGCTGTATGCGGTGATCACTAGGAATAATTGTGTGAAATTTACCCTTATATGGGGTGATCATTGTTTAAACTCTAGGTCATATGAAGTGAGACATTCTGCTGAATGCAGTGATCACTAATTATAAGTGAGACATTCTGCTGAATGCAGTGATCACTAATTATAAGTGAGACATTCTGCTGAATGCAATGATCACTAATTATAAGTGAGACATTCTGCTATATGCAGTGATCACGAAATATATAAGTGAAATATGCCGCTGTATGTGGTGATCACGATTTATGTAAGTGAGACGTGCTGGTATATCCGGTGATCACGAAATATATAAGTGTAACATGCTGCTATATGCGGTGAACACGAAATAAGTGAGACATGCTGCTATATGCGGTGATCACGATTCATCTAAGTGAGACATGCTGGTATATCCGGTGATCACGAAATATATAAGTGTAACATGCTGCTATATGCGGTGAACACTAAATAATATAAGTACATGAGGTGAGCTTCTACAAGCGGTGATCATGGAATATATAGGTAAGTGAGATATATTACTTTATGCAATGAGCACGAAATATATAAGTGTAACATGCTGCTATATGCGGTGAACACTAAATAATATAAGTACGTGAGGTGAGCTTCTACAAGCGGTGATCATGGAATATATAGGTAAGTGAGATATGTTACTTTATGCAATGATCACGAAATATTTTATAAGTGAGACATGCTGCTATATGCAGTGATCACGAAATATATAAGTCTAATACACTGTTCTTTTGAATGGATCACGAAATATTCTATAAGTGAGACATTCTGCTGAATGCAGTGATCACTATTGTTAAATGTAAAATCACAGACAAGTGAAATATCTTGTCAAATATTGCAGTGATAACTCTAAAATATGTGTAATATATCTGTGAATAATAAACGGCTAAAACCATTGCTTATTGTTTTGCTTATCATTAAAATTATATTCTACTTGTATTAAACTACTGAAAGTTATTAAAATGATAATATACTTTTTATATTATGTAATATACTCGTATCAACATCTAATCTTTATTTGGTTTTCACAGGTGTCCTCGTAAAATTTCAGCTGCGTCGCTCATCTGAATGTACATCAAAATTCTAGATCATGGTTGTAGAAATGATTAATGAGAAAGCAAGAATTGTTATTTAATTCTGATCGTTTAGATTAATTCTCTTGTTGAGTTGTGTTACATTATACTCTACTTGTATGAAACTACTGAAATTTATTAAAATAATACATACTTTACATATTATATACTATATCAACATCTAATCTTTATTTGGTTTTCACAGGTGTCCCAGTAAAATTCCAGCTGCGTCGTTCATCTGAATGTGCATCAAAATTCCTAGATTAATAAGAAAGCAGGATTTTTTTAATCTAATTTTAGTAATTCTTACTATTTAGATTAATTCTGTTTTCAATTAATTCTGTTTTCAAATTAATTCTTACTATTTAGATTAATTCTCGTGCTATATTATTGTGTTTCACTATTATTATTATTTTTTTAGATTTAATCTTGGGCTTCTCGGATGGCCGAGCCGGAATGGGGACATTCCGTTCACAGGACGGCCGTCTGTTAGCATACTCATCATAATTTGTACATTTTTTTAAACATAAATATTAATTTTTAATATAATATAGAATAATATGGCAGAAATAATTTAATAATTAATTATTAGTTCATAATTGTCACGTTTTTTTAATATTAAATGTCGATTTTTAATATAAGTAACGATTATTTATTAATTTGGTTAAAATCGATACGATGCAGTCGATGGCAACATTGACATTTTGATTTATATAAATGCTTAAATGTCAAACGTCAAGCAGAAGTGTAACGACCACAGTGAAAGTACGACGTGTCTCGTTGTGATATTGTTGTTAATTTAATATTAATTTTGAAAATGAGAACCATTGAAGTTTGTAAATAAACGGAAGAGATGAGTAAGTCTTTTACTTTTGAGGGCCATTCTAACACACCGAAACATGTTATGTTTCAGTACATTGAAGAACATATTTTTGAAGCAAAGTTTAAGCTTACAGTAAATCAAGGCTAAAAGCCAGTTTTTATTTCAAAAAGAATATTTCATACGTTCACTGAAAACAGTGATTTAAAAATAGCATTCCTATATTGAGATTCTAAGGCAAAAGCTGCAAAGCTTTAAATAACCGTTGAAAATTTTCCAACTGCCTTTTTGTTGTACTCGCTTGTAGGTGACTTATACGTAATATATTTAGTTTATCATATTTATACATTTAATTTTACATTACATAATATTTATAATTTATTTAATATTTAATTTACGTATTAATATTATATATACACTCACCTACATACATACAACACGTATATTTAATTATTTATATTTATAAATTAATATTTAATCATATTTATTTTTATTCATAAGCATAGCCGCGCGAAACCCGTAGTATACGGCGGGACGCATTTATTTTTCTCCTACCGGCCACTTATGATTTTTGTTACATACAATAGTCGACGCCTTACCAGCTGATGCTACTTACTTGTTTTACATTATTTAATCGTTTTCGTTAGTTTTTGTATGTGGACTTCTTGTATTTGTACTGTGAACTCGTTTATTATTGTGTATCTCCTTAAACTTCTCCTTCTGAACTATTTTTACGTGTGTGTTGACTTTTCCAATATAATATTTTATTAAGTGACGATATCAAGACTTTTATTTGTGTTTTCTCTCGTCACGACCAACAACACCCGCTAAACTGGTGACCCCGCATAGAACACCAAGGAAAATTTCGAAGATGAAAAAATCGCAAAGTCATATTACTTTGTGTCGACCGCGCGCCAAGATGGCCGCGCCTGTTACACATACTACATCGCCACAGCTGCCCTCACAGATCCGGATACCGCCGTTTTCAACAGAAAAACCCGCTATCTGGTTTGCGCTACTCGAAGGTCAGTTTCGATTATTTGGAATTTCTGATGATTCCACCAAATTCTACCACATATTGGCTACACTCGACAGACAGTACACCGCCGAGGTTAAGGACATTCTCACCGGCTCCCCAAACTACCAACGATTAAAGGACAAACTTATCAAGAGAACAACAGCATCCCATGAAAACAAGGCTAAGCAGCAGCTATTGTGTCACGAACAGCTCGGCACTCAAAAACCATCACAGTTTCTGCGTCACCTACAACACCTCACCGAACCCAAGGTTCCCGAGGACTCCGTGAGAACCATGTGGACCAACCGACTGCCTACATTCATGCAGCCGATTCTTGCGTCGCAGACAACTTTACCCCTGGGCGCACTCGCTGACTTGGCTGACCGCGTCCACGACTTCGCGGTGCCGACGTACGTCGCACCGCCCACAGCGTCACCATCAGCAGCAGTGACACCAGCAAATCAGCTGACGCGACAGGTATCAGAGCTCACAAAACAGGTAAATGCTTTGATTACGCAATGTCAACACAGTTCGCGACCGACCGGACGTCGCAGAGACGGAAGTCGGTGCGAACGCTCTACATCCCGCTCCCAGTCGAGCTATCGCAGGTACCCAATCTGCTGGTACCACACGAGACAGGGAAGCAAGGCACACAGATGCAATAAGCCTTGCGACTTTAAGGTGAAAAATACCCCGAGCCTCACTGTAAATACGACCAGCAATTGCCATATATCCAGCACTGGTCGTCTGTTTGTCACGGACCGCAGCAGTAAAACACAATTTTTAATAGACACTGGTAGTGATATTTGTGTATACCCCATTTCCGCGCTTCGTGAGCGCAGGTGTAAAACCTCATATCAGCTCAGTGCTGCCAATGGTTCTGCTATAAATACTTACGGTTATATACAATTGAATCTTAATTTAGGCTTACGTCGTAATTACCCATGGCAATTTATCGTAGCTGATGTCACAAAACCTATTATAGGTGTAGATTTTTTATCACATTACCGCCTCATTGTTGATGTCAGCCAACAAAGACTCATCGATAGCCTCACCAATGTCAGCACTGTAGCAAATTTAGATATAAGAAATAATGTATCTAGTGTTAAGGTAACAATAGGTGATAGTAGTTATCATAAAATTTTAGCCGAATTTCCGGAAATAACACGCCCTGCTGGTACTCCGGGAATTGCAAAGCATCACACTACACACCACATACGCACTACACCAGGTCCACCTGTATCATGCACTCCTAGACGTCTCGCCCCTGACAAATTAAAAATTGCAAAAGAGGAATTCGACGTCATGTTAGCAAACGGTACCGCACGTCCGTCTGACAGTCCGTGGGCATCACCGCTCCACCTCGTGTCTAAAAAAGACAACGGGTGGCGCCCCTGCGGCGATTATCGCCAACTTAACGCGCGTACAATACCGGACCAGTATCCAATTCGTCATATACACGATTTTTCACACAATCTGTCTGGTTGTACGGTATTTTCGGTAATAGATTTAGTTAAGGCCTATAACCAAATCCCTGTTGCTCAAGATGATATTCCCAAGACTGCCATTACCACACCCTTCGGTCTTTACGAATTCCCCTACATGACATTTGGACTTAGGAACGCCGGTCAAACTTTTCAGAGATTTGTCGACGAACACGCGGACTCGATTTCTGTTACCCTTACCTAGACGACTTTTTGATTTTTAGCAAAACAGCGCGCGAACACGAAATTCATCTACGTCAGCTTTTCGAGCGTATGCGCCAGTATGGCGTACTCGTCAACACTGCCAAATGCGCGTTCGGCGCGTCTGAGATAACATTTCTAGGGTACCAAATCTCTGAAAAAGGCACTAAACCTCTGGACAGCAAGGTACAGGCTATCTCACAGTTCCCACCTCCAAAAACCGTCCGAGAACTTCGACGACTTTTGGGTATGGTGAATTTTTACAGGCGATTTTTGCCCAACGCCGCTAAAATTCAAGCTCCATTAAATGCCTTGCTGACCGGATCGGTCAAAGCTTCCCATCCAGTCGTCATAGAGGGGGATTCATTGCTTGCATTCGAGGCTTGCAAGAAGAGTCTTTGTGATGCAGCACTTTTAGCCCATCCAGACTCAACGGCTAAGCTAGGACTAGTCACTGACGCCTCTGATACGGCGATAGGTGCAGTCCTACAGCAGCTGAAGGATGGAGACTGGCAGCCGCTAGCATTCTTCTCTCGCAAGTTGAGCCCATCGCAAGTGGAATATTCTCCTTACGATAGAGAGCTCCTTGCCATCTACGAGAGTATAAAATACTTTCGGCACATGCTAGAGGCCACTCACTTCACCATCTATACTGACCACAGGCCGATATGTTACGCTTTCCACGAGCGGAAAAGTAACTGTTCGCCACGTCAGTATAGACACCTTGACTTCATCTCGCAGTTCACCACTGACATAGTCCACATCGCTGGAAAGGACAACTTGGTCGCTGACACCTTGTCGCGCGTGGATGAACTGCAGGTGCCAGTTGATCTTGAAGTGATGGCCAAACTTCAAGCCACAGATCCAGAGCTGGCAGAGCATCTCAAAGGCGACTCTTCTCTTCGCCTAGCCAGCACGAGTATTCCTGGGAGTCGTGCCGTCTTGTACTGCGACGTCAGTACACCGACGCCCAGACCCTTCGTCCCTCAACAACTGCGTCAGCAGGTATTCAACTGCCTTCATTCGCTCATCACCGTTTCTGCGTCACCTACAACACCTCACCGAACCCAAGGTTCCCGAGGACTCCGTGAGAACCATGTGGACCAACCGACTGCCTACATTCATGCAGCCGATTCTTGCGTCGCAGACAACTTTACCCCTGGGCGCACTCGCTGACTTGGCTGACCGCGTCCACGACTTCGCGGTGCCGACGTACGTCGCACCGCCCACAGCGTCACCATCAGCAGCAGTGACACCAGCAAATCAGCTGACGCGACAGGTATCAGAGCTCACAAAACAGGTAAATGCTTTGATTACGCAATGTCAACACAGTTCGCGACCGACCGGACGTCGCAGAGACGGAAGTCGGTGCGAACGCCACTTCACCATCTATACTGACCACAGGCCGATATGTTACGCTTTCCACGAGCGGAAAAGTAACTGTTCGCCACGTCAGTATAGACACCTTGACTTCATCTCGCAGTTCACCACTGACATAGTCCACATCGCTGGAAAGGACAACTTGGTCGCTGACACCTTGTCGCGCGTGGATGAACTGCAGGTGCCAGTTGATCTTGAAGTGATGGCCAAACTTCAAGCCACAGATCCAGAGCTGGCAGAGCATCTCAAAGGCGACTCTTCTCTTCGCCTAGCCAGGACGAGTATTCCTGGGAGTCGTGCCGTCTTGTACTGCGACGTCAGTACACCGACGCCCAGACCCTTCGTCCCTCAACAACTGCGTCAGCAGGTATTCAACTGCCTTCATTCGCTCAGCCATCCTGGCGCCAATGCTACAGCCAAACTTGTTGCTCAACGTTTCGTCTGGCCACTGATGCGGAAAAACTGCCGTGAATGGGCTAAGGCGTGTTTGTCTTGCCAGCGCTCGAAGGTAACTAGACACGTTGCCTCACCCTTAGGTACGCACGATTTACCTTCGGCGCGATTCAAACACGTCCACATAGACCTGATCGGCCCGCTACCGCCTGCTGGTGATTATCGGTATTGTCTCACAGCCGTCGATCGCTTTACGCGATGGCCTGAAGCTGTGCCTATTACTGACATCACCGCCGAAACAGTGGCCAAAGCGTTCATTTCCTGTTGGGTGGCCCGATATGGTTGTCCTACCGAGATCGTCACCGATCGAGGCAGGCAATTCCAGTCGGCTCTGTTTCAACAGCTGTCCAAGTCCATCGGTTTCGATCACCGTAGGACGACGGCTTACCACCCACAGTGTAACGGCTTGGTGGAGCGATTCCACCGACAGTTAAAGGCAGCAATCACCTGTCACGCTGACGCAAACTGGACCGAGTCTTTACCACTCGTGCTTCTCGGCATCAGGAGCGCCTTCAAAGAAGACCTCCAGACTTCATCGGCCGAGTTGGTGTACGGTGAGCCATTATGCCTACCTGGCGAATTTTTTGGCCACAACTCCGCAGGCTACACCACCGACATCACGGATTTCTCAGCCCGGATGAAGTCATTCGCCGAGAACATTCGTCCAGTTCCACCACAGCACCATTCGAGATCTCGCAAAGCCTTCGTATTTAAGGACTTAGCCCAGTGTAGTCACGTATTCCTTAGGGATGAAGTGCTACGTGGCTCACTTCAGCCCGCTTACACTGGGCCATACGAAGTTCTCAAAAGAGGTGCTAAAACGTTCACAATACGCATGGGGAATAAACACGAGACAGTTTCCATAGACCGCCTCAAGCCGGCCTATATATTGTCTCCCGACTTATCCTCTTCACCATCACAGGCCGATATTTTACCACATGAGAAACCTCCAGACGCACACCCTGAACACACAACTGCGAAATTCAAAACTCGTTCCGGGAGGCATGTACACTTCCCGGATTATTATCGTCCGTAGACACGGCCTCTGGGGGGGAGTGATGTAGGTGACTTATACGTAATATATTTAGTTTATCATATTTATACATTTAATTTTACATTACATAATATTTATAATTTATTTAATATTTAATTTACGTATTAATATTATATATACACTCACCTACATACATACAACACGTATATTTAATTATTTATATTTATAAATTAATATTTAATCATATTTATTTTTATTCATAAGCATAGCCGCGCGAAACCCGTAGTATACGGCGGGACGCATTTATTTTTCTCCTACCGGCCACTTATGATTTTTGTTACATACAATAGTCGACGCCTTACCAGCTGATGCTACTTACTTGTTTTACATTATTTAATCGTTTTCGTTAGTTTTTGTATGTGGACTTCTTGTATTTGTACTGTGAACTCGTTTATTATTGTGTATCTCCTTAAACTTCTCCTTCTGAACTATTTTTACGTGTGTGTTGACTTTTCCAATATAATATTTTATTAAGTGACGATATCAAGACTTTTATTTGTGTTTTCTCTCGTCACGACCAACAACACCCGCTAAATCGCTAATGTCCGGAATCGATTTTAAGTGAACTTTTACTTTTCACCGAGCACTCATTTGAAAGCGATGAAATATGAATTTGAGCCCTGACAAAAATTGGAGGGATTTTACGAAAAAGAGGATAAAATTTTTATAAATTTTAAAACGCTATACAGTTATAATTGAGTGAAAGCGTACCGGTTTAACAATAAAATAAAAAATGTGACTCGCATATAGCAACGGCCATAACATTACGTCTCCATCTAAAAGTAATTCGTGTTACTGTCTGCAGCATCCTAACAGGTATTCGGATCTCGAAGATAGCATCTTGGCATTACATGCCAGCTTTAAAGGAAATTGGATTGGATAATCTTAACTTACTAACTTCGATTATTGTTAGAGGTTCTGGTTAACTTGTAAATGCTAAATGGTTTGAGAGTTCACTTAAGTCGATCGTATATTATAATTATTTTTTATGTTTATATTGCTTTAAACAGTTAAAAATAAAAAGAAAATATGGTTATATAATACACAGATCAACCACAGGTTTTAACCATTGCCGGTAATCGTTACAATTACCGTGACGGTAAATGTTCAGAAATAATATTTATTAGAACAGTCTTTCTGTTTGGAGATTTCAGTTTCATAAGACGTGAAATTGCTCTATACAAATTTTCGTGTGCAATTTTTTTTTCTAATTTCATTAACACTTTATTGTTGGTGAAGGAAAACATCATGATGAAACATGTCCTAGCATTCGTAAGAGATGCTCCATCCAGCACGCCCTTGGCCAGCGTGATGGACTATGTCTAGGGACGAAGGCTTCCCCAACAGTGGGACGATAAAAAGGATTAAATACAAAATATCTCTAATAACATTGACAACACGTTTGGCTCAGTTGGCAGTGACACTACTTTATGCGCCAACTGTCGCGGGTTCGAGTCCCGCTGGGGGCATTCATTTGTTGAGTACGAATGTTTGTACTCCAGTCATGGGTGCTTATTTTTAAAATATGTATTTATTTAAAATGTATATGTGTAGTATATCAACTATCTGGTATCCGCAACACAAGCACGTTAAGTAGCTTACCACGGAACAAGATGGCGCTGTTGTAATAATGTCCCAACATTTTACATAGTTATATACGAGTATGACGTGGACGTTTTACCCACTATAATATTAGTAGTAACGTCCTGAATTTCTTTAATAATGCATTGCGGTACGCTACACGAGCTACTGCAGTCACCATTACTTTTCATACATGCTTGTTATGGAAATCCAGTAACACCCTGAAACACATTTTAATATGCACATTGCTACATGCATTGTAGGAAATTTTCGCGAAATAATTTAAAACATTCTGTAGTTCTTAGTATACAGTACGAGCACTACTATTTTGTATTAATCCAAGTATAATGAAGATTACTTTATATGAAATAATAAAACAATGTTAGGTTGGGGAATGAAAAAAAATATTTATATATACATGCTTAGTACAGGTTTAATTAAAAAAATAAATACTGTTATTCCGTAGACCTTTTTGAGTGTATTTTAATGTATATTATAATTTGGGGATATCCTAAAACGGAAAAGCTCGAAAACACAATCTTAGAAAAAAGAACATATTTAGTAACAACATGCTTTCATTAAAATATTTTTCTATGGCTTATTAGAAAATTTATAACAAAAACAAACAACTGTAAAGTAGTTTTTCAATCTCAAAATAATAACAAGACCTAATTATAAAATAAGTTTAGATGCTAATATTAACAGTTCATTAAACATTTGTTTGTTCACGCGGAAAAGGGTGACGACCCCAAGATCAAAGTAATTTTTAAGACACGGTTAAGAACTGTGAAAAGGGACCTTAATTGCATCTTTTGTTAAAAACACTGAATGGTCGGTACATTATAAAAAATGTACTAAATGAGGATCTTCTAACATTCCATTATGTAACATTAGTCTTAATATACCTTTATATTACCTTTATATTAATGAAAAGATTATTATTAATATAAAATATTACATATTTGTTTGTCCTTACGTTCATGAAAATTTCATGGACTATGAAAATTTTTTTTTAATATGAAAAATATCAATACTCTTTAAATATTACACAAAGTTTCTAAAAAATAAGTGAGTTGTAATTAGGGCAAGAGAGAAACGAGGGCTTGTATATACTTAATAAATACTTTGTAAAACTAAAAAAAAGCTCTTAATACAGATCCGCAGCGCAATCAACAACTTTCCTGAAAACTTAATTAAAGAACTTGATGCTCAAGTTGTTTCTATCTGTTTCTTTAAAAATACGGTCCGAGGAGAGTT
This sequence comes from Boloria euphrosyne, assembly GCA_951802675.2. Lineage (NCBI taxonomy): Eukaryota > Metazoa > Arthropoda > Insecta > Lepidoptera > Nymphalidae > Boloria > Boloria euphrosyne. The sequence continues at coordinate 436,975 of OX637875.1, read as the reverse complement.
TTGCTATCTAAATGAGATAGATGGTCGAAGTTGAGTTGCGAGAAGAAATGCCTGAGCTATGAACAACACTAACACTGCACTGTAAACAAATTTATCAATATCAAATTTATCTTTTTTTCTAACGTCTGCTGATTCTATTAAATTTCAATCAACATTCAATACGATGCTGCTAACAAATAATAAAATTACTAAATGATATTTAATTAAAATTAATATTATCAAAATATAAACAGCCTTTAGTGACAATGCAACAAAAGTTTAGTGTATGTATATGACATAAATTGCTAAAAGCTAAGTAGATAATTAGTTCTATTATTTGTGGCAAGATTAGTTGTTTAAAATAAATATGTAATAATCTTAAGAAGTTTTAGATATGTCATCAGCCCTTTTTAGCGTCCCACTGCTGGGCACGGGCCTCCCTCAGTACGAGGGGGATCAGGCCATAGTCCACCGCGCTGGCCTAGTGCGTGTTGGCGGACTTCACATGTCTTTCGAAAACTTGCTAAGTTTTTTCAGGCATACAAGTTAACTCACGATATTTTCTTTTGCCATAAGGCAAGATGAACATAAAACGCACGTGAAAATCCGAAAATCAAAGTTCCTACACCCGGGATTTGAATCCGCTTTACTAATTTTCCCAAGAGAGCGCGTTACCACTGAGCAGCCACTGCCCTGTGGGCTATATCGTAGACTTGAATATAGTCTATGACTAGAAATACACGGAATCTGTGCGGATATTAAAAGGAAATTATATTTGGGGAGACGATTGATTTTGAAATCCGAGCGATCCGGGGCTTAACTGATAGCACTACGCTTTAGCTTCACTTGCAGATATACCCTCTATTCATTATACCATTTATATTGTAATGTATGCAAGTTTGCATGTGTGGGGCTAATTTGCTATTTATCACTACATATTATAAAACAAAGCCCTCCGTCGCGTCTGTCTGCCTGTTTATTTGCGATAAACTCATAACACTGCTGCACCGATTTTTATGCTGTTTCCACCAATAGATAAATTGGTTGTCACGGAAGGTTTTAGTGTATAACTAGCGGAACTGATGACTTTTGAAATAAAATATACGCAATTACTTATTATATTTTATTTGTAGGAGCAACTCAATTACATTAAACTACATAGTACATACAGACCAAAAAGAATGTAAATGATACAGACTACAGTAAGCAGTTTCCACAGAGTAAGATAACAAAGAAAAAACGTCACAATCATTTTGTCTCTGTTCATTACATTGCCTATTCCATTCCGTTCTACACCCCCCCTCAATGTAATAACAGAGCTTGCACAATATCATTAATTTATCTCAAGAATTTACCCTCTAACCTACAAACCTATTCAATGAAAATAGTTAATAACACAATATATTTATTCTCGTTTTAATCTAACTTTATATGTATATATAAAACAAAAAAAGAAACAAAACTCAACCTTCTATTACTTATTTAAATAATTGTAAACCAATTTACTACTTAAAAAAAATATCAGTCAATATACTGAATTTCAAAGTTGTATACCACAAACCTTAACAAATTTTAGCAAAGAATCTTTCTTTAAAGGTTTTGTGAACATATCAGCTACTTGTTCAGTAGTACTTACATACATTACATTTATTTTTTTATGTAATATTAATTCTTTTATAAAATGGTACTTAATATCTATATGTTTTAATCTTTTAACACTATTAGTATAAGCAATAGCTAAAGCTGATTGATTATCACATAAAATTGCAACTGGAGATATATTAGAAATATTAAAATCAGTCAGTATATTTATAAGCCAACATGCCTCACTTGCTGCCATACTCAGAGCTACATATTCTGCCTCGGTAGAGGAAATACTCACAGTACTTTGCTTCTTAGAGCACCAAGAAATCAAGCAATTAGAAAAAATAAAACAGTAACCAGTTGTAGATTTTCTATCTTTGATGTCACCTCCCCAGTCAGCATCACAATAACCTACCAAGCTTTCATCATTACACTTATATAACAGCTTATAATTTACTGTATGTTTAATGTATCGCAGTACTCTTTTCAAGCTTACTAATAACATTTCATTTGCACAGTCTTGATATCTACTTAATTTAGACACCACAACACAAAGATCTGGTCTTGTGCCCGATACTGCATACATCAAACATCCAATAATTTGCCTACACACTTTTTCTGTTTTTTTATTTACTTCACACTTATTTTCTAGTAATCTAATATCAAAATTTTGGTCCATAGGAGTACATATAGCCTTACAATTGTACATGTTAAATCTTTTTAAAACATTTTCTAGATAAGTTTTCTGACACAATTCTGTTACTCCACTTTTCAAATTTTGCCTTACATTTATCCCTAGAAAATTAGAAATTAAACTCAAATCTTTAATTTCAAACTCCTTATTTAATATTGACTTAAGGTCACATATCTGACTTTCATTAGTCCCGAATATTAACAAGTCATCAACATAGATAATTAAGTAAATTTGTTGTTTATCATTATATTTAAAATACATACATGAATCACACTGTGATCTTTTAAAACCATCTCTGATCATAACAGAGTTAAACTTATCATTCCAATATTTTGGTGATTTCTTAAGTCCATACAAAGCCTTGTTTAGTTTAACAATATTTTTACCATCATCATATGCCCCTTCAGGTAAGTTTATATAAATATTTTCTACAATTTCACCATACAAAAAAGCACCAGTAACATCCAGTTGGTACACAGGTAATTTCATTTTCGTTGCTACTGCTAAAAATAATCTAAAAGTTGCTAGCTTGGCTACAGGTGCATAGATTTCATTTAAGCTTAACACATCACTTTGCTCGAATCCTCGAGCTACTAACCTAGCCTTGTATTGTATAACATTATTATTTCTTTTTACTTTGAACACCCATTTGCTACTAATTACCTTGTTATTATCAGGTAATTCACATGCATTCCATGTGTTATTATCCTTAAGAGTCCTTCCACTTAAATGAGTCTGGACTTCTCATGGCCTCTTTATATGTTTTAGGCACATTATCCTCTAGTAAGACATTATTACATTGGTAAAATTGAGTTTGCTTCCTCACACGAGTACCTCGCCTTAGAATTTTATTATTGCTACTTAATCCACTTACCTCACTGTCACTCGGTGAATACAAGCTGTTATCGGACTCAGCCTGTGGTGTACTACTGTCATGTTCGTCAGTAGCTTCTTGAGGGATCGGGTCACTTTCTATGTTTTGTTCCTGTTGTACTGTATCCTCACTAGTAGGAGTAGTAGTAGATTGTATGGGAAGTGGAAATTCACATGTAGTTTTCACAGTCTCATATTGATTTTCTTGCAGGAATACAGTATCTCTTCTTATTTCAACATCATTTTTATGTTCAATGTATATTCTATAACCCTTTGTTGTTTCTCCGTACCCCACCATTATTCCTTTTTCTCCTTTAGGGTCCCACTTACTCCTCTTTTCTTTCGGAATGTGAATGAAAACAACAGTGCCAAATATTTTAAGATTGTTTATGTCATAAGTCTTGTTTGACCACAATTCATAAGGAGTTTTCTCCTCAATCCTGCTTTTGCCAGTTCTATTTATTACATAGGCTGCAGTATTAACCGCCTCAGCCCACAGCTTCTTAGGCAAATTTTTGGCACATAACATTGTTCTTGCAGCTTCTACTAAGGTTCTGTTGTCCCGTTCCGCACTTCCATTTTGTTCCGGGGTATAGGGAACTGTGCGTTGATGCACAATACCCTTTGCCTGGAACATTTTACAGACTTCTTTATTCGTAAATTCTGTTCCATTGTCACTCCGGAAAACTTTGACACAATTGCCAGTTTCATTTTCTGCGAGAGCAATGAATTTTTTAATGCACTCTCTAACTTCATGTTTACTTTTTATGAAGTACACTGACCTGTATTTTGAGTAGTCATCCTTGAAGACAACAAAATATTTCGAACCTCCAACTGACCTTTCCTCCATTGGCCCACACGTATCCGCATGAATTATTTCACAAGTTTTATGACTCACATTATTACTTACAGGGTATGGCAGACGGTGAATTTTACCCTCCAAACAATTTTCACACTTAGAATCGACCATGTGAGATGTGTTTATGTGAATATTATTTTTCTTCAATACATCTTTCACATAGTTCATATTTTGATGCACTAACCTCTCATGCCATGTATTTAGATTTGCGCATGTAACTTTTGCTGTATTAACTGAACAGCCCGCATCATAACGTAAGTCCATAACATACATATTGCCACTCCGTGAAGCCATTGCTACTATTTTTTTGTACTTATTGTAAAATTCACATGTATTTTCTTTTGTTATTAAAACGTAACCTCTACTCGTAACACGATTGACAGATAATAAATTCATCTTCAACTCAGGCACATATAAAACATTGTCTATAGTTGTATCAGTCCATTCACTACCGTTCCAAACTTCGCCTTTCACCTGTCCACAGCCATGTACACTAATCTGCGTTCCATTACCGACAGTTACTTTTTTGTTTGTAACCGTCGAATATGACGACAGAAGTTTTCAATCGTAACACATATGTTCGCTTGCACCCGAATCCACTATCCACTTGGTTTCTTGAAAACTTTCATCGAGCGCACTTTTCACAACAAAAGCATTGCTTTCCTTATTATTATTCTTCCTAAAACGGCACTGACTCTTGAAGTGTCCTGGTTTATTGCAATAAAAACATTTTTGTTCCGTTCGGCTGTCTTTGTTGTTACGATTACCATAATGATTTGATTTTGCACTTGTATTTGTTGATGTACATTCACTTTGAAAATGTCCATGTTTATTACATTTGTAGCACTTTACTGATTTTTTATTTGTCGTTTTCTTGGCAACAAAGGCAGCAGATGTTTGCGAATTTTCACCACCGCCCCTTTCCTTTATTCTTTCCTCTTCTATCAGCAACCTGGCGACTAAATTATCGTAAGTCTGCTTATCATCAGGCGCGGACTCCCACGCAGACACGAAATGTTTGAATTCATCCGGTAAAGACATTAAAACCTTGGTTATTACCAACTTGTCAGATATATTTTCACCGAGTTGCTTTAGTTGATTTTGCAACTCTTGTATCTTCGATAAAAATACCGACATTTCTGAACCCTCTTCATATTTAAATTGAAAAAACCCTTGTTGGACTATATGAATACTCGTCTCTGATTTTTGTTCGTAAATACTGTTTAATTTTCGCCACATCTCTGCTGAGGTTTCACATGAAATTATATGCACCATTACACTTTCTGAAATCCTCGTCACTAACAATGTTTGAGCTTTTGCATCTTGATTTTCCCAACGGGTTCTCTCTGCGACATTTTCGGATTTTATGATTGTACCGTTTACTATACATACATATAAGCCTTGCCCTCTCAGCAATACCGTTGTCTGGAATTTCCATATGTTCCAGTTTTTAGAACCTTCCAGTTTTATTCCTCCTTGCCCGTACATTATAGGATCCATTATGCTCCTTTATTGTATCTTTTCCTGCCCAACCCCCCCTGCCCTGTATCCCAGAACAAGTAATTCCTTCCTGACGAATTGACGATTCTAACCTACAAACACGCGCCAACGTGCACGTGCCGGTTTTCCTTTTTTTGCCAATTGCCAGTATCCACAGTTATCACTTTAACTTTTTGCGTATATGTCCAGTCTGGTTATGTGACTGGGCCCATAACCTGATGACTTTTGAAATAAAATATACGCAATTACTTATTATATTTTATTTGTAGGAGCAACTCAATTACATTAAACTACATAGTACATACAGACCAAAAAGAATGTAAATGATACAGACTACAGTAAGCAGTTTCCACAGAGTAAGATAACAAAAAAAAAACGTCACAATCATTTTGTCTCTGTTCATTACATTGCCTATTCCATTCCGTTCTACAGGAACCCACGGCTTTGTTCACACTAAATCATAAGTGAATCATATAACATTAATTTTTACGTTATAAATGTTAAAATTGTTAAACAAAAAGCACCTTTTTTTACATTAAGTATGTACTTATATAAATCATCATCATCAACAGCCTTTTGCAGTCCACTGCTGGACATAGGCCTCCCCCAAGGCGCGCCACTTCTTCCTGTCAGCTGCCGTTCGCATCCATTCGATGCCGGCATGGCTGCGCAGGTCATCTTCCCATCTCGCGGGTGGGCGTCCCACGCTACGTTTGCCAGTACGCGGTCTCCACTCAAGGACTTTCTGGCTCCAACGTCCATCAGTCCTTCTGCAGATGTGGCCTGCCCATGTCCACTTCTACGTGCTAATCCGACGCATAATGTCGATCACTTTGGTTCTCTGACGGATATACTCATTTCTGAGGTGGTCCATCAGAGAGACTTCGAGCATCCTCCGTTCCATAGCACGCTGAGCGACCCTGAACTTGTGGGCAAGCCCTGCCGTGAGTGTCCACGTTTCAGCACCGTAGGTCATAGCGGGGAGCACGCACTGATTAAAGACCTTGGTCTTTAATGATTGCGGGATAGGCGACGTGAGGACCTGTCTCAGCTTTCCGAATGCCTATGCTATCCTAGCTGAATTCTTCTATTGGACTCCTTTTCGAAGTTGTTTCTGCCAAGCTGAATTATTTGGCCCAGGTAAGTGTACTCAGAAACAACCTCTAGTGGGGAGCCTTCCAGCATTACCGGTCTCGGATGGGTATGTTCATTGAACATGATTTTGGTTTTATCCAAATTCATCCCAAGACCGATACGCCTAGAAGCAGCGTTCAGATCAGACAGCATTCCCTCCAAATCTTCCAGCGATTCTGCCGTGATGACAATATCATCAGCAAACCTGAGATGTGAGATGTGCTCGCCGTTTATATTGATTCCCCGCCCAGTCCAGTCCAGTGTTTTGAAGACGTCTTCCAGTGCATTGGTAAACAGTTTCGGGGATATAACATCCCCCTGTCTAACACCTCTTTGCAACTGGATAGGTCTCGTCTGGTGGTCTTGGAGCTGGACGGTCATCGTCGCGGTCTCATAAAGACATCTCATCACGCTGATGTATCGCCAATCAATTTGGCATCGCTGTAGGGATTCAAGAACAGCCCAGGTTTCAACCGAGTCAAAAGCTTTCTCATAGTCCACAAACGCGAGGCAGAGAGGTCGGTTGTACTCTTCGGTTTTTTGTACAACCTGCCTCAGCGTATGTATGTGGTCCAGAGTGCTAAATCCGCGGCGAAACCCGGCCTGCTCTGGAGGTTGAAAGGCATCTAACCTTGGAGAGATCCTGTTGGAGACGACCCTAGAGAACAACTTATACACGTGGCTCAGGAGCGATATCGGTCTGTAATTCTTCAAAAGGGTTTTGTCCCCTTTCTTGAAGAACAGTACGACCACGCTCCTGCTCCAGCTTTCGGGAGTTCTTCCAGAGAAGAGGGAGGTGTTAAATAGTCTCTGGAGATCCTTCAAGATTGGCTTACCGCCAGCCTTTAGGAGCTCCGAGGTAATACCATCTTCTCCTGGAGCTTTTCCGTTTTTAAGTTGCTTCAGGGCCATCTCTATCTCATCCAAGGAGATGTCAGGCAGGTCCTCCGTGAAGTGGCGTGTTAATGTGGCTCTTGGATCTGCAGGGTCGGCATCTGTTCTGTTTCGGTGCGAACGGCACAGTCGGCCATAGAAATCTTCAATCTCGGAGAGAATTTCTGGCTTTGAGGTGACCATGTCTCCACTAGCATTCCTCAACTTCGTGAGGTGGCTGCGTCCGAGGTTTTGGGCAAATACGCGTGCCCCGCGGTTCCGCTCAATTGCTTCCTCGATGAGGAGCGTATTCCAGCGCCGCAGGTCACGCCGTATTGCTTTCCTGATTTTCTTATTGCGCGCCCTTTTTTCCGAAGAAGTAGCCAGTGGAGTTTCTCGTCGAATCCTCATCAGCTCGAGAGTCTCGTCCGAGAGTTTTGATTTCTTGGCGGCCGTCCGCTTCCTGCAGAACTTCTTGCCCTCGCTGCAAATAATTTTAGCCACATTATCGAGGTCCTGGTCAATGTCGCAAGCCGTGTCCAGGGCGGCGAATCGGTTTTGAAGTTCCAATTGGAACTTTGTGGAACCCGCTGCCACTTGCAACCGTTCGGGTCGGAGCGTAGACTTCGTCAGACGTCGTCTTTCCAGCTTCAAATTTATATTCAGGGTGCCTCGGACCAGTCGGTGATCACTACCGGTTTTAAACCTGTTGATCACCGAGACATCCCTGAATATGCGCTTCTTGTCCGTCATGATGAAGTCTATCTCGTTTTTTGCCTTACCGTTGGGACTTTCCCAGGTCCACCTCCGCTGGGGCTGCTTCTTGAAGAAACTATTCATCAAGTATAGCCCCTGGGATTCAAGGAATTGGACCAGCATGTGTCCCCTCGGATTACGGTTGCCTAGGCCGTAGGGTCCCACGACCGATTCTCCGCTCATCTGATTTCCGACTTTTGCATTAAAGTCCCCCATAACAACGTTGTAGTGGGCCTTGGTGGTGGTGTTTAAGGCTCGCCCTATATCTTCGTATAGGGCTTCTACTTCGTCATCCGGTTGTGCCGACGTGGGCGCATATACCTGAATCACCTTGATTCGGTACTTTTCGGTGAGTTTAAGTACGAGGTACGCTACCCTTGCCGATACACTGGAGACTTCAACAACGTTGTTACAGAGGGCTTTATGGACCAGGAAACCTACGCCACCTTGGGATTTGCGGTCTCCTTCCCGGAAGTAGAACAGATGGCCAGAGCTCAAGGTTATGCAGTCCTCCCCCTCTCTTCGGACTTCGCATAAACCCAAGACGTGCCATCGTATCTTGCTCAGTTCTACCTCCAGTTCGGACAGATGTTCGTCCAGCCGGAGACTGCGTCCATTAAACGTCGCCAGGGTCAGTAGTTTTGGTGACTCGGTCCGCTCCTGGAGATTCTTCGCACCCCTGGCACCGCTGTTACCCCGACCGTCACCGTGGCCGGGAACAGCGGCGCCGCCAGGAACTCGGGGCCTTCCATTATTGGAGTGCTGCATGGGGGGTTATTGCCCATACTCACCACGCTGGGCAGGCGGGTTGGTGAGCGCAGTGCCATAAGGTTTTTGAGCCAGTGAGGCTGCTGCCCCTCACTGGCTAGAATTTAGCGCCTTATGGCTTTTACTGATGGTTATACCGCCATCCGTCGGTTGGATTGCCACAAGGTTCTGTTTTGTGACCCATCCTGTTCCCTTAGTAGACTCTTACTACACCCACGGGATGAGAGGGGGGAGCAGTATTCTTGATTGCCGCTGCTCCACGGCAGCTTATATAAATGATATCTTTTAATACCTACTATAAATTAAACATTTATATGTTTTTTATCTACTTTAGGGCTTTATCTGGGTCAGATAAAAAGCAAATTAAGGTGGGTTAGTATTAAAATACTAAATTGACACGTCATGCCTTGTAAAGCAGGTAAACTGTTCATTATCTATTTCCTATTTAGTCGGGTTGCCTTCTCATAATACTAAGAAAGTGAGGAAATAGAGAGTACACCTCTTTACACACTCATTACATTTAAAATTATATATTATTATATACGTTTTATACTATAAAATAATAAAAAAAATATATATTATAATGTACGTATTATACAGGGTGGCGACGCTTGACCAACATTCCTTTAAACTGCATGTAGGGTGAGATGATATAAGTCGATAAAAATTATCAATTTGAAAAAATTCCTTCAAATAAAAAAGTGCATTTTTCAAACAAAATAAATACAATAAAAATGGTCATCAAAATAAACACCATTACATCATAAGTTTATTGACCCTAGCTTAAGACGGCAACATCGCACTGTCCCCGAACACTCGTAGGTACTACTAGCCCTTGCGTCGTTTGCAAAGAATAAATAATTCGCAGAAATGACATAGTGTATGCCTTAAGTTGAGTAAAATAATTTATCTTGATAGTAAGTAAATAAAGTGGCAGGCAGTGGTAGCCCGGCGGTAACGCGTCGCTTGTATAACTAAGTGATGCGGGTTCAAATCCGGGTCTCGCACCTCTGATATTTTCATGTACGAATCATTTCTATCCTGATTACCACTTGTCTTACGGTGAAGGAAAACATCGTGAGGAAACCTGCATGTCTGACTCAGGCTGTCTCACTAGGCCAGCGCGGTGGACTATGACCTGATCCCCCTCGTACTCGGCCCGTGCCCAGCAGTGGGATGTTAAAAAAGGGCTCATGACAAAAAGTAAACAAAATACATGAAATTTATCACATAAGATGTAGTTAATGTAGTAAAAAAATCAACAGTCTTGTTGTGGTGGTTATACTTTTTAGTTGATTATAAAAACTGATTCATATCAATTTATCACCTGGTAGTTAAAAAATAAATCTAATATGTAATAAAAACAAGAAATGCTTTGCAAATGAAATTCTTGTACAATTTCCATATTATAAATTAACATTTTTCAATAATATTAAATACTAATTTAAAAGTAGTTTTTACAGTGTATTTTTTGTTCTATGGCCCAAAAATCCTTGACAGTCGCGCCATTTTGTCCAATCGGCAAAATTCAAAGAAAACCAAAGACACGTGTAAGCACCGCCGCCGCCGACTGATACAGAGTAGTTGCCGACAATAATTAAATTAATTTATTCTTCTTAATAAAATTTAAGTAAATAAATTAATTTATTCTTCTTAAAACATTTCCTTTAGGAAAACATTTATAAAATATTTATTTGAACTAATTATTACTATAACATTTTTTTTAATACTAAAAGGCCTAAAAATACCAATCATAATATTAAAGTAGCATTTAAAAAAAGCAATAAAATTACCGCCGCTACTACGATTACTCTGTGCTTCAAATGTCGGCATTGCTTTGAAAAGGCGGCTTAGGTTTTTAACTTTTTTCTATTTATTAATTATTTAGTTGGCTTTAAAATGTCGAAGTGGGTGCACGTGAAAAAGGGCTGATTTTTAATGAATCGACCCAATAGTTGTGAAAGTGAAAATTTTATACCTAATGTATTAGTTTGAACTTCCTTTAAATTTTGGCGCGCTTTTGGCTCTAAAATAGTGAACTATTAAGCCCCAGCGTCTCTTGGCGATGGTATTTGGTACCTGGTCTGGTCTAAGTCTTCAATAAACGTTCATATCCTGGCCACTTTCACGCATGATTGCCATTGCCAGGGTACGAAGGCACGAAGTCATAATTCAACGGTCAACGTGTCAAACGTTTAATAACCGAGAGAAGCTACAGCATCAGGAGCTCTGGCCTGGTATGCAAGAGGTATCAAGAGGCTACCTACCGCTGCGCGTACCTATCTAATACTTGGTTTTGAGGAACTGATTGGTAGAGGCAGGCCAGTGTCCAGTCCCTTCACCTACTCTTACCCGAACAAGACTTGCTTTTATTGTTGTGTGTGCGTGTAGTAGTTACGATATACAGTTTGCTGTATGTAAATTTAATTGACATCTAAACTCGAGTGCCAGTGTACCTACTTAGTTTTAAACTTTGTCTAATACCTATGGACTGTGTCATACATAAAATATTTGTAATATGCTCGTACGTATAGTAAATGTTCTTGTAATTTTAACAGAATGATTTATGTATAAGGTGGATCACCCATCATCATCATCATCAGCCCTTTTTTACGTCCCACTGCTGGGCACGGGCCTCCCTCAGTACGAGTGGGATCAGGCCATAGTCCATCGCGCTGGCCCAGTGCGAGGCGAGAGGTGCGAGACCCGGATTTGAACCCGCATCACTCGGATATAGGTACAAGCGACGCGTTACCGCTGGGCTACCACTGTCTTCACCCATATTCGTGTCAAATTAAAAACTTGTGACTACGTTCTATGACACTTTGAATGTACCTATTTTATTATAATTTTTATGGGTAATATTTAATAGGTATTACGAATATTTTAGCTAGTGCCTATGTTTAAAAATTGTAATTAATGTTATTTTAAAGAGTACTTTTAAAAGATATTTTACGAAAATAAACATTGTTTCGTTTAAATTATGTAGCGAGATGTGATAGATTTTAATTTCTAGTGAACGTTATTCAATATTGCATCATTCAATTTATGAATTTTATACCTACTGTCACTTTGTGTATTATTTTAATCACTGTGTATGTGAATTGATGGAGGTTTAAAAACATTTTAATGCTACATGAATGCCTTATAATTTGTAATAAAGTAGTAACTAAAAATATTATTTAGTTTAATTTATTCACATAAAGATACATAAAATAGAAAAGTTCGTATTTCGATAAACAGGTTATATCATAACTAGATTTTGGATGGATGAATTTGCCTACTTTATGCGTCACAAAGCCGGGGGTTCGAATCCCAGATAGATAACATTTTTCTTTTTTAATTTTGCTGTTAATTTTATTTAAATAATGTTAAGTATTAATACCACCAACAGAACTTTTAACTTCTTTCTCGCACGCATATTTTCTTGTCTCTCGTAAAATTATAGGTACTTACATCAAATAAAAAAGTTTGTAGGCATTTTGATAAATAAGTTTCAGGTTATAGGTACCTAAATAGGTTTTTTGAAAGTGAAAGAGTAATAAGTAAGTACCTACATAGTGCAAAATCGTGTTTGCGAAGCACGACGCAGAAGAATAATTTTCCGTCCTTAGGATCATATTGGCCCACAGAGCTAATAGAGGCCGAGGGTTCGAATCCCGGTTGGATTACATGTTTCTAATTTATTATTAACTATAAAGAAAAAAATATTTTTACTAAGAGTTCCCCATACATCTAATATTTAGATAGTTTTAAATTTAATAATACCTAAAACGAATTCTTCAATAGGTACTTCTTCGAAATCGCTACGGCCACACCATAATGTCGTTATGTCGCATTTGATTGACAAAGGGGCTTGTGTTTGTTAATTGTTTTGCTTTTATGTTATTTTGATTTTAGTTTAGTCAAGTTTAGTGTTGTAATGAAATAAAGTCGCTTTTATTAACGACTAGGACTAGGTCACTAGGATAAAGACTTCTTCGTAATAATTAGTGAAATAAATTATCTAAAAGAAGTGCAAAAGTCAGTGACTAGGACCTACTGACTACATCCGTGCGATGACAAAATATTTACGAGTAGGTGTCGTCGCGTAGGTCCATTATTGTCAAGGTGGATGGAAACAAAAAAATATTTAGTGGTGTCAACGGTTCTTACGACTTACGAGGCGGTGTGTAGGTATGTGTTATAACTGCATAGCTAGTAGTCTAGTATCTACGAATTACCTATTTAGCGCGCGTACTTAAAATGCTTTGTTTTTCGTTACTGATTGGTGGTAGAATACTAGTTCCTGCAACTGTTCACAACCCGAACCTTATTTGTTCAAAGTGTGGACAAATCTATTGTTTTAGTCTACTTATGTCCCAAAAAGCTTTGGTTACCTAACTCCTAAACTCTCTTATACAACTCCTCGTGATATGGTAGGTTCCGTAGGTATCTGAAGTACCTAAATGTCTCCCTAACGCCCGGTTTACACGTATTAAGTAGTTAACTGACTTTTAACTTAATTTTAAGTGATTAATTGCGTGTAAACAGACAATTTAATAGCAAGTCAAGTAGTTAACTTAATTTTATTATTTTATTTGTCTATGCTATGTGTAATAAGATTTCATAGATTACCTATCTAGGTACGCAGTTCCTATACATCATTATACCTACCTCGTAATGCGTAACAATTACTAAGCTTTAATTTGATATTGATGATACCTACTTTCTAGTCTATTCTATTGTAGACAGTCAATAATGTACTTTAAGAAAATAAATTTGCTGCAGTTGACTTAGATTAGTAAGTAATGTTGTCATACAAAAGTGTGGAGGTAGTTTGAGGTAAATATCTTATTTAAATAATTTAAAATTATTCGTATGTCGAAAGTGATGAGGTTTTTAAAATTATTAAATGATGCGATGTTTATAATAATAAGTAATAAAGTAGTCGCTAAAAGAAAGTTCGGTTAATAATTTCTCGCCGAAAGACAAATTGAAAATTATTTATTTGCGATTTTTTGTAAATAAATTGCACAGGTACATTTCTTATAAACCTAAGCATTTTAACTAACTTTAGTAATTGATAATGTTGTTACTATGATCAATATTACACCTAATTACATGCCTATTGACTTTCGCGCCATAAGTAGGTAATTTGAAATCTTTCTTTAAATTTATTCGGAGCGGCAACGACGCACAGTATTTCGCCGTCTAGGGGTGCATGACCTTAGCGTACTTCGCTTGCCCGTACATATGATGGTTTTAAATTTTAAAACGAAAAAAAATTCCTGTGGCTTTAATTTTGAATATTTTCAATTAGTTTTTTTTGTATTCAACTCGTAATTTTTTATACTATATGTAGTTTGAAGGAATGTTGGTCAAGCGTCGCCACCCTGTATACGTATGTATGAATATATTTTACATGACTGGTATGAGTTATGTAGTGATTTACGTATAGCTGCATTACTATGCAAGATAATATTTTTAATAAAACATAAAAATAAGTAATTTCAAGCTTTTCTGTTAAAAGAAGAAAGAAGTAAATTTATAAACTCTAAACTCATAAGAAACTCATCAATCATCCGTTGAATATAAACAGATTGCTTGTGTCGGTTTTGAGGGAAATTTTATAATAGTTCGTATTTCTAAAGGTCTGTGGGCTACTTATTATAAAAAGATAATTAGTTTTTCTTTTGGTGGTTGTTGCGCCGCGCAAGTGATAACCTGCTAAATTATGTTGTACTAATGAGCTACACCTAGATAACTTCGTTCGCAAGTCCAGCCTAAGAGTTCATTGTAAGCATAGGCAAAAGCTTTTATATAACTTTCTTTAGATCTGCAAACTTTTCTGTTAAAATTTATAGGATTATTTAAATGGATACTACTAAACTATCATTGATATATTAAAAACTTTCGGATATTCAATTCATACATATGCAAAATTTTGTTTTCATATAATATTTGTTACTACATATGCTTCAATATTTTCTTGATTTTAATAAAAACAGGCGTTTAGCGATTGAATCAACATAAAAATTTACGGTAATGTGGGCGAGCTGCAGGCATGGCTAGTTAAAATTATCTTTAAAAAAATAAAAATGATATTCTAACAAGATATTCATACTATATAAATCATATCCAAACCTAAAGTTAAAGCTAAAGTAAGGCACATTAATGCACTCATAGTCAGTTAATGAATCATTAAGTCGTTCTTTAGTGTGGAGATTCTCGACTGGTGTATATGTAGTAAGTAAGCTCATTAAATTTTCATAGTCATTATCATTAACAATGTTGTTGTAACGGCTGAAACAACGGAATTTCATTAAAATAAGTAAAAAGAAAGTAAATAACCTATTTTATATAAAAATACATAGTGAGTATATAACTTAAATAGGTCAAGTAGTGCCTATGTTTAAATGACGCACTATAATGATAAAGGAATGAGCCATTTAAACTACCTAGAACAAACACAGTCGTGAATACAAAATACTACATGGAAATAAACAATACATTGTTCTCAAATATCTCATTGTCCGTTTTTCATATTGTATTTTCACATTTTTGCGAAGTGATCCTTTTGGAAGGAATCAACGAAAACGATGAAATGCGATAATAACGAATTTTCTGTTGATAAAGCGTAATAATTCGGTAGATTGTAAACATTTTAAATTGCAATCCCCATTAAAGGTTTTACCAAATGTAGGATTTATTATAATTGTAAAACATTTTTTTTTAATAATTCTTATAGAAAATTATTGTCTGTATATTTACAAATATACTTAATTATTATTTACAAAAGAAAATATATATACTTATATAGTTACAGTAAATTGTTCGTGTCCGTGTCAGAAGTGAATAGTGGCAAAAATGCTAGCCGCATCCCTCGCAATGGCAATGCCGATTGTTTGGGCGAAAAACGAGTCAGTTCTCTTGTCACCAGCTTAGGCGATCACATCAGGTGATGCTCTTATATCTTTTAGAAGTGCACTTCTACTCCATCATATGAAGGTGTATTTACGTAAGTTTCAAACATATCTTCCATTTTAGACAACTGCCTGCCAAGTAATTAGGCCTATAATATGTAACCCTTTATTAAGGAACTAGCGAGAAACTGCAAAAGCTTTTGCCAGTTTATTACAGAAAGCTCAACAAGAGCCCAAAAGTCAATGGTGGCGAGAGCCGTTTTGATGATACGAGTATCATATTCAATTAATTTGTCAAAGTATATGTAATATTAGAAGTTACGAATACGATAAAAAGATAATGATAATATTAAGTCAAGAGGCGCGGAGTGGGCGCGATGTAAGCAGTTCAAAGGGTTCTACGTTTTGTTTAAGTAGAAAAGTTCACTTTGTGAGAAATGAAATAACTTCAAAGTATTTCATCTAAGAGAAATTATTTTACACCATTTTCGTCTCGAGAATATTTTTTCATATAAAAAGTTAAATATATATGAGAGAATAAAAGATTTTTGCTTGTTCTCACACTATTGTGTTTTACTAATTCCGATAAATATTTTATCTATAAAGCGGGATTAAATAACAGTGACTCGTTACAGATACGTTTCAACGGTTGGATAAATTTCTCAGAAATTAGATATTTTTCAGCTGTAAATAGTATTCTATATGTTGACCCGAGTAACCAGAATAAATAAAATACGTATAATAAAAAAGTTTCGTGTGTATTTGTTCATTTTAATTTTGTTTCTAAATCTATTTAAGAAATAATTGACATTGTGTACATAGTAATAAATAAAACAAAAATAAACAATAAAGCTCATGTAGCAAGTGAAATATAATTGCCTATTAAAATTTCTTTTCATCTTTGTTACACAAAGCAAACACATTTTCAAATAATGAATAGAATATCCCCCAAAACTACTATCGCTGCCTCCAGATGTGGAAATACTAAGCTTAAGGAATTCTTAGAAAAAAAAATTTAAATCCTCATAGCGAACAAAGATTTTATCATTTGTTCATTCATAGGGTTCCGTTACCTAAAGCATTAAATGTGTGAAACTCATGGACAAAGGAACCCTCGATGTTCAAGTCAGCCACACATCACTTGCCCTTTTTCTTTGTTTGTAAAGAGTGTAATTAGTTCTACATTGAAACTATTTTAATCACATTTAATTACTATTCGTTTTCTCACATTTTGCAGCTTTCACTTATTACAAAGGTAATTAAAATCAGAGGACAAAAAATGTACTTAGTTCTATAACTTCGACGAGCTTTTTAATACTACTATGAGATTATGTTACCATATAGATTTTTACTTACAAAGCTTTTATATAACAAAATAGACCTATTTCAACGTTTGCCTATTTGCAGATTAACATTATAGAGTTAGTATATTCATTTCATCCATCCATACTAAATGAGGACACGTTTGGCTCGGTTGGTAGTGGCCCTACTTTCTGCGCCAGCGGTCGCGGGTACGAATCCCGCTGGGGGCATTCATTTGTTGAGTACGAATGTTTGTACTCCAGTCATGGGTGTTAATATTTATAATATGTATGTATTTAAAATTTATATGTGTAGTATATTAACTATCTGGTATCCGTAACACAAGCACGTTACGTAGCTTACTAGTTCCGCAGTAAGCTACGAAACGTGCTTGTGTTCCTTGTGTTCAATTGAACGTGCTAATCCCAAGAACGCCGGCGCAGTCCCGGGAAATACATGTTTTAAATATAATTAGAACGTACAAAATACGTAAACTTCATTTAAAAGTATAATGTACTTAAAATAATTCTACAATAATTATAAAATAATTATCTGAGAATGGATTCATGGAGGACGTTACCGCAGGCCATGCCTTGAGAGGCTGCATAATACTCTGACATGTAGGTATGTAACACTAAAGTTACATTCTCTTATACTACTTACTACTTAAAGTAAGCTCTTATTTTATCATCAATTACATCTGGTAGGTGCCTATTCTATGAATGATCGATATCTTGATTTAATTTTAAACAATTATCAATAGTATTGTGTTAAAACTTTGAAAATGTACTCACTTCTTTTAAGATTTACATACGTTTAAACAGGTTTATCGAAACAAGAGCTTGCGTATTTCTTCTTGCTAACAATATTGTGATTCTTGTGAAGACGTTAATTGATTATATTATATTTATCTAATACTAGGGGCTCACCCTCGCTTCGCTCAGGTTCGTCCCTAGGTACGTGTTGTATATATTTTTTACTTTGCACCGCCCGCTATATATTTGTCTTGATTATAATATGAATTACCATTACACGCACCATGGCAACGGTCATAGCTGATACGTCAAACGCCGTTAATTTAATAAAGTTTTTTTAAATTTTAGAATCTTCCACACAACTTTCTTATTTTTTTCTTTCATAAGAACCTTCTCCTAACAATAACAAACATAACAAAAAAAGAATTAGCCAAATTGGTCCAGGCGTTGTTGAGTTATGCGCTTACCAACACATTTTGCGATTCGTTTTTATATATCTAATAATATAATCAAGAGTAGCTAATGGCAAAGAAAGATGTAAGGATCGTCTCGTGTGTCCTTTGATCTATTACTTAGTTTTTGCTCAACAAAAGATGCTTTTAGCGACGTGTCTGTGAACATTTTGCTACTTTTCTAATGATATTATTTTATAAGTAACTAGCGACTCACCCTCGCTTCGCTCGGGTTCGTTCCCAGGTGTAACCTCTTTAGTATAGATTTAAAATGACGTAATTTCCATAAATAATCGCGTAAGAAACGCTTTCATTCGACCGTTTTTTCTCCAATTCACTTTGCAAAACGGACTACCACGTAAAAGCCTTTTTATTTTTCGGTTTTTTATATAACCTATGACACTCAGCAATAATGTGGCTTTCTATTGGTGAAAGAATTTTTAAAATCGGTTCAGTAGATCCCGAGATTACCCCTTACAATTTAACAAATATACAAACACACAAACTTTACTTCTTTATAATATTAGTATAGATATAGATAAGTCAAATTCTTTTAAAATTCAATACGTTACATAGGTATTCAACACTAACGACTTACTCTTGAGACGAATCCAAATTTTTTCCTAAAAGCAGCCTTTGTTACACGTTATTAAATCAGTCATCTATCACTGAAATTCCCATTTAAGTCAGTCTAGCCGTTTCAGAGTTCATCCAGAACAAACAGACTGACAAAAATTTGTTTTTCTTATAAGTACCGTACTTATTTTTATCTAAATGCTTTTAAGTAAATTAGTAGATTTTTTAATATTACAAACAGACACTGTATTTATCGATATAGATAAAAGGAAAAAAATCTTTCTAAAGATCTTTCTGAAAGGAATCAAATTAATAAGGTAATACAAAATATTCATGTGTGTAAATGTTGCAGAAATTAAAATGAGTTATTATTGATTAAAGCGAGGTCAGGAAGCTGCTCGCTTTACCCTCGCTTCGTTCGAGTTCGTCTCTAGCAACGTTTTAATTTTTTGAATGGAACGCAATTTTTTTTTCTAAATTAAAAGTAGACTATCATAATATTAGCTTATAATATCAGCTATCTGCCATTGTATTCCTTGGCAAAATCTGTTTAGTCGTTTCAAAGATTAACCGTAACAAAAAAAACTTATAAAATAGAACCGAATGTTGAAAAAGCATTAATGCATTTAGTAAAAAGTTTACACTTCAATTTTATTTATATGTACAGTTTAACATTTATCTAGATATAAAATAATTTGTTACTTTGATTAGAGCACTTGTCGCATGAAAAATATGTTTGCTTTAGTATTAAAAATACTAACTAGAAATGAAAAGAAAGCTCCCTAGCTCTCGTTATTTTAAAATATAAGCAACTTAATTATTTTAATTAGCAGTTAGTTCTCTTATGAACTTTACTCTTTTGAAAGAAACGAGAAAGCTTAAATGAAGAAAAAATATATAACTTATTTGTCAAGTTCACTTTTGATTCTACACAAAAAAACCTAAATGATATCTGTCAAATTAGATATTATTTGTAAAACCTTATTGAGAGTTATAGATTTAAGTAATTTTGTTCAGGCATTATGATACAATGAATGGACAGGTTTTGATGGAATTTGGCATGAAAATTAATTTTATTTCTGTTAAACGCATACTAACCGATAATATATACCGTACATACCTAGTAGAGTACTGGTAGAGTGAGGATGATTCGTTAGGTGACGTCTTTAACGTCGTACAAGTGCGAGTTCCACCTACATATAAACAAAACAGAAATTTAAGCATACAATTATCAGTGGCCTAAAATATCTCGTCTTCGCAAACTTCATGATGTAAGCTTTAGCATCTCAATGTAAGAAAAAATAACGTTTCAATAACTGTTGTAGACTCGCCTCATTTTAAAAAACGAATTTTTTTCAGCCACAAATGTACTGAGTAATTTTATTTATAATAAAAAATATAAGAATATCTTGTTCAAATATCTCGATAACCTCAATACGGTAGAGTAACGAATTGAATAAAATTTTCTATATGATTTCAATAGAGCAGTGTAGTTTCTATTTCAAGATCCATTGAATCTGCGCTGCTTTTATGGGCTTTATTTCATAAGTCTCTTTCAAACTAGATCCAACTATGAATATTGCAAACTAAGAGAGATCTGATGTTAATATGTTCGTTGACATAGTAAAAATGTTTTAAATTTTAGATTTGTGCTTTAAATTATTCAACAATACTATAATTAAATTACATATATTATATTACCTTTTTGCAAATCGATTGTTATTAGGAAAAAGTATCTTTGTAAGTTTATCTTGTATGCGTTTCTATTCGACAATTTCACTGGGCGTGATATAAAGATACACTCAAGGTTGCCAATTTCTTTAAATGTGGATCACATCTGCGAGAACCAACAACCTGCAAGCTATAATACGATAAAACGTGTACAGATTTGATATTATTAGAAAAAGTGTAATCTAAAAAGAAAATATTATATAGGATTTCATAAAAGAATGTTTGATGTGTACAATATTCAATAAGTCCCGATCTTCGCTTTACAGAAGAAACAGTGCAGATTTACGAAAGCTTACTTTGAATAAAAACATTTGTTGAAAAGCTTTTTTGTGAAATCTTTGATCGTTGATATTTTTGATCTAACTTTACTTTATATTCAACCTTTAGTAATGTTACAAATGCAAAAGTTTATAAACTGATTTGTCTGAAATCAATAAGATGATATTTTAAAAGATATGCAAGTTGTATTATAATATGAGGCGCGTGATTATTTTACCATCAAGTTTGAAAAATTGTTAACTATCAAATTATACCTACATTTAGTTACTTTAATAAATAATAGAGATACCATATTATGTACATAGGTATGACTAATTTTTTACCCCTTATTTTAGAAATGATTGATTCCCAAGATTAACTTCCACACCTCTCGCTCCTTAAACTACCTCTTTATACCAATTAAACTTAATTTTTTTAATGGGTTGAACTTTTGCATTTTTAATATAAGCATGGATTTATTTAACTTAGTTTGTAGTACAAAGATCAGTTCAGATTAGAAGCACCGTAGTGAAAGTTACCGGTTATAAATCATTGGCGGTATGGAATATGTTAAAGCTGGAAATTTTCACAGTTTCTTTTCAAGTTGCGACAAATTCAGAGTTATCGCGACATTCATGAGGAGGCTGACAGTGATTTATACGTTCCGAAAACATTTTCACCTCTTCAGTACTCTTTTAACTGCAACGACGTTATAACGACGACAGCTTTTGTAATTTCATTTATTTTGATTTATATGACATTATTAATATAAATGTTATGAAAATATAATATGATTGTGATATTGAACCAAATGGAATGCGTAAGGTTATCTGGTTTATTTATATAAAATTTTCGCCTTTTATCTCAATTTGGATTGTTTAATTATAATTTTATTTAAAATACATACATAATATTAAATTAAAAAAAGGGACATAAAAAATTGTTTAAGTGAACTATACGCCATTAATAAAAAAAAATGTTAGTATAAATATGGTACTCACATTATCAAAACGTTGATAGATTATCAACATACTATTTGTCATGTCGATTTTGTTTAATAATAGTATCATATACTTACGAGTTCATGTACACAACCCTTTTTTGAACTTCCTTGCAGTCGGATATATAAAGGAATGCAACGGAGTTCTTTTTATATCGTACGGCTTCATTATAATATAAAGTGTTTATTGAAAAACATTAACCGGCATTTGTATTGCAATACCAATGGCATTAAGTAAGGGGGTGCAAAAATATTCGTATGTGTAAACGACGGGTGTATATATGAACACTCAAACTGTTATACAATAAATTATTTACACCTTTCTTATGTCGTTACACCACATATATCACTTTATCACTTTATACCAATAATAACATTACTTCATTATATAACAATTCACTGGTTCACTTCACTTTACTTTAATACTTCACGCACAATCACTTAGCTA
Source organism: Boloria euphrosyne (assembly GCA_951802675.2). Classification (NCBI taxonomy): domain Eukaryota; kingdom Metazoa; phylum Arthropoda; class Insecta; order Lepidoptera; family Nymphalidae; genus Boloria; species Boloria euphrosyne. The sequence goes on along the minus strand of OX637875.1, from coordinate 414,528 downwards.
AAGCACTACAACGTAACTCGCACAGGAATAACCCGCTCTTAACGACAAACTTCGTATTTATGGATGGTGCCTGCCCACCTGCCTCGGTGGTGTAGTGGCTAGCATGTACGGTCGCACACCGGGAGGTCCTGGGTTCGAGTCCCGGGTCGGGCCAAGTTTAGTTATTGAGTCTTTCTGTTTCGAAGGCTCAGTAACAGCCCGGAGTTGGGAAGTTGGCGGTGTTTCACCCCCGTGCCTCGGAGAGCACGTAAAGCCGTCGGTCCTGCGCCTTAACTCTCACTGGTCGTGTCGAGCAGTCGTCCCACCGGAATATGAGAGTGATAAGGAACAGAGAGTGCACTTGTGTTTGCGCGTACACTTGTGCACTATAATATGTCCCGCGCCGTTGGCTAGTCTTAATGAGTTTGGCCGCCGTGGCCGTAATCGGCCGGGAGGACATTATTATTTATGGAGAGTTATCAAAGTAGGGGATGACAGCTAAGTTGCTCCTGCACGGTGACTGTCCCAGTCACCCTATGAGTGTGGATCTAAACACAAACAGTATTCATATATATTGTTATAATAAATGCCAATTATCATTTGCCAACAGTTGCATTGTTAAACACCAATGATTGTTCCAAAGGCCGCCTGCACTTAAAGAAACTCTGTTGCACTTAAGTGTCCCAGGCTCGCCTTTACACCAACCAAAGATTATTACTTAGTAAGGCTACCTGTACCTAAAGGAACACTGTCACACTTAGCGTACTAGGATAGTCTTTCATTCATAACCGCTTGTACCTAAAGGAACTCTGTCACACTTAGCGTACAAGGACAGTCTTTCATTCATAACCTCTTGTACCTAAAGGCATATTGTCACACTTAGCGTACAAGAGTAGTATTTTATTTATAACCGCTTGTACCTAAAGGAACTCTGTCACACTTAGCGTACTAGGATAGTCTTTCATTCATAACCGCTTGTACCTAAAGGAACTCTGTCACACTTAGCGTACAAGGACAGTCTTTCATTCATAACCTCTTGTACCTAAAGGCATATTGTCACACTTAGCGTACAAGAGTAGTATTTTATTTATAACCGCTTGTACCTAAAGGAACTCTGTCACACTTAGCGTACAAGGACAGTCTTTCATTCATAACCTCTTGTACCTAAAGGCATACTGTCGCACTTAGCGTACAAGAATAGTCTTTTATTCAAAACTGCTTGCACTTAAAGGAACACTGTCACACTTAACTTGCCAAGCAGAGCCTGAATAACTGTAATACTAAGTACAATACATGTCATGATATATTTTTAAAGTTTAGATTAGACTCGCTGAACAGTCATAAATAATAAAGAAGATCCGTAAATAAATAACACATACATTACCAACACGGAGTATATAAATTAAAAAGATAATTAAGGGTCCATTTAGTGTCCCAATCGTCTATACAAATACAAGCCTTCATATTTTCAGCGGCTATTTAAGAAGCCGGAGAGGCTTACGCATATATTAAAATTACTGGCTTCTGTGGTGGCTTCAATATTGCTCTCTTTTTTTTTGCCTATAGCTGCTAGAAGAGGATTATGAGCGAGCCCAATTACGGCGTGATCTGTTTCTTCCCATAGTTCACATCCCGCTTGTGATGTAAGCGACGGGTGTATATATGAACACTCAAACTATTATACACTAAATTATTTACACCTTTATTATGACGTTACATCACATATATCACTTTATACCAATAATAACATTACTTCATTATATAACAATTCACTGGTTCACTTCACTTTACTTTAATACTTCACGCACTGTCACTTAGCTAAAGCACTACAACGTAACTAGCACAGGAATAACCCGCTCTTAACGACAAACTTCGTATTTATGGAGAGTAATCAAAGTGGGAGATGATAGCTAAGTTGTCATGACACTGTTCAACTTCCGGGCTAAAGATATTGCTGACATATGTAAATTCCTCTTATTTGATAAAGGTAATACTTTTATACTAATGCCAATAAAAGCTCAACTAAAATCTACATATAATATTTAAATATAAATGAATGTTTGTATATTTTCCTCACGTGTTTTTAGGCAGTGGTAACCGAGTGCAAATCGACTGAAGTGGGTTCTAATCCGGGTCGTACCTCTGATATTTTCATGTGCAAATCATTTACAGCATGACTATTTCAAAAAAGATGATAAGATGTGTTTCATTCATAAATGTAATTAACTTTAAGTTAAAAGAATCTCTACTGAAAATACAACTACTGGTAGTTTGTTTATTAAAAGCTGTGGAGTACAACATGTTTGACACGTGTATTTTTATCGATGTTCACAGATTTTTTTATATTGAGCTTTGGGCTTGACCGGAAGTAGGCCCCGAGGCGATTTCATACCATTATCCGCAAACCGTTTCAGAGGATATGAAATAAAACAATGGAGAAAAACATGAATATTCAAAATATATAATAGAAATTTTACACGTCGATTTGGGTTATGCACATAAATATTTAAATGGATTTGATTTACTTTTCGTTGGCTGACACTGACTTTAATAGGTACCTATATCTGATTAATTAAATTAAATAGCTCTATTTATATCCGTAGTAGTTGGAAGATTTTTTTTTGTCAGAGAAATGAAAATTGAGTGTTTTTTAAAGATACATCTACATGAACAACCTTGAAAAGCAAAACCATGTCTGAACAAAAAATTCGATCTAGTTTCCACTCGTTTCCGCACAAAAAAAAACATATATAATTTTTTCATTTATATATTTCTCATTTTATATCTTTAATATATTTATATCAATATAAACGCAAAGGCTTTTGCCTTTGAAGTACTCTAAAATTATGGCAAAAACTAAAACTAGACTTTCATACAAACTTGCGAGAGCCTTTAGACATCCTTGATTCGGCCCTGTCGAAAAATTCTTAGTGGACGTTTAATAATTATAAACTATCTCCCTGCCATATATTTTTTTTAAACGTGTTGGATAAAATCGTGCTCCTCTTTTAACTGGCGCAGGACTCACAGCGTTACGTGCTCTTCAAAACTCAAGGTAAGACCTGGACTCGAACTCAGGATTTCAAAATCTGCTGTCGTACATGCTAGCCACTACAATTCGATACCAATGGAACGTAATTTGTTGATTGTGATTGCGACTATAGATCATTGTGTATTACTAGAGTATTTAAAAATATTAATATGCAAACGATTTTCCAAGTGAAATAATTTCAAGATATTTTAAGTGATCAATAAAATAAATATTCAACAAACCAAAGGGATCAAAAAATAACGTTATTCATATAAGCTACTAAATATAAGCTTTTCTATTTTTTTATAATAAAATTACTAAGCAGATATCATCACTTGTTGCTATGAAAACGTTGTAACAGCTTTTAAGTGAGTGATAGCGACGTTCACTTGTAAATTTTATTCATAGGTTCTCGAATGTTAATGCAAATATATTAAAATCGAGCGTCTCCCGAGAGCTTAATCGTTCAACTGTTTAGTGACATTCATAAACAGCTTATTCACTTACGAGCTTAAATGAAATATCCTACTTTAAGCTTTATATCTTCACTTAAATTTGTAAGAAATATATGTATTTAAACTTCCAACAAATTTCCCTACAAACTGCAAGGTTTATGGGAAATAATTATTTAGTAGTAAGTGGCACTATATTGGCTTTTTTTGAGGTATTGTGTATTAAACGTGTATCGCATCAAACACCTAAACGCTAATAAACGTACGAGACAATAAAATTGAAAATACGCCTGATATTTGGATAAACTTGTAAAATAAATTATTTTCTATATATTGTTAATTTAAATGTTTTTTTAACCAAGTCTGCTTAATTAACGTATAATAAAATATTAACAACTTTCAATTCAATATTTTTTTAGAAATCCAATATAAACCAAAAAATTTATTGTCCATGATAAAACTTCTAATAATTATTTCCTTACACGTGATGAGATGTTAGGGATTTATATTTGATTTATATAAGTAATATTACTTTTAATCCATAATAAGTAAAAGTATTGCAAAAAAAAAACAAAAAACTTTTTTTTAAATATTCTTATCTTAAATATAGTTTATGAAGTCGGTCGCGGGCCGGCGCAGTAGCTGGCAGGTGCCTCGCTAAACTTTGCTACCGAAACACGACCGTAAAAATTTTCATGCAAAATATCGTAAAATCTGAATATGTAAAGTTTTATGGATTTCCTATAAAAACTTTGATTAAAACATGCAATTTAGAAACAAGCGGTGATCTATGCCTTGGACAGACCAACTACGTCAAAAATATCCGAAATGTATTAGAAAATCGCACCAGCTGCATGCTGTATTTATTTGCAACTGACTAGCTTCACTCGGATCCGCCACTAGAGTATTTCCTAATAGATATAAATGATTATTGCGTGTAAACATTTATTTTTTCTGTAGCTCTATTTAAGGCATCAAATTTTCAGTTTTAATTTGATTCTTAAATTTTTGTTCTTAATTTTTTGTTATGCATTTTTTTATATTAATTAATGTACAGGTTTTGTTAAATCATTCTTTCAGTATATGAAGAAAATTTAGCCGAATCATAAGTTTACATCGTATGGTGACTGGAGATTCTATACTATCTCTCTTACCTTTCCTATTAAGTTTACATTACATATTATTAAAAACTAATCACAAATTTAATACTATTTTCGAATTTATAAAAATTACATACTATTTAAACATACTCAAACAATACGTTGTTTCTAGTTCCACTAAACCTAAATATTTTTGAAAATATTTTGACGTTTTTAGAAGGTAATACACTAGCGTCATAACATTAAGAAAGGTAAGTTAAACGTATGTATACTAGTCGTTCCTAGTTCACAGAATTTCTCATAAATTAAGGCGCATTGACAGCGACTTTCCGCTCAGTTATTTCTAACTATGAGGATCGCTCGCTCCGGTACATCGCAGGTGAGCTTGAATTGGACTTGTAATGTAATTTATTACCTGTATTACATTTCGTCTCTATATAAATTTATAGATTGAAGTTTAAATTTAAACTAAGTACTTATGAAAATCAATATTAGTAATATTATGTTATTCAAAATATATTTTAAGAGCCTCAAAAGTGTAAGATGTTGTTGTTACTAATCTCTCACGTGATCATGTCATCACCCCTTTTAAACGTCCCACTACTGAACACGGGCCTCCCTCAGTACGAGGGGGATCAGGCCATAGTCCACCGCGCTGGCCTACTGCGTGTTGGCGGACTTCACATGTCTTACGAAAACTGGCTAGGTTTTCTCAGACATGCAGGTTTTCCGTGATCTTGGTTTTTTGGAAATATCAGGAACTAAAAATCAGAAGGATAGTTTTGTTTAAAATACCAAATGTCCGTGAACATTTATAAGTGCTATGTAGCTTTATTACGGAATATATAATATTTAATTAATTTAATATATTGAAAATAATGAGTAAATTTTCTCTTACTTAACAAGCTAATTCAGAGAAGCTTAAACATCAATTTCCATATTTCTAACTTCAGAAATAACAAACTTCCCCACCAACTTTTACCCTTCATTAACCCTTTAGGCTTTAAGTAAATGGGATGAATTTTCGAAAACATTTCATTAACAGTCGCTGTACCAGTATTTAATGCGACTGAATCCTATACTATAGCCTGCGCACTGTATCTAGGAATTTAAGATTTTTTTATATAGATGCTAAAAAAATATTATGTAGTAAGATAAATACTACAATCAAAGAAAAAAATATATAAATAAACATTAACGTATATGCACAGTTATATTCAAATAGATAAAATAGAAAAAAATACGGTGTTGTAAATAAATGTTGTCATATCTTCATATCATCTCTTAATACTTCCTTGGATTTACGCAAATATTTGACATTTTAAATGAAATTATCTTTTCAACCGACTTCCAAAAGGAGGAGGTTATCAATTCGTCTGTATTTTTTTTTTTTTTTTTTTTTTTTTTTTTTTTTTTTTTTTTTTTTTATGTTTGTTAGCTCATAACTTTGAGCTGGGTGAACCGATTTTGATGATTCTTTTTTTATTTGAAAGGTAATGCTTCCCATGTGGTCCCATTTTAATATTTTCCAGTTCTGATAATGGCATCCATGAGAAAACCATAAAAGTCTTAAATTTGCATTAAGTATTTGCGCGACAAATGGACGAATAACTCAATATCACGCCAACCGATTTCGATGATTCTTTTTTTAATAGAAAGGGTATACTTCAAGGGTCGTTTGATGAGAGTTTGGTAAGGTTCTGATGATGGGATCCATGACAAAGTATCGGAACTCTTCAATTCTTAGGAGCAAATTAACGATGCTCGGCCAAATCTTTTATAGGCTATATGGATATTTGAGTCACGTACCGTAACTGATGATGGAAGGTACAACTCCTCAACGGTTAGCAGTTTAAAGAAAATTCTTTCAATATAATACGCAATTATGAACGGATAGTTGTATACTTTCAGGCTATTAGGTTTACCTCATAATAGAAGGTAAATTTTTATAGTCATTAACACAATACGTATCTACTTTCCGCAAAAAAGTTAAAAATAAATTATTTTTAACAAAAAAACAAAAACCGACTTCCAAACTTAATAAATCTAAACTAAAAAGTAGAAAATAATACTTTTAAGGACTTTGTTAATTTTGAAGTCGGTGCCAGCCAAAGCAAAATAGCCCTAAATAGATACATATTTGATTAATCTATCAATTTGTAAACATAATCTGGCTGGCACCGACTCCAAAATTAACAAAGTCCTTAAAAGTATTATTTTCTACTTTTTAGTTTAGATTTATTAAGTTTGGAAGTCGGTTTTTGTTTTTTTGTTAAAAATAATTTATCTGATTTGTATCGGATTACACAAGGGTACCGAGAGAAGTCGGGGTGAGTCGCTAGTTAACAATTTCTTAGCTTTAACACTTAAGCCAGTGAAACCATAAGCTGTAACACCTGTACAAGAAAACTTGAGTTACTAGTACGAATGTAGGTACTTACATAACCTCGTAATATCATCTACGTTCCACACACATATTATATTGCAAATATTTGATAACACGCTTTATTACGAGATATTTGCTAAGTACTACAATCTTGCGCTATATTAAATTCATCTACTTAGTGTGGAATTTAGATGCCGTGAAATATATTAGATTCCTTGAAATTTTCTGCAATACAAGTAGAATCATAAACTTTAAGCCTGAAGAGAAAATACATATAATAAAATTATAACTTAACCAAATTTGTATAGTGATTATATTAATGAAATAATTATTATTGTCAATACAGAGGTCGAATCAATCAAAAAATTAATATTTTTTAGAATTTCTGTCTGTCTGTCTTTTTCCTGTCCGTCACACTAATGTACAACACTATCTACTTCCATGACTTTTGTTATGTATACCAGGTAGTTGAAACACTTCACATATAGGTTAAAATAAATTTCTACATATTAAAAACTGAAATAACCATGACTGAAGTACAAACATTCTTGCTAATCACACAAATGAATGCAACCAGCGGGATTCGAACCCGACCCCCGGGGTGACAGTGTCACATCAAATCATAATAAAAATATCCAAAATCTACAATACAAATAATAAATAAGTAAAGCAAAGCACAATATGTTTTTGGATGGCAAAGTTTGCGTAAAGTGATGGCTAATAAAGCGGTTTATTACGTTACAAAGAGAAAATTAAATCCAAAATAAAATAAAATAATATGGATAAATCTGAACGACGTAAAAATTTTCGAGTATTCGCAGTATTTTACATTTTATTTTACAAAATACAAAACGTTTAATGCCGCATCATATTTTACATGAACAATGCCACACTAACACTGTTAAAGTGCGAATTCGCAAACAATGTGAAATAATAAACCGAGAATATAACAATTCTGAATATTTTGACTTTATTTTAAAAAGGAAATGGAGTCATTCTCCATAATATCTTTTTTTCAAACAATACATCAGACGATTGTTTAAGAGCTTATTTTTCCATCACAGATAAAAGCTTTTCATTAATTATATTTAAAGCTAACTGTGAACAAAAGAAACGCCATTTTAATTACTTTGTCTATAAAACCAATGTCATAGTTTTTTATTCTTTAGAACACTTTAAAAACATTTAAGTTACTAATACAATGAGTTAGGCAAAAGTTTCAAACCTAATTATAGGAGTTGAGCTTTCTTTCAAGTAACGCATGGGCATAAGAGATAGTGTTAGTGGGTCAATTTTGTACAAGATAGCGAATATAATGCTTTAAAGTTTAAGTAATAAATATCACACTGTGATACTTCTGTTAAAGAAGCATTCAAACGAAGCAATGGTAAGTCGATCGTATAATATAACGTTTAGGATTAAAGAATCAGTCGTTTAGCAAAACATAAAACACCTTAACGACGTTCAGCTGGATTGCTATCGCGTTCCAGTCGACAGTACTTCGATTCATGGTTATACGATCAGTTTATGGGATACGTTATGTCAAATTTTAAGCTTGGCGAGAGAAACGATTCGGATTATGCAAAACGCGTAGGTAGCGAGGTGTAGCTGTGGCCTTACACTTCTTGTGAGGTAATTCCAGATACCAGGATACCAGAAATCCCTATTGCACAGTAAATAATATCCTACTGTTAATTTTCCACGAAAGGTCGAATATTTTATTATAATATCAATTCAACGATCTAGAATCGATACAGATATTCTATATATACCTCGAGTTGTTTTCATTTCACGGTAATTCAGTATTACGTTGAAACGCTTCTTTAAACATTTGTATTGGGTAATGTCTGTATTCATGATGAAAAGTAATTTATTTAAATCCATAAAACTTGTTCAATGATTACATAATAAATGTCAAACTAAAATCAGGCTTAATAATATCACAATGATTATAATATAGTTATGAAAAGCAAAGCACAATATGTTCGTGGATGGCAAACTTTGCGTAAAGTGATGGCTAATATAGCGGTTTATCACGTTACAAAGAGAAAATTAAATCGATATTACATGTCCAATTAAAATTTGTCACAGTAGATTGCCTAATTTAGATAATATCGTGTGAAAATGGCTTTTAGTAGTTTAGATCGTAAAATTCGGGTAGATATCATTAATTTAGTGGTAGTTTTGAGAAACCGTAATTTTCTATACAAATTTTTGTTATCATTTGTAAAGAAAAGTATATGGCAATAATAAGACTATAAAGTCTGTAAAATAAAACAGCTCGCTACGCCGAGTAAGTCCCTTAGGAAGTAAGTAATGTACTAGAGATGTAGTCCTGTCCTCAGCTCTTTTTTAATGTTCCACTGCTCTGCACGGGCCTCTCTTCAATACGAGGGGGATCGGGCCATAGTCCACCGTGCTGGCCTAGTGCGTGTTAGCGATCTTCACATGTCTTTTGAAAACTTGCTAGGTTTTCTCAGATATGCAGATTTCCTCACGATGTTTTCCTTCACCGTAAGGCAAGTGGTAATCATGATAGAAATGATTCGCACATGTAAATATCAGACGTGCGAGACCCGTATTTGAACGCGCATCACTCGGTTATACAAGCGAACGCGTTACCACTGGGCTACCACTGCTACACAGAGGTAGTAGTTGCAATTTTTTATCAATTATTGTTTTTGTGCTTTATTTACTCCTCCAGGCATCACTTCAATGTCAATTAAATTCATCCAGTCGTATTCACCATTTTGTTCTGAGTTAAAAGTTACTAGCAATTGCCATTGTTCTCTCGGGTTCATCCCTATGTGCGTGAGTATACGTATCAGAGATGAAATATTTTCCCGTACTAAAAAGTATACTATTATCTGTAGTATCTAACTACTATTTCAAAAAGTTTTTACGAACTATTTGATGTACAGATTTGACTCAGAGTTTTATCGCGTGTACAAGTTTTGTAACATTTTTTATGTATAGAACACTAATAACAGAAAAATACTTCTAATAAAATTCAATAACGACACTTCACTTTTTCATGTTATGTTGAAGTAAAAATAAAAGGAGATAAATTGGCAAAGCGAATAAAAACTTTTTTATGAAAGCAATTTCCAAGAGCAACAAATTACAAATGTACACTTGTGAGTACGTAAGGTTAAGCGCCGCGGTCTCTGCGCCTCCGCGTGGTGAACTGGGGTGACTGTAATATATTACTGTCAAATTTTCAGCGATAAAACCGAAACTCAAATATTATACACTTAGATAAATATAGGAACGATACAAAGGGTAAATATTTTCAGCCTCAGTCTGTGGCTTAAAATACAATAATTGTAGAAAGTAGGCTATTAGATGAATTTTTTGAATATTTTTGTTATGAACTTATTTCTTTAAAGTTGGAGAAAAACATCAAAAGAAATGTAACAAAAGAAAGTAGTTCACAAGAAACGCATGATAACGTGATGTTATCCAAAGCGCCCACAATATCAATATGACGATGAAAAGGACGAAATTATTGTATTATTTATATTTTTATGGATATTTTTAGGTTTTATAGTGCATACATTAAGCCCACATATGGTAGGTATGCCTTAAAGTAAAAAGTTCAATTGCAGAGATTGAAAAATACCTAAGCATCTATAAATTTTAACTTTGATTCGTTTACTTTTGTTCACCGCTAAAAGTTGTTACTTTTTACGGCTCATAATAAGCTTTTAAAAAGCTTTCATCTTTACAAATGTACAGCTAAAAACAAAATTGTCTGTAAATAAAGAAGTTAATTTACTTGTAAGTAATGGAGGTATTTATTCTAAAAATAGAATTTATGATGAGGCGCGCTCCAGATTTTATCAAATGATTAATTTTCATCTTTCGTAAATTCTAAATAGGGAATTATAGAGATTGCATTGTAAGTCTTCCCTAAACGATATGGGAAGCAGATATGACAATAATATAATAAATCTCTTTATCTGAAATTAATTTATAATAATAGATATACTTTTTATGTATTAAGTTTCCTAGTTTGCCACGGAACTCATATTAAAAAAAAGAAGAGACTCAAACTCGCTCTGCTCACATATTATTAATTATAATATGTGGTATTTAAAATGTATATGTGTAGTATATCAATTATCTGGTGTCCGTAATACAAGCGTCGTAGCTTACCACGGAACTAGATGGCGCTGTTGTAATAACATCCCAACATATGCATTATTTTTATTATATTATTATTTTTGGACACACATTCGGCATAGCTAATATAGCTCAGTAGCGTTAGACAATCTAGACGACGACGAATCTAGAAGGCAACCTTATTACCACTATGATGTTTTCATAGTTATGGTAATATGTGGATAATTTGACAAATTACAGTGGGATAAAAATATAAGTTTTTGTTTTCAGAGTAATCTGAGGGCTTAAGCATTGCAAGTGGTTTGTTACTGTGATAATACTTAAAAATATAATGGCAATCAGTTTCATGAATAATATTATTCAATATTTATTAAAATTTTAAGATTATATTATAAATACCAGCATATTACATGACGGCTCTGGCAAGACAGATAATACAGCGGTAATTGGATCTTTTATGGCCTCTGAAGACTCGCCATGAAATACGCGTAGCTCTATTTTGTACAATCACCCATTTTTATGTATTTGTCGCTATTTACAGAAGACAGAGATAAAAATATTACGACCTCACCTTGAATTTTATCTCAAATCTGTTAAATAAAAATAGTTTTAATACATGGGAAGGAAATAAACATTCATTCTCTTATTACTTATTTTTCTATATCATAATTATTTCCTAGCTCAGGGTACATTGACATATTTTTGTCATAAATGCCATATAATACTGCTTTCTCCGTATTTATCCTTATACAATATTATGAATACGAATTGTTTCTGGTCTGGCCAATGGAATGACCCAATTTATTTCTTCTAAGAGTAAATCTTTTGACTCTCGTAAGGGGCATTATAAAAATATGTATAAGCAGTGGTAGCTCAGTAGTAACGTGTTTGCTTGGATAACTGAGTGATGCGGGTTCAAATACGGATGTCGCACTTCTGAATTTTCATGTGCGAAGCATTTCTAACATGATTACCACCTGTTCTTACGGTGAAGGAATACATTGTGAAGAAACTTGCAAATCTGAGAGAACCTAGCAAGTTTATGAAAGACAAGTGAAGTTCGCCAACCCCCATTTAGCCAGCGTGGTGGACTATGGCCTAATACTGAAGGGAGGTCCATGCCCAGCAGTGGGAAGTTAAAAAGGGCTGAATACATATAACTGACCTTCGAAGTACGTTTTCATACTCTGTTGGGATTTCTTTATTTTGACTGACTGCTACTTTCGATTGAAGCGATTGCTCATCTCTGGCTGGTGGTGAGAACCACCACTGGCACAGCTAATTGGGTTACTTTAAACTAAGTCAAATGTGTTGTTAATAGTTTAATATTTATAAGATAAATTGAATTATATCGCATTCAACATGAAGTTATATGAAACAAAACAGCATCATTTTTATGTTTCAGAGTGAAAGTGGTAAAAAGTTAGCACGAGGTCTAAAAAGATAAAGATTTTGAGTTTTCTAATCATAATGATTTATTTCAAGTCTATTTAATTATTGTAAGTTACAGTAATATAACAGTGCACACTCATTTTAGATAGCAAAGTCCTTAGAGGGTCGAATAATTTGCCATAGCAAAAAGTGATCCTATTGCAACTGTAGCTGCGGATACGATATAATTTCGAATCGGAGACAGGACGGATATAAATTGTGCTTGTCTCAAAACTCCTTTTATTGCGTTAAACTAAGATTCTCCCGCGGATTTGCTAATAATTATTAAGCTATCACCAAACATAACAAGCGAAAGCATATTTAGGAATTCACGGATATAATTAGTTTTTTTGTCTGAATTTTTATTTATTTATCCACATTTTATGGACAATAGAGTATAATTATTTATAATAATAACTAGCAGTAATACCAATATTAGGAATCTTAATAAAGTATATCGTATAAATTATGTATATGCTGAAAATCGAATTCCGGCAGGACGTGAATTAATAAGTTACTGCCGAAAGAAAAACTAACCAACACGCTTTTATTTTTTTGCATTATTAACAAAAACATGATTTATTTTCCAAGAAGTCTATATAGAAGCGAGACATAAATAATGGTCTTGAATTACGGAAAGCAAAAGGTCACATCCATTTTTAATGATACCAAGTATAGGATGAAAGAAATGAACATCGCCAAGTTGTTCGCGAAGCAATTATCCCCTCAAAGGATGCTCTTGTAAAAAGATTAAGAACTTTGGTAATTGACGAAACTTCTTCAGAACTTTAACGACTCAAACAGGCCTATTTGATATTTTGAGAGATAAATCATTTTAATAAAACTTATTTATTATCATTAATCTTGCAAGAATACTATTAAATATGTGAAAGTTTGTATATCTGTACGTTTGTTTCACCTTCACACTCAAACGGCTGGTCAGATTTGAATGAAATTTTATATACAGACATTATGACCTTAGCAAGTTGACTTTTTGGCACTTAGCCACGACGAACTCAATCGACTTCACAATTACCTTATTAATACTTCGTAAGAAAATTTCTATTTATATTCTAAGCACCGAAAGATCATTTGCATGCTAATAGGTACAAAGCGATTGTTCTCCAAATTAACTACGACCATAACAATATCACGTAGAGCGACGTTGCTGTAACTAAACATGAGAAGCTTTAAGCAATCAATTACAGACGATCGCCTTCAAGTCGTTTGCGGGATATCTAGTGCATCTAGGATCTAGGTTCAATTTCGATATGATGCTATAATTGCGTGATAGTTTAGTAGTAACAAATTGAGTTTGCGGTGTTATTTACATAATCTATACATATTATAAAACAAAGTCCTCCGCCGCGTCTGTCTGTCTGTTCGCGATGAACTGAAAATCTACTGCACCGATTTTCATGCAGGTTTCACCAATGAATAGAATGGTTCTCCAGGAAGGTTTTAGTATATAATTTGTCAAGGTTTTGTATACATTGGCTAAAATATAATGATATATGTTGGAGGTGTCGGAAAAAAATAAACCGTCTGGGAGCTTTCAACGAAAACGCTGCCTAAAGCCTTTGAGATATAACAAAATGATGTATGGTGGAATTATGTATCTTATATAGGTCTACAAAAAAGTCCGCGATGGCATATGTCTTTATGTTAAGGATAACATACTATATCGAAAAAAGTTAGGAAATTAAAAAAACTTTATAAAATTAACGGCGTTTGACGTATCATGTTATGACCGTTGCCATGGTGCATGCAATGGTAATTTTTATATAATCACAAGTCAAATATATATACCGGACGGTGTGAAGTAAATATATACAACACGTACCTAGGGACGAACCCGAGCGAAGCGAGGGTGAGCACCTAGTATATAATAAATTTGTTTATATTTGTAGCTTATATCTATATATGTGGCATCTAAAGATATGGAAAGTGTATAAGTTTTTGTGTGTCTGTCACTGTGCCTGTTATTTCTGAATGCTGAAACATACTTGACAGGTTTGAACTGTACACAGATAGTCTGTGAATATTATTATCAATTAAACGTGTAGTTGTGATATTTTATCTTAAAATATTTATATCAACTTTTAAGTTTTGATCAAGCTTTGAATATTGTTTTGATGACGACACGTTTGGCTCAGTTGGTAGTGGTCCTACTTTGTGCGCCAGCGGTCGCGGGTTCGAGTCCCGCTGGGGCATTCATTTGTAGAGCACGAATGTTTGTACTCCAGTCATAGATGCTTATATGTATAATATAATTGTAAAATTATTTATAAAAGAAATTATGTATTTAAAAACATAATTTCTTTTATAAATAATGAAAGTGTGCAGACACGTTTTATAAGCCTCTAGAATATTTTATTTCAATAATATTAAAATATATATGTATTAAGTGTTAAATACCTGTGTTAACTGTAATTGTCCTCACCCACTCACTCACTAAAATGGAAACACCAATTGCACAACTCTTAAAAAGCATGAATGAGCTTTCTTCTACATTCTCTACTAGGATGGCTGAATTTGAAAAAAATCTTTCTCAGCCAGGAGCCACAGTTCCCAATTTAACAATCAAAGCACTGACTGCAGAATTCTACACATTTAAAACCTTTGTGTGGAATTCATTAAGTATATTAAAGTCGCAGGTGGAACTTGTTGCCTTTGGGCTCGACCGTTTGGAAACACATTCCCGAAGAAAAGTTCTTCTGTTTCATGGAGTCAAAGAAAGCAAAGACGAGGATGTGCTGCAGAAAATTCTAGGCATATTATCTGACCGATTAAAGTTACCAAACATAACGCCTAACACAATTGAATCCTGTCATAGGCTGGGAATTAATAAGAACTCTGCCCGGCCAATTCTTATACGTTTCACTAACGTACAACTACGCAATCAAGTCTGGCAGGCCAAAACAACATTGAAGGGCTCCAGGATAACGTTGACAGAGTTCCTGACAAAATCTCGCCAAGAAGTGTTTATAGCCGCTCGCAAGCACTTTGGAGTGAAAAGATGCTGGTCTGCAGACGGTGTCATTGTTGTCCTCCTCCCAGATAAAAGCCGCATTAAGATCACTTCTTCATCGGAGCTTAAAGAAATTATTAGTCAGCATCCCCAAAAATCTACATCTAACGACGTATAGGGTATATGTTTTGTTTACACTTTTTAAAAGTTGTTCAGATTATACCTACTTTACTTTTACTTTTACTCGTATATTTGTTTCTGTACTGTACGGTATTTAAAAAATTAATGTTTTATAGTTTGTTTTTACCTTACTTATTCATTTAAAATTCAATAAAACATTAACAAACGTTTCACTAATCATTAGCATGCCATGTCAAATATCATCTGTCATTTGTCAACATCTGTCATTTTTGCTGTGAATTGTCAACACTATGCGTGTAGTCTATATAATATGTTGTCTGTGGTATTTGTCACAGACTTCATAATTATTTTATTAACATTCATTTGAATGCGTTATTTTGTGTCGAGTTTTCTTTGTCTTTTTATTTAATTCTAATTTTGTGTTGTCAATCTAGTGTTTTCGTTGTTATCTTTTCTTACAGTTAACTTATGAACGTGGATAGTGTTCATTGCATTTTATATAGATTTTGTTATTATTATAGATATATATTTTTAATTATTTACTGATATTTTATTATATTTATTTTAAATCTTATTTATATTTTACTAGTACTTTATTATTTTATATTTTTGGCAAATATTATGGATGATAATTTTTATTCATGTTCTTCCGATGAATATGAAAGTGCTGGCAGCAACAATACTTCACTATCTGACTGTGCACCGCTTGCAGATAAGCTCAGTAATGCTTAAGACGATAGATCGGCTTCTCTTTCCTTAGTGCATATCAATGCGCAGAGTATACTTGCTCATTACACCGATCTTCTCACATCCTTTAGCACTGGCATAGTTGATTGTATACTCGTGTCTGAAACCTGGCTTAAACCTACTTTACCTTCTACTTATTGCTCTATCCCAGGTTACACTTTATTTCGTAATGACCGCACTGTCCGAGGTGGAGGTGGTGTAGGTATTTACCTGCGCTGCAACATAGCTGCCAGTGTTGTGTCTTTATCTCCTCAACATGCCACCGGATCGCTCGAGTACCTATTTCTAGAAATTATGATACACCACAAAAAAATCTTGCTCGGTGTCTTTTACTGCCCTAATGATAAAATAAACTACTTTGCAGATTTAGAATGTATATTTGATAATCTTTTAACACAATACGATGAAGTAATATGCATGGGTGATTTAAACACTTGTTTATTGAAAAATGACACAAGATCCCAAACTTTACATGCCTTAAATGAATCTTATAATCTACATATTCTTCCTCTGTCTTCGCCCACCCACTATTTTCCTAACTGTAAGCCATCTCTTATTGATATTATTTCCGTCTCTAAGCCTAATCTTGTTATTTCTCACGGCCAGATGACGGCACCTTTCTCCTATCACGACTTGATCTTTCTGGCATATAAACTGCGTTCACCTAAGGCTAGAGGCAAGATTTTTTTTCAGCGCAATTTTAAGCATATTGATCTGGAACGCTTAAGAGAGGATGTGAAAAAATGCGACTGGTCACATGTTTTTTCATCAAATAACATCGATGACATGGTTGACTCATTAACTTCCGAACTGATTAGACTTTATGATATCCACGCTCCGGTAAGACCAGTTCGCATGAAGCATAACCCAGCCCCATGGTTAACACCTCTGATCAGAAGAACAATGGCAAAACGTGATAGGGCAAAAACTAAAAATAAAAAATACCCAACCGAAGACAATCTTTCTGCATACAAAAAGCTCCGTAACATCTGCAACAGAATGTGTAGGGACGCCAAACGCCGTTATATTCACTCTACTATTCAGGATCTCTCCCAAGCGCAAGTTTGGAGATTCCTTGAGTCACTAGGTGTGGGCAAAAACCCGAATCCAGGCGAAGTCTCAGTTGACCTCAATAAACTAAATTGCCATTTTGCTACCCCACCTTTAGTACTAAACTCTCGAACCAAATCTACTACTCTTAATTACTTATCTAGTATTGTCCCACCAGACTCGTCCTCTTTCTCTTTCAAACCAGTCTCAGAAGATGTCATTAAGAAATGTATCCGATCCATCACTACTAAAGCCATCGGTAGTGACAACCTCAGCCTCGAGATGATTCTTCCTGTGCTCGACATCATCGCGCCAGTTTTCACCCACATAATAAGCTTCTCACTGACCTGCAATGTTTTTCCAACACAATGGAAGAATGCTCTTGTTGTACCCTTACCCAAAACCCCAAATCCATCCAGTCTCAATGAGTATCGTCCTATATCTATCCTGCCCATTCTATTCAAAGTCCTTGAATCTATCGTCCATTATCAACTTTATTCCCACCTTACTTCATATAGTCTACTCTGTCCTTATCAGTCCGGTTTTCGTCCCTTCCATAGCACTGTTGGTGCGCTGCTGAACATCACGGAGGACATTCGGTATGCTATGGATAATACCAAGTTTACTGTAATGGTACTTCTTGACTTTAGTAGCGCATTCAACTCTGTAGACTTCGACATTCTTCTAGGCACACTTCGCGCAGTTAACATTTCCCCTGCGGCTGTAGACTGGTTTCACTCATATCTCTTCGGGCGCCGCCAGTGTGTGAGAGCTAATGACACTTCATCGGTGTGGTTGGACCTTACGGCTGGTGTCCCCCAAGGCGGCGTTCTTTCACCACTACTCTTCTCTGTTTTTATTAATAACATTTCCCGTGTCATTTCTTCTCCCTACCACCTGTATGCAGATGATTTGCAGCTCTATCGACATTGTGCGTTGAGCGAGTTGCCTGATGCTATTGACGCCTTAAATAAAGATCTTGTCGCTATTCAAACTTGGGCCGAATCTTTCGGTCTCTTAGTAAATCCTAACAAGTCCCAAGCGATAATTATTGGTAGCAGCAGGTTAAGATGCAAATTGGATTGGAGTTCAGTACCTGCTATTATTTACTCCGGAGTTCCAATTCCATACTGTGATAAGGTAAGGAACTTGGGCCTCATTATGGACTGCACAATGACTTGGAAACCTCATATTAACGAAGTTAGTAGGCGTATGCACTTCACTTTCCACTCTCTGAAGCGTCTCCAATTCTTCCTACCCTTCAAAACCAAAATTATGCTTGCTCATTCTCTGCTACTGCCCATTCTCGACTACGCCGATGTATGCTATTTGGATGTGACTGAGGAGCTATTGAATAAGCTTGAGCGTCTCCAAAATCTCGCTATACGCTTTATCTATGGTCTGCGGAAGTATGATCATGTCTCCGATTTCCGAGCTCAATTAAAATGGCTCCCTATCCGCCTTCGCCGTGATATGCACATCCTTACTTTTCTGTTTAATATCCTTCATAATCACAATTTTCCTTCTTACCTTCGTTCCCGGTTTAACCTGCTTCCGACTCCGACACGTTCCAGGCGGCCCTGCATCACATCGATGCTTGAGATACCGAGAAGTAACACCAAGTATTTACAAAATTCATTCTCGGTACGTGCTGCAGTGTTATGGAACAAACTCCCCAAAACCTTACAAGAGAGCCCTTCTACCGCCGCGTTTAAAGCCAACATAAAAAAATTCATTCTAGCACAACATTGAAAAATACTTTTTTTCTGTTTGTATCATGTATATATATTTATATTTGTATATATTGTATATATAATAATGTACTTTGGTATGTATTAGTCTATATTATATACTTTTATTATGTATTTATGTAATTCGTATATTATGTAGGTATATGTAGTGTATATTTTTCTATATTTAAGTATACATTTAAGTTATTCTTTTAATGTTTATAAATTGTTTACTTTTTAATTTGTCTTTGCACTTTTTCTTTCTGTCCCGCTATGCAACACTATCTCCCACGCACATGGGTTGACTGGAAGAGATCTCTTATAGAGATAAGTCCACCTTTGTCCACGTCACTTTCTATGTATTTTTTTTCTTCATGTATTTTTTTTGTGCAATAAAGAATATACTAATATGTAGTATATCAACTATCTGATATCCGTGATAACTCAAGCCTCGTTGCTTACCACGGAACTAGATGGCGTTGTGTGTAATAATGTCCCAACACATTTATTTTGATTAAGTTTTGGAAAGTATAATTATTTCTCCAAAACTCTTTGTCACCTTCCCCACATCTTTAATAGCTGATATAGCGATGATCGTGATACACGAATATCTGTAATTAAGCTTTGAAGAACCGAAACCAATAAACTAATGGGTACAAATATACTTAAAATAAAGGCTTAAAACCTATAAATTGCGTAATATAGTAGATCGTGTGATCACTCCACTCTGCGTATACTCGTAATATATTATATTGCACATAATACTCGTCTCCATAAACGTCGGCTTCCGTGACATTTATTACAAACGAGCATTTTTCCACCTCATACTTCACCGTGACGTCGCTTTGACGTGTAATTTGTACAGGATTGATACAAAGCCAGAGTTCTAAGGAAAATGTGAATACTATATTATTATAATTTACTTTCATATTTGCTAACAATATTTTCTTGTAAGCATGACTTAGATTCAGCTGTCGTATTTTTACCATATTTTTCTCTTAGTAAAATATAACTTTGGTTAATACACACTAACTTTTGCATAAAAAATTTAATAATGCAAATATAAAACTGAATATAGTACATATTTTGTTGCTCATCATAAATAATGTATTATAAAGAGATTGGTACATAAAAAATAAATATTTCACTACTAAAAAAATACTTTTACGTATAGGTATATATTATGTAAATAAAAAAAAACCGGGCTAGTTACTCTATAACTAAGAACGGCTCAATCAATTTATGTGATCTTTGGTTTGTTGGACTTGTCTCCAACCCAATAGGCAATAGCAGTATGACTAATATAACATCGGAAAATTCACTAAAAAATATAAGCGAAAGGATACTTAAGTCACTACAAAGTCTTAAGTTGTAAGCTGAATTTATTTTTAATAAATAAATATATAAGATAAGGAATACAAATTATAATAAGTAGTGAAACAATACTCATTTTGAAACTGAGCTTTAGTTAAAGCTTTGCAGCAAGTACCCCCCAGGTCCCGACAACCGGCGCTGCTCCGCTCTACGCTACGATCACATTCAGAAACTTTGCAAATACTATTCTAGTTCAACTTTGTAAGCTCCGCTATCAAAATTAAACGGAAATGTTAACTTCAACTATAACAGTAATTTTTGTTTAATTAAGCAAGGAAATCTGAAACTGATTCTTTTTTTGCGTTTTCCACTTGTAGTATCGTTCGTATTGTATGTCCATTGTCATAAATACAATACATATTATAAATATGTATTTTATAACTGATTGCACAATTTCAAATTATAATTTGAATAAAGATACCTCCTAAATTAACCCTTAGTAACAATATTAACACATAGCTTTTGTAACATACCTACGAGTATAAACGAATGGAGTCCCGAGAAATATTACTAGAATATTTTAATTAAAGTCGCTTAACTCTGGAACATTAGAGTCTTATGTTTATACTAAAACTTCCGAAATCAGTTGAGTAATTTTAGACAATATCTTCCATTTATAAACAAACGAACAAACTCTACCACTTAAAAGTAAAAGTTACGTTATTTGTAGGCGATAAAATAGTTCTACGTAATTAACGATTCACAGCAAGAAACGTTTATGTTATAAAAGATAAACAAAAGTTTGTTATAATTAAGACAAAGTACAAAATAATTTAATTTCAAGCTCTAAGTTTGTAGAAGATTACTTACAATCTGATCAAATTGGAAGATTTGATCTTGAGAAAGGAGGGGTTCATTAGCATCTGGCAATCCAACTGGGTGTACACCTGTAGAGCCAAGAGATACACTGGAAGGTAGCCCACTTTTATGGGAACCGGCGCGTCGTGGTTGAATTCCTAAGCGATCCTGCAACCACCCATCATGACGAGAAGGTCCAACGTTGAAAAACGCTCCAGTCCCTGGTCAATAATTACAGATTGCTTATAAAATTCTCAATAGAAACTTAAAATCAATATACAGCCTAAATATCCAAATTGTATCAATATCTATTCTCTTTAATCTCTTTCAGGCTATTAAATGTTGTGAAGAACTTCTATTATTGATATTCAAACTGTTTATTCATTTAATTTTACTTTACACAATTTATATTTGTAAGTTTTCTTAAGATAATTAAGTAAACAAGTACTTGTAGTACTTATTAAAAAGAAATAAAAACTAGGAACGTAAGAAGCGAAGTGCTTAACTCGTGGTTTGAACCTGCTACATTTCTAAACGAGCACGTTACCAACGAGCTACCATTACCATTTACCATAAAATGCTAATATTATTTATGCATTTATTTTCTTAATAAATAATTTCCTGTTTACATTCAATATTTATTTCATTATCGTTATTTAACGCAATTTCCTCTCAAGAAGTTCCGTAAAAAGATTTGAAATAAAATTTTGAGTGATATTGAAAATTCGAGCCAACAGCGATAAATCGGCCACCAGTTGTTGAGATATTAATAAATCATATTCAGACTCAAATACTTTTAGAATTTTTTGTTTTGTTTTCCAAGGATCTTACTAGAATAAGCTGGTAATGGATTGAATTTCTTTTTGAGTAAAAATGTAAAGCTATTTTGTATTTAGCACGTAACTATAACGGAAGGAAAAAATATATTTATACTTAATATACTTGTTTTATTTTATCCAGTAACGAAGTTCCGCCACAATCATAAATACAATTTAAAATTTGAAATTAATGTGAATAGAAATTATGAAGTTGAAACGTACAGTTTCTGTTACGTATTTTGTAATAAATAAATAAATATGTTGGGACATTATTACAACAGCGCCATCTAGTTCCGTGGTAAGCTACACGTGCTTGTGTTACGGATACCAGATAGTTGATATACTATACATATTAATACTATACTATACTATAAATATTAAATACATACATATTATAAATATAAACACCCATGACTGGAGTACAAACATTTGTGATTAGCAAATGAATGCCCCCAGCGGGACTCGAACCCGCGACCGCTGGCGCAGAAAGTAGGGTCACTACCAACTGAGCCAAACGTGTGTGATTTGAAGTGCTATCAGCTAAACCTAAACTGTTTCCAAAATTTGATATTTGTAACACCACATATCACATAATACTATACTGTGACACTAAAGCACGTCGATAGATTGGTTATCGACACAGAGGCTATAATTTAGATAGATCTATAATTATTAGAATTTTTGTCGGTCTGTTTGTCTGTGACGGTATCTCGAGAAAACCACTGGACAGTAATTTTTGATGAAATTTGGTAGAATAATATTTGGGTAAATATAGTAAAGGATACTTTTAACTATGGAAAAATATCTCATCTTAAAGAAATATATTAAACTAAAGTACGTAAAGATGAAGCCAAGCGGAACGAGGGTGAGTCGCTAGTCTCATTTTGTTTAATAAGATTTGTACCTATATCTATTTTTACATCCATATCCTTCATCAAATGAAGTGAATACTTAGCCATGTATTTAATTCACACTATTATTTAGAGGATAAAAATCACTCCTTATCCCCAAGCTCAAGCAGTTAACAAATAATGCTAGTGAAGCAACCCATAAATGCGTTAAGTTATTTACGCAGATTAATCTAATCTTGGGCTTAAGTAATTCGCTGTGGGTCAGCGGCTGTTTACTGTGCAGTGTACAGAGTCCGCACTAGTGGCGAGTGCTCGAGGGTTATTTAGTTAATGAATATTAATGTAACTATTAGGCTTTACTGTAACAATGTGAAAATCACTTTAGATATCTATCACAGGTTTTTAAGGACACTTCTGATAATAATCAACTCGATTAAAGCAATTGTTTGATTCCTTGTTATATCTTATCTTCATTAAATAACTTTGCATGAATAGATGTAGTGGATCAACTATCTGATATCCATAACACAAGGCTCGTACCTTACCCTGACACTAGACGGTGCTGCGTACATATTTACATATATTATAACAAAAATATATACTTATTTTTGTATATTTATGTACATAGATTATACTACTATGTTTCTTTTGTTTTAATTGTACTCGATAATAAGCAAAAATAGTTAAGTTACTTAAACCCAAATCTATCTTATTCAATTAGTTTTTTTGTTACTTAGTCAGCGGTATAATCAGATAAATTAATATACCTTTATTACATAAAATTACGAAACACATAATATATACAAGGAGTATAAAAAATATCAACTTTATTTCAAGAATATCGTATTCACTTGTTAGTTATCTTTTCTAATTAACTATTATTGTTTTTTTTTAATTCTATTTTAAATACACATATTTTCTTAGATTTCTGCGAGTATTTGAAATTTTTTACAAAATCAGTTTTCCAGATATCTTTGCGAATTTATTTCATTAGAAAAATGACAACAATCCGCGAAAGCATTTTGAAGAAATAAATTATAAAATGGTCGCTTTTAATGTTTAACTTAACTTTTTTATTATTAATACTTTATGTTTACTATGTTATTATTAGGAAGGATGAAATTGCTTCTCGTAACTTTGCTCATTAGGTCACGGAAATAAAGGGGTTATTGTTATACTGCCTCGAGTATAAAATTGTCATCAGAATATAATATTATAAATAAATGCGAAAGTGTTTTCGTTTATTACACGTTTTTATTGGAGAAACTTTGCTTACCATCAAAATAAGACTTAAGTATAAGAAAACCCTGTGCGATTTGCTTTTTTTATATTTTATTTGAAAGCTTAGATCGCGATAAACTTAAAAACTACTGCACCGATTTTCATGCTGTTGGATAAAATGGGCTTTATAGAATGGTCGTACCGTCTTGCTTACTGTTTAGCTAATTAGCTTTGATTTGGTATATAATTTTCATCGAATTTGCTTCCAAAAATTTAATACTAAATATTAAACATAACGCTATTTCGAAACTTATTATAAAGATGCAGCTCAATTTTAACATCCGTGTAGACCACGCGCTCTTTGTTGAAAACTTAATTTCATCGCTGTACAATTTTGCTTGGGCAAGTTTAAAGTAGTTTGTTGAAGTCGCGATAAACGCTTATACACACAACTCACCCACAATACTAGTGCTCGTTTAGTGAATTGTATCCAAGTTGAAGACGAATTGCAGCTTATAATTTCGGCCAAGTGAAATCTGAAGCCCGTGAAAGAATAGGACCTTCGACCACGTAAATACCAGAGATATACAATCAATAATATATTTTTTATTTATTGGCTGTTTCTAGTGGTTAGGAGGTGTGTATCTAAAGGTCTTAAATCAAGCCTAAAATATTCTTTGAGTTTTTTTTATTGAGAATCTTACATTTGGAACTTGTGAAGTTGGTGGTGTGAAAGGTAGATACTTGTGTCTGCGCGTACACTTGTGCACTAAAACATCTTCTGCGTTGTCTTTTGAATATAAATGGACATGAATAATTTTTTCTACAATATTTTATAAGTCACAGATCCCTTCTTTATAAAAAAAAATCATAGTAGGAATATGTATTAACTATAAAATTTCTGACTACAAATATCTTTTAAATTTTACGTATTTCGTAATATAAAATTAAAAAAAATTCCATATTTTTTATTGATAGTAGCGCATTATCAGCCTGTAACTAAAATCAGAGCAAAAAGATCTATCTTGATCGTCGTTTAATTGCAGTGAAAGCCTCGCATTTTAAGTAATTTGCATTCCAGTGACACTCGTTCCGCTTCGAATCGATACGATTGACTTTTGTTCTTTTTAGCATACGTCCAAATAGTACTTGACAATTGCATTTATTATCAGTTTTTTTTTTGGAAATAAATATATTTTCGTAGATTTTATTCATCCTAAAGATTTTTCACTTAAATCATACCTGCCAATACCCCACAAAACAATAATAGAATAGAATCCAGTCTTTTCTTTATTACAAGATTATAATTACCTATTAATTAATAAGTTAATTAATAGGTAATTATAATCTTGTAATATTAATATTAATATAATAAATTATTGAGTAAGCTCAATAATTAAATTACTATGTTACCAAGTTTTACTGTGGGTTTTTGTAATAAACTTAAAAAGAAATTTGCACATCAAATGGAACCAAAATATTCTTTATTCAAATAGACTTGTACAAGCTCTTTTGAATCGTAATTTATACATTATTTACATATGGACTTTAAATTAAATATCAGTCTGTAAGTCTGTGAGTAAGCTACCACCGAAAGAAATAAATACATGTTATATAATTATACTCGTATATTCAATAACTGCTCATTTAATATTCTAAGGTAACTTTGCTTGGTAATAGTACTGTCACATTCGGAGCCCATTTTTATTCCGTCACTTCAACCAAGTCCCTTGAGCTTACAATTACATAAAAGTCAATCAACATCAATATCATTTAGGTAGAATTTACTATATAAATAAAAAAGAAGCAAATAAATTCAATTTGTCCAAAACATTTTATTATAAAGAATCAAACGCGCTACGACGCGTAAAACCTTTATAGGCGGTAATGCCGCGAGAGAGCCCCTACCTGGAACAGAGAAGTTATTGTCATATCTTTACTACTCGTAAAGTTTTATACTTCAATACGCTTAACTTGTAGTAAAGTAAAATCGGAAATTGTCACTTTTATTTCTTCTCTCCACTTTATGTTCTAGAACTCGCATGAGAATCCCAGACGTAATGTAAAACCTTCTTGAAATTGGCTGCAAAAGTAAATTATATAGTTGTAATAAAACAAATTTAATTAACTAACATTGCGAAACTTCATTTTATCTTTTATTATCTTTATTTTATTTTATTCGCTATACAGATAAATTAATTAAAATGTCTGTTTGTAGCATCAACATGATAGCTTTTTAGTCAATGCATATGTATGTAAGAAGAACTTATACGAACATTTTCTTTAATTTTCGTCTGCATCCTCTAAAATGACTGAATTGATTTTGATGGGACTTTCATTGACAGATAACTGATGTTATAAGGAGTAACTAAGGCTTAAGTACAGTACTGCTCAAAATATTAAAATATATTCGTTTTAAAATAAAAACTGGGCATAAATATATTTTTTCTATCACATTTTTTTCTATCGTACATAAATATAAATACTGAAAGAATTTATTCATTTACATTTTATAAATTTCACTAAAATCCTTGGAAAGAGCTCCAAAAATACGAGTATATCTAAATCTGATATTTTCCTATCGCTTAACAGGAAGGTTTAAGGAAAAGTCATGAAAAATATGAGGTCACGAGGCATGATGCTACAAGTTATCCAAATTATGTTGCGCGTCATATCATTGCATTCGAAAATTCAATATTTCGTTAAGATGATGAAAGGTTTTAAAGAACAGTACGATTTAGCTATATAAGTATGTCTTAGACAGTGGAATAAATTGTATTTTTAAGCCTCTTATGTATAGCATATACATAAGAGGCTTAAAAATACAATTTTGTTTTAAGACGACAACAAAATTTTTATGATCCAACATAAAGTTTTATTTCATGAAAATGTTATTATAATGTGCACTAGCAACTCACTCTCGCTCGGGTTCGTTCCAGTGAATAAATACAGTAAGCTAAGTAAACTAAACGGATATTTTTAGTGTTTGGTACAATTGGGCCATGAGCTCTCGCTTCAGCGCTCGCTTTAGTTAAAATGAAGAAAATCGCTTGTTTGCTGACAATCTTAACACTTAATTCGATTTTACTTAGACTTAACTTAATTAGTTACAAATAGCATTTTATTATTACTTTCTTCAGTTCAAAACTTTCACAAATAGATATAGTCAATAGAAACTTTAATATTCTTTGAAACAAAAGTGCTTATTGTAACTCGTCTTAAAATGTAATACTGCTCCTTGAAGTGCAAATATTTGAGTGCGCTCCGTCCAAGCAGAGATTTAGAGAGCATCCTAGTTTTATTAAAACTTTATTAAAATCAGTTGGTGCGAGAAGTAAATAATTTGTATTACCTTTTTCACATTATAATAAACACAATAATAAATTTCTCTTGATCAAAAAGTTGTTAAAGCTGAAACAAAAACATAAAAATTTTACTACTACTATTTGATATTTTTAGACTAATATTTTATTTCAGAGGTTTCACTTAGTATACAATTAATCTAAACATCTAGACTTGTACAAAAATTGTTGTTGTCACTTCGTATTGGTAAAGTTAACTTATGACGACACGTTTGGCTCAGTTGGTAGCGACCCTACTTTCTGCGCCAGCGGTCGCGGGTTCGAGTCCCGCTGGGGGTATTCATTTTTTGAGCACAAATGTGTGTACTCCAGTCATGGGATATTTATAATTGATTACAACACTTTTTTATAACACAAGTAGAGTATGAGTATCAAGCAGGACGACCAGTAGGACGTACTCGTAAATCGCCAACATTTTAACGGTAAATATATATTTATCCTTTTAGTCTCTTTGTAACGAAGTAACAAAACCCGGATATTGCCTAATGGAACCGTTATGTAGTTTCATTGTCACGGATCAGGACAGGGCCATTCTTGTGCAGGGCGCCTGACGAAGAGAAGAAAATAATGATCAGAGTTAGTGATATAAAATACTAACGATATAGCGATTTAGCCGGAATTTATAAATTATAGCCTATATGTTATTCTGATGTGTACGCTATTTTATTGTAAAATTCCATCAATCCATTCAGTAGTTTTTGTCAACCACATTGATGAAATTGCGTTTGAACGATGATAATCTAAATACTATACGTACCTACATTATCATAATATAATAATACAAAAAATTAAAACAAAAGCTTCTAAATACACTAGAGAGAGAGCTATTTCGATGCCATAGTTTTAAACTAACTCGCATGAATACTTAAAATATACTCGCAAGCACTTAGCGAGTTCATTTTTGAAGTAACAATTTTCATTCTGAACGAAGCCCGTAGGCGGAAAGCAATTATCAACTTATAATGGCAGTATGTTAATATATTCATGGCGCGTCGTTGCATGTAATCTCGCGGTCGCGTCGATCCCATTTGTACCACAAACATTGTGAGCCCACACTCGTTACATCTCTGTCTCGTGTTTCTAGTTTTTTCACGTGGAAAATTGTATGCCTCGGAAAATTACAACTAAAGATAAGCTTCGTGGATTACGGCTTAAGAATGTTGATTTATTTCGTGTATTGTGCTCAAGCGGAAAAAGCTATTGCTTAGCTTAAAAGTATAAGTTTCATTTACTGAAAGAAGTTATTTATTAGTTCTCCCAATCTCGGGGAGAATTATCGCTCTTGATCCTTTGTACCCTCGTAGGTAAATTTAAGAGTTCACTTAGTTCTGTAGATTGTAGCAACTTACAGATGTTCTGAGCGGAGTAGGTACTATTTAAACTATACGAGCGGCCAAAGTCACCAAATATAATATTTTTTATAATGTTATACTTTTTTTTTAGTAATTCTATAAAGGTTTTATTCATAATAAATAGGGTTGAAGCCAATTCAAAGGTAATTTTTTTTAGTTACACATTGCTTTACAAACATAAGTGTATCGAATAAAAACCTTATTTTTGTAATCGTTTAGAATACATCTACGCACACATCTAACAAACAAAATGAGATACAGGATTACAAGCTTTTAAGACGTGAACATCTTCAAGATTTTGATAATGCCACATGGAGATAAATGTATCCGTGTCAGAGGCAATCTGTACCAGACATATTTCCATCTTGCTATAAATTCGAGATAAACTGCGTACTGATCTTGACTTGACCTTCAGGAAAGCTAAAGTTTAAAGTTTAAAGCTAAAATTTTTAAAAAATAATCAACCACTAGCAACAACAAAAAAACAACAATAAAAAAACAGAGGTATTTTCTATTATGTCTAAATATTTTTGTTATAATAGAAATTATAAAAAAAACTTTATTTTGTTCATATAAATGTAATTTTAATAATAATAATATTAATAAATAAAATATTATTTCTCAATATTACCATTTTTTATTTAGTTTGTATGTCAATATATTCGTCTGTTAATTAAAAATAAAAACCATGAAAACAGTCAAATGTTGTTGTTAAATCTTTCTTCATTATTACAACAACACTGAGCCAGGATCGAACTAAACACTCTTTGCCCTACGATTCTAATTACCTACCTACGATTTCCTCGAGCTTACTAATAATGGTCATTAATAAAAGAAATGTACCTTATTAGTTGTGTACAAGTAAGAGTATATAACCTCAGCAATCCATATGATTTCTGGTAAAATTGACGAGTGTGTTTGACATCATATTAACTACGTAGTACTAGTGAGTCACCCTCACTCAGCTTGAATTCATCTAGGTACTAGGTGTGTTTTAACGGTTTCTATAGATTTCTCAGTAGTAAAATATTAGTCTTCTCTTAGTCTTCAGCCCTTTTTACGTCCCAGTGTTGGGGGAGGGCCTCCCTCAATACGAGGGG
Source organism: Boloria euphrosyne (assembly GCA_951802675.2). Taxonomy (NCBI): domain Eukaryota; kingdom Metazoa; phylum Arthropoda; class Insecta; order Lepidoptera; family Nymphalidae; genus Boloria; species Boloria euphrosyne. The sequence goes on along the minus strand of OX637875.1, from coordinate 384,509 downwards.
GATCAGGCCATAGTCCACCGCGTGGCCTAGTGCGTGTTGGCGGACTTCACATGTCTTACGAATACTTGCTAGGTTTTCTCAGACATGCAGGTTTCCTCACGATGTTTTCCTTCACCGTAAGACAAGCAGTAATCAGGATAGAAAATTATTCGCATATAAAAATATCAGAGGTGCGAGACCCGGATTTGAACCCGCATTATTCGGTTATACAAGCGAGAACTGCCTAATAAAATATTATCAACTGAAAAATATCCAAAAGCTGAAGATTCGGCCACCGTTATAACAATAATAAAAATACGAAAAAAATAATAATTTATTGATAAAAATAGTAACTCGTAAAAAATACATGACTTGATACTTTAATACAATTGTTTGAGATATTTTTATAATATGTTTATAACTTCATACACAGTGGAAATAAATCCGAATTTCTATTATATAGATAGTTTAAGACCTAGACATTACACATTTATTTGTTACATACAATGCTCAACTTTACTTCTTTTATACATTCAAATCACTAGCAATTTTACATCACAATAAAATAGAAAAAGCTAGGATCGATGTTGTTTCAAACAAATGCTTTTATTTGCAGCGCGACTGAATACTTGATGAATAGCGACTGCCATTGTGATATTGTGTTCTCTAATAATTGTATTTGTTCTGTTCAACTTTCAAATTGTGAAACTATGTCAATAAAAATCTATTTTGAAAGCCACGAATAACTTTTCAATGATTTATGATGATTGTAACTAAGCAAAATCCGGCATGGATTCCAGCGGGACTCGATCCCGCGACCAATGGCACAGTGAGTACGGTCAATACAAACTGCGCCAAACGAGTCGTCATAATGTCCCAACATATAAAATAAATAGTTATTAAAAATATCTTTTGGTCTGTACTAATCTAGGAATTTAAAACACTTCTTTTGTACTACTTTTGTGCTAAGATGTCGGATGATAAAAGAAAATTGAAGATAGAAACCTGTTATGTAATGCGATCCGATACATCATTCAACTGTCCATTCTTCTAACTGTTCTGTCAAAATATGTTTTTTTTTTTGTTTCATGGTTCCGAATCGTTGAATTCGGTCAATTTAGATGAAAACAATAACGCAAACTGCTTTTTAATCGAGTTGAATGCTTTCAAAATAACACTAAAAATATTGAATCGTATTAGATACTTACAAGTGCACACTCACATGTCCCACACAATCTTCTAACGACATCGTAGTATTGAGAATACTCTAATTACTCAATAACGCTAACGTAGAAGCAATATGAAATGTCGGAGATTCTACAAAGCCCCAAACATCTGTCAGAGCCAGGCTCTTTGCAAAGGCAATGTTATTTACCAAAGCTACAGAAACGTTATATTACCTCTCATTGTTTTAAACCTTCATGAATAATAAAGGTGATACAAATAGGAAATTAATATGTTAATTGAACTAATTAACTGACGTTATAATGTGTGGTTAATTATTTTATTGATGCATACAATTTATTAATTAATATTTCCAAATACAATCATTTGTGGCTTATACAACGAATATATCATTAAATATATTACAAAATTTATCTTCGTATCAAACCTCTGTAAGAAATGTGCAAAGCTTACTTAAGCTTTGGGAAATACGCGAACAACTAATATAAAGTTGAAAACTCATTTTAAAACATAGTAACTTAATTTAAAACAAACCGCTTTTGTTTATTAAAACTTGATCATGAATAGATTTATAAAACTTTTATCGATATCGCAAAATTAAGCTTTTTCAGAAAAAGTTTAGTGAAGTACTGTAGAACGTCAACTGCAGTAACTCGAGCGAATTCAAGTATAATACACATTTTATTGTTACGATTTGCTCTGAGACTTCAATCCAGATATTATCATTGATAGCGATCGGTTTCTTATATTTCTTTTATTTTATGTTTTCTATCTGTGTTATTAAGTTTTATTTAGATATTGTTTTATACGGTTCTTAATTTAACGAGATTTCACGATTCTTTAGATATTAATGACGAAAAAATACTACAAAAACACATTCCAGACATTAAATGTCTAAGTCAAAGCTGTACAACGCAACGCAAATCTGTTTCGATAATTATTAATGTTCATGCCTTTTCATATTTCGTCAGATATTCGTGTATTAAAGTATTGTAAAAAAGTGTTACCTGAGAGCCCAAACTATTTTCAATTTTCACAAGTAATATTTTTTTAATGATATAAGTCATTTTTAAAACAGTTTTAGCGCGATTAAAAGCAGATATCTCGCATAATGGTCTGTAATGTACAGAAACACTTTCATAAGCATGATTTACTCGCAGTCACGCCGCCCGCCGCCGCCCGCCGCCCGCCGCCGCCCGCCGCAGTGCAGCTCTTAAATTTATAAGTAGACAGCACGCTAGCTAATGCACTTGCAAAACTTAGCTAATTTCCAATATTTTATTGAAACCACTTAGCATAACTTAACTATTTAATTTTTTACATCAAAATTTTAATAATATAATAATAAAACTTCGAATAGTATCGTCTTTTTTTGGCTTCTTTCGTACGCCGCTAACACCTCATAATAGTAAGCTCTGTCTTACTGGAACCATTTTCCTACCTTAACTACGAGTATACATTAAGATAAATTTATTCAGTTAAAATTGCTTTTTTAATTTAAATAAGTATTTTTCAATACTTTATTGTTAAATTCCGGTTTTCCTCAAATGTTCAAAAACTAATTATGTAAGAGGGTCATCGGATTGTCTCTTATTAAATGATTGATTTATTAAAATATTATCTATATTTATTTTATTTTTTTATATTTTTGGGACATTAACATATACCACCTCTTTTTTAATAATATGTTGGTGCAGTAATACAGACATATTTCGTGCTCATTAAACATATCAATGCCCCCCCGAAAAACTTGAACCCGCGACCGCTGGCATAGCAAGCAGGATTACTACAAAGTAAGCTAAACTTTAAACAAATTTATCCATTTATCTCTTATTTTCTGTTTAATTAGGGTCAAAAAGAAGAAAACCCCAAAGATGAAATAGAATTAAAATTAGATAAGAGAGTCAAGTCACGCAGTGACCGTGCCGTAAAGAAATTCAATCACGTACATACGTATGAAATTAAAATAAAAGTCCACCGTTGTTAACTGTTGCAACTATACTTAGTATATAATGTTAATACTTTTTATTCATTCAATTAAAAACATTTATAGTCGCAATTGGATAATATTACAAAATTTTCAGTAAAAGGCAATTTGAAATTGCTTAAAACGTACGCCAACGTTGATATGATAAAAACAAAGTTATCTCGAACTGGTTGTGTCTACAGCTTAGTACGGGTAGGTAAGGGTTTATACCCTTAGGACGTAGGAGTTTAATGTTATTTTAACTAGTATAATTTATTTACATTTATAAATTAACTATAATAATTCTCGTTGTACGGACTCAAACAAGAAACACAAGTTTTTACTGAACTTCAAGAGTCTAGGTAGGTACAACCAGTTCGACAAGAAGAAGCATCAGAAGAACTGGCGAATATCTTAATAATACTTACGGGAAAGTTTAAATACCAAGTGATCCTTCAGTTCCATTTACATCAAAGAATGAGTCGGAAAAACTTTTGAAGGAGGCCCATTTGTAACAGTGCACGCCTCTTGGCGAACACGATTCATTCAAATATCATATGCTTTGATTTTCCTGTAAATAAACATATTTAATATTTTAATACTTTTATTGATATCACGCATCTTCACTTAAATTGAATTAATTAAGAATTTAAATAAAGCCATGGCTCGATGTAAATACAATATTGTTTTATTTGTTGTTTATCTAAATAATTATAAATCATACAAAAAAGCAGTTTCATTCCTCATCCCGACACATAATTTCAAACTTCACAAGTGCCATAAATAAATATGTCGAGCAACAGCGCGTCTGGAAGCTTTTCATCCAGTCAAAAGCACATCATAATATATTGTCTTACATAAGTGATTGCTCGCGCGTCGTTAGTCATTTGATATTTAGTGACTCTACATAACACATCGGAGTCGTTAGACTTTATAGTACTTACTATATATTTTTGTGCCAGAAACCTTCGAAGGTGTTTTTATTGAATTAAGAACGCATACTACGCGACAAACATGGTATATAACATAAGTATTTTTAACATTCCATTGCTAGGCATGGCTCCCTTTAGTACAATGGGGATCGGTTCGTTTTAATTTTGTATCTCGAGTACACATCACATTAATTTCATATATCCTTGTAAATGAATTTCTTAAATTCAATTATTGAACTTGATTTTGTTAACTATATATTATTACTAGTTAGGGAAAAAATATTAATTAATATTTACTAGATAACTTTTACAAATACAAAGCTTCAATAGACCGCGACTCGCTCTCGTGCAACGTGGCGAAGTAACGACTCCCTTGGATATTGGTTAACGGATATTAAAACAACTATTTCAAAACCACTGCTTGTTTTCATTCAAATAATTACAATCGCTTATTTATTATCAGAAATTATATCATGAGTTTAGTTTATTATAGTACTGTCTATTATAACTATACTAATACTGCGCTATTAATATGCGAAGTGTGGTACAAGTATTTTCGCTTTAACAGCTATATAAATTAATAAAATAAAAGAGTATCTCTGTACGTAATTAAACAACAACTTTTTACTAAAAACTTATAAAATTATAAATTGTAAGAAAACAAATCAACTTTTAAAAATGTTATTAGTCATCTGTCTTTTGGTCTGTTTGTTCCGGTTATGTGTAATTTTAACAAGACTTTTACTGGTAAATAGCTGATATTATAAGGAGAGATAATAAAGGTTCCGCGCAAATAAATTAAAACCTATGAATTTGTGAACGAATTCGTAAGCAAGGGTGATTCGTTAGAAATAAATAACTTCTTTACATTTCGATTTAACTCTACTAAGTTCTCTCTATGGCGTTGATTCAGTATTATACTAGAAACACACTAAGCTTGTTCTTTTACCTTCACTCTAAAGTTTAATTCTAGTTAAATACTGTCTGAATCCTTTATTAAAAAGTATTTTTAATTTAGAAAATAGCCTGTCGTGAACATCAAAACGTTTGGAATTACAATATTTTTGGTCAACGCGTTCACAAAACCCGCTTACTAATGTTTAATTAAAAACCACAGCGTTTTGTTTCTCTTCAAACGAGCCCAAGCAAAATTAATGAGTTACCATTAAATAAGTAGAACATGTAGTAATGCGGTCCGCTCGCGATTTACGAACTATTTTAGTTCAACTGAAATTCATTAATACTTCGTTAGTGTCGGATTTTGGTCGAAACGTAACGAGAATGGCATCGATTAGTTGATTAGTGTAGCTTAATAATGTTAGTATTGGAATTATTCTGCAATCTGGCTAATTTGTTGTTGTTGCCTATAACGGCATTAACATTAATAGATTGAGGATCTTAGATTTATTTGTTTCTAGCTACTCACTTCGCTTTGGTAAGTACGCAGGTATAAGGTGTATATCCCTTAAATATTAATTCTCTGCTCGTGCCAACAGTTATGCCACCTTTAATCCCGTTAAAGTATGTTTTCCGGATTAAATACCATTCCCAGGGCCTCAAATGATCTTTTGACCATCTAAATCAGTTCAGCGAATTTTTAGTTTATCCATTAAAAAAGACTTTATAACTAGACCTTTAGAAATTTAAAAATAAAATTTATCTACATATAATATACATTATTTCAGTTACGAGTATAAGTACAGTCAAATTATAGATACTTGTGTTAGACCCATAGAGTATATTAGTTAATACCATCAACGTATGAATTATACAAAATTTAATCAAAATCTGTCCAGTAGTATTCTCGCAACAAAGTTCGAGACATACAGACTGACAAAAAATCTAAAAAATATTGGTTCAGCTTTTACATATATATATACATATATATATATATATATATATATATATATATATATATATATATATATATATATATATATATATATATATATATATATATATATATATATATATATATATATATATATATATATATATATATATATATATATATATATATATATATATATATATACATACATATATATATATATACGATAGAAATGACTATTTCAATTAGGTACCCAAAAAAAGACGTTTAATGTTCAGATTCAGAATACAAAAGTTGAAAACAATACAAAAACTCCAATTAGTTTAGAGTACCTGAAAAAATCTGAGACCTAGTAAATAAACACAAAAGTGAATATTTGGTAACAATTTGACAGTGTATTCTCGCGGGAAGAAACATTTGTCTGCCGCACTAAAGTAATTCGGAGATATACGAGAAGGTAAAAGAAAAACTTTGGCGTATTCTGTTCATATTTTATTTCTCCGACCAATATATTTACTTTTCGGCATAGAATATGTTTTGTTGAAAGGTTTTCAATTACATAATATTATTTATAATAGAAATAAAAATATCAAAACAGTTATTGGGTTTCTCCTCAAGAGATTTCTTTAAGTTCGATATAAAAAATTTGCTAGCTTAAAAATAAATCTAGAAAAGCAATATCTCCGAGTTTCAAATTCAAATTGATTCAATTCACACCTTGAACCAGCCGGTGCTTGCGCAAAATACTTTATATACATTTTTTTGTATTATTTTGACAAACGTAAGTTCGATATGATTAAGGATTTTTTCTGTAGTAAATATAGTAAGCTGGATCGTTGCCATTTAGAAACCACATCTAGTTATCGAACGTTAAGCAATCGGTGGATCGATCTTAATTACAAACAGATATTTGGATGATGGATATTAAAACCATGTTCTAGATTAAAGATTATTTTAATTTTAAAATAATATCTATCTCATATAATATGTTTAATGTTTATGTTAAGATTTTATGATGTATATTTTATCTGTGCTTTACTATTGTCTCAACCATGGAGGTTAGATACAGGAGAACCAAGGCCCTAGAATGTAGTGTCTCAGAAATATTGTCAAACCAAGGAGGCGCTGCGATCGCTATGTTGTCTCAATGCCTAACTTCACGTTGTCACAATAGTGACAGTACTCATAAATAGCTAACTTCACAGATACTACTTATTGACGGCAGCGCGCTATAAATTCTACAAATTTTCAGAGACAGGCGGGTAATGCTTTAGTATGAAGCGATGGTTCTCCTGTATATAACCTCCATGGTCTCGACGAAGGCATGGCAACATAAATGTAATAAGCATAACTTTAAGTAGAATGAATCTCTTCAATAAACTTTTGAGAGAATTGGGTTTCGTTTTCCTGAAAACCTTAGGGGCTTATATTTACTTTTTATTCGATGATTGCTTATTTCGAAACTTTATAAGATTAAAAAGTATGGATGCTATTAATACATAAACAACGAGGCACCAGCTATAGAAAAGGCATTGACTCAAGTTACAGAATCCGAATTAAATTTTATAGCCTTGTTTTGTTCCAGGTTCCCAGCGATAATATCGATAAAGTATATCTGTACAATATATAACACTAGCAGACCCGTCACACACTTATATATTTTTTCCTTTAGCTAGGGGGTGGAATTTGTAGTTCAGGGTAGCCGTTTTTGAGGTTCTTTCTCGGGATATAAAATTCGTTGAAACTGAAAAAAGAAAAATAATCGGGATAAATCCATTCTACATAATATCTTTAAGGTTAGAAAAAACTATATCTTCAAAATAATTGCGTTCGGAGTTCATCTTGGACCAAAATAATAGTATTGTAATAGGCAGCAGTGACTGACTATATGAACTGCTTCACGGAAAGGGTTTGGGCACACAGGTAGTTAATATGTTATTGGCATCTGTTAAGAAGGTTTGACTAAAAATGCATCCCCTATATGTATTGATTACACGGAGGTTCAAAAATTTTGCACGTGGAAAACCGCGGGCTAAAACTAACTAATATAATATTAGCAGTATGCAGTACTTCTTACAATTTTACGTGTTCGGATTCGTTTATTCGTTGCGAGACAGCATATTTCTTCGATCTTTTTGGGTCGCTTCTGTGTCAATTGGGGAATAATTTTTATTAAGCGAGCCAAATTTGAATGCGTTTTATTGTCTAGAATGTATAACGATAGAGTAAGTATAATTGCTATTTCAACGCTTTTCATAAAACGTATACCTTTATTATTATTGTAATACGAAGCAGCGATTCATTTTAACACACTCTATGAAGTCTTTTCTATCACTCTAAGCATTTTAGTGTATTTCAAAACACCGAAGTTAGAAATCTGATAAAATATAAATTGATTAAAAGTCTTGACCGAAAATCTCGTCTTTTACTCATGGAGAGCACTCGATAGCACTCACTGCTTCTTCCCACTTCGGTGTAGGACTTGACCTTCGAACGGTGAAAACTGTTACTAGAAATGTATCTTTTAAAAAACAAAGTACGTACTATCTTGTCAAGCTGTGCTCTATAAGCTAATAATTTTTAGATGATTACACAATTATTTTTCTGGAATTATTAAATTTTTGGTTCCCAACATATGTATGATTTACTGTTATCGTAGTTATGAAAGATACGAAGATAATAGACATCTAAAAACCATTATGTACTTAATTTAGACCCCTAAAAACCTATAAAATTATCCATATTAGATTTTTTCTACCTTTATATTAAGCAAATTGAAACCTTAGTTAAATATGATAATCTTTTATTCGTTTCATTTTTCTATAGGTAGCAAGTTTCAAGTATAGCCCGTCGCACGTTGCGTTCGTATCAAAACTTTTGTTTTTTTCAATAATTATTTTATTAATTGAATTTTTGCTTTTCAAAAGATCTGAAAGAAAATATTTATATTAGATTAAGATTTTCATGAACATGATGTGAAAATTAATCATCTTAAGTTTGATGATTAACAAAATTTTATTGGCCAGTATTTAAAACAAATAGCATCAGCGTATCTCAGGATCTAGACACTATTAATCCTTTCGTTAAATAATTCAGTTCGACGTTACAGCTATTATTTCGCTTAAATAAATTTTCCAATTATAAAGGAACTTCGTTAATTGCCAAAACTTGTTAAGAGTTCAGTTAAACGCCGCGTCATTATTCCGGAGGAGCCCGTCGTGGCCGTGCCTGGTTATACTAATGATATCGATAATTTGCTTAAAAAGTACCTTACAACTTACAAGTATACGAAAACTATTTTTCTTAAAAAATCGGTACGATTAAGAAAGATATATAAATAAGAAATGAAATGTCTTGATTTAAAAAAATAAATCACAATGTAATATATTATTATGATAAGAAAACTGTAAACTAGTAATAAGTTCTTTACAGAAAATAAAGTTTTTATACGACGTATTCTTATGTAATCGCTAATAAAACTCCGTTGTTTTTAAAATCAACTCAATTATTTTAATAGACTACTACTTTAATAGGAATTTAAGTGAATATATGAATGAATCTTAAGTGTTCAAAAGAGCCAAATTCTAGAAATAGTTTACCTACATAATATTATGTTTGTCATCAGAGAGGTCGCTAATTACGGTCTACACCTAGACGTGAGCTGTTCGCTTTGTCAAGGATTAAGTCCGCCCACATCGCCCTTCACAGGACCGACTAATACTAGAACAAAATCATGAAATTTAAATGAAAATTTTATATTTAAGTTACTTAACTTAGAAAATAATCTTTCCTGATGTTGCCAATGTATTCCCTCAAGGGCGTAGAGCAATATTAGATAGCGTACCTATAATTTTTATTCTATTATATACTATGTAAAGCAAACATATTTTTTCATATCAAAGTGAGACTGAAACTGGATACTATTTTTATTTGGTTTTGTTATGATAATTTGTTTGTTTCTAATTTATCGAATCTGTATGTTAAATAATTCTTGGAAAATAATTAAAAAGTCATTATTATCGATACAGAGGAGATGAATTTAGAATTAAAAAACGTTTTTTGTTTTTTTTTCTGTCTGTCTGGCTAATTGAGAAAACGAATGGGCAGATTTTGATGAAATTTCGTATTATAAAGCTGGTTATTTGGGTGATTATTATACTGTTAGAGCGGTAAAATGTAATATCTCAACGGAAAGTATACTAACGATTCAAATGTACGTAGAGATAAACTCGAGCAGAGTAAGAGTAAGACGCTAGTGTGTTTTATTAGTTAGGTACAATGTATTGTAGGTATATCTTATAAATAAAAAAATTGAGGGTACTGGTTTATTACTTATTTTCAACAAAAACTATAAAAATAAAAGCTCTATAAAATATGCAATGCACGCACACCCGAATTTAAAAAAAAAACTATGAATAGAATAGTAAGTCTCCTAGCAATTTAGTTATTAACATTTGAACTAGTGACGTTCATCCCTAGGTTTAGGCCAAGTAGCCTATGTTACCCGTTACCATAATGTAAAAAAAAACGTATAACCGTTTCCAAAATGAACTAACAAAATAAATTCATATATAAACAAGGAGTGATCTTTTAATATTATATTACAAGATATACATTAGAATACCGGGAAGTAAAACATTTCTATTTCAGTCGATCGAATGCGAGTGAGTTAAAGGAAAGCTGTCAGCCGGAGAGTCAGACAATGCACGTCGTCGTCGTCGCCACAATGGACGCCCCATTTGTAAGTTAAGGGATGGCTTTTATATGAAGAGACAACTAGGTTACTTCAAGAACAATATTTCATATTGTTATCATTTGTTGTAGAAACTTAAGTAGGGAACAGGTGTTTACTTGAATTTTAAAATGAGAGGATGTAACGCTGCTTTAAGTTATTTATAATGTTAAGCTATTTTCTTTTAATTTTTTGCCGTAGCCATTATAATATTTAAAATAAAATCTGTATGTACTATTTTAAATGACAATTACGAGTATTTTTAAGATGATACAAGCTCTGAATATATGTATAAAAATAAAATATACTTACCGACCTGCTTATTTTTAGGGGAACAATTTTATTTTAGTTTAGACAATTAGGTAAGTATGAGGAACTCGAATTATATGCTATCTATGGTGTAGTCACTCACTAATGTAGTAGGTATTTATAAATGTAACACATTTTTTTTCAAGCATTTAGTGCATTTTACATTTATTTTTATTAATCGTAATACTCGTTTTATTTAATTTAATGTCATACATTTTTGAATGCCATTTAAATAAAAAACGATGTAAAAAGCAAAACTTTATACTTCCACTGTTGACACGTCGCGTCGCGCCGGTGAAGTAATTACTACGAAATACTAATGAAATATTGTATATTCATATATTTCGAAGTAAATTATTCATATTCGTTCATTAAAATAATAAATAAGTGAACAAACCGACACAAATATTTTCACGCGGCGTGTAAATAAAAGCGACGAAATTAAATTTTTATTTAAGACTTCAGAGAAGTGAAACTTATAAAGCTGGTACGAGGAGTCTCCACTCACAGATATAAAGAAACATGTTGATAAAATATTAAATTTTCAATCTGTATCAAAAAGTCAAAGTTACACTAGTAAGAATAAACTAGTGATTTGTAAGCCATTTTTGTTTAACAGTAATAAAAATCGTATATAGTAGGTTATATAATATTATGTTTTTACCGATATTGGCAAGAAATATACTTTTTTCGAATGTAGTATGATAATTTTGTGTGATTTATTTTTTATTTTATTGTGCTTTGGTAAATAAATAAAACTACTTTTTACTAAAATATCTGGTAAATTTTAAACGCGCGAATAATTTTCAATAAGATTACAACTGAGCTTACGGTGAAGAAAATTATCGTGAATAAAACCTGTATATCTGAGAGAATCAACGAAGTTTTCTAAATATGCGAAGTCCGCTGACCCACATTCGGCCAGTGTGCTAGACTATGGTTTGATCCCCCTTGTATGAATGGGTGTTCCCTAATCATTAGGTCATAAATCACATGCTTGGTCCAATCCATCAAGGATTTTAATTGTTTAATTATGTCATATTTTAGTTAAATTTTGATTTTTGTAACATAATAATATGTACAAAGAACTTAGATATATTGTTTTTTTTTTATTATTTTTCCTGGTCGAGCTTGAATCAATCATTTAACGTTTAAGTATTAGGTATCTAAAACGCAATTTTGGCGAATTACAATTATACTCTCACGGCTAGATCTGAAACACATATATAAAATCTGGTTTTAATTGGTTTAAATTGGTGTATCTAAAATATTGTTCAATGTATAACAAGCGTATAAAGTGAATCAAATATTTTTTGTAAATTAAATTTATTTTATTGTTAAACGTTAACCGTGAGCAGTTGCGTATTTATTATCTCTTATTATGATCTATCGCTTTCATCCGATAATAATGTAGGCAGATATTAGTGCTTAACCTAAATGCAGTTAATTTGTCATGTTTGCAAATGAGGCGCGTACACTTGACCAAATTTACGTCGATACATGCGATTGAGGAGGATCGCAGCAACACAACAGTATATTGTTATAAAGCTATTAGATTTCAATAGAGTTAATCGTATGTAGTTATTGATATCCCATTTAGTAAATAAACTAGTTTGTATCCGCAGCATCTTCAACATATTGTAATTTAAATATTTTAAATAGGTATCAGCCCTTATTAACGTCCCACTGCTGGGCGCGGGACTCCCTCAATACGAGGGGGATCAGGCATTAGTGTTGAGTGTTGACCTGTCTGAATGAAAAATGTTTATTTATATAATTACATGCTCAAGAGCAAGAATTTATTAATTGCTAAAAAATGTTCATTATTTATCTCGAGATTCATCTTAATCTTTGATGCGTTGGGATATTAAAACACTACACTGTGTAGTTCCATTGAAAACTTGTGCTATGGGTACCATATAGTTGACACAATACTCATATATTACTTTTATAAGTCAAGATAGGAGTACAAAAATTTGTGCTCATCACCCCAGCGGGATTCAAATCCGTTAATTTAGTCGTCAAAATTATATTATAAAAATATAATATTATATAAAATTGTTTAAGAATATTTATGTAACGGGAAAATGAACAAAAATGCTATTATCGTTTTTTAGGTATATTACTATCATTTCTTAGAAAAAATAAATGATCCTCACATTTAAGAGGTTTCGGGTAAATCAAATACATAAAGCTAGTCAATTCATAGTAATTTGTTTGGGGGCGGAACATGTGTATCGCATTACACGGCATCGTTATTTATCATGAAACCTTTCTTCAATCATATCCTGCTATCATACACCCCCTAACGAGCCCCTTGTGTGGAACCAATATCTTTTAGCTATTTTTAGAGTTCCGTGGTCCTTGAAGTTAAATCAGCGACCTTGAGAGATTTTTGTATTAGCTATATATGTATTTGGTCTGCGACTTTTGAGTACTGTCTTGATTTCTTTGCTTCAACGTTTAATTATTGCATTAGATCAATTTTTAAGAATAGCTTTAATACTCTTAAAAAATAATTTAAATTTTCAATTTTATTTTCCAGTCCAGTAGTGAAAATCACAAATGGTTACATAGAAAATGATTGTAACTACTTAGTTCATTGGGTCATTTCTCTGGCATTAGTAATATTTTTGTGTGTAATCTTTGGAAAATCGCATCAGTATTTAAATAATCACTTTGATAAAAAGTAATACTTACTATATCAGATCAAATGGATAGTCTGCTAAATTTTCCTTACGCTTTTCCATTATAAATAAATAAATATATTAGGACATTAATACACCGCGCTATCTAGTTACATGGTAAGCTACGAGGCTTGTGTTAGGGATACTAGACAGTTGATACACTGTACATACATAACTTTAAATACGTACATACATACATATTTTAAAAATATAAACACTCATGACTGGAGTACAAACATTCGTGTTCAACTAATAAATGCCCCCAGCGGGACTCGAATCCGCGACTGCTGGCACAGCAAACTGGGTTACTACAAACTGAGCCAACGTGTCGTTAAAACAAATAGCATGAATATTTTTAGTTTAGAACATAGGGAGGACATAATATTAGTATAATTACTTGTAGAATATATTTTATGATGACTGGAAGCTAGGCTTAATTAATTCTGCAAATTACATTAAATGTCAAGCAACGTAGAGTCCAAACCAGCGCACTTGAGCCTGATATTTACATAAAATGTAATTTAGGACACACAAAGGTTCGTTGACTTACTTCAATTATATTTAGATGGCTATTAGATGCGCCTTTTACAATTCGTTGAATTATATGATGAATTCGTATTTAACTATTTATTTGCAGCTCTTTTAACATCACTCTGCAGAGCATTTCAAGGGCGTAGCTAGGATTTTGTTTAGGGGGGGGGCAGGCTAGACAAACCAAGAATATAATCTAAGGTAAATCTATATACTATTTATAAAGAGGAAAAGTTTGTTTGTTTGTTTGTTTGTAAGTTTGTTTGTTTGTTTGTTTGTTTGTTTGTTTGTTTGTTTGAACGCGCTGATCTCAGGAAGTACTGGTCCAAATTGAAAATTTCTTTTTGTTTTGAATCATCCGTTTATCTAGGAAGGCTATAGGCTATATTACATCGAGTTACGACAAATAGGAGCGGAGCATCAATGAAAAATGTTGCAAAAACGGGAGAAAAATATTCCGTTTGGACAGCTTCCGTTGCGTGCGCCGCATAAACGGTTAATGTTATGCAAAAACATGTATGACGGAAATGTTCCACTTTAAAAGTTTAAAAAAAAGCTGCGATAGCATATGTCTATCTTTTAAGGTTGACTCGCTGTAACCATTTTAATTGTTATTAAATTTGTTTTAAGACAATGCATTATTTGCATTAGTTGCATTGGTGTTTTTATAAAATAAATAAGTTACTTATCACAAGTATTTAATTTTGAACAAACTTGCTCTTGGCATCATTTGATTTCAATGAATACCTTACAAGGTATCATAGTTTTAACAACTCCGCAAAATAACGATGACTGCGTGAAAAATTTAAAAAGCCCCTGACACAAAATAATAGTAATGTACTAAAAGCTAAATAAATCATCAATCTAGGGCATTGATCAAACAAAAAAAAAATACAAATTTAGTTTAGTTTTCATTTCTTAGTTGAAGTAATTGAATATTAATATACTTCATTATCTTTTAATATAGTGTACAATATTCTTCTAATCAAGACCTTTCATTTGATACCCATATTGAGGGAGTTGTGAAAAAAAATATGTAATTCGCCATTTTGTGGTGCCGGCCATCTTAAACCGATTTTTATCAGACATAGGTAAAAATAATCCTAAAAATATTCACCTTTCAAATGAAAAAAATAAAACAAAATGAAAATCGGCTTATCCGTTCGGAAGCTACGATACCACAGACAGACACAAACACATAATGTCGAACTTATAACAAGATGTTATTTTTTCGGGATTTGCTTTCGGTCACGTCCAAAGTGTTCTAAAAAATCAGTTTAGATAGGCTCTCGAAGGCTGTCGACCCCCTCATACGCAGAGAACAAGCAGGATTTCGGTCCAATCGATCGTGTACAAATCAGATCAACACCCTCCGTATCATACTAGAACAGGCTACAGAATAGAGAAGGGAGATAGTATCTCAATTTTGTAGATTTCGGAAAGGCCTTTGATACAAACGGTGAGGTGGGTCAGCATCTGGCCTCGATTGCGCAAAATTGGCTTTCCAGAAAAAATAATTAATATCACAAGAATTATTCTTGTAGGGTGACTCATAAAATGCTCATTTCGGAGGACATAGAAGTACTCGCAGGCGTAAGACAGGGCTGTCTTCTTTCACCACTTCTCTTTCTAGTCGTTCTGGATGGAATTCTTTATAATAACACGAAGAACAAGCGCCGCGGCATTGATGGGGCATACCCAACACCTTAAAAGACCTGGACTGTGCAGATTAAATATGGCTCTTGAGCCACACTCGCGCAGACATGCGGCCAAACTGAACGACTAACGAAAGGAGGCAGCTAGGAAGGGGCTCAAAGTTAAAATAAGGAAGACACGAGAAATGAGAAGCAGAACAACGAGTACACTCCCGTTGGTCATCGGCACAGAGGCAGTGGAGAGCGTTCATAAATTCACATACCTCAGTAGCTGCGTGTCAGAAACAGGACGAACCGAAGAGGACATCACTTCGAGAGTCGCCAAAGTACGAGCAACCTTCGCACAACTTAGACCCGCATGGCAATCACGCAATACTATGTATTGAAAAAAAAGTAGTCGACGTTGAGAGTCATCGTTGATCTCAGCCATTTTTTTCGCGCGTATAAAACCAAATCTAGATTCAACCATTCATAGTACAATCTTATAAAATTCGCCTGTCAATAGAATCAACTTTGTTTTTGTTTATTAATATGCAACCTACGTAATATTACTTTATGGTTTGTGAGCCTTCCCGGCTCCTGCATCGTCTAGGGGGGGGCAGCTGCCCCCCCCTGCCCGTACCTCGCTACGCCCATGGAGCATTTATCACTATAAAGAGACTCCCAATAATATGAGAGGGATCAGGCTATAGCCCACTGCCCACCACTTTGCCAAAGTGCAGGTTGGTGGACCTCACACGTCTTTCGAAGACTTATTAGGTTCTCACAGACATGCAGGTTATCTCACGATGATTTCCTTCATCCTAAGATAAGTTGTTATCATGCTGTAGAAAATGTCAAAGGAGTGCGACCCGGGATTTGAACCCGCTTCATTCGGTATCTCAAATGAGCGCGTTACCACTGAGCTACCACTGCCTTTAGTTACTCTAGTATATTTATATAAAAGCTTCATTTTCATGTATGTTTGTATAAACATGTGTCCTATATAAATAATGGTAAAGAACGGAGACTATCGTTCTCACCACGTCGTATATTTTTTTGATATCGTATTTATTTAGGCGATTCTTTATATTTCTAGTTTGCTTCTAGCCTTTTTATTTGTACATTTTAAATTAAAATATACATCACTACCCATATCATTTTCTTTTAGTATACTTTTGCAATTTTTATTATTAATGTATCCACTATAAATCTATTTAATTTATTTTTTCATAAAATATGGACTAAATAGCTTTGTTGTGGGTAAAATTTTGTAATCCATAAATATTTAAAAACATATAAAAAGATCAGCTTCCAAAATTTTTACGAAATTAAAAAAATATTTAAGCAATTGTAAAGCTAATGAAACACTTAAGTTCATTTTGTTATTTTAAATTAATTATGCGTAATATCTGCTTGCTTTTACCACCAATACTTTCACAACCATGGTTGATAACTTTTTTGACAGTATTTCTTTAGTATCTTGCAGTTTTTGCTTCGCTAAACGAAAACCTTCCTCATCATAACCTATATAGACTAGAACAGATCTCCGTTACGAATCATGTATGTGTGTGAAAGGGGTATATGCCATAAAGTATGTATATATTTATTCAAAAGGATTTTAATTCAACATCAAAATTTATATATATTTGATAAAAACCAAAAGGGTAGGTGACGTCATAATTCACGAAAGATAGCAGATAATAATGATCGCTTACGTTGAAGATAACTTTGAGCTACGATTTAAGAGTTTAGGGTCGAGTTTGATGCTCGATTTATATTCATTTCCATAGTTTCTCTATCGAATATCTATTACAGAAAAGTTTGAAAGTTAAGGAAAGTAATATTAAAATGATAAGATTTATTGTTTTATTATTACGTACTCATAAATTATAAGTTTTATTTCAAAATATAGGACAGAATATTATTTTATTTCTGAACCTAGTACTGCCTACCCTTTACAGAGGTGATGAAAAATATTTTCTAATACGTTGGACTAATATGCATATAATATGTTTTTAGCATGTCGTAATGGCAATTACAACAATCAAAAAAAATGATATAGGTAAGGAGTAAATTGAGAGATCTTCACTTCAAAAAACCTTTTAGAATGAATTAAGTGTACTAAAAGCAACGGTTTTAGTTCTCTTAATCATTCTAAACTAGACTATCTAGCAGGCATGCTAGAATTATGATAATGTAAGAAGCGAAATAACTAAGAAAACATACTTGCAATAAAGTTAAGTTATAATATGTATTAGTTACTTAAATTATGTGGGAAAAATATTTACAAATACTTTTTATTCTGACTATATTAATATTTTGTGCTGTTCGGGACTCGAACCGGTTACAAAACCGATACATACTACATAATATTCCAGATTTAGTAATGGAGATATTAATATAGTCAGAGAAAACAAACGAAGTGGATAGCTTGGTGTACACCAAGTGAAGAGAGCCGTACGTAATACTCGAGTGCGTGTAATTGAGCATGAATCGGCTTTGTATACTGCGAAGTGAGCGTAGGTCAGGATTAATGCCAGTAGACACACCAGCAATTATTATTTAAAATGCGATATCTATTTCAAACATTTCTAGACAAAATAGTATTTTAAAATTTTAAACTTCATTTAAAACCATCTTAATATCACACCTTTACACACTTTCAATAGTTTTATTATACTCAATATAACTACTATTAATAAATTTATTTTAAATATTCTATAATGGAATCCATTACTAGAAAATCATTAAAAATAATTTAAATACAAATTCAGAGAAAAACAGATCTTTTATTATATTTTAACTGCGCAAGTATAAAATGTGTCGCCTCATATAAAATTTCAAATGGTGTGGAATAGTGCGAAAGTCCGTAATCACGCCTCTGTGAGCGACGAGCGGGCCCTCTGGCGTTGTGAACTCATTTGCAAAATGTATCAGCATGGCTGTAGCTGGGGTGGTGGATTCACCTATGAACTTAGAAAAATAAAATTAATTTTGATAATTGTCTTGACTTTTGAACTAACTGTCTATTGTAAGGAAAAAAAACTTCGGATCGGTATTGATTTCGTTTTAGTTAGCTCATTTGCATTTGCATGGACGTGTACAGGCAAAGTTGGATTACTTTAAACTTTCAAGGTCACAGATTACATTAAGATGTAAATCGGGATAGTTACTACGTTAACTTACTTTTGAGACTAAAGGCTATTTTTACAAGTTACAAGTATTTTTTTACTTATATGACGACCTTATGGTATAACGACTCAGCGTTATTTTAGAACGTGAGTTGCTTAGCTTGTATTCTAATATTTGCAGGAGTATTTTTTCGACAAAAAAATATGTTGTTTCTAACATCAAATAAAAAGCCCGTTTATATTTTTCATTATTTTGTTGTAAGGAAATCTAATTAAAAGTTTTGTCAAAAGTATCATGTGAAATTTCAAACAAAAAGGTTCATTAATAAAATTTTATTATAATATTTTAGATAAAAATGTTTTAAAAAATTAAAGGATGATTTTAACTTCTATCTAATTCACAAAACGTTCAGTAGTTGCATTCGATAGTCCTAGTTCGATAGCATAATAATAAAATTTAATTAAAAAATTAAAAATAATTTTTTTTATTATATACTCTACCGCCACATAATTGTTATGTATCCTTTTTTAAAAAGTTATCGGCGCGAGAAAAGTTGTATAGAAAAAGAATGCAACAATCGATTGTTATTCAGAATGCTCATAAAAGATAAATAGGAAAAAAGTAGGTCAACCACGTACATGCCGAGCGAGTGTCGGAGATGACACGGATGCTGCGGATATTGAGGGGAAATTATGCTCTGAGAGCCGACTGATTAGTATTTTAAAGAGGAACATTAAAAATTTTACCACTTTTTTCATTAAAATTAAAAATATCTACACAATATGAGTTGAGTTTGAGATGAGTTTCGAAGTTTTTATTTAGCTGTATTGTTAAAGATATATTATAAAATACGAGCTTAACGTTTTATTTCTAGGAAAAAAAAGTAAAATGACAATGAAAAACTGAACAGAAGTAATCGTTTGAAGATTAACAAAATAAACTTTGCCATGTAAATACTGAATATATGAGAGTAAGTTACATAATAATAATAATAAATAATAAATATGTCAGGACATTATTACAACAGCGTCATCAAGTTCCGTGGTAAGCTACGAGGCTTGTGTTACGGATACCAGATAGTTGATATACTACACAAATAAATTTTTAAACATATACATATTATAAACATAAACACCCATGACTGGAGTACAAACATTCGTGCTCAACAAATAAATGCCCCCAGCGGGACTCAAACCCGCGACCGCTGGCGCAGAAAGTAGAGTCACTACGGCCAACTGAGCCAAACGACATATAGGTAGGGTACTTATCAAACAATTTTTAAAGCCTTTGGGGAAGATCCTTTCTTATTGTCGATAAATTTAAAGTGTCAAATTATATCCATTCCTATTTTCGGATATTAACTGGCGTTGGTTCTACAAATATATTAATGCTATTAGTAATTAATATGGTTGACCGCGTTTGTATCGCTGTGACGCAATTATTATCGACATATCATGCATTTACATGAGATCATTAACTTAATACACATCAGATTTAACAAATAGAACATTACTAAATAAATGTAATATTAGCTAACTACTCATGTATTTTTGTTCGCGCAGTTAACTTCTTTAAATTATATAATATTTGTTTTGTTGTAGTTTCAGTGAAATTACAAGCTGAAGTCAGTCGCCATGAATCACACTCAGTCGCTACATCTTCATGAAAAGGATCAATAAATGACGTAATCTTGAGGTTATAAACATAAAAAAAACATACAAAAAGTTTTACAACCTCCAATTTTCTGAAGTCGGTTTAAAAATAGCATCTATATTTAATACATAAATTATTCTTTACTCCACTCTACTACATTATACCTAATAACATACATTTTTAGGTATATATGAATAATAAAACAAAAGAGGCTTTAGACAATGTGAAAACTAACAAAATTTTAGATATTATTCTGAAAATATTTTTTAATTAGAGACAAAAAACCGGTACAAAAAACATTGACCAAAGAAAAGCGACTCCAGAAGGTAACTAGGATTCATTATTATATGAAAAATTAAAAATACCCTTTGTAAAAGTGTAGGCGGTAGAAGTAACACAAAGTACAGTGTGGTGCTCCTAACATCGTGTTTTCAACCGACTTCCAAAAGGAGGAGGTTACCAATTCGTCTGTTTTTTTTTTTTTTTTTTTTTTTTTTTATGTTTTTTAGCTCATAACTTTGAGCTGGGTGAACCGATTTTGATGATTCTTTTTTTATTTGAAAGGTAGTGCTTCCCATGTGGTCCCATTTTAATATTTTCCAGTTCTGATAATGGCATCCATGAGAAAACCATAAAAGTCTTAAATTTGCATTAAGTATTTGCGCGACAAATGGACGAATAACTCAATATCACGCCAACCGATTTCGATGATTCTTTTTTTAATGGAAAGGGTATACTTCAAGGGTAGTTTGATGAGAGTTTGATAAGGTTCTGATGATGGGATCCATGACAAAATATCGGAACTCTTCAATTCTTAGGAGCAAATTAACGATGCTCGGCCGAATCTTTTATAGGCTATATGGATATTTGAGTCACGTACCGTAACTGATGATGGAAGGTACAACTCCTCAACGGTTAGCAGTTTAAAGAAAATTCTTTCAATATAATACGCAATTATGAACGGATAGTTGTATACTTTCAGGCTATTAGGTTTACCTCATAATAGAAGGTAAATTTTTATAGTCATTAACACAATACGTATCTACTTTCCGCAAAAAAGTTAAAAATAAATTATTTTTAACAAAAAAACAAAAACCGACTTCCAAACTTAATAAATCTAAACTAAAAAGTAGAAAATAATACTTTTAAGGACTTTGTTAATTTTGAAGTCGGTGCCAGCCAAAGCAAAATAGCCCTAAATAGATACATATTTGATTAATCTATCAATTTGTAAACATAATCTGGCTGGCACCGACTCCAAAATTAACAAAGTCCTTAAAAGTATTATTTTCTACTTTTTAGTTTAGATTTATTAAGTTTGGAAGTCGGTTTTTGTTTTTTTGTTAAAAATAATTTTGTTCCCATTTGTGTCGTTTCTGTATTAATCTAGCTTTCTACAGGTAAAGGAAAATTAAATCTCAAATTTTAAACGAAATTCTTATAAATTTTTGTGTTTATGCAAACATGGCAGTTACTTTAAGCAATTTTAAATGGAATATTTGAAATTGTTTAGTAAAAAAAAACAGAATGTAAGCCGACTTTTATAAAGGCATACGATTATAAATAACTATAGATAAAAATCCTAAAAATATATTTCGGCGTATTGTAACTATTTGTGGGTATTTAATACCCTATAAATTAAAAATATATGATACGAAAATTAGCATAAGTTTTCTTTAATGCTAACAAACAAATGCACAGATATAAAATCTATAAGTAATTACTTTACCTTCACTTAAATATTGCTGCTAGGTATAAGTCTTAATTTCTATAATAAAATAATGTAAGTACGAAGTTTTATTTCGAAGTTGCTCTCAAAAATATGAATACTCTCGCGTGGGATATTTGCGTTCCAGTAAAAGGCTACTAAATATTTCAGGCTTTTCAGAGTAAAGAGTGAACAGTCTTGAACTCCACACGTTATGACAAACGCCTAAACATAGCATTACCGTGCTGACAGTAATGTATGGCGGAGCTCGAGTTTTCCTCTTATAAAAGTCATGCGTTGCACTTAACCTTTGAAAGTTGTGAATATACTCGTATTTTCTTGTCTTTATGAATATCAGTACAGAATTTTATTGTACACTTATCGTAGATAAATATAAAGCACAATAGCTAATCCATTTGAAATATATAATTATAACAAGCGACCCGCTCTAACTTTGCTCCTGTTCTAATCGAAAGTATGTATTTCCTATAAATTTTTGACAGTAACCACGTTCCCATGGGGATATAAGTAGTTTATATGGCTTATAAGAGCCATCATTTATACAAGTGTATTAAAAGTAGTATAAAGCACTTTCGTTCGTATATTCACACGAGCTCAAATCATTAATTATGTCATATTAGCGATTTACCCTATATCTCTTAGTTGCCTCCTTAGGTGCTTAAAACCTATGTGGTTATAATACATAGTAACTTTTTTATAAATAATTATAAATAATTTTATAGTCAGTTTAATATATTGAAAGATAAGTTATTAACAGTACAACCACAGTCATTTGTGGAAATTTAACTATTTTAATTAAATAAGTTTCAATATTTCATGTAACAAATATTACTTTTAACTGTGGATCAGCCGACTTTAAATTATGTTCATGATTTAAATACAGGAGTAATATTAATTTTGCGGTTATTGTTTACAGAAGAGGAATATTTCATTTTGATTTTCATTATTATTTTAATGTACAGAAATGCTGCACTGTTGAGTTTATCACACAAAAGAGCTTATTAGAATTTAGACTTAAAATATCGAATAGCAAACATAATGCGGAATTCTGATTTAAATATGTCGATTGACTAAGCTTTTTATTTATCTTTATGTATTGAATATTGTTATCAAGGTTATCCTTATCCTTGTCATTTAATGTATTTTTAGACTTTTTGTTAAGATTTTTTTTTTTTTTTTATGTGACAAAGGGGGCAAACGGGGGCAGGAGGCTCGCCTGATGGGAAGTGATCACGTCCGCCCATGGATATCTGCAAGACTGCAGGGCTTGCAGTTTTGCAGATGCGTTGCCGGCCTTTTAGGAAAGGTAGGGAGGGGGGAGGGAGGAGGGAGAAGGACGGGAGGAGGGATGGGGACTGGGCCTCCCGGACTCTCACTCACCGGACGAAACGCGACAACATAGCTGCCACTTCACGCCGGTCTTCTGTGAGAGAGTGGTACTATACGGGGCGTGCCGGCCAATTCGGCTGCTACCCGAAGGTAACAAGCATGTCACTACCACTTTAATAATAATTAATAATTAATAAATTTAATAAGATCTGAATTTGACGATAATAGAACAGTATAAAAGTTATACTCATTGATTTTAATATAAGTTGTCAAAAAAAAATAGTTTCTATAGTGATCTACGACACTGTAGAACCATCTCATGGCTGAATTTTTTTTTCTGGAGCTTAAATACTTTTTACCGCTAACCTCCATATGTTATTACAAGTTTAGATCATCTGTGAACACACAAACACACACTCACACGTATACATGCGTATTAGTATAATATGATAAATACTATGTTGTGTCAAAAACTTAACATAATATTGTAACATATTTACTAATATGTAATATGAACAAGAAAGTCGAAGAGGAAATTAATGACTTGCTGGATACCGCGGAATTTGCCGGAAATTGTGTGGCGAGAGTTCGAAGGCGGGTGGAAGTGATTAAACAACACATGTGTATAGATCGATTACAGTATTTGTTACAGAACTAAGCTTATTATGAGATTTTTGTTCAATAATCTTTTCAATGGTTTCTGAAAAAATCGCTAAATATTTGAATTATGACACCACGATTGATATGATTAAGCAATTTGTATGCCTTTACGCAAGCTTTCTATGTTTTCCCACTAACATTAATTGATAGATTTAGATCTAGAAAATTAGTGCTTAGATAAACTATTACCTAGAAAAATAGAGGCTAAAGTTAGTAGTAAAAGACATAAAGTGCCGTTACCTACTTAATGGCGTGTGTTCAGATTTTGTTTGAATACAGGCTGCGTAACAAACTACTGCTCGTTTATATTCCCAATGTTAAAAGTGATATCGTTACTGCAACTTCATCCTAACACTGTTCTCTCAACTATTTAACAAGTATCATAAAAATAGGCCATTTTTATGATAAAGCTCGAACTCGCAACTTCATAAAAATGTAGTGACGATACTTCACTTTTTTCACGTACTCTATATTGAATTAAATCATTGGACAATTTTCTTGAACTGGCAGAAATTGTGAAAAATATTTATCAACCGATTTCCAAAAAGGAGGAGAACCTAAATAGATATCTATTCGATTAATTTATCAATTTGTAAGCACAATCAAAATACAGTTCTAAAGCTTATTGCAAAGGCAAGATAACACTGTCCGTCCTAGCTGGCACCAAGTACAAAACTATTAGTTAAAAGTAATGCTTTTATATTTAAAAAAAAAATTAACTATACGCTAAATTAGTAATATAGAATGTAATTTGTAAAATATTTTATGTATAAACATTAAAAATAAAGTTTCGCGTATAAAGCGTAGACACATCGCAATCACGAGGCTTCTCCGGCACATTCATTTCCCTGCAATATCCGCCACTTCCGCTCAATATCGCCGTGTGACGCACATCTTCACTTTTGTACATGTTACTCATTAGTAGATACAAAGTTTATAGTTATTTAGACCTACCTTGTAATATACGTATATCCATAGCTTATTTCGTTTCACTAGCGATTTGACTTCACTTCGCTCGTACGTTCCTAGATAACTTTTCCTAGATAACAAGTAATTAAAATCCGTTAAGTATTTTTGCAAGGAAGTAATTCTTTTCTTTCTTTCAAAAATTGACTTTTGCGTTTGTAATATTAGTACAGTGTTTCGGTCAGTGTGTGGAAACTGGAATAAAAATCTATTAAGTCAATACTTATCAACCGGTCTCTAGATAAATGAGACGTGATGAAAACCGGTACTTAAAGGTTTGTGGGACTACCTGATGACTCAGCTATGTTTAGTGAGGCGTGATAGAACACAGGAATGCTATCCACCCGGAAAAGAGGGTAACTGTATACACACAATGTAGTTTTCATTATGAAAGAAGTGGAGTTCTACTTGTTATAATGAAAGCTTATATTAGAACAACATCGATTTATCTATAGGTACTTGTAATAAAATTCTTACTAAGTTGAATCCCTACTTTTAATTTTTTCTTTAAAATCTTATTGAAATAGTAATTATATTATAGACAGAAACTAAATCTATGTATACTACTTACTTGCGCTTACCTCGGCTGCCTTTGTGGGTAACAATCTTTTCTTCACAATTCCATAGGTATTATTTTTTTGCGTGAAACCTAAATTCTTTAATTAAAACAAAAGTTTCCTAAAGTACTTCTTACTACAGCAGCTATCGGCCAGAGAAAGCCCCGTAAAATTCGGCTGGGGTATTTCGAAGATTGGCCGGAACAATCAGACGGACTCGTATATACGTTAACTTCCTTCATTCAATACCTTGATAGAAATCGTCGACACAGCAAACAATTTATCCACCATTTGTATCTTCTTATCTACCTTATATACCCACTACTCATATTATGTACAATTTACAAGCTACCCAAAGCTAATAGTGCAGAAGTACCTGTTAGTAAGGCGTGCTATAAACCACGTGGAAGGGGTTGCACTTTAAATCTCTCCCGTAAACTAGACGTAGCAAGGAATGATGCCGCCATCAGCAAACATATAGCGGCTCTTTAAAGATTTATGACTGAACACACACTGCCCGTTTATTCTACGTGATCGAGCTCTAATACATAGCGGTCCGCTTTGCATTGTATCTGGGCGAGAGGAAACTCATTATCTAATAAATTATATTTTTCGTTGGTTGGTTTGTATATAGGGAAAAATATTTAGATTTACAGAGTCAATACAGACAATCCTTAACTAACTTAATGTTAGCCATGTCGTATTCTACATTTATTTTTACATATCAATTGAAAGCTCATGTCTGCTTACAAAAGATTTATGTATTACTTAATTAATTTCTATACGTTATGTTTTTGTTTTGAATGTATTTCCTAAAGCTTCATATTAAATCATAACAACCCCGTAGAGATTCAACCCTTCGATATATCACAAACTTGTTGATAGTGTTCACGAAGTTCGCTTTTAGCAGCGTATGAAATATTAATTACACGTATTCAGAATTTCTTGATAGGTTACTTGACCATACTACATATTATAAAACAAAGTCCTCCGCCGCGTCTGTCTGTCTGTTCGCGACAAACTCAAAAACTACTGCACCGATTTTTATGCTGTTTTCACCAATGGATGGAGTGGTTCTCGAGGATGGTTTTAGTCAGATAGCGGAACCCGTCGCTTTGCTCGCGCTAAATACAGGGAAGATAAATTTTTATATAAATGCTTAATGTATACGATATACAATATATAGCGATTGAGCCCTTTTTCAACTTAGAAATACAGATTTCTTCTCATTGTTTTTTCCTTTCTACATTAACAAATATATTATGTTAAAATTATTTACATAATATGAAAATGTCGCGGAAAGAGACACGATTCACTTGGCTTTTTAAGCAAGCGTTATACCAATAGCAATAAAAAAGCCTGGTTGATTCGGTTAAATTTTCTATCCGTAAGTGAAAATCATTCGGTTCTTACAGAGATATTTTGTTCTACCGAATTGAAGTTAAACAATCACGCCTGGTACATCATCCTTTCCGAGACTTGATTTTATATAAAGGTAATAAGGCCAAGGGCTACTTAATGACAATAATAAAAAAAAATATTAGGGTTATATCTAAATATTTCTTAATATTATAAAATTTAATATCGTACAAATAATTTGATCATTTCAAGTAGAATTGAACAAAGTCCTAAGTAACGTTCGAAGGTACAACACAATACAAAATATCAAATAAAGCAATAATAGCAGCAAATCCTACGTCGTACGCGAGCAAATTGAACCCTTCTCATTTATTTGTCATGTTTCAATTTCACCATTCTTTTCAGAGTTTGGGCTAATTTTTTTTGCGCTCTATTTCTTTCTGTAGAGACGCGGTTTGTTCGCTCTCAAATCTATTATTTAATTTACCCCAACAAAGGACGTTCTCGCTTGCGTGAGTACGTCGTAGATACAATTGCTATAATATCGTGTAGAAAATTCGTTCAGCAGAGATTTCTTCCTCTAAAAATTATATTAATAAAGCTCAGGAATACTTGCAATAATGCATTTTATTTATTTTTGTTCTTATTTTATTTAGGATTCCCGTATATAACAGTATGAGTAAAGAGAGATAGCACATTATAAAAATATATGTGTACATTACGAAAAACAATCAGTGAACTATTTTGAAAATTAAAAAAATACACTAAATGAACTGCATTAAATATTAATACCTAAGTAACAGAAAGGAGTTAAGTTTTACAATTTTTAAATTTAAGAATTTTAGTAAAAATAATATCTTAAGCATGTTGTTTTGAAAGCCTTTTATACTGCCTTCTGATTATTGGCATAGCGTTGTAATGTTCTAAATTCGTTTTACAGGTAGAAGTGTGAAATAAATTATTAGTACTTCTCCGAAGCATACGTGAGAGTTTGTTAAATTTTATAAGCTGTAGTAATTTAATAGAATAAATTCTCGAATGAGTATCAAAAGTTTTACATATTTAAGGGTTTCAATTTTTTAAGTGTACTCGTAGATAGATTTAGTTCAATTTTCTTCAATTATCTTGTTCATAACTTCAAAATTTGCCAGTTGACAGATTACATCGTCAATATGATACCGATCGGTAAGAAATACGTTTCAACCTATTCAACTGAGATAAATAAGTAATTATAAAGTTAATATTATTAAATATATAAGAATGGACAATATTTACATAAAATACAAAGAAAATTTTATACTATGACATACACGTAGCAGTATTTTGTTATTAATATGCGTATATCTATTTATACTATGATGAAATGTATTATTTACAAAATAATGGCTGTTTTATAATACTCGTATCTTGACTTCAACTATTACGTACCTAAAGTGACACTAATGGATTGTCTGACCTTTGCTACTAACATGCCTATAAATATTTAGTCAGTTTGAATTTGATAGCGATCTAACATTTTATATTAATAAGTAAATTTGAATTTTAAAAATTTGAATACTCTTTTTGGTTTTCCTGTCAAATATTTGAGTTTTGTTTAAACACAGCTAGAGTAAGCATAAAAAAGCTTTGTTCGTCGCAAATAGTTTAAAAGCATTTAATGCATTTTTTTGAATTTACGTGGAAGGGAATTTCAGCTTTCGGCAGCGATTTTCTATTTTTTACAAATAAAAATTAAGAAATCCTGTAATTCAATTTTATGAGTAAACCGTCAGTTTTCAAGTGGTAGTGCCATGCTTGTTACCTTCGGGTAGCAGCCGAATGAGCCGGCTAGCCCCATATAGTTTATACGCCATAATTAGGTCAAGAGTAGCCTCATTTTGGAATCGTCTAAGAACGTCTGACAACGAGATCGTGGCTACATTGGTACAGACTTTCGACTGCTCGATTGTTAAGTTTTGGCTTTCGGTGCATCAGGCGGCTAGTAAAAAGTAGATTTTGATAGACACATAGATATTAGATAGATGTGTTATTTATTACAATGATTCAACTGAATGTTGTGCTTATTATGTTTTTGTTTTGACATGCGTATTTATACATATACATAAGTGATGTAAAATTTTGACTTGTGATAACAACTTTTTCTTATTAAGTTGTGAATTGGGTTTATACCTTTACAAATAAAGATTATTATTATTATTATTATTATTATTATATAGTACCACTCTCTCACAGGAGACCGGCGTGAAGTGACAGCTATGCTGTCGCGTTTCGTTCGGTGAGTGAGAGTCCGGGAGGCCCACTCCCCATCCCTCATCCCGTCCTTCTCCCTCCTTCCTGAAAGGCCGGCAACGCATCTGCAAGCCCTGTGGTGTTGCAGATGTCCATGGGCGGAGGTGATCACTTACCATCAGGTGAGCCTCCTGCCCGTTTGCCCCCTTTGTCCCATAAAAAAAATTAAAATTGGTAAACTATAGAAATTACATAAATTATGTCTCAATAAGTTTAAAAACAAAACATGTACCAAATTACATGAAAGCTTGTACATTTAAAAAGCTTTCCAAAGCTGTTTTAACGAATTTAGAATTATTTTTCAGGAAATCAAAATAGAAAAATAATTGAATCCCTCTAGTGCCATAGAGTCGGTGCGGAACTCTGCGGGCTTCCGCAATGAAAGGAGACCAGGCGCGACCGCACAAAAGCAATACTGCTAACTGTATTTAGTCCTTAAATTCGTGTAAGTCTACAGGTTTCGTAAGAAAGTAAAATAAATAAAATACTGAAATGAAAGTGGTATAATTTTTGTAGTTTCTTTTTAATACGCTTACAATATTAGTTGTACTTTTAATGAAATTTTAGGCATAGCAACAGTGAAGCGGGTTCAAATCATGGTCTCTCACCTCTGATATTTTTTGTGCGAATAGTTTATAACATTTATTGACATATTTTATCAGTACAGTAACATTGAGCCCCAAAATTTATTGTATTTTTTCTTTTTTTAAAAAATGCGGTTTAAGGTTTAACAGTATAGTTCTTATAGTTTCGGAAAAAAGTGACTGTGACATACAGACGGACAGACAGACAAACATGACGAATCCATAAGGGTTCCGATTTTTGCCATTTGGCTACGGAACCCTAAAAACGACACTTGTCTTAGGAAAACATCGTGAGTAAACCTGCATGACTGCAACAATCTAGCAAGTTTTCTATGATAACACCAATTATAAACTTACAAGATCTTGTAAAATGAAAATGGGATAAATAAAAGTAAATGTAGTACACACAAGTAGACTATTTGACATGAAGTGAACATAGTTCCCATCCCCCAGTACTAAAGCAGCAAGGCGTACTAATAAGGCGGTATCGACGCTATCAACTCCGGTCACGTGCCGCTAATCGTATCAGGGGAAAACTTTGGTGATTAATTATGAACAAATTACGTTTCTTAAAGTTAATATTATTAGAGATTAATACGGCGATATCTTTGTGAAAGTCATTTTTATTAACAGATTCGTTCAGACACATTCCTAAGTTACTTTTTACGACAGATTTTAATCATTATTTCACAGGGACTGTTAAGCAGTTAATAAAGCAGGAAAAAAAGATTCCTTTATTACTCGGGAGCCATTAAACTATGACATCTATACTTAGGTAAGATAAAGCAGCAATTTATTTACGATATTAGTTAATCTATGAAAAATATTGGTATTAGATCCAAGCGCACATCTTATCTTAATACAATCCCTTCATTAATGATGATGGTCATGATTATAAATAGGAGTGAAGTGTTGTTCTTCAAACAAATGTGTTTCTAGCTTTTCGCCCCAACCCTATTTTTTCCTTACAAGGCGCGCCTAAATGAGACGTGTCACTTCAAAAGGAATCATAATAATATTATTATACACTTCGTACTGTAATAAAAATCAATATCAAAAGCTGAGCCTTAAACTCGACTTCAATTAATTCTTAGCTTATGAATATTACAGAGAACTGAAGTTTATATTCCAGAAATCAATTTTCATGGAAAACAATAAATTCATCACTAATATAATAATACTCTGAATCTAAATGTCAAGAATCTTCGAGCAGATCAATAATAAAGTTCATGCACGCTATGTACAAGAAATTTCGAACAATTTTTATCCAAGAAAAGTATATGAAAATTTGATCTCCTTATATAACTTCACAATAAATATTTTGATGTGTGAAATTGCGAAATAATTTAACCGATATGGTGATTATTTACGTCTATAAGCATTTAATTAATACATTTTGTAAATAGGGCCATATCATTTAACTTAATAAATATAATAGTACTTAGTTATGGTAAAATAAAAACCTTCACGCGACAAAGTAATTACAGTGTAATGTTTGCACCCGGGGAACCAAGTTTATATCTTATAAATAAAGCTATGCTGGTATTGAATGCGTTGTGCAAAGAAGGGTCTTGAACATAATTTTATTTTCATTTTGTATTTGCAAGAAAACCGATAAGTCAAAGTTCACAAATGCATTCTTTTACAACAACAGCTTATTTATAGGCAGATTCAAAATAATATGTTTGGTTAAAATTATAACACCTATAAATTACCATATTTTATAAAAATAAGAATATTCTAGAATTCTTAAGGCACTTTTCTAGCTAAGTTTTAAAAATGAGGGATAAAGAGAAGCGTCTAGACTCTAGAGTGATAAAAGTTATTAAATAATGCTCATATCCGGCCGTGACATGTGGGACCGACTACCTGCGACAAATGCGAAATGCTAAGTCTATAAAGAATATTTTGCAATGAATTGCGATTCTAAATCGTCTTAATTCCAAGCGGTTATTGTCTACAATAACTATCACAGTAGTTTAAGTAGGCAATTAAAAATCCGAATGCACAGTTTTATTTAAAAAAATATCAATCTCATTTTTGCAAGAAATATTACAATTATTCAGACTTTTCATGGTATTGAGTAACAAAAAAGATGTATTATGTACAAAATGACTCATAAATATCAATAAATTTAACTAGAATGAGATTCCTCGAATGAAATAAACTCTGCTGAGTTGTGAACGTGTCGTATAAACAGTAGTAAGTAACAGAGACAACGCTGAACGCACAATGCCTACGGTGACTAAGCCCGGCGAAGTGACTGCTCTCAGGTGTTTTGTTTTACACCGACCATAGTGGTATTGTAAACATTCCACACTGTTCCTTTTATTTTCTGTAAAAATGTCGGATTTTCCCTAATAATACAACTTCATTTTTTTTAATAAAAAGTATTCTATGAAAGTTATTCAGGTCGTTATATTTAACATGATTTTATAATTATCAGTCGTTATGCTATAAATATACAATTATGTACAAACTTACACTCACTCCGTATGTGTATGCGTAATAATACAATACAAGGTAGAGCTGAACTTTCTAAGCGACTTTCTTAGTTTAACCTAGTGTATAATATTTATTTTTTTGTTGTGGCGTTTTTTAAGTGTATTATAAATTATGTCATTTTTGCTAAAGTGAGATGATCCATTCACATATAGGAAATTTACCAAAAATATATATTTCCGAAAGCGGTAAAACGTTAGGAGAAGAATCTTTATTATCTACTCCGGACTCCTACACTCCAGGATGTTACTAAAGCTAAGAAGCTTATTAAAAGGATAAATAACTAAACTTGGCCCGAACTGGGACTCGAACACCAGACTTGCTAGTCTAGACCAGCCGTACATGCTAGTTACTATGCCACTGAGGCAGTTATTTAATTAATTTTGGTAATAAACTCCGTACACGAGTTAGTTCTACTTTTAACAGATTTTATTTATAGATTTTGTAATCGAAAACAAGATAGCAAATATTTAACTAATCCCTTGTTATTCATAAGTTTCGATTACCTTTATCATGATAGAATAACTAATTTAATTTTCAAACTTTTGCCTTGCTTTATATTTATTAATTAAAAGTTTATACCCGATCCTAAGCTTTCATCAACGTCAACTACACAAATAGCGAAACACTGAAAGATAAACAATACGTAAAATGTAAACAATATTTCACAGGAATATCCATTTATAGATCAGATATTATTTTTGTGTAAGATTCAATGTTTTATCATCGACTTTTTATATCGTTAGGTGTCTTTTTTCATCATTTTTTATAAAATTAGTATTTTGCGATTTCAAGCTTTTCTTAGGTAATTTTGTTGTTCCTGCCAAAATTATCATTATTTTTTTTCTAATCTGTTATATTCTAAGTCGGTGCCAGTCGATACAAAACTTATTGAAATCAAAATGTGTGTATTCTACTACAGTAAACAAACTCCTTTTCCATTAAGAAATATTTAGGTTGGATAGGGATTATAACTTCTATAAAATTTCATATAACATTTTGTGTTCAGCCCTTTTAAATGTCCCACTCGTGATCAGTCCATACTCCATCACTTGCCTAGTGGTAAGACAAGTGGTAATCATGTTGGAAATGACTCACTCATGAATTATCAGAGATTCGAGACCCAAATTTGAACCCGTTTCACTCGGTTAATCGAGCGAGCTTGTCACCAATGGGCTGCAACTGCCTAAAAATTGCAACATTAATATTTTCTCATTTGACTAGTGCTTTGTTGTCGCACATATTTAAGATCACTTTAAGTAATATGTTGTTCCTTCTTAAGGCAATATTTTTTCATAACTTCAGGCTATACAAAGTAATACAGCCTATTCATAAAAAAATATTAAAACCAGTTCTCAATAGGGGAAGATATCACGTATTCGTAGCACAAAAATATTTAAAATTTGAACCGAGAATGTCTTTAATATTTAAGGTCGATTATTAAATATCAAGAACAAATCATGCTTTATTCATTTCAGTAAATAAAAAGACACTTTCAATAAAAGCTCCTGAACATTACATACTAATATTTTCAACTGACTTTCAAAAAGAAGGACGTTCTCAATTCGTCTGTATATATTTTAGCAGTTTAGATGTACCAATTATAAAATGTTTGATTGAAAAAGTTAATTGGTACAGCTTTTCGACTCAAGAATACATACCTATTATATTATTATATATATTATTCATACAAGATAGAAGATGATATGACTGATTTTGTTCATTGTTGTCATTTTTTCTTAGCTCTAAGATGTAAGCAGGTAATGAATAGGTGTCTTTTGTAAAATCCTAGTAAGATTTTGTAAATAGGTCATCTTATCAAGTAAATAAATGTAAAGCATTTACCCGAATAGTACAAGTTGTAATATATACAAGTTTTGCGGCTTATTCTGAAATAGAACTTCGCAGAACTAGTTTTAGTTTTCAAAGCTAGACATAGAGGGGCAAGTTGGCCAGATCATTCTAATTATACAATAGTTGAGCAAAGATAAAGGATTTATATTAAACTAAAACTATGGAGACTAAAGGTTAGCGCGATATTAAGCAGCGTTGAATTTCATTATAGACATTCTCTCGATCTTCGAAGAATAATCTATGAACTACAATATAACATTTATGTTCGGCTTGTACTTAGTTCTGTTCATTAAGCTATCATAATTAATAAATAAATTGAGGTAAGTTAAGACTTTTCTTTGAGGTTAAAAAGCAAACGATCCATCCTAATGGTAAAAGGCTATCATCACTCAAAGAAAATTTGCAACTATACTATAGTATTATGTGAATTGTGTCTCAACCTGCAAGTGTGCGGAGAGGAGAAAGACATGTATAGTCCGCCGCCCTATACCTACTTGGCCGGCCGGCGTGGTGAACTATAGCCTGACCTTCTTTGTATTGAAGGGTGACCCCTGTACCAGAAGTGGGACTTTAAAAAAAGTACTGAATACATATTAAATTGTCATCAAAAGTTTAAAGTGATTCATAATGGATAATTTGTTATATCCTATTAATCTCAGAGCAATCCGCGTCGCTCGCCGGCCGCGGCCGCCTGTCAACTGCTGTAAAAATGACTAATTAATACTACGATTTGAGTTTTCTGCGAAGTTTCAAAGTTATTTTTAAGAAGTGATTTGATAGACAGCGATCATTATTCAATGAACTCCTTTTCGTTTTCGAATACATTGATAAAGTTAGACAGTTTTGAAATAATCTCATATGGAACTAATGTGTGTGGGAAGGAGAATTATTACAATACATCAAACAGAATTAACCGAATATTCTTTTTGTCGTAGTTCTAGTAAGCATGTTTAAAGAACAATGAACCACATTGTTTCTTAAACATGCTTTTAAGGGTAGGTAGTTAGTGAAACTTACTAAATCAAGTAAAGATTCTAAGCTATTCTTATATCCAATTATTGTACGTATATCTGATGATTTTTATAGATTTATTTGTGGATCTTAATTAAGTGGAACTTTATATTTCCAATTTAAAGAATTTTAGTAGAAACATATTTTTTGTATTACCTACTCGTATTATAAAATAAGTAAATTTGAAATTATAAATATAAAGGAAACTTTAACACAAATTTCCTTTTAATTACTTATTTAGTCTATATATGAGTCGAATTTCATCTCCATTTTAAGATTAACATTGGAAACAAAAGCTTAGTTTAAATAATAATGTAGCTACTAATATATATGAACCATAAATAAAACTAAATAATCATAAAAGAGCCAAATAAAAAGTTCTATCCCCACAAATATCGTAAAAACTGTAACGTGCCATTCGAATGTTATAAATGAACAGTCTTGTATTATTTCGACCCTTGCAAATATAATAGTCCCCCAACGGGATTTTCGTAGTCTAACGTATTGTATGGACTTAAAAACCAATAGAGATGTATAAAAACAAGATTGATACAAAACAGATTGAAATCAAAAATAAACAATAAATAAACTGGCACGTAGAAGTCAATCTCATAACAACATTTTTGTGTCGAGGATAAAAAAATCTAAAATATATAGTGAAGTAAGTATCGTGATGCATTGTGTGCTAAAATAATTACTCGGAGAGAGGAATTTACGAACTTTATGAAGTAAAAGTGTCGACAGACTTGTGCCGAATTAAAAAGCTTTGGTAAACTTTTATGCTTTTAATTCAAGAGTAATACGCGTAACTTCATGATTCGTTACATGAGAATATACGAGACCACACATTGTTCGCTGCGTACAAGCGATTTTATTGCATGTAGAAAAGCAAGCTGTGAGCGTAAACTTATACCATTTTTAGGGACAAATGGCAAAAAACGGAACCTTTATAGATTCGTCATGTCTGTCTGTCTGTCTGTCCGTCCGTATGTCACAGCCACTTTTTTCCGAAACTATAAGAACTATACTGTTGAAACTTGGTAAGTAGATGTATTCTGTGAACCACACTAAGATTTTCACACAAAAATAGAAAAAAAAAAACAATAAATTTTGGGGGTTTCCCATACTTAGAACTGAAACTCAAAAATTTTTTCAACAAACCCATACGTATAGGTTATCTATGGATAGGTCTTAAAAATGAAATTGAGATTTCTAATATCATTTTTTTTTAAACTGAATAGTATGCACGAGAGACACTTCCAAAGTGGTAAAATGTGTGTCATCAATAGAAAGAATTTTAAATGTCGTTGTAGTGATTTGTCCGTATTGTGCCATCACCTAGGTTTTGTTTTTTGTTGTAGTAGTAATCGAGTGTAGTTTTTATTTTATTATAGGATGACTATTTATAAAAAAATATCTTTCATAACATAATATTTGTTATTAATTTAGAATTTATACATTTCCGAGAAATTGTATATTCGATTACAATTAATACAAGGTTTGGTTTTATATGAGATTTTATGAAAACACTCGGTGGAAGACTGTCATAATTTTGCAAGAATTGATAATCTTTTTACGTTTGATTGACTATTTCATTGAATATTTAATTGTAATTCTGAAAGAAGTTGTCTTTAAACTTTTATAAAAGATCTTATCAAGCTTACACGAATTTAAAACTTCCGAAGTCCGACGGAGCTTTGATTTGTTTCCTCGAAGAATAGGAAGCTAAGTTCCACTGATGTTTAATTGGATCCATCTAGTTAAACATAAAAAGCCCCGCGAAGCTGGCTGGTGGTCGCCGGCGGAAGCTGCAATAGGTACGAATACGCCCAATTGTATTAATCTCAACGAGATACGAAAAGGAAAGGTTACTTTACTTTATTAAATTCTCTCTACAAAGTGCTCGGAATAAAGAATGAGTGAAGCCTTTGATCGAATTTTCCCTTGTAGTTTGCACGTATGCGACGGTCGGAAGTCGAAAGTAATTAAAATGTAAGTTGTTAGGTTTCAAAATAGTTAAAAGTGCTTGAGATCTGCTGTTGACGTTTTTCTCGTTTAATTTCAGGCTTCAATATTTTTTCATTTGCTATCGTCGATTAATTGTACCGTATTATGGATCATATTTTAGCTATTAGTTAACTAGGAAACATTTCAGAGAAATGAAAGTTAATCCGTTAATTCGATATTTCTTTTTGTTTGATTTGTTCTGTAGAACATTTTATTAAAATGGGGTGGGGTGCATGCAACTGGCAAAAGGTAAAGAATCATATATCAGAAACGAATCTCTTATAAAAAATATATATTCTAGGTAAGAAAATTTATGATTTTAATTTCATTATTAATAAGCGTAGGTATATTTAGAAAGAACGTCATGTACTCTTTATTTTGAAAGAAGCATATAATAAATAAAACAATCCTTATATATTTCAATTTAAAAGACAATATTTGTATCGCTTGTATCGTACCAGTGACAAAAGGGCTAAGCGATGTAGCATTCTTGCCTCTATTTATCACGGACATGACTTATACTGTAATTATTGATGGCTATGGCCTCATCCCCCTCGTATTGGTGGGAGGCACACCCCCCGCAGTGGTACATAATTAAATATAAATGTAGACTTATTATTATTTTCTTGTAATTAAAAATGTCTTCCAAATTTATAGTACTTAATACACTTTCACCCACGAGCAAAGCCGTAGTAATATCGTATAGGAATAAATTCATCGCTATTATGCCACATTAGTCGGGAGCTTCCTCTAATGACCCTAGATTATGTATATTGATTGCTTAGCAGGTGTGTCCTGGACAAGACCAAGTAATAATTAATAGCATATCCACTTGTAGGTATATAGAAAAATTGAAGTGTGTATGTATGTTCCCAGTGGAATCTAAAATGGCTGGAACGATTTTGATGAAATTGTCAGGTAATCTTCAGATTAAACCAGTGAATTATCATGTGAAGTTTGAATCGTAAGTTTAAACGTATGCGAAGCCGAGCGCTTTATTATAATAATATAAACTCTGCATAAATGTACGTAGCATGCGTATTCGTTAATTTTACAATAATTTGATAACATTTTAAATGAGATTTCGCAGTATTGCAGAATTCAGATTATAATTTTAAATATTTAAACCCAATTAATTCAAATGTAATGAACAAAGAAAACAAATGTTAAAACAATTTTACGACTGATATTTTCCATAAGTTCCTTTCCAGGGCTTCAAGACTTAGACTACAAACCAAAATTACA
The DNA here is from genome assembly GCA_951802675.2 of Boloria euphrosyne. NCBI lineage: Eukaryota > Metazoa > Arthropoda > Insecta > Lepidoptera > Nymphalidae > Boloria > Boloria euphrosyne. The sequence continues at coordinate 345,843 of OX637875.1, read as the reverse complement.
CTTATTAAGTAAAGTTGATTAAGCCAATTTATATTCAGATTTATTTTACAAATATTCATATAAAGAGATGTCAGCATTGTAACTAAAACGAATACGCAGAATGATTCTCGAAGAAGTTAACTCGTCATGGCTTATTTATTCAAACTAATATCAAAGCCTTTAGTCGGCCAACGGACATGACAGCCAGCCCAAGGTGCCATACACTCGCTTGGGACATTAGTGTATGGCAGCTTGGGCAGTCACGTCGGTTGGCCGACTATATTTTTCATAGGCTTTACTAATATTATAACATAATAAAGTTTAAATCCCGGATATTTTACTTTAAGGGGGTGAAATGAGAGGTGGAGGCTTAGGTTGTTTTTTGTGGGTAAAAAAAATCTCAAATAAAGGATGCATACATTTTAAAGAACCCGAGCGAAGTCGGGGAGTATAGCTAATGTAAATATGAGGAGTCTGAACCAGCGACTTGAAGTCTACCAATAATCACAACGCGCTAATAGCGTGTGTAATGACTTATCATCGTAGACTAATTACGGAGAGAATAGCGATATGAGAACAATAAGTAATCCAGAAAAAATAATACGGACCGATTAATGTCAAGAGTGAATTATTGTGACCTGTTTTGGCAAAAGTATATAAAATTAGTCCCATAAAAACCAAAATGGAGCTTGACCTCAAAAGATTAATTTTTACTGTTATGAAATGTGTTAAAGGTAATAAAGGCGTGAATAAAATTCTTCACATCTCCTAATTAAATGCTATCCGACTGCCCCAATTCCTTCGGGTGAGCTCGACATTTTTCATGAAACAATATGAAGCCCGAAATATACGTAAATAACAATTGTACGAATGTTGCGTTATTTCATTTCAGCAGATGCAAGGAGCTGTTGTTCTTATTCTGTTATAATTCTGTTTTATTTAAATGTAATATCTAGAAAAATATAAATGTGGTGTATGATCATATGTTTATTAACGGCACATTTGGCTCAGTTAGTAGTGACTCTACTTGCTGTGCCAGCGGTCGCGGATTTGAGTCCAACTAGGGACATTTATTTGTTGCTGTGCGGGTTAGAGTCCCGCTGGAGGCATTCATTTGATTAACACGAATATTCGTACTCTAGTCATGGGTATTTATATTTATAGCATATATGTATTTCTAATAATATATCATATGTAGTGTGTTAACTATCCGTTATCCATAACACAAACCTCGTAGCTTACCATGAAACTAGATGGAGCTGTGAAGTCCCAACATATTAATTTATTTAAATATTATGAAAGATCTCTTTAGAATTGGAAGGAATACAGTTCACTGAATTTAAATGTTATATCCAGATGTTCATTTTCAAACTACGTATATTATTGAATGAATAAATTACACCGAATAATTGAGTGTCAAAACAAATCATTAAAAAAAATTATACTCGTGTGAACCCTTTAATTGTTTAATGTTACATAGTAAAAATAAGTTATTTTGAATTAATACAAGTTGCTTTCGGCGTTCGTCGAATCGGAATATTATTTTATTCGAAATAAGCTTCTTTATGTGCTTATACTCTTGGTAAGATGTTAAACTAAGCTATGTAAAGCAAAATCCAAAATAGAAAACTCTGCTAAGCTGTGACGTAAAATTTTGCTAAAACAACAAAAATATTAACTAAGCTTCAGCGATGTTTTAACGTCGTACTTTTGCAAGATGCAGGACTTAAATTATACATTTATAAATTTTTCATTAAAAAACACAAACATTTTTTTATCCGGTCTATATATGCATATACGAGTATATTCATGTGCGAGTTTGTACACAGGTTATGTATTTGTTTGTAGAAAGTATGCCGCATACTATTTCATATAATTTCTCCTACGCCCTAAGATTGACTGGAATAGATCGCTATACCGATAAGTCTTATCTTATATGAGTATATTTTTTTGTGATGTACCTATCTATATTTATTTTAAAAGCTTTCTTGTTTTTCATGAATTTCACTGTAAATATAATACTTATAATGAGCGTATTTATTGTTGTATATGTGTATATTTTGGACGTGTATATTGTATAAAGTGGACACTCTATTTCTGGCAAATCTATTATAAATGACCGCTTAGCGTCCGCGAGTGTATAAACATTGGCCGTTAATGTACTTTATTAGGCACAACTTCCCTCGATGTTTACTAAATATGAGTGCTCGAGCGCACTCACATTTAGTGATTATACAAACTCGCCGGTACACTTTTATCGGAGCTATTTCCGCTTCTGACCGATTCAGATATCCGTATTTGGTTAGTTTGAAATGAAAATGGTTGAACTCAGATCGAATTGCTCGTTAGAAAATTGCATATCAAGAATGTTTAGGACGTTCGCATAATTTTTTGCTTGTTCATTTTTATCTTTTACCCTAATTGCGTTTTGAATAGTGAATATATTATATATATTTCAGTTTATATTTAGCTTTTTTTTATTGAGCTTTCTCATGCAATGCCACTATCTGCCAAGTTTCTTTAAAACTGTGTCTTTGAAACTAGTTAGAATTAAGGGGAGAAAAGTAACATATAGTGTGATAAAATATTATCTAACAAATTCTTACAACTGTATTATTAATAATTGATTACTTTCGATCTTTATAAGAAAACGAAATGGACTTAATAAAATTATCATCTAATTTCAATATTCCACATGGATATTATATTATGTAGACATTTTATTTACAAAGTTAGTCAAAATTATTCGTAGTTACGCTTTTCTTTCCACGCGGGAACGACGGTCTAATTAAATATAATTAATTAGGCTTGAACCTCTTAACTAGCTCTCCCTTACAGCTAAGTGCTTTTTAGTCCTTCTTCCACTACTTTCATTTAATACAACAGTACTGTATTATTCGTAACCAAACTTATTTTGAACACTTGGAGTGCCTCTACTTTGAACCTATCGATAATACGAAGCACATCATATTACCGCTATACCTCATTCGTACAAATAAAATTGATAAAAGGGGTATTTTTCCCGACCCCAACGTGAGATAAGGGTGTTATTTGATTCATCTAGTTGAATTAAGGATGAAATCGCTCGGATTGACTGAATGTCGGGGTATTTGCGGAGCATTTGTAGATTGATCTACGACCGACCGTTACTATCCGACGATATTTACTCTCGATGGGAACTAAATTGGATAAGCGAAATCCGAGGATCTTAGTGGCTATCTAAATTATCTTTATGTACAATGTAGCGCAGTGGAACCATTTGAGGATTGTTTTCCACCGGTACCAAAACACCTGGTGTAAGATGTGTAGCAAGCCACGTGTTGATAAAAATTATTAAAATGTAATTTTGTTTCGTACATGGAGCCATATTTAATATTGCAATCTTCTATGAACTTTTCATGTATTTTAATAATTTATTGCTTTTTAAAGACTTTTTACTTATTTATATAATTTATTTAAATACACTTGTACTAGTACTTATATTCATTAAAAGTATTTATAGAGAACACAAAAAAATCATATGCTTAGACGTGGCATGACACTGCTTGTATTATCGGCCTTTGAAATAAATAATCGGAATCCTAATGGAAATACAGCCATAAGCTGCCTTCAGAAACGAACAAGTCGCAAACATAAGTGATACGAACTTGCTCAACCTAACACGAAGGCGACATTGAGCCTCGCTTCCGCTCCGACTGCAATGTTAGAAACTCCTCGCGGTACAAATGCAACACAGTTTTAAAGTTACGAATGCTAATACAGAAGCAATGTATTCGTATGTTGAATATTTACGTCCTATTATTTATTAAGAAGTATTGAGTTAAGTTAATTAACAAAGGGTCGATTTGTATTCATTTGTACTATAATTTTTACATTCAATAAAAGTGTGGCATTATTTCAGAGATTTATTATAATTTTTGGTTCCAGCATTAAACTAACCTAACATTTAATTTTCGATGTTAAGCATTTGAACTAAAAATCGAAATAATATGCCAATATATCGTAAAATAGAGTTTTTTTAAACATCAAATATTCACGTAAATTAAAAAAAAGTACTCTTCAACAATAAGTAAAGGGATTATATCTATCAACAATCAAACATGGGACCAGCGCAGTCGTAACTCGTGCACAACAAAGTAGGATAACTTATCCCATAATAAATGAATAAGCCCCATGTTTACGTCTTAATTTTATCATAAACTCGTATAATGAAAGCCGAGCTCCGCGGGAGCAGAAACAAATCTGTACATTTATCTTCGCGGGGGGTGCGTTCAATTATAATGATTCAGCATACAGCCTATTCATTGTCTCAAATAAAAACTCGTTCGCATTACGTGTATTCAGAAAGCTATTTGCCATTTGTAGAATTGTTATTTTATGTTCAGATATATTTTGTGCGATTATATTTGTTTATTTTTAGATGTGTCTAATTTAAAAGTTAAGTGAAAAATTATTATAATTTTCTATTAATGTCCTTCACTCTAAGACGGCTGGACAGATTTAGATGTTTTGAATGAGTACACTATTGGTAATCCGCAATACGTAAATCATACTACGGGAGGTAGCGTTGCATTTTTTTTAGTCATTTTATACCGAATGAATTTTACTTTAAACAGTTCTTTAATGTTGGGAAATCAGTAAAGTGAGCGTCAGTTGTCGCACTAGCGGTGGAGCTAAAGGAGACAGCATGACAAAGTCATTGGAAAAAAATCTGCTCCGATGAATTTTATACCAAGCGAAACTTGTATTAAATCATTGTTTTAATCATATTTTTTCAAAAAATTATCGTCAGCTGTATTGACGAGGGGGGGTTCAATGTCAGTCACGTGCATAAACCTCATTAAAAATTTGACAAATAAAGTTATTTTATACCTTATGAAATTTACGTATCTCAATTTTTATACTTTTAAAATAATAAAGAAATTCGTCAGCTGCACTTTGGACGGGGGAAACACCGTCAGTCGTCGTGATAAACATGTCGCGAGCTCAACGCATTCGAGCGTTGCATAGTATCTTTGGAACATAAACTGACGATCTTTACACCCACAAACAATCAGCTAACGACGATTTTTTGTTTCTTTAACATTTAAATTATCTTATACTTAAAATTCAATAAGCATAACATCAATTTTATATAAATTTATATTATATTTATTTATTTAGTACCACACCACAGTATATTTATTTATTTAGTGTACGTTCCAAATTACATACAGAAATATTTATTTATTAGAAGCAAAATACTAATTACTTGAAGAAACTTTTTTTAATGAACATAAATAAGACAAAAACTTAGATTTCTATTAATACGTAAAATATTATTCTACTTCCTCATATGCATCTTCTGCTGTGTCTGTGTCGTTTCCATCACTTTCCTCATAACTATCATAGGAACTGTCGATGATAAGATTCCGCTCTTCTTCTAATTCTTCTGCATCATCTTCTTCCATATTTAGTGATGTTTCAACAACATCACTTTCTAAGATTTCTGTAAAGAAAGTGTATATTTTATATGTTTATCGAAATTACTTTTATTTAACTTCGGTGTGTTGTAAAAACTATAGATAAATACCTGCAGGATTTTCATCGTTAATTGTAACTCCAGTTACTGATGGTGGAACTTGGTCACCGTCGAACCACTTAAATGTGAATTTATTATTTTCTTCCTTCCATCCGTAGTGTAAGGGTGATGATACTGATGGAACTGACCGATGAGCATGACTCCAAAGATGCGCTATATAGGCTGTAGTCTGTACGTAGTATATGCTGGTATAATTCTGATTGACATGGAGGGAATATTGCACCGTCAATTGTATGCTTAAGGGCGAATTTGTCTTTTTGGTCATTCATTTTATAGGCTTTCATGAAAGTTGCTACTCGTTGTTCACATGAATCAAATGCAAACAAATATATTATTTCATAATTAAACAAAAATATTTTAAAAAGTGTACCAATTTTTTGGACGAAATAACTTGCAACATTATGAATGAAATGAATGTATGAAACTATCATTCTAGGTGTTATTATTCTAAGCTACCAGGTATATTCTACCTGGAGGCCAGAATAATATTTTTTTAGGAAAGGTACGTTGAAGTAGAGAGACTTTTACAACTTGAAATTCCTTGATGTTAGAGTACATATTAATATAATTTGGAGCCTACACGGAATAAGTAAATATACTGTGGTGTGATTTATATGAAATTGATATTATACTAATTATTGAATTTTAAGTATAAGATAATTTAAATGTTAAAGAAACAAACAATTGTCGTCAGCTGATTGTTTGTGGGTGTAAAGATCGTCAGTTTATGTTCCAAAGATACTATGCAACGCTCGATACCGTTGAGGGCGCGACATGTTTATCACGACGACTGACGGTGTTTCCCCCGTCCAAAGTGCAGCTGACGATTTTCTTTATTATTTTAAAAGTATAAAAATTGAGATACGTAAATTTCATAAGGTATAAAATAACTTTATTTGTCAAATTTTTAATGAGGTTTATGCACGTGACTGACATTGAACCCCCCCTCGTCAATACAGCTGACGATAATTTTTTGAAAAAATATGATTAAAACAATGATTTAATACAAGTTTCGCTTGGTATAAAATTCATCGGAGCAGATTTTTTTCCAATGACTTTGTCATGCTGTCTCCTTTAGCTCCACCGCTATCGGAGCAGCTGACGTTCAGAGCTGTTATGTATGAGGGGAAAACTATTATTGTTATGATTTTCAGCCGGTATAAAATGACTTGTTCAACTATAGCGCTACCTCCCGTAGTACAAGAAGAAAAGGCCCAACTAGTTTTACTAGTACTCGTAAATGCACCAGCGCGACTTGCATTTTTTTGGTCACCATCAGTTATAACATTTTTACTATTAGTTTAATAAGTAACGTTGCTTTAATATGTTATTAAATGCTCAAGTTATTTCGACATTTCCCATGGCATATGAACATAAACCTTAAGCACACAGCCGTAACTGCTTATGAACGAAAATAATTTGCTCATAACAAAACAAAGCAAATTCTGGCGAATTATGTTAAAACAAAACAGCATACAGCATTATTATAATAGAGAGGATATCTACCGCATTCAGCAAATGCCCTTGGTCTGGGTAAAGTAGGTATATTTTCCGCGCCGTTTACTAAACTACTATCATTCGTTCTCAGGCGGAGTGTATGGGCGGGCTATTTCAAATACAAAGTAGGAATATACGAGCGCAGAGCTCCACAAATTTACGCGACATCGACTGTTATCTCGAGTCGGCGGGAAATGTTGACCTGGCAATGTAATTTGATGCTCGTGGCAATTAGAATATTTATTTTATAATTCTTTACAGGTCTAATAGCAAAAGTTTGGTCTTAAATGTCTGTCTGTAAGTCCTTAAATCGTTATCAATTTCAGAGTTTTTATATAATTTTATATGTCATATACCTACTTGTAAGAAGGGTGAAAAAATGATAACTTTTAGGTGGATGAATGAAAACGAATTTTAGGATACAACAAAAAATTTTTAGAATTTCAATTAAGATTCAAGATTCTACATGATTGTATTGAAACTAATAAATGATTAAAGTATTTGTATAATATAGTTAGTTTTGCCCAGTCAGGCTCACTCAAAGTTATGGTGACTCTAATTTAGTTACCTAAAGCTGTAATATTATGGAATGTTTTATCGCACGACATCCGCCAGTCGGAATATGTACAAGTATTTAAGCGTCGTGTAAAAATATATCGCTAAAATAACGAAAAATATCAATCCGTTAGTTTCATGCTTAGCTATGAAACATGTACGTAGGATGTCACTCTCAAAAATATCTGAAAGTGATGAATACCTAAACAGGATTGAAGAGTCTCTACTCATAAGCTGAAATGGTAAGCTTTGAAGTTCAAGAGGAAGCTTTTTTATTTTATTTTTGAAGCCCTACATCACGAATAAGGAAATGTCGGTCACGACAGGATGCTTTAATAATAATAGATTACTTTGGAATTAGTCTTTCTTGTTAACACTTTGTAAATAAATTAAGCGTTTTTTTTAATTCTTTTTTTGTGTTAGTTTTTACTATTAAAGTTAAACAGAGACAAAATAGTTAAAAATATAATACTCAAGGTGAATGGAACGAATTACTTAGTATGCGGAAATGGTTAGAATGTACATTGGACGGCTGTACATCCAGAGGTCCTTGGTTCGACTCCCAGAATGGACCAATAGTATATTGAGACTTTCTCTCTCTGCCTCACTAGTAGTGTTCGACTAATCTCCGAAACTACTAGGCCATTTTTATTGTCACTTTAACTGGCAAATAACTTATGGTATAAAGAGTAAATTAAATTATTTCTATTTAAGAAAAAGAATAGTTCCGCAAAGAAACGTATCTAGGGACAAGTAAGGATTAGTCGCTTGTAATAAATAAAATGTACAACAAAAATGGATGCTAACTCCGCTAGGTATTTCAACGAAGGTAATGACCGGAAAGAATGGCGGTATGTGGGTTTTAATAAAACGCGTCCATCAACGTGCCCTAAACAAAATTCACCCTATTCACCCTTCTAATTACAGTTCAGTGCCGTCTGTCATTAGTGTCGGCTAAATGTTTGTGTCACGAATAACGTTTTCATTTTTTTAATTTGTTTCTTTACTTCTGTCACTGTACAGCAATGTTGATAGTTTCTGTCTGAAAAGATTAAAAATATTAACCAAAATAACCAAAGAGATTGCTTTAGATTTACAAAAAAATCCTTAAGAAATTATTTTAATAACTTGATAGTATAATTTATAAGTAACGAGACGTTTGATTCAGGTTGTGGGACCCTTCTTGCTGTTTTACTGGTCGCTGGTTCGAGTCCCGTTCGGGGTAAGGGTCATGAGTGTTTATATTCATGACTATTTAGCGCGAGCGAAACCGCATGCTGTGTTAGTTAATAATATAAAAATAATAAATAATATAAAAAACTGTCCAAATCGGTCCTACCGGTTCAAAGATTAACCGGAACTAACAGACGGACACACAAACTAGATAGGGTTGTGTGTGAATGTCCCAACATACTAAAAAAGTATGTGTACTTATGTACACGTGTAAGAAGTTATACTTCTTTGACGTAACAAGATAAAAATCTTTTCAAAAAATTTATCTTTCGCCTTATTCTACGTTTGTAGAAAAACTAAAATGGAGAATATAGCTAACTTCAGGGTGTCGGTTCTTCGTGACGGTGTGCGCGCGCATCGTAAAAATTTACTCTCATCATTTTTCCTTAACGCGCCAAAATAAGTATAACTTCAAAAAAAAAATCGATACTATTTCCTTTATCGCGAGCAAAATCCTTGGTTTATCTTGTTCTCGACGTATATTAACGATGTGACTGTATAAGGTATCAGTTTAAACTGATCTCACTTTAATATGGATTGAGTAAAAATCGTCACGTCACGTAGTTGCGAGTTGGAATTAAATATTAAATATTCATTTGAGCGGCGCACATATGGAACAGTTAATTGGATTCGCGTTTCATCATGTCGCGATGTAAATCGTTTTAGGATTTCCCTTGTTTACTTTAAATTACCGGCTTTCATTAAATGTGTATTATGTTTTTGTAACGTGATTGTTCCATTTCTAGTTTTAGCCTATTCTCTTAAACTACCTATTTGATATACATATTCATATCACGTCTGTTCATTCTCCATAAATATACCTTCTTCAGTTATATGACTTCAGAGTTAACTTGTTATTGAAAAACCTATAAGGAAATTACCACCGACTAGAAACCTCAGCAGGTTTAAAATTGCTCGTAAAATTCATATAAAATTTAATATATTTAGTTTTGTTGCGTTTTCAGCAAGATTTTCGAATAGTGCTGAAGTAGTGGTGAATGTCGAATTTCAAAGAATATTCATCATCAACAATTTTTAAATGTAAGTTATTTCAAAGTTTACTTGTTTAAATAAAATCATTTGGTATTCGTAACTGTCCGCAGATCGATCAAAGTCCATATTATATTCAAATTAATTAAACTAAAGCTTGACTAATAATGTCCTATTGATCAATTTGCATTGTCACTGAGAGAAACCATTGTTGTGGAGATATTATAGTATACAAGTGGGTGCGCAAACGTACGTGCACTTCCATCAGATTTATAACATACCAAAATGAATATTTTTACATGTTGGAGAGCAACAAAAATATAACTTGTTTCGAATTGATTTTTTGTCCGACTTTTAGCCTACAAAAGAAGATTATTGCCACTATACATTTTTAAAAACGAAATTAACATATAAAATTGTGTAGATTGACATATTTACACACTGGCCCGAGGCCAGCCGCAAACCGTACATTAATATGCTCGCTGTAAAGAGCGTGACGTAGCGTAAGTCAACACGCAAGGTAGCGCTGGAAATAAAAGTGAATGATCAACATTATTTATATTTAGGCAGGAAAATTCTTAATAAGGTTAGGTTATATTGACCGAATATGTCATTGGTCTTTGAAAAAAATAGGTCTAAATAAATAAAATTAAATATGTATTCGGCTTTTCTAACGTCACTTCGAAAACGTGGAGATCGAGCCATATTCCACGATATCTTTTGAATACTTGCTAAGTTCTCTTTATTAAGTCTATACTGTATTCAGCCCGTTTGTTTTGAATGTTCCAATTCGGAGCACAGGCCTATATTCAATACGAGGCAGGTCAGGCATATTTCACCACGATGTACAAATGCATACATGCAGACTACGTACACATATCTTTTGAAGATTCGCTTGTTTCTCTCAAACATTCAGCTTTCCCCACGATGTTTTCTTCACCTTAAGACAAAATATCATGTTAGAAATGTTTCGCACATGAAAATCAGAGTTTCGAGTTCACTTCACTCGGTTTCCCAAGCGAGCGCATAACCACTGGGCTTCTACCACATACACTAGCACTGCCATATAGCCCGTATTAGCAAAGCATATAAAAAATATATTTTTAGAAACATTCACATTTGACTTGCAGTTTCGGCTTTAGAACGCGGGCGGAACCGAACGTATTGCAGGAAATAAATATTATTACTTTGTAGTAAAAATATGTTTCGATAATTTCATATAATATTTTTATTATAGTACTAAATATTTACTATTTTCATTGAAAACATAACCCACGACAGCGATCCTGAGATAAATAATGAACACTGAAATATGATTTTCAGATACTGCGACATATTTCTGCTCAAAGATCAAAGATACTGAATGAAAAATCTAGTAACATTCTGCTTTTACTTTACAAATATTCTTTTCAGAGAATTTATTTGAAATAAAAGGACACTTTATACTCTAAGTTTGCAAACTATAAAGAATAGAAGGATTGGACATCGCTTTAGATGCAGTTCATTCGGACGTGATACATTCATTCGCTGTTTAAATATATTATATCATTAGAATAAGATTTTCTTCTACATGTTAATATTATAAGCTATATTTACTTTTATATTTTAATATAGAATACTAATTACCGTTTAATTAATTTGGTTTGAAAGATTTTTTTTTATTCAAATCAGAATTAGTGCTTGACCACGCTCCACCTGATGGTAAGTGGTAACGCAGTCGTAGATGGGGTCGCACTAATTCAGTAGCCACCTATTCACTCTTGCCTTGAAGACACCCATATTGTAATCGGACGGAAACACCGACTAACTTTAACTTAGTTTAACTTGATTTTGTTTAACTTGACCCGAACCGGGACTCAAACCCTAGACCTTCAGATCTGCGGTCGTATATGCTAGCAAATAGATCACCTAGGGATTTAGACTAGTCAACGTTACAATATTTACATAGTATGGCTGTCAAGTGTATTTACACTGTATACTGTTTCGTAATTTAAAAATACTTGGTTAATAAAAGCTTGTTTTTATAAAAGATTTAGCATTCATTATGTTTAATATCCTAATTTAGTTTATAACCTGTCGCTCTCCTGAGTTTTAAATTAATTTTTTACTGATTTGTTACTGCGGAGTAATCCATGTGTATTTAGTTATTTTATGGGCTGTAAAAAAGATTATTATTTGCTCCCGTCTCATAAAATGATGTTGTTTTAAAAACTTTTTTGGAGAAATGAATGGATTAGAGGGCTTAAGGCAAATTTTATAGTACTCGTAGCTTCAGGTTATTAACATTTCGCTTATAACTTACAGTGTTTTATGTTTCACTCGCATTGACGTAGCAGGAATATTATATTAAATTTTAATGTTAAGTTTTAATTTTGTATCTCGCCGGTATGATTTTTCAAACTCGCAATATTTGTCTTTCTTTATTTATCAATTACACACAAAATACAATACACCTTTTATGCTTTTATAAACATTTTTTCTACTATTGTTTTTGGATGATTTATTTTCTGTGGACTTTAGGATAAGTAAATATTATTTTTGTGACATATTGTGACAAATCGAGCGGTTCTAGTTCGAGTGTAGGTATCGAACTATTTTTATTCTAGATTTGAGGAGATAGTTTGCTCTAAAAATAAATCATTGATAGAGCTGTTTGCGATCGTTACAAGCGTTTTGTTTTTAAAACTGCTATTATTATAAACCTGCGTACTGCAGTTTTTGTTTAAAATGTTTTATCGTATTTGATTATAGTTTCGTTATAAATTTTGTATTAAAATTAAATTTCAATAAGATTCAAGAGGATTCAGTAACAAACTAAAAAAGGACAAAAACGTTTCATAATTGGCAGATCCTATACCCTATTTGGTTAATGCATAGTTGGAACTTTTTAATTACAATGTCAAATACAGGCAACATTCATAATTAAAATTGAAATTAAAATGTTATTTTTTCTTCATTCTTCATTCACTTCGTAATAAAAATGATCGCATATTAGCATTGTCACTAGTTATTACTGTCACTAATTTTTTGTACTCACACGGTCACACGATCTTTATAGACGTGCAATAAAATTTAGAAAATGTACATAAAACGTATTCCACTACCTCACACTTAGCAAAATGCCTATTTAGTGAAATTCAACAAGGCTAAGTACAAGTTAATAGCAAGTGTAGAGTATTTTAATGCAGCGTACTCGCCGGCCGCTGTCCGCAAATGACGCTTTATGAACACTTTACTACTGCGATAAACGTGTACTTGGCTCACTACGGAAATTTGGCAGTAACACTAATTCTAGTTTAAAATACAATATAATATATAACATTCATGAACATTATATAAAATTTAATATTCATGTATATTACATATTATACTCATAAAAGCAGTGATAGCCCAGTAGCAACGTGCTCACTTGATAAAACTTAGTGAAGCAGGTTCAAATACTCGCACCGCTTCCAATTTGTAAACACAAGTGTCTGTGAAAACTTAACAAATTTTCGAAAAAAATGTGAAGGCCATCAACACCCCCTTTCCCTATCTATTTATCCCCCCCTTATAGAAATATGTGCCCAGCTGTGAACCTTAGAAAGAGATACATTTTTATTTCTTTTACATTAACGAATGTTTTATAGAGGTACGTTAAACATTAATGGTATAATAGAATGGTACTTATGATATTTCTGCATTTTTGTTTTAATCTATACATAATACATATTATAATAAAATTCTAACTTAGTTGAATCTGCTTTGAACTTTTTACATTTTTTGTCTGTCTGTCAATGACCGCTTCACGAGAAAACCACTAGACGGATTTTCATGAATTTTGGTGTGGTGATATCTGGTTATCCGAGTTAATATATAAGATAGTTTTTACTTCCGTAAAATATCTAATTTTTGAGAAATCTATAAAACCCTCCAAACGTACCTAGGGACGAACCCGAGCGGGGCGAGAGCGAGTCGCTAGTATAATATATAAATAAATTGGTAGTACAAAAGCACTTCTTTGCTTCTACTTATTTGTTATTAAACAGCTTTCGGTTTTTAACTATAAAACTGTTAAGAGTGAAGTCGCGGGTAATAGTAGGTATAAGTTTCAATTAAGCCGGTGGGTGGAACGCACTTGGCTAATAGAGAGCAATCGATAGTAGGTAATTAGTTCACGAAGGCTGTTTCAACCGAGGGGCTGGAAACGTGTATAAGTAACAACTGTTTTAATTATACCTTAATCAACTTACTATCCGAAGTTACTTAAAAATAAATTAGCCGACTCAGTGACTGATTCACTAATAAATCTCGTAGAACCACCAGTAAATAAAGCTTTCGAGCTTTCTTCCTTAGATTTTATAATCCTTGTTTAGTTACACTTCGTTTAATAACCTTTTTAAGATTAGCTCGTTTTTATAAGCTGTATTTTAAAAATTGTATCTTAAAAGTAATTAACTTCCAAAATGTGTTTGAAGTCGTTTCATAACGATAATATTTAAAAAAAATGTGACTACCCCTCGCTTCGCTCGGGTTGGTCCCCATCTCTCGCTCCGGGTTGTTCTCGTAGATACGTTTTGTTTTCAGCGGAACTATATAGTTCTTTTATTTTTCAAACAAAAGTAAACTTAATTTATCCCTATAACAAAAGATGGTCAGTGATAGTCCTGTCAAAATCGGTCATTCGGGCAATCGGCCGTTTAGGAGATTACTCAGAACAAACAGACAGGAGGAATTAAATATAAAAATTGAGTTTTTCTTATAACACCTAAATAATTTCACATTCATCTAGAAAAAAGCCGTTAAGTTAATGATACAAACAAACATTTCAATTTTATTTTCCCGCATATATAACGTGATTCGTTGTATTGTTTTTTGCATAACATTTAAAATATCGTTTCTATTTCTTTATATAGGTTATTTTTGTCAAAGTTTCACTAGGATTCTTACTACATCACCGTCTCAACTAAATAAAACTACGACATGTATTAAAGCAATTTCCCTCAGACGCTAACGCTGCTGCGAACACCAAAAACAGTTAAAATATAAAATGTTTTCAAGAAATAGGTCATGCAATATTTCACATCAGATGTTTTCATATTAAAATTAAGGACTTTCGAAACGAATTATGCAATAAAAGTATGAATAACGGACGCTATAGACTGGCATCCGGCCAGATCCACTCACTTAGCCCACTGATTGCGCGCGTAGCGACGCGACGTATTGGAAGGTAGTCTCGCGTAGAACATACTCACAGCCTTACTTAGTATTATGACGAACCAAATGACATTGCTATTGTATATGTGAATTATTATTTTTTTTTGGCTCTGTTATATAATAACAAACATACGAATGGGTGGGTTTGGATTAATTTTAGTACAAAGAAGGACTATACACTTTTAATTTTACCGTTAAATTGCATATACCGTCTTCATACAAAAGAATGGAACCTCCACCATCTAAATGGGGCAGGAGCGCTTAAAAGTACAACGAGCAACCCATATAATACGGCGTTCATGTGAGAAAAATTAGAAAAACTATTAATACCTCTGTATCGATAATTAAAACATTTTCCAAAAAGTAACTAATATACATCTTCAACTTAGAATTTTATTATATGTTAGATGAATTCTAATTGACGTTATAGCATATCGATATTGTTGTCATGATATTGCGTTTCACAGTTAGTGTGTCGGCCGCTCGCACACCTGAGGTATCTAATCAATAAGTTGATCCGTTAACACTACATGATGAATGTATGTAATGACTCGTGGAACTACAGCTCTCTCATTACATTTAATATAGAGTAATTTGTATTAACATATTAGTGTCTAGAGCCTCGTAAATGTAGAACAGTCGTTTAAATTAATGATATTGTATACTCCTAGCTTACACCCGCTTTACTCGAGTACGTCCATGACAGTCGATGTGAACTAAGTTTTATTACAAAAAAAAGAACACGACATTTGTAAATCTTTATATTATACAAAATTTCACATTCATCCGAGTGTAAGTTCGATTATAAAGTGAAAGTCAGATTGAGAAGGCATAACACTACCAGTAGGTTTATTTTATTAACTTAATAATATGTAGTATATACAACCCGTACTTAGCCAACGAGGTGGACTATGGTCTGCAGGCCCGTGCCCAGCAGTGGGACGATAAAAAAGGGCTAGACACATGTGTGTATAAGTACTTATAGGTCTCTAGAATACATCGATTTTCATTTATTTGAACAGTATTTCGCTGCATGATGACAAACAATTATAGAATATATTCAAAGGAACTATTTAAACAGTGCCAATGAACGCTTCAACATTTGTTTGCGTAATCCGCGCGGTCGCTCTGCATACGACGAACACCAAATATTTAATGAGCTTATAGATCCTTTATTGTATAATACTTGTATCAAATAATCTCTCTATAAAATTAAATTTCAAACAATTTTAAAGTTTTTTGAATAAAACTTTGTTTATACAAGTTGGTTATTTTCTAGTTGTAATATTAACATTTTGAAAGCTCATTAAACTTATTTCGAGCTTTAATCCAAAACATTTGGATTTGATAGAGCGAACGGTTTCATATTACTAAAAAAGCCAAATAAACACTTTTCATTAAAGAGTAATAACATGTAAAAGCTCATCAGCCCGCCATTTTCCGTAATGTAAGCTGCGACGGTTCGGGACGGCTCATTTCGTTAGTCTTGGAATTAAAAAGTCAGCGAGTCGATTGACGCCTAATGAAGGGATGGCCTTTGCCTCTTACTCTGAAAGCGCTTAGTACATACATTATATATACGCTTAGCTTATACTAAGTCTCTGTTTGTAAAGTCAAAATAATAGCTTTTTACTAAGTGCATATGAAATTTTGTAATTATAAGGTACTTATAAAAAAATCACAACTTTTAAAATTTCTGTCTGTCTGTTTGTTATGGCTAATCTTCAAAATGGCTAGACTATTTTTACGGGACTTCCACTGGCAGATAGCTGAAGTTAAAAGGTGCACCTTATAACATCAATTACCTGACAGTACTCAGGCTGCGTTGTTTTTAGAAGAAAAATTATTTCCCCTTCAAAAAAAAATTAAACGTACTAAGGACTAAGGGCGTCTTTGAGTGAATCAAGGGTAAAACTCTAAATTAAAATATATTTGTTTATTAAAATATATAAAAGGAAACTTTGTATAATATTATGAATAAATGAAGCAATTTATAAATATTTCAATGGTTGTAGCTGGCTCGCCGCCAGTCAGAGGGCCTTTCCTGGTATCGGCCGGCGTGATACAGCGTGACGTGTTGCGTGAGCACGTAAGTCCGCGGTTTGTAAACACGCCGGGATTAAATATTAATGGCCACAATAAATATTCATTAAGCATTTTTAGTCCGAATATAGAATAGGAAAAAATATTTCTTAGATTTAGAAAAGTTATGGTTATGACTTTGCAGCTGTCAAGATATAATTCCATACACTTTTTTATAGTAATAGAAACTAACTTGTTTGATACTTTATAAAAAATGATTTAATTACGAATGTTCGTTACAATTTTAACACAAAAAGTATTATTATTTTTATAGTTCTAAAGATTATTTTCATTTATAATGTAAATTCAATTTATTTAATCTATAAATGAAACCATCTTTTCGGATTTTGTCGCGGATTTATTTTGATTTTTAGTTCCTGACGTTTCGAATGCTTTACAGCAATCATGGTCGTGAGCGAGTAAGCCTAAGAAAGTACTTACATAATCTATTTTAAAAATGTTATATTTATAAATACACTTAATAAATACAACAGCTTGACAATAGTTGACGGTTCCATTCACTTGCCTTTAACGTTATATACCAAGCACACAATATGAACACTGATAGATAAGTTTAAATTAAAGATTAACAACATTGAAAAAATCCTGGAAACAACAGATAGTATTGATTCGACCCACGGGATGGGTTACCATAAAATAATGTAATTTAATTACACTAAACTTCATACCAAAGCAAATCCTCTCAATTAAACTCATGAGTACTGACAAATCAGTCTGACTACTTTATCGGCAAATTAGAGAATTTGTAAAAACAATATAGTGTATCAAATGCCTCATACTTTTTGTAGAAAACACGCGAGAATAAACTCTTCATTTCAATATATGGAATATTCTGGCGAATATTTCCCTCATCGCAAATGTATACGGAATTGAAAGCTTGAGCGAGCGTCGTCAAGTCAAATGCAGTGAATGCAGACGACACGCTTATCTTTATACCGTTTATTATTTTGAATTTTCTCTTGTAGTTTATACGATACTGTTACGGCGTATTCAAATCTATTTCACTTTGAATTTATTATTCCACTAAAAACTTTCTGTACAATAAATAAAAAGAAAATGACATGCTTTAGTAGAGTCTTCCATTCTTAGTTAGAGCTTAGAGTTATATTGATAGATCTCGTATTGTTAAGAATATATACTATAACCATACTTGACTCTCTTTTGTTTCTTTATTTTGTTTTCTTTGATTTAAATGTTTACAATCTAACTTGGACACATCTCATAAATTAATGACTGAAAACGTGTACCAAAATAAACCTGGAGTAAAATGTTCGTATTAACACAAATACCGATAACACTGTAGGTAGACATTAATCTTGAGCATGATTTAATATTCTGCAACTCAAATGCCAATTAGGTACACGTCAAATTTCATCACGCCTGTCGTCATGGTGATACCAATTATAATATCTACGATGAATTTTGTTCATGGCGGCCAATCTCTCTGAGACCGTATTTTGCATAAAGATCTTAACCTAACTATGTAGGTATATATGTCCTTCTATTGTTTTCTCCCTCTTATCTCCCACTGCATGACATGGCGGCCAGACGCAACCAAAAAGGAGTTCAAAGTACAACATTTTCAATGATGTCTCTTGCTCTGTAAAGTACGGAACGCTATTTTATAGTATTGCTGAGAAGTACATAAATAACCTCAAACAAAGAAACTTATAATCTATATAAAAATAAGGCAAAGGTATATAGCCTATCCACTATGATACGATAAATAGAATTTCAATCAATTTTTTGTAGCTTTTCCAACGATACTGTATTACTTAACTTCACATAAGCTATATTTTCAGTGAACTAGAAAGCTTTGATAACGCTAGTATCAAAACAACGCTTAAAAATATGGCGGTCATAAAGCACGCATCGGTGTGCTGAAATATATCATCTAGAGCGCTCCTATCAATCGTCGCGGGACGATTCGTCGTACACAACACACCTGCATCGCGTCCGCGACCATACGTTACGTCCAGGTCACCTGTCACATTGTTTTATTTAAATGGCATATAAATATTTTATAGAGATTCTTTAATTTCTCTTTGAAATATAACAATATATTCAAAAAAATGCAAAGAACGGATCTGAAGAGAATGTGACTTCAGTGTGAATCGGAGTTGACGAGGGTTTCATAGTACCAGACAATATTATAAAACTTTAAATTGAAAACGGCTTTACTGTTCCTTTTAGTTCCTGAGTTAGTGTACCACTGCCTACTGTAATCGTACATGGCTACGATTTCAGACGATCAATAGACCATGTAAGCAAATGTAAAATAGATAACAAAATAACATGACATACTAAGGTATTTAGTTTCAATAGAACCACATTTCCATAATATTGAGTTAGTTACAGTACAAGCGATTACGGTCCGTCCGTGTGTAGGCCATCTGTTCCCCGCCGCCGACCGGACAGCGCCAGAGAGCTGCATGAAATTGCTACATTAGCTATTTATTAACTTTGTTGCCCTTTTAGCTGCTCGTGTTTGAAGTAACAAAATGGTTCACATTGGCCTCTTATATTTCATCATAAATAATATATTTTTGCATAATTTTACTTTTACAATGTAAATAAAATACAATAAATGGAAACGGTAGCATGTTTGCTAACTACACATAACGTTAATGATTTATTTTGTGGTAAAAATGTTTTCCAAGTAGGACTCCGTTTAATAAAACCGAGCACAGTAGTATAGCATTAAATAATTGTGGCGCACCAACAGCTATATGTACATTATACATTATATAAGCTTGATTTAAAACGTTTTTTTAACTATTATTTATTTTTAGAATTATACGTACGTCTACTATTTACGTCTAACTTAAAACTATTTTAGGTTTTTTAAGATTCTATTTTGCTTCGTGACATTTCGAATGCCTTATATTGAACAAGATCAGAGCAGAGACAAAGTTTTAAAACCAAAAGGTGCGAATTAACAAAAATTATTTTTTTTTTTAAAGATTTTTTTAAGATTTATTTAAGAAAGTATTCCGTCATTTAAGCTTTTCAATTTAAATAATAAACAATGCACATTTTATATGAAAGACATTAGTTTCACCCCATCGGATTTAGTTAGAACTATTCAAGCGGCGCCACTCTCGCTAATAGAGCCGAGTCGATTATAGGCAATTAGTCGTCGTCTCGATGGCCGACTCACCTGCGGGAGGTCGTTTATCAACCTGCGGCTTCTCGATGACTTGACGCTTTGTCTTCGGAGGAATTCCTCTTTAATTGAAAACTGAATGAAGATTCGTTGTATAATTGAATAGCTTTCAACTCAAACTCAAAATATAATTTAGACTTTTACTAGTAGGTACTTTTGAATCGTCAAAGGTTTTATTTTGTAGCACGTGAGCATTCATTGTTTAGATCAAGTCAGTTTTATTAATTTAAGTTTCATATTTTAAAGTTTAACTGTTACAAATTACGAGATCTTCTCTTTGGAAGTTTTTATATTTGCATTTATTATACAAGAATTTTTTATACAGTAGTATCTGTTAAGATTTTACTTCCTTGAATACACTTTTTATATTTATATAATTGGTATACTTAGGTAATTTTTCTTATATAATAAAATTTGCATGAGCGACATTAGTAGAGCTTTAGGAATTCCGTTCACGGAAAGTAGACTTGAACATATTAAATGTTCTCCAAGAAAAAATAACATATTACTTTTCTTTAAAAATATTTCTCTCTTACATTTTTTATTTATACTAATTTTCCTTTCGAGTGTATTCGTAAGTAAAAATTAAGTACTCCCTTTGACTTAATAATATATTTAAGTTTCTTAAATGAAAAACAAATTATATCGCTGTTTAATCAAAGAGAACGAAATGTACTCATTACATGCCTTCATATTTCCACACATATTGAATAGGAGGGATCGGAAGTAATTTCGCGTATAAAGGAGGCCGATAATAAACTCCTCATGGAAAACCTAAACTCCATTAACAGCAAAGTTTGCGCAAAGTTGCTACACGATACGGTGGCTAATGGTATTACACCAAGTCTGAGCAGCTATAAGACGTTTCTCTAAACTTTTAACACGAATAGAAATATATGGCTCAGAAGTGACTTACATACGCCTTTTGAGGAAAGTTCTTCGCGTTATCAGAGGATTCATAGACAGTTTATGTATAGAAAATATATTCAGTTTATTATTTTATCATATTCCATATTGAATCTCTGGAGATTATTGGTCTCTATGTTTTGGTAACACTCCTTGATGATCAGTGATAATAAACTTTTTTAAAATCACAAAATTGTTGGATAATAGAATTTAAATCCTTCACGCGTCAGTTTGTTCCGAACTTCCACAAACAATTTCGTCGCATTTCTTGCTAAAGTTTGTTCCAGAAACGGATGTTGGAGCTAAGATTGTTGTGTCCTTTGCTAAATAGTTTCGCTATCTACAACGAAGAAAATACAGAAAAAAACAATGACTTAAATCTAAAAGTTTAAATCTTCAAAGTTTATTTTAACTTACACTTTGGAAATGAAAATTAATGATCGTCAGTAGTAAAAAACCGCCATAATATTTTATTTAAAATACCGCCATTTTCAACCCTCATGGTTAGCAGTAATATATTAAATTCCATACAAATTTTAAATATCACTTTGATTTAGTTCGATACTACTACATTTCAATACACAATACAAGATGAGTTGGATCGTAAAATGAGAGAACTCTTAATTCATTAGTAACTTGAAATATACATTGCATAACGTTCAAAAATATGTCAGTTTACTTTTGTGTGTGCATATCTATATAAAAAGAAAACACACCGCATAGCTATGAATATTTTCATTACATTTGAAACATAAACCCGCTCAGTTTAGTTAACATTTCGAGTTCTAACTCGATTGAATTTCAAGTAGCGTGGTCAGAACTATCAAGTTAGGGAGTCGCATCCGGATTGGGACATTCAGCTCGAAGTAAGCACAAACTAGATATAAACTAAGCTCACAACTCAATCAAGTCCTCGCTCGAAGCTTTGTACTGGATGTTGACGACGCACTTAAACGGTAATTGGGTGATAAGAGAAAACGATTAGCAGTCTTTATAGAAGTAGTGTATATTGTAATACTTTTATACTTGCTCCAAATTTAATAAAATTATACCATGATTTTGATTTTTTTTTTGTGCTTATCCGACCAATAGAACCTATCGATTCACTTTAACTAAGTCATAATTTGACACCCAAAATATTAATGACTTTGATTTTTATCACAAAATCCTTCTTCCCTGATGGAAAACATATTTTATTTTGTTTTCTCCTACTACTACTTTCTTACATTATAAGAACATATCGTCATGCATGCATATCTCATTGATTATCCAAATAAACTTGTATTTTGTGCGATGTAGCTATGATAGCTACATTGATCAGAAGTTTTTAATTGACCCAGTCATTGCGTATCCGAGATATATAGAATCTCGACAGGCTGACAGGCATTACCTAGATATACCCGAAAGGTAAGGAAGGTAATACCCGAAGTTAGCACTCCGAATAGATGAAGTGTCGATCGCAGTGCGTAGCTTTTCGCCAACATACAATGTTAATACCGTACTGTATTTCCTTGTACTCCTAGTGCTAATGTAACTAAATATCTATTGCCTCTATGCCTTTTTGTGCAACTTTGTTTTCTTATATGCAAAAACTTATATGAATAAAAAAGTTTTATATTATTTAAAAAAAATAATATGTTTAATACAATTCAAAACACCTTTTATGTGGCGGGATCCCCAAATTTCATTTTTCCCGTGACCTATTTGAACAAGCGTTAGCACAACGTGAATATATTCCAGCTACAAATAATTTAACCGTAAATAATACACTGAAAATAAATCTCTCGACTTAAATATTATGTTCGCTAAACATGGGCATACTATTGAAATGGAATTTTTCATACTTGATATACCTAAAGCTTTTATGTATAAAACGAATTTTTAATTTTATTAATTTCGTCGCTGAGAAAAGCACAATTTATAAAAAAAATTTTTTTTTCTTTCTTAAAACACCTACCTGGGAATTTAAAAGCACTTTGATTAATTTAAGTATATGTTAGCTTTAAAGTTTTTTTGCTTGATTGCTGTGACTACATTATATTTTTTATTCAAATTTTATTTAAAAATAAGTATAAGTATATTATATATTATATTGTATCAGTTCCTTATCATCTGTCGATCGATTATTTTTTTCCATGTTTAGTAATTCTTGACGAGCTTTAGCTGTTATCAATAAAAACATTTTGGACACAGTTTTTTTGATATGAATAGCTAAATTAAATTCTACGAATATCGTGTCTTCATTAAACTACAGAACTAAAGAGTATGGTTGAAATTAGACCAGTATATAAACCTGAACTTAAAATTTCAAAATTCCTTTATTCGAAGAAATAAGAAGAAAATACTTTTACAATGACGATTGAATTTTTAATTTACATATTTAAACTCGCATGAAAATATTCTTGAATAAAATAATATTGAAGCTCGACATTTCTTCAATTAAAAGAGTAATCCTTTCAAGTAATCAAAATTTGTGAGAATCGTACTTTTAACCAATGGAATAAAGTACTATCGAATGTACTCAATTATTTATAAAATACCTATAATATATACATAATAAAGATAAGTATGTCAATGTAAACGTTTATAGAAGTACTTTATGCACATACAACGAGAACGAATATGGCGTGTCCGAGCGTAAAGTCTAATTAGCTTCGCAACTAACCGTGTATCAGCCCTGAATGTAATGTATGCAAGCGGATGATCTCTATCACTAAACCAGCGGTTCCCAATTTTATTGACCACTGAACACTAATCCTTACTATTTTTACTAATATTAGTAAATATAAATGCGAAAGTAGCCTTATATCTGCCTGTCTGTCTGTCGCGCTTTCGAGCCAAAACTAATGAACAGATTTAAATGAAATTTGGAACACAGATAGTTTAGAGCCTGAGAAAAGACATTGCCTACTCTTTAAGCGAAAAATAAGGGGTTGAAATAGGGGATGAAAGTGTGTATGAAAATTACGTCATTTTTAAAGTTAGAAGCTTGAAACTTATTTTTTAGGCTTTTGATTGGATATAAATAAAAAAGACATTCAAAGTTTGTAAAACTTTTATCATAATGGAAGGACCGTAGTAGTCGCTAGTCAATCATAATAATTTTTAAGGGATCCCCGTTTTGATAATAAGTAACGTGTAACCATTTTGATAATGATTATGTTATAGTTTCAATACTTCTCGTTTGATTTTAATTAATAAATATGTAAATATTTTGATTGGCCTTGATACAGTGTGATCAATTATATTTCACATATTTATAGCACTAAAATAAGGCTTTATGCTTGGAACGTTTCTAATTCTCAGACGGAACTCGAATTTCTAAAAACGTTATACGGAACCCTATGGTTCCCTAGGTTATCTCTTGGGAACCACTGCATCATCAGTACTTATGGATTCGCTCTCAGCAAAATTTGAAACTAATGATGCATTTATGAGTTTCCATTGCGGTGAGCCGATATAGAGTCGTAGACGCGACCACAGAACTGGTGATTTAACATAAATTTTACTTTTAAACTGACATTAACTCGATTCAATCTATTTGCATTAATGATGATGATAAACGTGCATACGTTTAAATTTTTCTAAATAAAAAGGCATGGATTTCTTTTTCAAACCATAGAAAATGATTATTTCTTTGCTTACTTTATTATATTCATCATTATATTATTATATGTATAAATTCATTGACTTAATATTGTGTATAACAAAATTATAAAACAGTTTACTTTAATTTTCCTCAGCAGCTGTCGCTTAACTTTCTATACTTTCCATTCAAACCCTTTAGAATATGATAAATTTCTTAACAATCAGAAAAATTTCGTAAACAACTCAAGTGGCTCCCTATCCGCCTTCGCAGAAATACTCATATCCTTCATCTTCTTCACTGTATTTTGTTTGATCCATGCACTCCTCCTTACCTCAAGGAACGTTTCTCATTCCTTGGAGCCACCCATTCCCGTTTTCTTCGCTCTGACCACAACCTAACCCTAAAAATTCCTTCTCACTCTTCTGCCTATTACAGTAACTCCTTCACCATTACAGCTCCTCGTCTCTGGAACTCTCTTCCTCAAACTGTCAGGCATGCGAAATCGCTAAAAATTTTCAAAAAACGTTTAAAAGATCACTTTTTACACTTTGAATCCTGAATAAACTCTTACTAAAATGTTATTGTCTGTATTAAATCAACTATAGTTATTAATAAATCTTGCCTTCTTATATTTTATATATATATTCGTATATATATATATATATATATATATATATATATATATATATATATATATATATATATATATATATATATATATATATATATATATATATATATATATATATATATATATTTGTATATATATTTTTTTTATATATTTATTTATATATGTACATTATAAGTATATTAATTGTTTAAGTAGTATTTTATCTAGTTATTGGTTAATTATATTTATTTTCTATTTATTGATATTTGTATGTTAAGTATCTATAAATTTATACTCTATCTTTCTCTTTATTTATTTTTTCGCACCCCCTCTTTCTTATAACTTTTTCCTACACCTAAAGGTTGCCTGGAAGAAATCGCTTCTTTAGCGATAAGGCCGCCTCTTGTACTTTTTCCTATTTTGTTCTCTGTTTCTGTTTATTTTCTTGTTTTTGGGTGTACAATAAAGAGTTATTATTATTATTATTATTATTAAAAATGAAGAAAACGCTGATACTGGATTTACTATCTATAATATAATATAGAGCAAGTGGTAGCGATCTTACGAGAGCGCTCGACTTCGTTCCATTGTGTACTCCCGCCCTGTACAGCTATACCAGTATAATAAGACAACCAGTTACTTGATGTCTTGCTCGGTCTGATCTGATCTTCATATTATATTATTTTAATAAACATTATTATTAATGTTTATTTTTAGCGCAAGAATTTAGAACAGAGTAGTTGTATTATTACTATTTATCTCCATAGTGGGGTTTCATAGAGTTCTTTTACCATTAACGAAAACCGATGTCTATATGACAATAATTAATATTTGTTGCGAGTGATACTTAACTATGGTAGATGGAAGAATCAATTTATATATTTCAGCTACGAACTAACTAATTATATTTATTACTGAGGTATCGTACTGTGAGGCTTTATATACTTTAAATAAGTAATTTTCAATTTAGTTCTTGGTTAACAATTGTTTTTAAAACTGCTGATTGAGCACAGTTTGCCGAGATAATGTTACGGAAAATGAACGTATAAAAGATTTTATCTCCCTGCTATTACAATTGAATAAAATTGCTTAAGGAAAGTAAAAGTAGTTCGAAAGTGTCAGAAACGATAAGTGTTCTTCCAATACTACTCTCGAAAATAATCGTAAAAATCAAGAAAATATTCCACATTTAAAACGAAGGTAGACGGTGCGAGTAGCACATTGTAGTATCGTGAGAGCTGTCTCGTGAGCGCGTCGATGACAGCCGCGGGTCAAGTGTATACTTTACTTATACATTCCTAATGGATCCACTCTACTGCCATTGTGTATTAGTTTCACATTTTTCTCTAAAATATCTTTATCAGTTTGATAAAACATGTGTAGCATTAGCTTAGGAAATGCATTTTATATTGTATTTTATATTAATATATTAATATATTTTATGATGATGATGATGATGATGCAAATACCGTAGCATATATTATATATTTTTTTTAATGTTATATTCACTGCTATACACGACGTATTTTTAAATGAACTTGAATAAGTATTATTTTCCCTACATTAATATTACTAAGTTAGTCTATTCATAAAACTCAGATTTAACTCTTAGCTTAGATGAAGTATAAAAATAAGTTTCAGAAACATCACAAAAGTCGTACATAATATGTCAAAAGCTCGCTTCCAGCTATGAAGCTTCCTCAAACAGCGCGGTTATAAATTATACGTACATTTCAGTGATTCGTTCAAGCATCATTTACCTTCTCGTATTACTACACATGGTAGGAAAATCATAAAATAAGTTAATTTGACGACACGTTTGGTTCAGTTTGTAGCGACCCTAGTTTCTGCGTTCGCGGGTTCGAGTCCCGCTGGGGGCATTTGATTTTGATCACGAATGTTTGAACTCCAACCATGGGTGTTTATATAAAACAAGCCTCGTAGCTTACCACGGAACTAGAGGGTGCTGTGTGTAATAATGTACCAACATATTTATATATTATATTTATTTATATATATTTATTTGGAAGTTGAATTTTCAAATACAATAAGTACATCAATATGCAGAATTATTAAATACTATGATCATAATTTTAATTACGGTTCTTAAGACAAAAAAATTGCGTTTGTTCAAAAAAGCACACTGATAAAAATAAACTTAAGAAGCAAAATCTAAACATAAAAATTTGACTGAATCGTTAATTCTTGAAAAATGTTTCACGTTTAAAGTATTTATTTCACATTTTATGATTTATGTAAGCGCTGTTGTCTTAAGTCTTGTGTACATTCGAGTACGTACCAAATAAAACGTTACGCTCGCTTTATAAATGGAACGCGAATGTTCTACCGACAAGCGTTACTGTTTGAACGATGGAAAATATTTTTCTTCACTGAATTCTTCAAATATTAAAGCATATTCTGAGAATCCATGCGGGCATTTAATTGCTTGTCATGAATGAATGAAAGACGACGGCTGCTTATTGAAAATACCTACGTTTAATTATTAAACATAGTCTTGTCAAATATCCAATATTCTTTTGAATTTTCTTATAAGAGAATATAACTTCAATAATTGATGTGACGTCACCGTGAAGGTACTTTATGCTTAAAAGATCTCAATTTCTGATGCCTACGCCATATTCTTAAGTTAGAATGGTTTAAGAAGAACCTATCTTGATTTTAAGGAAGTATCCAAAAAATGCTTACACGAAGTTAAAAAATTAACCCTTTTTTATCCTTGGGAAATACATTGACGCATACCAGCTGTGGGAAAGAGGTGGCTATGTGGGACTCACTGGCAAGTCAGTACTACCCACTGAAACCCAAGCACCCATCACGTCTCAATGAGGCGTCGCAGGATCGCTTACGCATTCTACTACGACGCCCCGACGATCCAGCAGGTCTGCCAAAGCAGACAATACAGCCAATAGGGTTGCTCCAAAGCCTACTCTGTTATCCAGAGAAGTACCAGGAGCAACCCGCCTGACACACCGCCCACCGAAGGGGGCCCTCCCTGCACCGCCCACCGTAGTGGGCTGACCCCTGTGCGTTTCTTGGCTTCGCGACGGCTTGCCGGACGCTGCTGAGCTGGGTGAACCGATTTTGATGATTCTTTTCTTATTTGAAAGGTAGTGCTTCCCATGTGGTCCCATTTTAATATTTTCCAGTTCTGATAATGGCATCCATGAGAAAACCATAAAAGTCTTAAATTTGCATTAAGTATTTGCGTGACAAATGGACAAATAACTCAATATCACGCCAACCGATTTCGATTATTCTTTTTTTAATGGAAAGGGTATACTTCAAGGGTAGTTTGATGAGAGTTTGGTAAGGTTCTGATGATGGGATCCATGACAAAGTATCGGAACTCTTCAATTCTTAGGAGCAAATTAACGATGCTCGGCCAAATCTTTTATAGGCTAAATGGATATTTGAGTCACGTACCGTAACTGACGATGGAAGGTACAACTCCTCAACGGTTAGCAGTTTAAAGAAATTCTTTCAATATAATACGCAATTATGAACGGATAGTTGTATACTTTCAGCCTATTAGGTTTACCTCATAATAGAAGGTAAATTTTTATAGTCATTAACACAATACGTATCTACTTTCCGCAAAAAAGTTAAAAATAAATTATTTTTAACAAAAAAACAAAAACCGACTTCCAAACTTAATAAATCTAAACTAAAAAGTAGAAAATAATACTTTTAAGGACTTTGTTAATTTTGAAGTCGGTGCCAGCCAAAGCAAAATAGCCCTAAATAGATACATATTTGATTAATCTATCAATTTGTAAACATAATCTGGCTGGCACCGACTCCAAAATTAACAAAGTCCTTAAAAGTATTATTTTCTACTTTTTAGTTTAGATTTATTAAGTTTGGAAGTCGGTTTTTGTTTTTTTGTTAAAAATAATTTATGTCTAAGTCATTTGGTTATGAGACCTTAAAAATCCTTAAACGTTGCCTCTTCAGTTGTATATTAAGTATTGAATATTACATTTAATTGATTTCCGCTTGAAAATTAAAGCCTGTTATTTACAATTGTCTGTCAGACACATATACATTAATTTTAAGCAGGTTATCTGCAATGTGGTAAATCATTTCAATGGCTTCGACCGCAAATATACCAATGAATCCAACGAATTACTCTGAACTTCATGTGGTAGTGCCATGCTTGTTACCTTCGGGTAGCAGCCGAATGGGCCGGCACGCCCCGTATAGTACCACTCTCTCACAGGAGAGCGGCGTGAAGTGGCAGCTATGCTGTCGCGTTTCGTCCGGTAAGTGAGAGTCCGGGAGGCCCACACCCCATCCCTCCTCCCGTCCTTCTCCCTCCTCCCTCCCTTTCCTGAAAGGCCGGCAACGCATCTGCAAGCCCTGTGGTGTTGCAGATGTCCATGGGCGGAGGTGATCACTTACCATCAGGTGAGCCTCCTGCCCGTTTGCCCCCTTTGTCCCATAAAAAAAAAAAAAAAAAAAAAAAACGTTCGCGAACACTGCTCTGTGGCGGGCATAGACTTGTAAATATAATTTTAATGTGGTAAAAATATGTTATTGAAAACATTGATGGTTTTCATTCATAGTATTTATGCTTGAAATTTTTAAATCTGAAACTGTTTTCATGTACATACCTACTATATAATATTATATTCATATCTTCGTACTTCGTATTTTTTTAATATACGCACATTATACAGCCAAACAAAGCCATACAACCTACTAAAGCCTAAAGTAAGTCTAGTCTTTGAGGGCAGACCTCCAGCAATCCTTTACAAAACTCACTAATAGGCACACCTTATCGAGTCTTAACAAAATTTATAATAATAGGTTATAGTACAGTCGTAAGCAATGAAATGTATACAAGTTGACAAGTTGACAAGTTTTCAAATATATGTGAACATCAAATGTTGCAAAAGAAAGTATACAAGCTTTGTGTCAAAATAAAGTATTCGTTAGTTGTTTCATATTTAAGTATACAACTTTATCAATTCATTGTAAATATAACTTAAAATGAATATTTGTATACACGTGAAGGCAGTGGTAGCCCAGCGGTAACGCGTCGCTTGTATAACCGAGTGATGTGGGTTCAAATCCGGGTCTCGCACCTCTGATATTTTCAAGTGCGAATCATTTCTATCATGATTACCACTTGTCTTACGGTGAAGGAAAACATCGTGAGGAAACCTGCATGTCTGAGAAAACCTAGCTAGTTTTCGTAAGACATGTGAAGTCCGCCAACACGCACTGGGCCAGCGCGGCGGACTATGGCCTGATCCCCCTCGTACTGAGGGAGGCCCGTGCCCAGCAGTGGGACGTTAAAAAGGGCTGATGATGATGATGATGATACACGTTTCGTGTTATAAGTATGTAGCTATTAGTCTGTGCACAAAAATGTGCACAGTTTTGTGTTCAAAAAGCATAAAATAATGTTTTTGTATTTGAAACAAAGTTTTCTAATACATATAGTATACTGTATCATCCATTAAAATTTTTTATTTTCTATTTTATAACATTTAATTTTTACTGATACTAGCAGAATCCGCGGTTTCCCTTGCGCTTAAAATACACTATAGTAGGTAATAATCTATCACTACACAAAGTTACAAATCGGTTCAATACTTTTTGTGTGAACGAGCACGTCGATTAGCGATAGTGGTAGCTGATATATTTTTATCTGTTTCAACATAAAACTTCCTAATAAACTAACTGGCAAATAAATTTATATGTATTCAGCCCTTTATAACTCGGAACCAGATTTGAACCCGCATCAATATAATATCCAAGCGAGCACGTTACCACTGGGCTACTGCCGTACCAGTACCAGAGTCTATGAAACATATAGTCATCCAACAGACGTGAAAGCCAGCAGCCAGCCCAAGCTGCCATACACTCGCTTGGGGCATTAGTGTATGGTGGCAGCTTGAGCTGCGTGCAGAATTTAAAATACTCGCAATACCACTGTTGTTATTATTTTTCCTAAGTTGAAAATTTTAAAGTATAACGACAAATAATGAATAATCAGTCGTTTAATCACGTCGAAATGTTTAATATCTTTTTCATTTTAATATTATTCAGATTAGAATAGAATATTTTAATACATATTTAGAATAAGCGATCCTCCTCGGGTTCAAACTGCACTGACTACACCACTGACTATGAAGATTGCCTAAAAATTTCATCAAAAGCGCTCCAGTCGTTTATAAAACGTTTAATAAGTGGATACATTATTTTGTAGTAATTTCTTGATATTTTTCATTTATACATAATATTTAAAAGTGTTACGTGATTTCTTGAACTGTCAAGTAGACTACATTAGTACTAACCCTACATTATCGCTGAATATCAATGACAATATATTTTCACTTGTATCGACGTAACATGGTCGTAAAAGAGCAATGACTATATATTCAAGGTTGTGTAAAAAGTCAACCAACAATTTTGACGGTACAATTCCAATATTATAAAGATAAATGCTGAAAAAATAACTAGTGTTTATAGAACAAATGTAAATTTCATTCACATCATGTTTTTTTTTTTAATAAAACGTTTGACTCTCTAACGTTGTATATATCTGTATACAAGAATTGATTCAATGAAATAAATGAATGTCGTAAAATGGTTTTCAGTTTCAAGACTAAACACAAAACAGAAGGGGCACATTAATAACCTGTTTAAAATGTCAAAGCAGTAAAAGTATTCGCAGTAACATCAACTATCTACAAACATATCCTATTCATTTTATGTCGCCGTAAAATAAGAAATACGACCCTCTGTATCGTTTTATTATAAGTTTATTTTATGACTTCGGCTAGTTCCGACGCGTCAGGTGAAGGGAGCATCAAATTGGGACGAATATTTGCTTACTGAAGTATCTATTTATGGCTTTCTGCTGCAAAAATGTAATGAAATTTCGAATATTATTTGTGTTTCAAGGAATTATATTACGAAAAACGAACACGATATCGTGTTCGTTTTTCGTAATATAAATAAATTTCGTAATATAAGTTAAGTAGTGTGACTGGTAACTGAAACTATAATTTCATGAGGAAATCTTAATGTTCGTAAATTTTCAAGGTTAATAATTGTCAAGGTTTTATTCAACTTGCAATGTTTGTATGTTTGTTTGGGTCAAACCTTGTCACTGAATTTTAAAGCAGTTGGGTTCTACCAATTAGGTTGAAATTTTACATACATGTTTAATTTGCATTACAATACATGATTAGCTAAGTGACGTCATCCTTAATCAAATATGGCTGACTCTCAAAGATGGCGGACTATGTTTTTAACCTGATAAAACCAAAGCAATCTGACAAAAAATACAAAGAAACAAATACAAAACTATAATTATATACTTTAAAGTACATTGACCCATTTATTCCACAATTAATGTAATAAGTATTAAAGAAAAAAATATTTTCTCAAAATTATTTTTCTATATTTATTGACTATTTTATATAACACTCTTCCTAATAACAGTACAAAAAGACGGAATATCTGAAACAATATACGGAGCTAAACGAACCTGTCAATATCACATTGAAAAGATTATTATGTCTCCGAAATCTTATTTTTGTTTTACATTTGTGAACTTTTAAAATTTTGCAATAAAATACGGCATTAACATTGTTTATTTTCTTCTTTTGATATCATACGCCCTTAATTAATGTTAAAGTACTTTAAGTACATTAGGGATAATGCTTTAATAACAAACATACGATACAATTACAATGTTAGGTACATAATATAATGAATAAATATGTTAGGACATTAGTATCCACAGCACCATCTAGTTTTTGATAAGCTTGTGTTACGGATACCACATAGTTGATATGCTACACATATAGAACTTTAAATACATACATAATTATTATAAACACCCATGACAAGAGTACAAATATTTGTGCCCAACAATGAATGCCCCCAGCGGAACTCGAACCCGCGACCGCGACCGACAAACTAAGCCAAACGTGTCGTCAAATAATAATTGTATTACTAAAGTGTGCGGGTTATAAGGACATCTTGTTAAATTAAGATTAGTTGTATTTTTTTGTATTGTATATTTCAATCTTAAACGCATGTCCCAACTGAAATAACTATTCCATTTCAAATCAAGTCATAAAAAAGCTATTATCGTTTTCATTGCGAACCACAGAGTATAAATGATACCACCAAAAATGTATATTTTCAATTTGAAGTTCAATAAGGAGCCTCATCGATCACTGTACAAAGTAAACAGAGTGCTACAATACACCGTCACGCTCGCCGTGAAATGCGAGAAAATATTGCGTGCCAATATTATACTTACAATTTATGAGTTACACCAATATTTTTGAAGGTAGCCAACATCGATGTACTCGTCGCGCCTCGGAAACACTCGTAGCTGAGAACATCCCAGTTTTGTATACAAAAGTTTTAAATTCTTACTTTTTGATCAAGTCAAGTGAAGCGGATACTTTAGTTTTGATGTCGGTTTTGTATTTTGTTAAAAATAATTTATTTTCAAATTTTTAGCGGAAAGTAGATAAGTACTTATTTTGTTTATGTAAAAAAAAAGAATTTTCCAAATCGGTCCAGCCATCTTCGAGTAATGGGGAACATACATAAAAAAAGTCCCCAACGAATTGAGAACCTCCTCCTTTTTTGAAGTCGGTTAATAAGATCCTGAAAGAATTTAACTATCGGTCTATAATTACGTATAATATTGAAAGAATTTTCTTATAACTCCTAACCGTTGAGGAGTTGTACCTTCCATCATTAGCTCAACCACAGGAGATGATGATTATCAGACGCAAATACTTAAACAGCTTTAGGAAATATATGAAAAACGTAATAAGTGCGGCGTTGCTTGTATAACCGAGTGATGCGGGTTCAAATCCGGGTCTCGCACCTCTGATATTTTCATGTGCGAATCATTTCTATCATGATTACCACTTGTCTTACGGTGAAGGAAAACATCGTGAGGAAACCTGCATGTCTAAGAAAACCTATCAAGTTTTCATAAGACATGTGAAGTCCGCCAACATGCACTGGGCCAGCGCGGTGGACTATGGCCTGATCCCCCTCGTACTGAGGGAGGCCCGTGCCCAGCAGTGGGACGTTAAAAAAGGGCTGATGATGATGATGAATAAGTGCCTATAAAATTTGAGAGTTGCCTTCGATTTCCCTGGGATCCCAACATCAGATCGTGACTCGGTGACTATGGGACCAATTGGAAACTATACCCTTTCAAACAAAAAAAGAATTTTCCAAATCTGTCCAGCCATCGTCGAGTAATCGGGGAACATACATAAAAAAAACAAAGTACCCGACGAATTGAGAACCTCCTCCTTTTTTTGAAGTCGGTTAAAAATATTACATCAGGATACTAAGGCATAGGTACTCCATGATAAGTTATGAATGTAATTGTAGATCTGTTAGACGCTTAAGCCCTAGAACCGATTTCGATAGATTAAGCATAATTACATCCAGATGTAGACTACCATCCATAATCTCACTTACTACTCGAGTGAAGTTGAGGTTAATTTTCTGAAAAGAGAATGTAGTGATGGATGATAACCACGTTGTTCGGAGTCTGAAAGTTTTAACTCTAATTTAACAATTAACCTTATTTGTAATTGCCACAACAACAACAAATATTGAGACTTGCTAATAACGTGATACACAACGTATTTGAACTTAATAAAGGAATATTATTAAGACACTGAGGAATGTCTTCGTTGACAGGCGGGCAGGTTTATTTTCTTGGAGATCCGCCCTCTTTGAATGTGACGGATATTATTTATGAATACGATATTTTATATTCTTACGAGTTATTTGGAAACATCTTCATTCATCTTCATCTAAGTTTCAGGCCTAAATATGAAATTGCATATAATTTTAATTATAAATAAATCGTTAGCTAGCACATTAGCATGATGACTTGCTCTACACACGTGTTTGTATCTAATGCGGTTTCACACCTTTTAACATAAATCAGACCGAACACTCTATTTACGAATAATTAATGACTGTGCGTTCTCGTCTTCGCTTTATAAAGAATGTCGAGTTGGTGTTAACACGCTTACGCAGGTATTCATTTGTTTTTCAGCTTAGCAAGCGTCCTCGCGGCACCCTCGTGCTGTATTAAAAAGCTGAAAATAAAGGTTTTACATGCATAATGTTTTTTTAATATCCTTTTTTGGCAGATTTTTTAATCGAGCAATCTATAATATAATATTTATAATATTTCTTCCCTAAGACCTAATCAGCCTAGAATAAAAAAAAAGAAACAGTCTTTTTTTGTTAATGCTATAGATACATACGTTTATTTCTTTTAACATTAAAAATTTAACTTAATAATAAATGCAATTTATACTTTCTAAGAATTGTTAATTCTGCATCCACTTATTATACTGCGATAATAAACTACGCTTTTAAGTAGCTTCTAGGAAATAGTAAATATAATAAATTCTATAAAATCAAAGCAGTTTTCCTTCATCTTTTAATAAAAATATATTGCATAATAAAATTGCTCGCCAACTTTAAAGGTACAATTTTTAAAAAAGCTATAGAAATTATTGAGAATGACTTCTTTAAAATCACTTTCACAAAAGAAAGACATCTTTATAGATCTTCTATGCCTATTCCAGGAACTGTAACCGAGTTATTTTTTTAATAAGAAACTGTCCTTTCATAAGAACCCTTTGGTGAGCGCTTTCGTACGACGTCTTTGAGAGGCTCCCGCTTGAGACACAATGGCGATGTTTCATTCGCATTGTAGTTTCTGCTATTGTATTCATTTAACGGTACAATGTTTTTTGCACTTAAAATTAGTGTAATTAAATATAGTCAATTGATAATAATTATGTTAAAAGAAAAAAAAGTATATATCACTCCAACTTTTTCGACATTAGTAATTCATTACTTTAATAATAGATATATTTCACTATGAGCAATTTATATTATGCTACTAGCGACTCGTACTAGGTTGAGTAGGTAAGTTTTTTTATTGAGCTAAACCCTAAATTTCTTTGAATGAAATATATTGTTATTCCCAATCATGTGTAAGCTACTCCAATTATGTTCAGCTAGCCTGGTAAAGTCTCTTCAAAATCTTCACCCGTTTCAGAGGTGAGTCAAAACAAGAAGACAGACAAAATGTAAAAAAGTGAGTTTTATGTTCTTCTAGTTGTTATCTAGTAAGTGCATAATATACATTTAGTAAAAACTATAATGTTGATGCTACAAACAGACATTTCAATCTTATTTATATGTGTACTAATTTTGGCAAAAAAGTGGTTTCAGAAGAAAATACAATCACAACAATATCTGTAACCGAAGTAGTTAGGCGCGGGCGAGCTGGGGGCGGGTAGCGAGAACCGTATAAAGTAGTTTAATTTATGTCGAAAGCCGCAATACACGCGTTTTTTCTTCAATCCTATTTGTATTTTTCTATGTTGCAGGATTTTAAATAAATGTTATTCAAGCAGAAATAATTTATTTTATATAACATCTACTGTTTGTTGGTTTATCTCTAGCTTTATTCCGATACATCGGATGCTTCTTAAACATGGGATATAACTTATAACTTTGCTGCCAGAAGTTTCTCAAAGATAAAGTAGGAACAAATACATTGTGTCACAAGCCATATTGACAATATAGAAGTAAATCATGAACTGGTTGCTACTTGAAAATATAAAGCGAAGTTGAAAGATCTCTCGAAACAACATCACTCACTCATCATATAGAAAATGTCAAAATCAGATTGTAGTTGTTTCGTATCAGCAATATCGGAGAGGAAGGCCGGCAGCTCACACAATATGGGTATAAAAATGAAGTTTTACCGTACATTTACTATCCATTTCATTTCTTTCTCAGTGCTCTGCTCACGTATTCTACTTCGACGCCAGCTTTTACAGTTCCGAGCCAAAAATACACCTAGAAGTTACACAAAACCTATGAAGCGTTTATCCGTCAAATGTTTCCGGTCGTGTTTTTAAAACACAAATGCTACTCTAAATTGTTCAAATGAAACAAACCAAGCATTTCAATGGTATTAGAATACAATATAAAACTCGAAACTATGTTCAACGATGCACGCGATTCAGTGATTCGGATCAAATCATTTTTCTGTTTTAGCCGAACACTAAAACTGCACAAGCCTCTACTCTTACTTTGCTCGGTTGTATTTTTTTATTTCTATCTATATTAATAATTCCGTGACGGGGTACGGTAGACTCGATCGAAATCTTAGCTGAATAATAAAACATGAAAAAATAAACATTTCGAGTCGACAACATATATCCGCAAAATTCGGATTGTCGAGTATTTCGTTTAATTCTAATGGTGATAACAGACAAATCGCAGTCGCCATATTGGCCACTCAAGCGAAACGTCACTGACATCGGATGACACCTGTGTTGCCAGAAGGTTACATTTCTTACATTTTACGTAAATATTTTTTAGTCATATTTATGTAACTCTTCAAGAATCACATACATAATATGTAAATATAAAAAAAATAAAAAACGAACAAACATTTACAATATTTAATTATTGAGAATGCTGTGGCCTGAAAACAAATAGGCAGTTAAGAATAACCAAGGCTCGGGCACTTTCAAACCTTTTCCAAAAAAATCTAGCTGAATTGAATCAGGACACTGACCTCTATAATACCACTGGACTGGCTGTTCCAAGCGTTTGACAGCAATTTTTTGTGTCTATTTGAAGCGCCACTAGCGAGAGTCCCGAGAACTAATTTTGACGTATATTGCAAATTACAGCGAGAAACAAACATGTTTACTGTAAAGTAATTTTGCATTTTCGTTGTTAATATAACATAAGTAGTAATTATGATGATACGATCATTGATTAATATAAAAAAAATAATAAAAATCTTTATATCGACATCATTACTTTTAGTACCACAAACTCTCGCTACGTCCGACAGCGGCGGACAGCGCCAAAATGGCGAATATCAAGCAGCCACAAAAGCACGTTGACAACAGCCAGTCCAGTGGTATTATAGAGGTCAGTGAATCAGGAGGATTCATCTGTCAAATCATTAGCTGCCTCAATAATACAACCTGACAAATCCCAAGAGTTATTTGATGACTTTCAGGTAAGTTAATGGTGCAGGTCAAAGAGTATAGAACTAATAAAGTGCAGGTCACATAATAATATCATTTAGTCAGTAATAATTACATTTTGCTAATATTTTAGAACATTGAGTCACATATTTTAATGAAAATGTTTAGAATTTATCCTAATACATTTTATGTAATAATTAATAATGTAATAATTCAGTTTGTTTTTCATGTTTACTATTCTTTAATTTGTGTTTGAAGTGAAATTATGCTTAAGTTATTTTAAAAGCGTTAATTTAACAACCAATATAATTTGAAACATAATAAATAAACCCCCATATCTACATATTTTACAATAATTTCTGTTTAATTTAGCAGTTGACTTGATAAATAGATAATAAATCAATCTCTGCAATAAGATGATGTCGTTCAAACAGATGTTAACAGATGGCGGTATTTTATATTTAATTAAAAATACTGTTTTAATAGTGTATTTAATATTCATATAAAATAAAATAAAAATATTAAATTCCTAAAAACGTATACTTCGTTTATAAAATATACTGTTAAAAATAATAATATAATAATGTGTATCAAATGGCGTTATTAATATTTTTATTATTCAATTTTAGTAAATGTTAATTGTATTTCGCTATAATATTTTATATATAATATATATTTAAAAATATATCGATAATAGCCTTAATATGAAAAGGTAAAATTGTCACGATTACATTCTTTATTTTTGTCAATTGCCTTATAAAACTAGGTAGGTAAGTAGGTATGTATATTTTTGTGTTTTTTGAAACGGCTTGCCTCTGCTTAAATTTTACTCTTCGTCACTGATACACAATACTTATTATTATTTGAATATTTATTTAATATAAAAACCAAGTTTTGTTAGGTATCTTATTATTATGAATACAATCTGAGCCATATATTATAAGTATAAGCTGTTCCATTAAATATAATTAAATTTTAAATAAATAAAATGTGTTTTAGAATAAACTGCAGCCCCTATTAAATATTTTGTACTAGCGACTCACCCTCGCCTCGCTTGGATTCATTCCTAGATTTAGCGCGAGCGAAGCCGCGGGTTCCGCTAGTTATTTAATAAATTTTGCATCTAAAAGTAAAAAAAAGATTGTCTGATATAGAAATTATTAACGGTTTCATATTTACGCTTGGAACCATTTAAATATTTTTAACATGAGAGATTCTTTTTAAGATATACTTTAATAAATACTCTTTCCTCCTCTTCGAAGGTAAATGCCTTCCTATACATCCGTATGTCCATACACGATAATCCCGAAATTGTCTCTTGCTTACTAAAGACTTTACAAATACACTAGCAGTTAAAGGTTTTGGTCGAAGATGAAAAAGGCTATTATTTATTCAGCCAAATCGAAAAACAAACATTTAAATATATTAATGGTGTGATTTAAAGCAAAAACAGATCGCTAGCTAAAAATAAAAAGCAAACTTATAAGATATCTCCTAAACTAAATCATGTCACTCAATCAGATGTCAAAATCAAGTAGCAGTTTCGTACTAGCGATGTGGTTCGTAAATTCGTGAAAATGTTAGCTCTTTTACTAAAAGTGATAACGACACACAGAAATACTAATATGCTTTGGTATACTTGAAACCTTAAGAAACATTAAAATGTCCCGCTAATTACTTAAAATACACTAAATGCAATGATCAATCTTTTAAAATGGGAGAGAAAATCTTCCGATCTTTCGAAACTATCTTTGAAGATCTAATTAGTTTTTGAAAAAAAATAAGTTTATCAAACTGTAAAATTTTAAAATTGCTTCTTGCTTCTTTATTCCATCTCTGTACGATACAAGAACAAGTCAACGTAGTTACTTTCGCATTTGCTATATTAATATTATAAGACTTCTATTTAGAAAATAAACATATTCATAGCTAATAATTATTGTATGATTTATCCTGAACTCGAGCAGTGTCTGTTTGTGCTCAAACAGTACGATCGGAAAGCAAATACCGGTGCCGCAAACACGAAACTGCTTTAATCGTCAATATGACGGATGGTAAATTCCGTATTATATTAACACTGAATCAAATAGATTGTTCATTTTGACAGTAATTTTAATTTTTTATTAATTATGGGTATTTTAATACTTTTTTTTAGGTCAAGTGCGAGTTGTCGGATGTGATATCTTTTGAGAACTCGCTAACTTTTTTTTAGAGATAAAGGTTTTCTCACGATGTTTTTCTTCATCCCCATTATAGTATCAGAGGTTTCCCATACAAAAGCGTTTCCTCTATGTTACGACTGCCTCGTATTTACTTACCTAAACATCTACTATGATATCGTAGTATCCTCGTAGGGTACGAGGCTCATGTAATGGATAGCAGATAGTTGATACGCTACACATGATATATAAATTTAAATATATAAAATCATTATAATGATTGAAAATATAAACACCAAGATATAATAGTTATTTTTTATTACCATTATAAATAAAAAAAATCTGTAATAACACATCACTACAAGAATTATCGAGAGTATAAGTATAGAATTTAATATATTATAACATTTTAAAGCACCAAAGAATATGAGGGATACATTTGCTCGTATTTACTACAACATCGCGTTGTAGGTATAAAACACTAACTAGTCGTATTCCCTATTTGAAATTAGAAATCTAAGCACTCTACCAATATTCGTTCCAATAAGCGCCTCGCGAGGTGAATAGCAATGAGCGTTGACCTGGACATTTCACAGGATTTGATTTGATTGCAGAAATACAATGAAAATTTTACCATTTTCTGTGAATATGTTTACATTCTCCCGAGCCGAGTAAGAACCGACCCATTTACATATAATAAATGCTGATTTTCTATATAGATTTACATATTTATGGAAGTTGGAAAAAGCAAACTCTGTTTTGCTTATTAGAAATAATCGGTAAATCTGTTTTTATTAACAAGAGCCGATTGGTTTACAGAAAACAGTAAAATAGCGGTTATTCTATAAAAAAAGTAATCTCTAAGATCATGAGTAATATTTTAATACAGAATTGGTCGTGTCTTACATATACAGCTTTCACTGCATAGATGATAGTCAAAATTCAGTGAATAATATAATGCTTTACATAGCACCACAGAGGCAGGGAAACATGTCCTCAAATTCACATAATATGACATCACTTCCAAAATCAAAACACGAGCAACCTTCGCACTGCTTTGACCCGTACCTACAGCAATCACGGAAACTAACATTGAAAATCAAACTCTAAATGTTTGGAATATTTAGAACGTCAATATTCTAACATGAAAGCCGTACTGCTACACCGATGTAGTATGTTGATGATCAATAATGACTTTTTTGCCCCTTATAGAAGTCAAACCCAGGACTTAATGTTATATAATCGTACAAAGTATTAAACTAACGAGGCCATAAATAACACGATGTGTAACGGCAAAGGGTTCCCAAATTCAATTGCTATTTACTACTCACAACATTTGCTTAGGCCGCACGGAGATTGATGTCAATTTGTGTGCTACACAGTATCATATACATTGATTGATCAACATATGGCGTTTTAAGCAAATATTTAAACTGTATAATAAAAAATATTTAATTTATTCCATGGATATATTTTTGTAAGTGACTAGGAGTAAAATTAAAGTAGCAAAGTACTTTTATTAACTTTGTGAACTTTAAATAAATTCCAGAGTACGAGAAGTTTTCGTATTATGCACTTAGTGCGGAATGTATTGAATAATGTTTGTCTAACCTAACCTTACCCGGTTTTTCAAGCGAGCGTTACCACTGGGCTAAGACTGCTTCATGCTGATGAGTAGAAAACAAATTGTTACACCAACCCCCTAATACCTTTTCATAAATTTATTTATAAGAATATTCCATACATATTTAAATATTTGTTAATAGTAAGTACAGTAACGACAGTCAAAGCCAATTTATTTGTCACAAAATTCCTCGTGACAGACAATTTTGGTCAATGTCGTTTGGTTCATGATATTGTGCAGTGTCTTATCAGCGATCCCCTCACGGAACTTCAGAGACGTTCTTTGTTGAACAAAATCAGATAATAGGGCGGAAGATTCGATACACCGACGTCTCCTGCAAAATGAAATAAAGCCGGTCAATAGGAAACCTGAAAATGTCACAAATGACGCTGATAAAGAGATTAATTTCGAACACGCATTCATTAGTTTTACTTTTATTATTGCGTAACTAAGTATTCAATTCTTGGTAGTCACATCGGTGTTTTATTTTTTAATAATAGTGTTATATTTTACTAAGATTAATAACTCTATGTGTACATATGTAAAAATTAATTAGGGTCTCTATGTAATTTCAAAATAGTATTATAAATGAAACTACCTTTTCGGATTTTGTCGCGGATTTATTTTGATTTTTGGTTCCCGACGTTTCGAATGCTTTACAGCAATCATGGTCAAGGGAGAGACTCATATAAATCCGCGACAAAATCCGAAAAGGTAGTTTCATTTATAATGTCGAATATTCGCGTAAATCTAAGAAAGTATTATTCAAAATAGTAATTAAATTCACTTTTTTTTCTTATGTCTGCCTGCGCCTGCCAAAGTCTAAACATGGTTGAAGGCCATTTAACGTAATCGGTTTTCATTATGGTAGTAAGTTAAGCTGCCGGCTTAAGTTAGTTATAAATGTCTTTATAGTAAGAAACGACGACTTAATCTAGTGTGGTATTTTGTAATTTCATGTTAAAATATATAAAAACGCTTTTCGTTTCCTTTCAATATTGATGTTTTATCTGCAAATATTTCTCTCTAAAATAATATATCCCAAATAAATAAACTTTCGTATATATATGTACCAAGGGTCGCTAAGTCTTGTTGTACAAAGAACGGTTCTCTGTTTGCTCAGTATGGAGTGCCGCCGACTATTTTTGGTAATCCATAGTAAATTCCAGAGACAAATGGAAAACAACTTTGTTTTCTTTTTGTCCACCCGTCCGTCTGTATGTCATAAAAATTTACTTGTACACTCTACATGATACTATATTGTCTACAATGTAGACTATTGAATCTACAAGAATTCCTTGGGAAATGTACAGCTGATTCAGAGACCCTGGGATCAAGTCTCCAGACCAAGTTTAATTATTGAGTTTTTCTATTAAGATGTTCATAGTGTTAAATCCTTGTGTCTCACAGAGAACACGAAGCCGTGGATTCTGCACTTAGCTCTCACGGGTCTAGTCAAGGTATCGGTCTTTGAATCACATTTTCTATATTAAAGATACTTGAATTTTGGATGAAATTAAGCCTTATAATTTATTAAAGTTATACTTCTTTAGACGCGTTATGAAAAATTGATGAGAGTGAATTTTTACGATGCGTGACACAAAATTAACAAACAGTATGAAGTTGCCCACTAAATCGCTGATTGCGAAAATGAGTTCCATTTTCAAATCCAAGATGGCGGGTATCCGGTTTTATTTTTCAATAATGACATGGGTGTCATTTTCGAGGTTTCTCGGGGTGCTGATTGCGAAAATGAGGTCCATTTTCAAATCCAAGATGGCGGATATTCGGTTTTTTTTTTCAATAATGACATGGGTGTCATTTTCGAGGTTTCCCGGGACGCTGATTGCGAAATTTAGGTCCATTTTCAAATCCAAGATGGCGGACATCCGGTTTTTTGAAGTTAGACTTCTTTAGGCGCGTTATGAAAAATTGATGAG
Source organism: Boloria euphrosyne (assembly GCA_951802675.2). Lineage (NCBI taxonomy): Eukaryota > Metazoa > Arthropoda > Insecta > Lepidoptera > Nymphalidae > Boloria > Boloria euphrosyne. The sequence continues at coordinate 301,645 of OX637875.1, read as the reverse complement.
AGGGAAATTTCACGATGCGCGCGCACCGTGACACAAAATTAACAGAATGAAGTTGCCCACTAAATCGCTAATTATTTTATCTTCTTACGCCAAAGAAGAATAACTTCTAACGCGTGTACATAAGTACACACACACTTTTTTATTATCTCAATTGTAGTTAACAATGAACAAATGAATGAAAAATAATATAGTATTTAATTATCTATTAAATAGACACAATCATATATTCATATTTAATTATTTCATTTTTACAATGAGAAGGTATCACGCTATGGCTGATTTCATTTTGCTGTTAATTTGACGTGGCCTAAGGCAAATACATTAATAAATGACGAGGAATATCCCAGCTAAAACAAAAAGTATTTATTATCCATAAAAGCTCGGAACAAGAATAACCTGTGGAAAATTACGTACATTTATTATATCATATTTAATATCATTTTTGTATGTCTTAATATGTTCTAATGAAATCTGTCTCGAATTATCTTTATCCAGATTTCCTACAAGTTCTCTTTACATTACTTTGATATCTTTATACGAGTACATTAAAGCTTATTCTAAAAATATTATGTTTCATGCGGAGATGTTAATTGAATAAGTCAATAATCCTTTAATTTCAAAATTTATATAAAAAAAATAACATATTTCTATACAGTTGTAAAATGTTTGTACTCATAATAATTGTTAAATCAACTCGCTTTATTATTTAATTTATAAAACTTAATAAACTACTAATGCGTTTAAATATGACCTATAGCATATATAAGCTCGAATTAGATCATGCGTCACGATAACGTATAATAACATTTTATTATTATGTGCTAGCGATTCGGCGTCGCTCCGCGCGGGCTCGTCCCTAGGTTCCTTTTGACTGTTTAAAGATTTCTCTTAAACTACACATTTTTCTACAGTAAAAATTATCCTATTATATTATATTATGTTGGTCCGGATAACCAGCTTTCGCTACACGAAATTTCATCAAAATCCGTTCAGTGGTTTTCTCGTCATGTGGTCACAGACAGATAGACAGAAATTCTAAAAACTATAGATTCGGCCTCTGTATCATTAATAATGACTATTTCAATTAGTATTTCCAAAAAATATTTAATGCAAAGATTTGATTAAGTTAGAATTTTATTATATGCCATGAAATAAAATGTATGTGTGTATTACTCGTATAATATGTAGAGGCTTCTTTTGGACGAAATTGAAAGAAATTTACTACCCGCAGTCAGAGAGTCAGTTGTTAGACCCCGAGGGATGCATCCGAGTGAAACAAGTGTAAGTACTTACATTATAATTATTACGTGTATATATGTTCAATAATAGCAACAGCCGAGTCGACGGCCCGGGAGGAGCGCTCGACGAGCTTTCATTGTTCACTGCTATCTATCCAATCACTGGAGTGACGGAGTACCCACTGAGCCTAACAAGTCACTATTTTTTATTCCCATACTATTATTTTCAAAAACCCTATGAAATACTGGAAGCTATCTTCAACCAATGAAGTATTAAAGTTTAAAGTAAAAATGAAAAATATGAAATAAACTAAATGCTATAAAGTAAAATACTAACAATATTAGAATTGTTCACGCTACATGTACTTTCTAGTACATATATCTTCAATAGCGTGAAGTGCTTCGTCAATGGACCCTCGAGGATTCAACGCATTTTCCCATTTACTATTGTTCAACAGTATCTTTCAGATCGTAGTGTGGATAACTGATTATTTTGTTATATTTTACCTATTTGTGACGGGACGCACCCATCTTAGTTCGGGCTATACTTACTGCGTTTCTTTTATCTATACATACAAATATATAAGTGTCAGCTTTTCGCTAAATGAGTATGAAAGTATATACAGTACTTACATCAAAACATCAATCTTTAAAATTTTTGTCTGCCTGTCTGTCTGTCTGACGGTCTTTGTTCTGGCTAATCTCTGAAACGGTTGGACCGATTTTGACGTAACTTTTACTCGCAGATTGCTAATGTTGTGAGGAGTAACTTTGGCTGATTTTATTTTGTTAGAAAGTTATAAAAACTGTTTAGTTTATTTTAATTTATGACCAGCGAAGTGGAAGGTTTGCTAGTTTAGTATACATTCCGTCCTCTGTGTCCCTTTGTTTTAAATGTCACTGGGAAAACCCATCATGAGGTCCCATTACACTGTATATAGGTGCCGTTAGTGGACTGTACTCATTAAAACCCACAGCGAAACCTTCAGTATAATATTAGTATTAATAACACTATGGCGTTGGAACCCATAGGTACTACTGCATTCCTCCTGTAGTATCTCTAATCCTAGTTGTTATCTTTTATTGTTTTTAGTGCTTAAACTCAAACAAATTTTATTCCAGTAATCGCGACGATTCTTTGATGTCTGCGTGAATAGAAAACAGAACAATATATAGATAAAAATTTTAAATTAATAATTGATGTAATAAGTTGACACAAAGTACAGTGTATTTTAAAAAAGAAAAACCCAGATTTCTCCCACACATTTCGATTACATTGAGTCATATTTAACATCATCATTGCCTTTACACAAGCAGCAATCATCACAATTATTTTATCGTTATCAAAATCGAGTCATATTTATAGCTATAACGATGTGTACTTTCATAAAAATCTTGAGATATATGAATAAATGTTTCGACCCTAATTTACTTTCTTGTTGAACTAATATAAGAAGAAAAATGTTTAATATCATTAGGTCGGTAAAAGGAAAGAAATTATTTTGATATTAATGAGCACGGTGAGAGCGGAGGCACAGATGCTTATACATATAGGAGTAATATAAATTATGAGCTATTTATGGCACTCGCGGGTTTGTAATCACCGCTATTCTGTTGCGGTTCTGTGGACTTCACATGTATTCCAAAAACTATTCAGGTTTTCTCCGACATGTAGTTATTTCCATATGTAATACTTCATATTAATTTCCACATTAAAATGTCAGAGGTGAGAAACACGGTGTTTAAACCCGCTTCAATAGATTTTCCAAGCGATCGCGTTACCACTGTGCCACCACTGCCTCACACGCGCGAATTCACGCCTCGAGTATTTAGCGTTAGCTTAACAATAATTCATTTCACGTTTATTTAATTAACAGATTGTAGGCATGAATAAACACGGGAAAATATTAAGGTAAACATAAGTTATTGGCGAAAATAATAAATATATTTACTAAAATATGGGTTGGATATCTACGAGTACATATAAAAATGACTTGACTGATTTGAATAATTCTTTTTTTTTATTCGGTGGTGCTTTATGGGTAGTTTAAGTATACAAAAATATAGGGAATCTAACCTTAAAAAAGCAGCAAAAAAAACGAAAAGTTCAGAACTGATTATTTTGTTTGAGAATCATTAACCGTTAAAACGTATCTGACCAACCCAAGAGAAGCGGGGGCTTATCGCTTGTTTAGAATAAAATGATTTACTTGTAAGTTCTCACTTATTTTATGAATTGATAATAGTTACGAGGGCTTTTGACGCAATCGCAGGAAAATGTAGTTAATAATAAATGGCAGTTTAATGAAATAGAAAACCTGAATATACAGAATATTATACAAGTGTTTGTTTAGAGCCAAGCGTTATATCCGGTTCTGCTGAACTACGAGCACAAACGTCCCGGGCTCGAGCCGACGCGACGCGACGCTACGTGATAAGCAAAATACTAGCAAAGCTTATTTTTTATTATTTTAAAGCATAATACTAACCCTTATAATAAATATTTATTTTGCTCCTACTTTCTAATTGTACTTCTACATTTTACCTGGTTGTTAAAATTTGTTATTACTTAGAGCGATGAGATTACCGTTATATTAAAGTTATAATTTTAATATAGATATCACATTTTTATAGTTCATTTTGGTGTCTGCCAGCAGCAATGACAATACTTAGTAAGTTCAATAAACTACAAAAAGAAAATACTACTGCTAGAAGATTATCTGAACTCATCTAATAATATACTTTTCTTTTGTCTGTTTTAACTTGTCTGTTAAAAGTATAAGTATATAATCTATTTGTTTTTTTTTCTAAGAAGCCTTTATAATTTAACTCAATTATACGAGTACAATGGGTCCGATATTATAATTTACTGGCGGTGCCACTTTTGATTCGCTTGCCAGTCGTTGCGAGTTTCAAACTATGCACTTAAATTGCTGTTTCTTTTGATTGCGTTGACATAGAAGTTTAATTTTATTACAGCTTAAAGGTATTATCTATAATATCCTGAGTATTTGATATGAATTTCAATTTTATTCCTGTACGCGTTGATGAGGAAAGGTGTAGTAAGCCTAAAATTATTAAAAATATTTATATGATGTAACAAAAAAAATGATTTTCGCATTTTTTTCTTTATCTGTGCTATAAGACGAAGCAAGCAAGCAAAATTTCAAGATTCTAAGTTCACGGGAAGTCCCCTGTAGGTTTTTATTCCCTTGCGAGTGTCGAAAAGTTGCAGCATAAGCGGCTGTATCTTTTGATTGAGTTGGCTTAGAAGTTTGATTTTTTTCACAGCTCCAAGGGACAGTAGATTTGAGTATTTGATATGAATTTAGCTTGATAACTCTACGCGTTTCTGAGAATAAGGGTCTTGACAGACAGACAGACGTACTACAAAGTGATCATATAAGGGTTCCGTTTTTTCCTTTTGCGGTACGGAAGCCTAAAATTGGACATTTGAAAATTAATATTATTTTTATTTAAAACCGTTCTCGGTACATTATTCCTTTGTACGAGTAAGTGTAAATAATCACTGAGACGACAAGTACCCGCGACAATCCAGTTCATCTGTGAATAAATCTGTACAGCCGTTACAGTATTTATAATTGTAATCCAATGAATTGATGGAATAAATCAAAAATTAAACTTATTCGACAAACTCAACGTTATGGAACTCGACGATGGCGTTAATTCAATGAATTTATAAGTATTTTGAATATTGTAATAACAAATTTGCTTTCAAGATCCAGCCGTTTGTTCAGCCAAATATCCCTAAAATATTTTCTTAAGTAATTTTCTCTGATAGAATATTATCGTTTTGAAGGACTCAGTCGTTATGGTCGTTGCTCCAATAATGAATATCGCAGTAATGGAAAGGCGTTGATCTGTCGATCTCGATCTGACAGGGGATGTAATTGATTGATGACTCGATGCTCGTCATCGATTAATATTTATTATTTTCGTTAATATTTATATGTATTGTATATATTAATATATTACATAGTATTGTCAAGTAACATCAATGTTTTAGGAGATACATAATATGTAAGTACCTAAAGTTAAGCTAGCGCTTAAGAAACCGAGTGAAGGAGGTACAAATCCCGGGTCTCGCAAACTCTAATACGATTATTTCCCAACATATTTACTACTATATTTTTCAAAATTTTTGGGAGAATGTGTGAGAGTCCCATGCCCAACAGTGGGATGTTAAAAAGAGTATATGGGTAGACGCAGCGTACGATCTGTTCCATAGCATGGAGTGCACCCTTCAAATGCGCCTGAGGTGTAACGTAAATAGAGGGTGAAATTGGAGAAGAAACGGAATTTAATAGGAATTCTTCATAAGCTAGAAACCCTAGATCAGCCACTTCAGCGTGAAGAAGTACCAAACAAATAAAAACTATTTATTTAAAAATTATGAATTCAAGTTCGTGATTTCATAATATCATAGTATTTTTAAACCAAACGATAGAGAAAAATAGATGAAATATAAATAAAAGTTGTACAACTTAAAAAATGAATAAAAGGAATATACTCTTACATGTATTTGATATGAGTATGAAGTAGAAATCAAAGTTTGATCATTCAATTTGTGAGGTTCACCGCGCACGGTGCAGCGCCGCGCGCGCGCTAGCCACGTACACGCCTTTAAATTCACCAAGAAATCTTGCAATGTAGACAATAACGTATCTTTTAAGTACTTTATTAAATGTTATATCAAAGCATTCTTGTACATTGTTAGGTTATATTAAATTAGTTTTATTTCAGTAACATGGATATTTCCTTATTTCTTTTATTTGGCAACAACACAACAAACGCAATACATTCTGCCAGTATATAAACTTAAATAAAAATTCAAAAAGAACAATACGTGTAGACTGACATTTTAAAATTATTTTTTATTAAAATTAAACGCAAAATTATTTAACATTTCATATAAATTAAAAAAAGAACAAAGAGTATCGAATATAAAATGGAAATTTCAATACAAAATAAAATACTCTTTAATAATAAAGCTTGTACTTTTAGGAAAACATTGTTCTGTGAACAAAGCGGCTTTAAAACCAATAATGTATATTATAAAATAAGATCTGCTTGTTATTTTGCAATATAGAGATGCAAGCTGGTATATATTTTAAACTACATTCGAGTATAGCTCTAGAGTGTAGAAGTATTTAGCATTTTGAGATCAAGTTCTCTTTGCAGGCTTACTTCAATAAATTACCTAATATGTTAATTGAATACGAAGTTCTAACAGAAAATTGCAAGTAAAGTTATTTATTTTACTACTTTTGCTAAATAGAAAAGTTTCCTCGTAGCTTACCTTTGTGAATATTTATGGGAGATCAGAATTTATTGACACACATTACCTTTCTCTATCATTCTATTGGAATTGATAGCTTTTACTTTATTCATGTAAATAATTATGATTAGATTTCTTAACCGACATGAGAATAAGAGGTGCAATGTTTGTAATTTATATTATTTAATGTATGTATATCAGTTACTCATGCACACATTACTCGAAAACAGCTTCGACGGTTGTGAATTGATAGATGGTTCCTATAACCATTTTTTAATTTTTGTCATAATGGTTAGTTAACATCAAGCTATCTTAAATACATTGATAAAAAGTTGTATTATCAAAAGTATTGTGTCTACAGTATGACTACAATAGAAGAGTTTATAGATCGATGTATATATTTTATTAATAATTTTTTTATGTTTTAAGTATGTATTACTTACGCTAGTATTATTTTTATGTTTATAACACTATAATTAGATATAAGAAAAGATAAAAGTTCCCATTTTTTTCTCTTCGCAATTATTTGCGTTATAAATTAATATCCACCGTGTTATCCATTTATTCCTATGCAGGAAAAAGGTGTAACAATCATTTATTATACATACTTTTGTGTAGTGGCAGTGGTAACCCAGTGGTTACGCGCTCGCTTGTATAACCGAAAGATGCGGGTTCAAATCCGGGTCTCGCACTTGTCTTGCGGTGAAGGAAAACATCGTGGGGAAACTTTCATATCTGAGAAAACGCTGGCCTAGTACCTGTTGGCGGACTTCACATGTCTTTCGAAAATTTGCTAGGTTATCTCAGATATGCAGGTTTCCTCACGATATATTCCATTATCGTAATGTGATTATCATGTTGTAAATGGTTCCCACATGATAAATATTAGACCCAGATTTGAACCAGCTTTACTCAGTTATCCAAGCGAGCTCATTACCACTGGGCTACCACTGCTACACTGTTTGCATGGTGTTATATATTATAATTACACAGTATTGAAAGCAAGCAAAGTTTCGGGGCATAATATATAAGTAATAAAAGTGAATGAGATAGTTTAACGAAGTTCATTGAGCGCGCAGGTGGCGCGGAGTACCAGTACAGACACTTTATGGAGCGAACTTCGACGACTCACGACCGTGAGTTAAGACTTTATGTTAAACATTTCACTTTTCCATAAAAATATAATGTTTCATAGTTTTTGTTTCGTGATATTTTATTTATTTCCTTATTCTTCGAATTATTGACTTTTTGCCAAGATATGAAAGCAAAATAACCTCAACTAAGTAACATGAAAATTATTTCTTGAGGACGTGTGTATTATTTTCTATTTGCTATGTGCAAAATATGTATGTATATTGAATGTTGAACTTCGAACTTGTTTTTGTGAACTTTCTTCGAAATATATATTTATTTTAAATCGATAAGGTTTATATTTATAATTTTTGTGTATAAAGCGTAATTTTATATATAAGGTAGCCTTAATATAAGTTGAAGTTCATTTTGCGTCGGATTTCATACCAAAAAACATAATTTGCTGGGAGTTTCGATCGTTATTTATTTCTAAAAAACTTAGAAAAGTCATTTCTCATTAGTGAAAGCTTACTAAGCATGCTGCGTTAATAAGTGAGACGCGTGAGAAAAGTTTAAATGATACAAACTAATACTTTCTAAGATTTGCGCGCATATTAACATTTTTTAAATATATATCTTCAATCTTTCATCAATCATAGTCACGTGATAGTCTAAATGCCTCCCTGTAACTCAAGCTTAAACTATAGATATTATGTAATACATAGTATTATTTTCTTACAACATTTTACAGGTTTTACAATATTCATATATTCTCTGCTTCTCCTCTCAACCTGAAAAGTGCAAGAATAAAAATGATTCTCTATAAATAGGATGTTTTGCTGTAAAATCATTAAAATATCTGTGGAAAATAGCTTTGAAGCCAAAGTGTTCACATTTTCCAACGAGACCTCCTTTTGTCACATGCGCTAGTGTTTAAAACTAACTTAACTTCGAGGTAAAGCTTTTCAATAGACGCGGTACACTTTAGGTTCTTGGTTTCTTTTCATCGGATCCTAACTCGATTTTCGCGCGATTTCCTCCGGTAAAGCACCGACACAATCACGCGGAGCTTTCTGTAAGCCAACGGTCTTATGCTGTAATAAAGGAGCTTTTTTAAAAGCAGGCAAAATGTGTCTCAAGAGATAAAATTTAAAATAATACTGAAACATAAGATCCATAAGTTGCATGAAAGTGTAGTTTCAAGTTAGTTTAACAAAACCCTTACATTGAGCTCTATATTATGATTCTAAAGAATAATTTATTAAACTTCTAAGTGAAGGCTATGTTTTATCTATTTAATTAATATAGATGTTTTCTATTTTAACAATCTTGTCTAGAATATCGCTAAAAATATTGTCGCGTAATAGAGTGTGAACTCGTCATAAAAGCACGTTTATACCACAGTAAAAATATGAACAGTACGGAAACTGCATACTTAACGTTCGAAACGGCACACTCACACAAATACGCGCATCAACGAGGCCCCTTAGCGGACGCTGCGGTGCTGTCAGTCGTGTGTGCCGCGTTTGAGTTTATTACCGCGATCTTTTTAAAGATGCCACGAACTTATTGCGTAGTATACGGCTGTTTGAACTCTGCTTCATCAAAACCGGAGATTTCGTTTTTTAAACTCCCTACTGATTTTGAAAGGTAAGAATGATTTATTGTTTTAATCGATCTATAATATAAAAATGAATCGCAAAATGTGTTGGTAAGCGCATAACTCAACAACGCCTGGACCAATTTTTTTTGTTATGTTTGTTAATGTTAGGAGAAGGTTCTTATGAAAGAAAAAAATAAGAAAGTTGTGCGGAAGATTAGAAAATTTAAAGAAACTTTATAAAATTAACGGCGTTTGACGTATCAGTTATGTCCGTTGCCATGGTGCGTGTAATGGTAATTCATATTATAATCAAGATTTTTACTTTTACTGTGGCTATGCAGTGCCACACCGCGCTTCGCCGAGCTTATATAAATTGCAAGATTTTAGCATCAATTTTAAAAGAAATTAAAGAAATTAACCTGTCTCCACTGCCGCGTGTCCCTGTTTTCCAAAACTTTATTTAATGAAACTTTTCATAAGAATGCGAATTTTTGATATAATAAAATTTAACAACACATCATTTAAAACTTGTCGCAATAGACGCAAATATTTATCTGTTACCAACTTATAACATAAATATATAAAAAATAAATATTAAATTAACATAGGTATGTTTCATTCCTAAAAAAAATGACCTGTTTTACTTTTTGTATGTACCAACCCTAGCGCTCCGCTCAGCTGTAGGTGTAAATTTCAAAAAGACGGCTGAGTTACGCTACTGTTCCATCTCTGTATTGTGTTTGTACTATGCTTTAGAACGACAAATGTCAATTTTTCCCTTATGTCAAGTAGATGACAGGAACGGTCTATTACAAATTCGAATGTGCCAGAGAGAAACAAAGCATTTTCGGGAAAGGATTTGAAATTACTAGAAACATTTTGAATTTTCGATACTAGAATGTTCTAATATTTACGCATATAAAAAGGCCGGCAGTGTGTCGAGAGTTCAGTTGATATTCGAAGCTGAGTGAAAACTAGAAGATATACGAAATAGTGGAAAAGTGAAGAAGAGTTTGTTGAAGTACTAGTGAAGGAGTGACTATAAGTGAATTACAGTGCTCATAGACTAGTGTTGTGTACAAACTGTGCGTGTGTTTGGAGAGAATCAAAACAACTTTGGTGCACGAACCCTATTAATTTCCGATCCCGACCCCGTAGTACGTAACAATATTATAATTGATAACGTTTTCGGTAAATAAACTAGAAGGAACCAATTCATGATTTATCCTATTTTGGAAATTTAAATATCATATTTTTAGTAAATTATGGTGGAATTTCTTAGCATTTTCATTTTTCATAACATTTTCCTACATTATCCTATACTTTATCACTCCTTCGCGCTCCATCCCCCACTTATCACTCGATCCCGTCTGTACGACGATCGATGTAACGACATCGCACTCTGTTATCCATTTTATATAGCTTTTGAGCGGCATCCAGTGGGTTGGGAAGATTTTCAAAGGAACTCTGCTTTGCAATGCTACTGAGACTATATTTCAATTTGTTAGAATTATTTGCATACCTCGAATGTACGTGCGACGTATTTTTATTACTAACCTCGACTAAGCCTACGACTTCTCTCGAAATTGTATCTTTCTTTATTTCACAAAAATAATGGGCATTTATAATTGTCTTTTCTTTTGTATGTATTGAGCCCTTTTTAACGTCCCACTGCTGGGCACGCAGCTCTCTTCAACACGAGGGCGATATGGCCATAGTCCACCGCGCTGACAAAGTGTGATCTGGTGGAAGAATAATAATTGTCAGGTAAATCCATAAAACAACAACATACGAGTCGAATTAAGAACCTCCTCCTTTTTTGAAGTCGGTTAATTACAGGCGTATGTTACATATATATACCTACATAATATGTTTATGTGACATGATGTCAGTTAACTTTTGCCGCACAAAAATAGCTGTTGAGACTTCAGCGGCATTTTAAGACCGTCGAGAGACCCCGCGACGAAGGGCTAACTAAATATTTTATTATGGTTTGCAGAGAAAGGAGTCACATCTAAAATTCTGGTTCATATAAAGATGATATGATGTGTTGTATAAGATTTTTTTTTACATTTACGCCATCAAATATATGTAAGCGTAGGTTTGTACATATTTTTACAACCTGGGATGAATTGGGATAAAATTTAATACACAGACGAGTACATATAGTGTGGTACATGGTTGTATAGCGTTATGCATAAGGACATGTCCAAGCAGTGCGAGGATAAGTCGATAGTGTAACTTTTTAGATAAATATTATTCATGTAATGTTATATAATACATAATATTATGTATCTATGCTCTAAAATTTCTCTTTGAAATTATTAGATCAAAAGTATATTTTAAGAAAGTGATTATATGTTATTTTATTCTAGACTTTTAGTAATCCTGCTCTAACGAACATTCAGTTTTCACATAACGTGGTCATTTTTTATGATTTAGTATTTACTAAAACTAAAACGTAGGAAAAGCTACTAATCAATTTAATAATCTCCTTGAGATTTGCACAAAAATACGATACAATAACAATATCAACTAATTTTTGATTACTCATCAGACCAGAAATTGGAAGTTGGGGTAAGAATAAATTAAAATAGTAATTTTCAATTTGAAACTTAATATTATAGGCCTACAATATAATGAAATAATAAATATAATAAATATTTTGGGACAATAACACACAGCGTCTACTGTTTACTTTAAATACATTTTATAAATATAAACACTCATGATTGGAGTACAAATATTCGTGCTCATTACATAAATGAATGTCTAGCATAGGACTCGAACCCGCGACCGAAACCATAATAAATAGGGCCACTACAGACTGAGCCAAACGTGTCCTTAAGTAGTCAGTCAATAGCTTTTCAGCTGAAAACTTTATCATAAAGATAACGTGTAATTGTAAACGTATCTGTACATAAGCTTAAACACACTTTAATGCAAATGTAATTTAAATTTTTCATTTCATGAAACAGTTGGCGGTTTTAATCAGTGTTCGTCACAAACATGTAATACAGCAAAAATATAACAACTCGGTTTGTACAAAGCTCAATTATCTCACGATCCTTTAAAATATAAAGTTAAAATAGGAGTTTAACAATTAAGGTCACTAAAGTTAATCAATTAGTAGATCAGCCCTTAGGCATATAGAAATACTAAATTTTCCCTTTCATCTCTTATTATAAGCCCTCAGGGTACACTTTTTTGTACGAAAATAATTAGATCCTAAATCAAACCCAAATAATATCTTAGTTAATATTCAAATGGATTTATACATTTCAATAACATTACAATATATTTGAGAATAAATCTCGCCTGCTTATGAGCGCCGAATTTTCATCTTGCAACATGTCTGAAATGCCACATTTAATTTCCATGATAAAAAAGCTATTATGAAACTACAGACACATAATATGTTTGAACAGAAATGTATTTAATAATAGAAGCTCCGTGGTCTTTCTTTGAGAAAAACTTCCTAAAAACCTGGGCACCATTGTACCTATTTAGTACTGTTTTTAAAAAAACGCCACGTTTCGCCTCCGGAGTACTTAATCACTGCATTGCCTAATCGATATCTCTAAACTTGTTATAATGTTCTTCAACCTACAATGCTAGGTATAATCTAATCCATGACTTTAAGACTTTAAGTTGTACCTTGAGAATAAATTTGTTTTAACTACATCTGAGCTTTTTTACTCAAGCTTTTTCAATTAGTTCAATAGGTTCAATATTCTATAAAAAAAAGTCACAGAGATTATTTTACGAATTATATTTGTTGAATAAAAATATACGTTTATGTTCGCCAATAACATTAATTCACGCAAAAGCGGTCATCAGATATACCGAATTTTATCTGCAAAGCCTTATTTAAGGGGCTTTTAACGTGAAACGGGATCAATAACGGGTTATTAAGTTTAATTAACACGTACGAATCTCGAGCTGTGAACCTGATTACAGGAGCGAAATCTCTTATAGTTCAGATGACACTGGCAGATCCTTAATACCACTACCTCATACCGCACAAAAGAGAGCCTCGAGCTCTCAGCTTCGCGTGGCTAACTTTCATCCCCAGGTAGGTGTTTGTACTTTAAACGAAGGAAAATTGACACATCTCGTCTTGTACAATGTATTGCAAGTTGACCACTACGAGAGCGTTAGCTGAATTATATTCATGATTATTGATTATTGTATTAAATAACTGTTCCATAGAACGAATAAACTGCGAGAATTCATTACGTGTAAAATTCCAAGAAAAACGTCACACATTCTCTTGCACTTAACCCTCAGGTTTGCAGAACCATAAGCTTTTTTACACCCCAAAAACCATGAAGACAGGAAGAGAAGTTTGTATTTTTTGTTGGACTCTCATTTCATATTTCGTAACATACAATGTGTTTCGAAATGAATCTCCAAATTTGACTACTCTCTTTTTTGGAATATAAATTGCCAACGTATTTATCCCATCCCAAAGGAGCGTATGTAAGTGATCATTATTATTTATCTCGAGGGACGCATAAATCATGGAAAGGCTGACCTGCGCCCGGCACCTGTTGTGACCCCCAATACTGGGCTGTTGTCGTTTTTGTAAACGCGGATTGAATTAATTTAATTGTAACACTGTATGAAATGAATACTAATTGCCTGTGAGTCACATTTTCATTAAAAAAACCTGAAGTTAGACAAGGACATAGCACAAATTTACAATATTTTTGTTTGCAATTCACTTGTTAATGATAGTTTTTTTTTAATTATAAAGTTTGACGAAAATTATAGTGTTATTCTATACCATTTTGGTACTATAAATAGCGAAATCAATTTTTATTATTGATCAACTCCGAATTTTGATAATTTATTTGATTACATTTTTAAGACTCTACAGCATAAGGCATCTTTTAAAATAAAAGATCGTAGCTTTAAGGAAAGTCTCTTTGGATTTATTAAATTATCGCTAATTGTCGACTCTTATTTAATCGAGGACTTCTTTCAATGTCCATTTCTTTTTAAGTTCCACTGCTTTCTTTGCTCGTTATTCATTTATCTTTCAAAGCGTAAGGAAATATTTTATACTTAAATTTTTATCTGCTTAGAAAAAGTAGTAGGTACTTCGTTGGACCTATGAATAGTAGTAATGCTTTTGAAATCATAAATTCATTTTTTACTACAGTTTTTTGTGAAATTACTTTTCAAGTGGATTAAATCTACGAATCTGTATGAATAGTGGTAGTGCAGAATCATTTCTAACATTATTAACGCTTGTCTAACGGCGAATGTAAATATCTTGGGAAAATGTATGTTTCAAACTACCTAACAAGATTTCAATATATGTAAAGAGTTTCTGAGATAAGTCCCAAAAACGCCACCACAACGCGACTTTCATTTGCATTGATTAATGACGCGTCATAGTGTTTGACGTTTAAAAATTGGAGCAAGACATGATATCATGACACAGAAACATTGCGCTATTATTTTGGCGTTATACTTCATCGCACCGCGCTGTTAAAACTTCAAAAATAAGAGTAAAGTTCGGAACAGAAATGATGAAAATTCTATATCACAAATGCTACTTTTATCGACCTACTTGTACGAGACTGTTAAACTCATTGATAAAATATTATTGATTATACTATTATATAAATATAAAGTGATTAAATGCTAAATTCCTTAAAAAGAAAGTTTCCTTAGAAATAAACAATCTCTACTTCCTGCAATGTTGTACCTGTAGGATAATTTTATATTTTTAAACAGGCAAGGCAGCAGATCTGATTAGCCGATGTGGCGAAGGGAAGCGGAAGCCAACAGCCGCAGCAACACCGCCCGGAAACGTACCGATACAAACGTTATCTTCAATACATTTCTCGGTCGTCGTAACTATTCTTCCGTAAAAGCGAATTCAATGCTGTGAAAGTTAAAAAAAATCATTGTAGTAAGCAACGTCGCAATGAAAACATTTTACTCTTCACGAAGATGTCACTAAAATCAAACCTGAACCAAAACACCATCTAAACACTTTTCAGACAATATTAATTTTCGTCCTACTACTTTGACCACTAACAAGTTTTTAATCTGAAATACAATACCTATATGATATAATTACGTTATTTATGAGAAAATGTTAGTATTCCAGATGTACAAAATAGCATTTCGTATAAAGAATCACACGTTGCAGAACGGCGCGGCGCTGAGGTTGGCAATCATCCAGCGCGGCTCAAAGTGAACAGATTAAGCGGCTAACTCACCGATCGACCCGAGATGTACTGATATTGGCTCCATGTTGTTAAATAATTTTGCTGTTGGCTTACACGCTGCATTTTAACTTGAGTTTAAGAGCAGAGGTGAGCTAGTGCTTAGGTAATTACTGTGGGGGTTGAAGGTTTCTTTTTACCTTTTAAATGTTTTTTTTTAAATATACCGTCTAGTTTTATACACAAATCTTAAGAAATAATATAAATTTTTATTGTATTAGGGAATGCCTGTAGTAAGTAGCCTAGATTAAATAAAATTAGTGTAAATTACATGAAAATAAATGAACTTTCATTAGATATATAGCCGCTTATAAAAAAGAGTGTTGCTTCGTTGTTGCAAACCAAATAGAAATTGATTATAGCTGCAAGTACAAGGTACTTGTATATAATAATTATAATTAAATTCTGAGCTAGTGTAAAGATGAATCTTAAATTAAACAATAGTATTGAACTGGTAAATCTTATAAACCGAACAGACAGACCAAAACAAAGTTTCCAGATTAGAATTATATATAGAAGAATAGAACAGAATAGAATCGGAAACCCATTAGCTACATAATATACAAGCGACTCAACTTCATAGAAGCCTGTATAACTTATTCATACAAAATAACCTTTTAAGTATTTTTAAAAGCGAAAAGAATTGACAACTTAATGAAGAGCGCGATCAGTCCCGCAGGTAGCCGGCAGTCCCCGCGCCTTGCGCCCGGTGGAGCCGCGGGTGCTTCGAAAGTTGATAATGCGAGCGCAATGTCATTGGGGAGGATGAATGCCCCTCGTTTATTTGATCGAGGGCTAATGATTTATTAGCATTGTTACTCTCACGTTTTTTCCGATAAAATTTTCACAAATATTTATGTTGGTACTTTAAACTTGGTACTTTTATTACCGATGCGAATAATATGCAAAAAATAATGACATTTAAACTATTGCAAAGCTCCTTTTATATTATAAATAACTAAGAACAGTGACCAAAATATAATTTCCATTCCTCTAGAAATCCATTACTCTTTTGAACATCGCAATGAAGTTATCTATAAAGACAAGTAGGGCTTTTAAACAATACACCTGCAATCATGTGAGCACAGTAATAGGCATAAAAATAATAATAAAATCTTATAAATAATACTTTCCGTCCTCTTACACGTTATTTATTACACAAAACATTTGATTACATGAGTAGAGACATACATTAAGGGCCATACTTACTTTCATGATTTGGGCGTTCAAATTACTTTAAACTTAAGGAATAAATCTTTTACCTTTATTAAGTCTACAGTTACTCTTCGTCAATCAGATAAAAAATAGCTTTTCATATTTCAACTGTAAAGGGAAATGTTATAGTTTAACACAATCAAACTTTAAGCAAACTTCGGAGTATGAGAAAGTTCGCTAATTAATATCTTAACAACAAGTCAGACAGACGTCCGAGCAAAATATTTAAACGTGATTAATTAGCTTTCTTGAATATTAATTATTTACTTGGATGAAATTGAGTTTTTAAAAGATATATTTTGTATTTTAACTCTTGCTAATGCTTTCTTTAAGATGAATATTTACATAACACATCACCAGAGCATTGAAACTGTAACATAGTACGAAATATGATCAGTGAAATAATTAAACTATATGAAATAAAAATACCTAAAATATAAACTTTAATTCAAAATCCAGCTTTTTAAATATGATATCGCCTCAGGTCTTTGTTACATTTGTTATTTAAATACAAACTAGATACCTTTGAAGTTCTTAATTTTGTATAAACTTGGCAGAACCTAAACAAATATGTTTGAGTCTCAAGACTTGAACGAACTTTGTACATTATTAAGTAGCATAAGTTATCTTTTTCTTAAAGGGCTTTGACTGACAACACACAACGTTTATTTAATATTCTCTATTTTTGACAAAGTAAACCTATTTAATCATAAATGTTATACAAATATTTTGTTTAAAAAGTACTGAAATAATTTTCAGGTAGCCGCCCGCCCGCGTAGCGCTCTGACTGATCAGAACGCTTCCAATACAACAATGTATTCTGATATATTAATGCAAATCTGATCATTCACTGAATATAGCCAAAAATAGCCGTCACGTTTAAATGCGGCTATAGTCGGAATTTTTTTGCAAAAAAAGAAGTAGTTATTTTTATGCCATAAAATCCCGAATATTCAATTGAATAAGTGTTACAATTTGACGGATCACAAGTTGTAACAATGTTATGATATTTGTAGGTTTCAAATTTTGCGACATCGAAAGTGACAGTCGGTCACTCTACCAATTTTACTTTACTATTTTATTCACTACACAAATATCGACCTTTAAGTTCATATTGGCCAATGTCAAATGTATTAAAATAAACTTCAAAAGAACGTATTTAAAAGTGTAGAACTAGCACAGAATTCGTCCGAAACTGTCGAAAAGTTTCAATATCGACCCCCTTATCAGTTCAGCTGCTTACTACAAAATTATTGCATTTTCATCGAGATTTCGTGTATTACACAAAATTATAAAGTTTATAAATAAATAAATATTTTTTAAAATAAAAATTGCATAAATAAGACCAGAAGTTAATGCATTATAAATAAATGAAGCAATCGCTCCAAAAATAGGAAACTTCAAGTGGACGCAAGCTTTAAGACTCGGTCTACAAACTCTATTTCCTCGTAAACCAATACAGAGGCCAGCCTCATTCATTTGCGAGTGCGCTCGTACACTGAGGCTGCTGTTGTTATATCGACAGCTACATCGCTTGTGATCATTATGTAAGACCTAATACCATTTTAGTATAACATTTTGTATAATAAATTATATATTAGCACAAGAAACTAACTTAACCGAGTATTTAACTTGCTGTGTTAAATACGTTCCTTTGTTAGAACCTGTTTTTTTCTTACCATACGGTGGAAAATTAAAATCGACTCGCTGTAATGCCACATTTTGTAAAAAACCGTTTAACGATTAAAAATGTAAATGTCAAGCTACAATCAATATAATTACTGGGTCAAGATACAACCTAGAGCCTGTATTAGGTTTTATCAACATCATCAGCCCTTTTTAACGTTCCACTGCTGGGCACGGGCCTTCCTCAGTACGAGGGGGATCAGGCCATAGTCCGCCTCGCTGGCCCAGTGCGTGTTGGCGGACTTCTCATGTCTTACGAAAACTAGCTAGTTTTTTTTCAGACGTGCAGGTTTCCTCACGATGTTTTCCTTCACCGTAAGACAAGTGGTAATCAGGATAGAAATGATTCGCACATGAAAATATCAGAGGTGCGAGACCCGGATTTTAACCCGCATCACTCGGTTATACAAGCGACGCGTTACCGCTGGGCAACCACTGCCACTGCCACTGTTAGGTTTTATATTAAACATTAAACCTAATTAAACCTAACCTCTGTAAGTAAAATTTGTGTATGGAACTGCTAAAACATAATACTTGAAAATAAATAGTTTAATCTACCACAAACATAATGCTATTTTATCGGTGTGTTACTCAATCAGTGCAATAAAATATATTAATCTTGTTATGTCTGTTGTAATTTATATTAAAATTCATCAAGATATAATTTCCGCATGTACATAGTTTCGTGAAGCTGTAATCTCATAAGAATTTCGTTATAGTAATAATTTGGTGGTACAGCGTAGACATCAGTCATGTTCTAATTTCTTGAAAAAATAAAAATATTAGTCTATATTACAAGTATTAACTATGTAGTTCCTTATATAAAACAAGGATGGAGAAGTTCTACCTTTGTTTCCCCGCGCCGAGCTCTCGGCAGGATGGCACACGGAGGCACATCCGCAGCGTGATGTGTACGCTCCCTTTATTCCTGAAGGTGACCATCACAATGAATAATAATGGATTATATAATATTACTTTTATAACTATTATTAAGTACATATACTATTAATTAGAATTTCTTAATAAAATATTGTGATTTAAATAGTTTGAGCGCTATAAATAGCTGTAGTATTCTGCAATAGAACAAGACGGATGTGAGCGATAAATCAAAATAAGTGCAATTTTCCATTTATTCCCCAAAAGAATAGCTTTAAATCGAAACCCAGTTGGAATGATTTGCGAATAGGAAGCTCCGCGCGAGGCGGCACACCTGGCCCCTCTATTGCTGTCTCGCCCGCGGCTTGATCGAGTTTCATCGGCGCTCAGGAAGTGGCCGGAACGGAAAATGAACGTACTCTCCTTCAATACCCATGGGAATGCAGATATAGGTTTTAAGCCATAACAATAAGTGTCAAAGTAGAGGAAAATGTAGAGTCGATGCGGTGTATGCTGAAAGTTGTTCATGGCGCATTGTAGTGGATTGAATTTAAAAGCTATAGTGTCATGCGGCTCACCTCCCTCTTTTGTTTCACTTTGAGTTTTGCACTTCTGATATATCGCTGTGCATTCTACGATAGATTTTGCTTTTTTAAAGCTTCTATAAAGTATTTTAAGAAATTTAAATGACATTTTTACAAGAATATAGTTTGGAGTCATTATTTTGATATTTTATGAATTAAAAAGTTGATATTCTTTAAGTCTCAAAACTAATTCTATTATTCCGACTTCCATGAAGTTCTTAATTTAATTTGTTTTATACAAAGGTATCGCACGTTTCCAAGAACCTAAAATGTCAAGCTCTAGAATATAAACATAATTTTGAAGTTTTGTTGAAAATATTTCCAAACAAAACTTAAAAGAAAAATATTGAATGAAAAATTAAAGTATTAGTACGCGACAGTTATCGAGGGAGGCAGTTCTGACCTAATTATAAACCCGATAGAAAAAAGTAGATTAGTAAGTCTCGTGTCCGATATCAGTATTATACAAAACTAGGTCTTTCCTTCGGCGTTTCTTGCAATTTAAATGTCTGCAATGTTTTTGAAGAAGCAAGTTGTAGGCTAATTTTGGAATGCACAGTTGATTTATAGTAGTTAGTTTAGTTCATAGTTTAATCGTTTCGATTCAACAATCAAGGTCAATTTGACTGACTTTGTATTAGTATAAGTCTATATAATATACTTGCGATTTACCCTTATCACATTTGGATTCTCAGAAATTTCTCGCCTTACAATCTTTTTATAGATTATGATAACTATTTAAATAGAACTTTTTTAAATACTCGATGTACTGATCTAGTTGGAATTTTATTATAATGTATAGATTTATTTTTTGTGCCTGTAATTCTTTTGATGGAATTTATTTTAAAAGCTATTTAAAAGTATTTTTAAATTTATTTTTACCTCGTTTTAAGCTGCCTAGTTTCCAATTTACAATGAAACGTCTATAGAAATGTCGTAATGGGGAATGATGTTGTACGAAAAGAGACTAACGAATGTGGCACTTTCTAGGTCAACTGGAAGAGCTCAGCGCATTCTGTGAGACTGTACAAGTCAATTTTACAATACTTCTATGTTAAATTACATTAAAAGATCGCAAAATAGGAATATTTGAAGTGAAAATATGAAGTATATAAAATGTTACTTGTATTGTACTGATTTTGAACTTTTTTATTCATTAATTGCATAAATAAAAATTCTTCCATTGACGGAAGTACTTTTACTATTTGAACTTCTTTTCTTTTTCTTATTTCAAGTTCTCCTCAAAATCCTAACGACCGCTTAGTCGTGAAAACTAATATAGCGGTATTTTTAATGTTTATTTATATAACAACTCACAAAGCTTTGCAAATTCATTTCGAAGTAAAAAAACTACTAATTTGACATATGAAAAACAAGGCAGGGTTAGGCGCGGCATTGTTCCCCCGCGCCGGGGCTCGAATTACCTAGTATTACTATATCGATAAACGCGTGCCCATTCATAATTTTCTTTTCATTACGCAATGTATGGAAACAAAACATTATACATATCAGAGTTTATAAAACGCTAATGTTTGCCCTCGCAGGTAGAAACAATAGGCAATGATTAATAAAGCCACTAAAGGCGGTCCCGCGACGTGAATGAGAGAGCTGAATGGACGCCGCGATGCCTCGCTGACTCACCCTTCTTGCGTCGCGCTTTATTTAATACACGCAATTTTAAGGGTGAAATTCTCGATTTAAAAAGGTATCGTGAATAAATAAGCTGCACATATTATCTGAACTAAGTTCAGGACGATCAAACGACAATATTTTTTTATCTTTACCTGTTGAGATTGTGATTGTGAGTTGAGATCTTAAACTTTAAATATGAGGTCAACTTTAGCCTCCTCTAGTATTCGTGATTACAGTTCCAGATTAAAGATGATTATTGAATATTCAGTACGATTAAAGGCAAAAAAGCTACAAACGTAACTACATTATCAATATTTACATACTTCGCTTGCTGTAACAAAGGAAAATTGTTTATAATAAAACTAGCGCAGCTCTATTTTTAATTAACCAAGGGTTTAGAAATATAGTTTTATAAATAATCTTAAGTTTTTCATTATTTTTCTAACAGTTTCTGATAGAAAAATAGTTTTTATGTCAACATAGAGTCAAGACAAATGAAAACAACAATTATTATAGTACAAAAAAATATTGTTGCAAATATGTAGGTTACCTACTCGTACCTGAAACGGTTTAGGAGGGACATATTTATGTAAGAACCAATGCTTTACCCTAACCTATACATCTGATTTATTTTCAAAATTTCTTATTTTCTATTTTCATATTTAAGAAAGTAGAAATTCATTGAATTATCATCATACAGAGTCTTTGAGGTATATATATGTATATAGATACATATTATATTCTATCATTATACTCTTCAAATACTACAATGAATTTACAAAAAACATTAGAGAACATTTCCTGACTTTAAAAATACAAAAATCAATTACTTTGAATAAACATACTTACTTGTATCTACACAGCTCGATGACGATTGCTGCAAACAAAATATTTGTATTAGTCCTTTTCCATTTGAGTAAAATTCAATAAGGGAAGGCACGAGAGTCGCATCAAAAGCTTTAAGCGCGTCTCTACAATTAGCTTTTCCAACATTTAATATATTTCATGAGCCTGAGATGTTTATTGATGAAATTTGTATTTACTATCGCTTACAGAGCTTTTTGGTTTTATTTTTTCTGTAATGGCGTTAACAAGCTAAGACTAGGTATTATAACTAAGCTTTAAATGTAAAATATTGATTGAATGAATGATGATTGATGATGTCAAATGTGATGTCAAATGAAATTTGGAACTTATTATACTCGTAATACAAATTATACGTATGAAAAGAAAATCTACAGATAACCTACATAGGTACAACTTTAGAAAACAAAAATAATACATTAGATTAAATATAATATGAGTGTCAAAAAATGGAAGTGAGTGCTATTTTTTAATATTGTTGTCAATCATAAAATACATTAACTATTTAACAAATGTGGCATAGGGTTCATCAACTTTTTATATTTACTGAACGGTGACGGTGTATGAATCTACAAATAAACCGCATTCATATATACAGATCTTTATTTTTTAGGTACTCTAAAAGTTCAAAGTTCAATGAAATTTTCAAACCGAACAAGTTATTTACTGACATTTTAAAACAATGTTTATATTACATTATAAGTAAATTATCAAAGTGCTAAAGTTTTTACTATTCACAAAATATATTCAACGAGACACTAAATTGAAACAGCTCGGAATAGCGGAGTTTTTGCGATCGAATTTACGCTCCAATAGTTGCGCCCACATTGTCGTGCCGCAGATAATATATAATACGATAAACCGTAGTTCTGTTTGTACAAACATATTTTCGTGTTAATTTAACATTTTTTTTAAATAGAATGTATTTTCTACGTCCTGGTTAGCTATACAAATCAGATTTAAGGGTAAAGCTTATGGGATTATAACAATAACTCAAGACGTAGAGGCTCAAATCTGTAAACTTCGAGTCTCCAGCCCGAGCCTTAGCCTGAGCCCTTATCATTAATCTATGACACTCCGCACGCCTTCGTATTAAACCGGATATTGTAGGCCTCAGTTGTAGTGAAATTGTTTTTTTTTAATCTTGTTAAAACATAAACATTCTAACTATCTAAGAAAATATTATTGACTTGATTGTATAATCATCGGAAAATATTAGTTCGAAGATAATTTAGTCCTAGTACAAATTTTACTTACTTAAATGAGATAAGTGCATGCAAGTCACAATTTCTATCATATTATGTCAATGCAATGACAAATCAATAATATTTAACCGAATATTAACCGCCAGAAATAGTAGAATAGGCTAGTCGGGGAGCCAGATTTGCGTTAAGTTGGCCCCGCAATTTTCGAATTTCCAAAAAATAAAACATGTGCTGTAATGTGTCCGGTTTGTGCTATTATGTGCCACTAATTAAAAAAAATAGCACAAAAAAAATCATTTTTATGATGTGGTCCTATTTTTCAAGTACAGTTGGCCCGACATTTTGGTGTATCGGAAAAATTAGAATTGTGCTGCGGTGTGCTCAAGATGTGCTATCGGGTGCCAGTGTTGAAAAAGAAAAAAAAATGTTGCACGACCATATTATGATGACCCCACAATTATTGAATTTCTAAGAAATTGAACATGTGCTGAAATGTGCCCGGTATGTGCTATTATGTGCCACTTAAAAAAATAAATTGACACAAAAAATATAATTTTTGTGAGGAGTCCTTTTTTGGTTAAGTCCGGTTGGTCCGGTTGGCAACATTTTTCATTTTTTTTTATTTTTCAACACTGGCACACGATAACACGTCTTGAGCACACCACGACACAATTCTAATGATTCCGATACAGTAAAGTGTAGGGACCAACCGGACTTAAAAATAACTCCTCATAAAAATTTTATTTTTCGTGTTAATTTCTTTTCTTAAGTGGCACATAAAAGCACATACCGGGCACATTTAAGCACATTTTCAATTTCTTAGAAATTCAAAAATTGTGGAGTCACCATAATATGGCCATGCGACATTTTTATTTTTTTCTTTTTCAACACTGGCACACGATAGCACTTCTTGAGCACACCACAGTACAATTCTAATTTTTCCGATACAGTAAAATGTCGGGGCCAACCGGACTTGACCAAAAAAAGGACTCCTCACAAAAAAAGGACTCCTCACAAAAATTTTATTTTTTGTGTCAATTTATTTTTTTAAGTGACACATAGTAGCACATTCCGGGCACATTTCAGCACATGTTCAATTTCTTAGAAATTCAAAAATTGTGGGGCCATCATAATATGGCCATGCAACATTTTTCATTTTTTTTATTTTTCAATATTGGCACACGATAACACATGTTGAGCACACCACGACACAATTCTAATGATTCCGATACAGTAAAGTGTAGGGACCAACTGGACTTGAAAAAAAAGAATTCCTCATAAAAATTTTATTTTTCATGTTAATTTATTTTTTTAAGTGGCATATAATAGCACATGCCGGGCACATTTCAGCACATTTTCAATTTTTTAGAAATTCAAAGATTGTGGGGCCAACTTAACGCACAAGGGAGCCAGCAGTATCACGATGAAAATATTGCACCAGACTAAGGTTGGTGTCAATCACACCTTAGTCTGATGCAATATTTAAAGCGATCAGCACCACGAGTCATCGCTAGTGTCATATAAAATACTTTTGTGGGCCGAACTGCGGGAAACTATTAAAAATATACGAAATAGACGTCATATTTGCATTGTGCAATGTAGCGACATCGCAGCGCTCGGGATGGACCTGAATGGGGGCTGCTGGCATGAACTGATAGCTTAAGCTTTTTTTTCACTTTGTTTTTGGGATTGCTTTTGTTGGTTTTCGCTATCTGCATGCGGTATTAAGTTATACAGCCAAGGCTGACTGTATGCCGCGGCTCTTGTTGGCTACAAGTTTGCGGCGAGCTCCGATAAAGCAGGTGACATTTAGTTAACTCAACGTTTTCATTTCTACTCGTGAAAATTTTGAGTAAACTAAAATATTTTGAGCCTATTTTCAATAATGTAGCTTTATTTTATAAAAATGTACAAATTATATCGTGTCATACTTTCTTAGATTTATGTGAATATTTGACATTTTAAAGTACAGTGAAGCAAAATGTACACGATTCCTGGCTAACTAACTACTAACTTTTGACTAGTATTTTGATTTAATTCTGCTGCCATTGTTATTGACATTTGAATTGTTCATTTTACTCATAAGCACAATACTAAAACTGAAGTAAACTAATCTCACAACCAAACAGGATTGATGTTACAAGGAATTGGTTGAGTAAAATCGGCTTAAATCGATATTTACGACGCGCCGTAGAACGTATCCTGCCGGTATAGCTGATGCGGAATTTTGGACTTTTCTGTACCCAAATAACTTAGACAAAATAAATACATCAATATAAAGACATAAAAATGTGCTATTTTTACTTAAACTTAAAAAAATACATAAACTTTTTATTATGAACCGAAAATAAGTCAGTCTAGGTACTATTCATAAATATAAAATCTTAATTAAAATTTCTATTTAAATAACTAAACCTATAATATTCAGTCAGTTAATTATTAGTATGGCTGTAGAGATAATACGGCTTAAAAAGGGTGAGATAAAAGATCTTCATCTCCTGGAATACATACGAAAATAATGACACTTAAACGAGGCTTACATGTCGTAGCGTTTGGCTCTACGCTCTCTCTTTACAATAACGTACGGAAAACTGTTAATAAATAATATGAATATTGTACATAGATAAGTATACGTTATTTTAATAGCTAATCGGGCCATTTTTATTATTTAGAGGCTTATACTTGTTTTACTTGGATGCATCCTTACGAGTCTAACAGTAACTCATACAGATGGACTATATCTGTATAAGCAATATTAAATTTATCTTCTATTTCGTGGGAGTAAAGTAAGAAGACAAACAAACGTACACAAATATACACACCAAAACTCTCAATCATAATAATATTCTGATATACAACTATTATTAAAATAATACTTCTATCAAAAATATTTGCGTATCATGAAATATGTGCCAACCTTATCTATTACCTCCGACCCTTAAAACAACAAAAACAATATAAATCCACGTAGCGTATCGTGGAATATTGTCGAAAAACCTTTTGTTATTTTTCTTTGACCTGAAATCGCATCTATTTTTCTATTATTGTATCAAAGCTGTTCAGGTAATAATCGTGGGACAAAATATTTACAGTGGTGTGTAGTGTGTGTAGTGTATATTGAAACTGCGTCGCCGCCACTCCGCCGGCACTTGGTGAGAACCCAAACGTATCAGCGATACGACGCTTTTTGCATTTGCTATACACTTATTGCCTTTCTGTTTTATCACGAAACATTTTGATATGGTAATTTCTAGTATTATATAAACCAAGTTTCAATCTCTAAAATATTTCATTTTTATTGCTTGAACTTTTCTTTTGTTACTATTTAACGATAAGCTCCGTTGACAGGCGGTTAATAGTTGTTTTAGTTGTTATAGCTTTGTATCGTGTAAATTACATTTCGGTATTTAATATTTAAGGAAATTCTTTAAGGAATTATTATTTTACTAAAATACCTAAACACTGGTAAATACTTTTTCCTATATAATAATATTTATATTTTCGCTCTATAAATGCTTTATTTTCCATGTATTCTGTTATAATTATATCCAGGTCAGTATTCAAAAACTTAAGCCCTATTTGCTGTGCCAGCCGTCGCAGGTTCGAGTCGTGCTGGGGCATTGTGTGACAAATAACTCTCGCAATTCTAATCCTATCTATACGTCTCCGCTGATCATATAAATAGAAAAGTCTGTTTCTTGTTCACATACGTATACATAATTTCATAATGAATCGGTAGAAGATCTCATAACTTTTTAACTCGACACAGCGACAGCCGCAGGACATACAAAACTCAAACTTTAAGTCGTGTATTTTCAACGATACACTTCTAGGTCTTGATCGTCTTAAGCACTCAGTAACATTAAAATGGCTTTTCGATATAGAAACATTTATTTTGCAAACCGTGTAGAAAATGGAATGTAGTGCAACAGTATGAGGCTATGTTATCTTTGACTATGAGTATGTCGTGGTCAGTAGGAGTAATATAGTAAACATAATTTTAGTACTTATCATTATAAAAGTAAATCAAAATAAACTAAACTCGAATTTAGCGTTTGCAAGAACTTTGGAAGGGTCAATTTAATTCACATCGAGCAGATCCAATTTACTCAATTTCCTCCACGCCTTTTTAAGATACGTAATTTCACACATTGATGAACACTCATAGAACAATCAATTTCTTTGGTTCTATTGTAATCATCCCTTTTGAAATCAGTGAGACAGACACGGGCCTCTCTCGCATTTAGGGTTGTGACTGTGATCCGGAAGCGGTCCATCACGCAAGCCAAGCGCAGATTGGTGGACTTTACTTGACTCTTGAACACTAGGCAGATTAAATCATACAGGTTTCTTCACGATATTTTCTTTTAGAGTAAATATTATAATATAAACTTATTGAATATGATAAGCAAATGAGAATATTGGAGGAGCTAGATTTGAGCCCGCCCTACTTGGTTGCCCAGCAAGTGTATCATTACTGGGCTCTCACTCTCTAACTAGACTATAATTACTGAATACTTTAGATCTCTAACATATTAAAAGTTAAACATAATAATATTACTGTATTGAAAGAGTTTATTGATCGTTTATTTATTTCTGAGAAAAGCATATAATTCAACATTTTCCACAGTTTCCGGGGAAGCAGACCGGCTTTAAACAAAGCCTCGAGTTTCGGCGCTTCGCTTGTCAATAGGAATGTGATTGTAAGTGTTTATTGTCCCTAACGGCCGCTTCCGTGTCGCCGATATTGATAAGTAAATATCTGTCATTGGAGATAACGTTCCTCTCTTTTAGAATAAGTTGTGTCTTTAATATTCTGTACTATTGTGTTATGTACAATCGCTTACAGTTTTTTATTTATTTATTTATACTAAAACATTAGGTTACAAAAATATACTCTTTACATAACTGTTTTATGTACAAGGATAGAATATCCAGAAAGAGTGCTTAGGAGCTAGTACTAGGAAGTACCTGTATTACGAGCACCATAACCTTCCTCTGGATTTACAAATACTAGACCAATAGTTAGGAGTGTATGTGCATTTAATTACAATTAATTATTACATTTTAATAATGTTAACCTACTTGTTGAAATTGAAATAGGTCATGATAAATATCTGAATAAATAAACTCATGTACATTTATTTTTTATGACCTGCTATAAAAATGTTTAGAATAAACTTGCATAAAATTGACTAAAAATATAAGCTGAAGTTTGCCGAAAACCTAAAGAAGCGAATAATATTTAAAATTTTCATGCAGTGTAAGAGGTTCAAGAATATATTTCTAGAATATATTTCTATACATACTTCTACCCATAACAGTAAAGAGAAGGCTCGAAAGCTTTTATTCACATTTATCCCACGACGGTGAAACTAGGCCTCTTGCAGCATTCTGGCGTTACTTTCCCCTTTATGTAAGGTTTAAAAGGAATCTCGCCGGTTTCATTCATATTATTCATCAAGTAACTTGTGCTCATATTTGTTCTTACTCAAAATATTATATATTTTTTAAAAAAAACAACTTTTTTACCTCTTTTATATCTAGGTATATACTAATATATATAGACATTAGAAAAATAAGTACTACCAATTAAAATCCAACGAAACATCCACCGTCTTAATAAGGTGTCTCAAGATCACTCGCACCCCGACGGCACAATTGCCGAAGAAGATCGCTGGTTTAGTCTGATGGAAGAGTGAACCAAAACCGAAAAAATACCGCTTTCAGAGAAGTATCTGAAGCAACCCGCGTGGCCACCTCCTTTGTGTCACACGTTTTTTTGAGAATGTTTACTATAACATTTACAACTGCAAAGTAATCTGTGTTGATATTTTATACTTTGATCAATAATATATTATTATACTAGTGGTGCCCGCGGCTTCGCTCGCGCTAAAAGTAAATACAATAAACATTTTTGCCTTTATATTGTTACTTATAATGTACCAGCGACTAATTCCCCATTTAAAATTCTGCCCCTCTTTTCTAAGACCAACTCTATAGTACCAGTTACTTTATATTCCTGTGAGATGTTTTTCTTAAGTTTTAGGAAGAGTTATCTATATAAATTTGTAAGAACTCTATAGAACCAGTATTTTCCCGTAGGAATGTACGATTTTTGTTCAATAAAAAATATTTTAAATGTTTTCTCGTATAATAACGTATCACTACACAAAATTTAATTCAAATCAGTTATGTACTTTTTGTGTGAAACGCGCACTTCGGTTTACGAAGTTACTGTTTTTATACGTACTGATAAAAATAGGTATTGCGAGTGTAGCTTAGGAGACAGATATTTATATTGTAAACCATTATGTGGCTCTTTTTAAGACCTACAATATTGGTTTGATGTATCTCTTAACCTTAACTTACCCGCTGCTAGCTTCTTAAGGACGACTCAATAAAATAAATTATCTTGTTTTCCTGTGGATTTTTTTTTCTACAATAAAGAGTACCATAGTAGTGACCCGAGTAATAAGTACTCATTACGCAAAATTTGTTTAAAATCAGTCCGGTACTTTTTGTGTTAAGCGATAACATACAAACAGACAGAAATTTTGATAACGTATTGGGATGTTCATTCAATACATATTTCTTTACAGTCATTGTTTTAAAAAAAATTCATTTACAGAGTTATTAAAGTTTCTGTTTTATTATATGTATACAGATATATGTATATACATATGTATACTAATAATAAAAATAGGTATTGCGAGTGCAACTTAGATACTTGGTATTATAGGCTTTTCAGTACGCTTTTTTGAGACCTACAATTTCCTACTTCATTAATATAATGTATCTCTTAAGATTTTGTCAATAAAAAGTATAATACACACACACAAAATTTGGTAGACAAACAGACAAACGCTCAAAAATTTTAACAACTATTCAGTTTTGAGATCAATATTCAATACACAATACGTCAGTCTGTTTAAAAAAATATTTCAAGTAAATGTGATTTTGTTATGTTATATTGTAAATTGAATAGGAATCATCACCCCGCGTTGTTCAAGTTCCCGTGAGAATACGGGAATAAAATATAGCCTATGTTGTTAACTGATCATGTAGCTTTCCATCAGTTTAAGATTTTATTACATCGGTCGTGTACTTTTTACTTTATTCTAAACATAGTAGAATTTGTTCAAGCTGCTTATAGAATCCTTAACCGTCATAATCTATACATATTATAAAACAAAGTCCTCCGCCGCGTCTGTCTGTCTGTCTGTCTGTTCGCGATAATCTCAATAACTACAGCACCGATTTTCATGCAGTTTTCACTAAACCAGAAAGGTTGTCCAGGAAAGTTTTAGTATATTATTTGTCATGTTTTTGTATACATTGGCTAAAATATAATGATATCTGTTGAAGGTGTCGGAAAAAAATAAACCGTCTGGGAGCTTTCAACGAAAACGCTGCCTAAGCCCTTTGAGAAATAACAAAATGATGTATGGTGGAATTGTGTATCTCGCTCTACAAAAAAGTCCGCGATGGCACATGTCTATCTGTTAAGGATAACATACTATATCGAAGAAAGTTAGGAAATAAAAAAAAACTTGATAAAATTAACATAAAATTAACGGCGTTTGACGTATCATGTTATGACCGTTGCCATAGTGCGCATATTTTTTCTTATATATGTTCCATGTACAGACAGCGATCCATTACATTTTTATTATATGTATAGATACTATATTACGTATATATCCTGCAATAAAAATATCCTAAGTCACGACCTGAGTAATAAGTTATCACTACACTAAATTTGGTTAAAAGTTGTGCAGTACTTTTTGAGTTAAACGATAACATACAAACAGATAAATTGACATACAGACAAACAGACAAAAAATTTTATAACTATTGTCTGGATTGGAGTCTATATTCATTCAATACAAAATACGTTACAGTCATGGTTTTTAAAAATATTTAATGTGCAGATTTTTTTAAGCTACGGTTGTAATTATATATTATATTTATTTCATAATTTTTTCATAAGTATAAATATGTATAAATTTAATTATTTAAAATTTTATATAGATCATGATTATTATCGAGCTTAGTAAAATTTTAGTCAATGCTACTGAACAGAGAAAGAATAGGAGTTGTAATAGTTTAACAAATATACGACTTTATTCTTTTTGATTGACATGAAACAAACGCTAAATGTTAAGTGAAGCTTACCACAATATATATGTGAAAACCGCATCTCAATCGGATAAGCCGATTCTGAGATTAGCGTGCACAAACGCACAGACAAACAGACAAACAGACAAACAGACAAAAATTCTAACAATCACTGTTTTGGGTTCTGTTTGCGTTAATGAAGGCCCCTATAATATTTTTTATTATATATCTTCTATGTACAGACAGCGATCCGTTACATTTTTATTATATGTATAGATTTTTTTATTAAAATTAAGCAAAGTAGGTTATAAATAAGCAATTTTTAAGATAAAAACATAGTGCTATAGTGTCACAATTATACTACAACAACGCGGCCCGAGCCCCCGCCGGCGAACATCTAAAGAAAACACTCCAAAATAAGATAAATAAAAATGATAAAACAATCTTACTACAACTTTTATTAAAATGTTTTAGAAATATATTTTGTTGGCTTGTTCTTGAGAATCACGTATCACGTCAGATTTGAGATTTGTTCCACACAACGAACGACAGACGAACGAAGACGAACTTGATATGTAATTTCTAAAAAATAGAAAATGTGCTGAAATGTGCCACA
Organism: Boloria euphrosyne; assembly: GCA_951802675.2. Taxonomy (NCBI): domain Eukaryota; kingdom Metazoa; phylum Arthropoda; class Insecta; order Lepidoptera; family Nymphalidae; genus Boloria; species Boloria euphrosyne. The sequence goes on along the minus strand of OX637875.1, from coordinate 269,390 downwards.
TATTATATGCCACTTAAAAAAATTAACACAAGATGTGCTATCGTGGGCAAGTGTAGAAAAAGGGAAAGAAATGAAAATTTTGCATGGCCATAATATGAATTTCTAAGAAATTCGAAAATTGCGGGGCCAACTTAACGCACATGAACTTAGTACCATAACTTTAGTAGCTAATTTAGCAAATTTAGAAAATCATATCTATAAACGAGTACTTAAAATGTGCCAATTTTGCTATTTAAATCTCTAAGGTTTTGTTACTACGAGTGTTACAGTAACAGTAACAGTTTATTTTTCGCATTGTAATGTATTTTTTTGAAAAGGAAGTAGTCGATCCAGGTGCTTAATTTTCTCCAATTTTTTCGTAATATTTTATTATATTATTTCATTTCAAATGTTTTAATTTATATATTTTAATAAGAATTAATAATTACTCTTGGGTTAGATGGTGATTAAACTTATTAATTAAGACCTTATTATATAATTAGTTCAAGCTATCAAATTAGAAAAGAGCTTCGTAGTTAAATATATAATCTAAAACTTATAGTCTGTGACAGCATAATGTATTTTATTTAGGGTATAATTTCCACAGTACATGAACCCATGTCACACGACAGCTTTTGAGATGTACTTCGTTCTCTGGAAACTAAGTTTTAATCCAGCACGAAAATGATGTTTTTCGAATATGTAAATGTTCCGCGTCGGAGCCGCGAACATAAGTTATTAAGTTAATAATTAAGTTATCTAACTCGTGATGCTAATTTAATTTGTAGGTAAAATATGTGTTTTGGTTTTACGTTAGTTAGTTTTAGTTAGTTAACAATAACATTAGTTTAGAAAACAAATGTATCCTAGCACTCAACACAAGTGGTATACGTAGAGCACAAATATGTAGTATGAAGGTACAAGGTACCTGCATTAGTTCAGACTTGGTAACTTTTGGTACTTGGTAACCAATTTGTCTTCCAAGAAAGAAAATGTTGCTCAAAATTAATGTATGAACGACAGCGCCGGCCGAGGCCCGCAGAGGCCGGGCGAGACCAGGACGTTCATTACAAAGCTCTTGAAGAAGCTCGAGTTAAACTTAACTTTCTTCACTTTGTCTTCACTTAGAACATTAACTTAACATGATACGCTATCGTACTTATATTTTAGATAGCGTATCTATTTGAATATTTATAACTACATTACACGTTTATTTTTTATTCTTTTTATTGTATTTGATTTTTATTATTTCAATTTTCTAAAAGCATATTTAACACGAAGAGTTAAAATATTGATACTGCATTCGTAATACAACGCAGTAGCAGTCATTGACCGACACCTCTATAGCTACACTTATTGCATGCCAGTGTTTAAATAACATTTAAAAAAAAAATCTTTCTTCGTACAAATAGTAGATTAAGCGCAATTTTATGGGTTATGATTATATGCATAGTTTAAAACCAAAGTCTAGTAAGGGCGCGACAATTTTAAAAATAACTGCATTTTATTAACAAAAGAAATGATTCGAATTTAATGTCCTTATTTTTTTTTTCGTATATATTTTGAAATTTATTAAATAAATTATTACATTAAGTTTTAAGTAATAGAAAATTTACATTTTAAGATGAAAGGTCACCGTTTCAGCTCGGAGAATATTTTAGGCAAGCATATTTCCTAGATAAATTTTCCGCTTATTATCCTCAATATAAACAAAGCAGTTATCGCGTTGCTTGCGTAATATAAATATTATACTAGTTCTCTTTACTTAAAGAGCAAAGACTTCAAAATCATTTTAATGCTATTAATTTTATCTTCACCGGTGGTATTTGTTCACTCAGTTCAAATACTACCCTTTATTTAATATTGGAAAATGTATGCATCACGCATTTACAGGTAAAAAAATATTAAAACCAGTTTAGATTAAGTTATCGCGTAACTTACAAGTTGCCTTTAGAACTAATAATATATATTATACTTATATACTTGTATAGTAAAATTATGATTTAGTCGAATTTGTACATTAAATTTTTTTGGAAAATCTTATTGTAATAGTCATTATTATTGATACAAAGGCAGAATCTATACTTTTTAGTATAATTTTTGTCTGTCTGTCTGTGTGTCTGTGACCGCATCACGATGACATTTGGTGTGATGAAAGGTGGTTATCCTGTTCATAATATAGGATAATTTTTAATGCGGGAAAGCATCTCATTTCTGGGTAAATACTAACCTTAAAAGTATCGAGAGCGAGGGAGTACATTACAAATGCAAAAGTGAGTATTATTAGCTTATCCTCCTTTCAAAGATAAGGTTTTCGAATATAACAGAAAGCAATTATGGGACAATATAACGGGTGATTTTTTAAGTCTTTGGTTTTTCATTTGAAAAAAAATACCATAATATAGTGTTAAATATAAAATTTACATTGGGAAGTCAAAAAGCATCACTTGCCATTTATTGTTTAAAAATTATTTCATGCAAATGTTGGCCAAAACTAGGTTTTAAATGTTCCATACGCAAAGTCCAATCTTGAGGTACTTTTTCAAGTATATCGGCTGGCATTCGGATTCAGCTTAAATATTCTCTTATGTACGCACCCTATGAGTAGTGGATGGTTTAATATCGAATAGTGTAAAATTGGTGCGGAATTTGGGCACAAATGTTTTGATAACTCGTTTCGAACCAGTCAGTAGGCCGCCTAGATAGTGCGATTTAATGCTCTTGGACTTTTTTTTGTGGGGGTACGTAAAAACTCTTTTCTATGCAGATAAACCAGCATCAATTCGAGCACTAGAAAATAAAATTAACGTGTTATCCGTGATATTCCAGCCGATATGTTCGAAAAAGTACCTCACAATTGGATTTCGCGTATGGATCATTTAATTAAAACATTTTTTAATTTAAAACGTAGTGGAGGCCAACATTTGCACGAAATAATTTTTAAAACATAAATGGCAAGTAATGATTTTTAACTTCCCAATGTAAATATTATATTTAACACCATATTATGGTTTTTTTTTTTCAAATGAAAAACCAAACGCTTAAAAAATCACCCTTTACATGCACTAGTATTCATTATTTCGTGCGTCTAAGCAGTACAATATGTAAGAGACGTGGAATTTAGTTATAGAATGAGCGATGTGAAATAGGTTGCTTGCATGTACTTATTTATAAAATTTATCGGATAATTTCGGATATACTTTCTTAATAAAAGCGAAGTTAGCATATGAAGTACGCAAAGAACGAATATATTTTTAATTTGGTACATTTTTAAATCCGCGAGAGCATCGTAAGAATATTTTCCTCGGTATTTTTTCTTGTTCTGCAAATTTTCCGCAAGAGACGGTGTTTAGCGAACATACGATCCACCAGCATTTTTTTTCATATTACATGTTTAATATTAACATTATTCGGTATAGAATAACAACGCTACATACGTTGTTGTATTTTTCGTTAAACAATATGCCATGAATAAATATCCTCGTACTTATAATAAAATAATTTAATTACAAGTTATCTAACTATAAAGCCAATGAAATCCAAGTGAAATATTATAGAGAAGGTATTGTAAATAACTACCGACATCAAACTGTAACATTGTTTGTTTGTTCACTGCAATGAGATTTATATTTTATGCTTTATTCATACTACAAAAAAAATAACAAAACTTCCTCGCATTATTGGCGACGACTCTCTCGCAGAGTATTTCATCCCGTCCGCTCCGGGTCCCTTACAAGCCGTTATTGCGAAACTTCGCCAATATTTTCATAAGGCCGCGACAATCGCATACGTCGCCCTCCATTATACAACCTTTGAGCTCCACCTTTCAACCTGAATATCTTAGAAATAGCAAATCAATTTACCTTTTCAATATTTCTAGATTACTTTTATTCATGGTAACTTCAATATGTTATTTATATAATTGAACTTACGAGTATATATAAAAATATTGAAGTGAAGTCGGCAAGTCACGAAATTATAAGAGACTCTTTCATGCTATAAAGCAGTTACACAAAGTGATACGTGATTTTGATACATTGCTCAAATTGTTCTCCTTTAAAAATTAAAAAAAAGAAATTGGAATAATGACGAAAAAAGCAGGTCCTGAACGGAATAAAGAAAACTAGGCAAATAAAAAATACGCACAAATTTTTAAGATAAGATGAGACGAAAATGCGTGATATTAATAACTAACGACTCGCCCTCGCTTCTCTCGGGCTCATCCCTAGGCGGTGCGGTAGGCGATTCGTAAGTCGGCGGTCGCGTCCGTAATTTTTTTAACGATTCCTCTTAAGATATTCGTTTCAATTACTTGATGTGAGAGAGTAATATAATGTGTATGAAATGCTTAAAGCCTCTAACTTATTTATAAACCTTCCTCTTAAATCATTCTATCTATTAAAAAAACCGCATCAAAATCCATTGTGAAGTTTTAAAGATTTAAGCATACATAGGGATATAAAGACAGAGAAAGCGACTTTGTTTTATACTATGTAGTGATACTGCAGTGTTTTACGTATTTCTTTGGCCTTTCGTGGACTTGTGAAGGTGTCCGTAAATAGGAAGATGTCATAACAACTGCTTTTTTTAGATTTATTCCTTCAAAAATGAATTCATCACAAACTCATATTAAAGTTGCCTAACCGGCGGAAGTAGGCCTGAACAACTCTCTTTGAATTTTAAAAGTATATTTGGAATAACAGTGTTTACTCAGCTCCTATACTAATGTAACTGTTTACGAATTACGATGCACGATGGTGGCGGAATACACGCAGTCAATATCTACGCGGCAACACGATTATAGATTCAGGTTGGATTTAACTATCAATTACTAAAAACCAGATTTATTGTTGATGTATCCAAAACAGCATTTAAATAGACTAGCGGTGCCCGCGGCTTCGCTCGCGCTAAAAGTAAATTCAATAAACATTTTTGCTTATAAACTGTTACTTATAATGTACCAACGACTGATTCCCCATTCAAAGTTCCGCCTCTCTTTTCTGAGAACTACTCTATAGCACCAGTTATTTTCTATTGTGAGATGTTTCTCTTAAGTTTTAGCAAGAGCTATCTGTATAAATTTGTAAGAACTCTATAGAAACAATTATTGTGTTTCCTCGTATAATAACGTATCACTACTCGAAATTTAATCCAAATCAGTTTTTTATGTTATATGTACTTTTTGTGTGAAACGCGCACTTCGGTTTACGAAGTTACTGTTTATATACGTACTGATAAAAATAGTTACTGCGAGTGTAGCTTAGGAGACAGATATTTGATATTGTAAACTATATTCTTTAGCCCTTTTTAAGAGCTACAATATTGTATCTCTCTAGAGTCTAGACTGTTTCTAAGGACGACTCAATAAAATACATTATTTTGTTTTCCTGTGGAATTTTTTTTTCTAGAATAAAGAGTACCATAGAAATGACCCAAGTAATAAGTACTCATTACGCAAAATTTGTTTAAAATCGGTCCGATACTTTTTGTGTTAAGCGATAACATACAAACAGACAAAAATATAAATACATATTTTCATTACAGACATTTTTTTAAATATTTCCTTTACAGACTTTTTATAAGTTTCTGTTTTATTATATGTATACACCTACACACACACATATATATATATATATATATATATATATATATATATATATATATATATATATATATATATATATATATATATATATATATATACAGATACTAATAATAAAAATAGGTATTGGGAGTGTAACTTAGATACTTTGTAAATGTAGACTTTTCAGTACGCTTTTTTGAGACCTAAAATTTCCTTCATTATTTTAATGTATCTCTTAAGATTTCGTCACTGGTGGCTTTCTAAGGCCAACTCAATACCAATTATTTTGTCTTCCTGTTTCAATGATTTTTTTTCAATAAAAAGTATCCCAAAAATGCACCTGAGTTAAAAATTATCACTACACAAAATTTGGTAAAAAAAACATACATACAAACGCTCAAAATTTTGAGATCTATATTGAATACACAATACGTCACAGTCTTTGTTATAATAAAAATATTTCAAGTAAACGTGATTCCATCACCCCGCGGTTTCACCCGCGTTGTTCAAGTTCCCGTGAGAATATAGGAATAAAATATAGCTTAAAATATTGAAGTACCATATGTTAGTCAAAAACCGAATCTAAATCGGATAACATGTTTCTTAGATTAGCGTGCACAAACGCACAGAGAAACAGATAAACAGACAAAATATCTAAAAGTCATTGTTTTGGGTTCTATGTGTGCTCATAAAGATCCCAATAATATTTTTTCTCATATATCCTCCATGTACAGACAGCGATCCGTTACGTTTAAATTACTATATTATGTATATACCGCAATAATAATATCCAGGCAATATAAGTCACGACCTGAGTAATTAGTTATCACTACACAAAATTTGGCTAAAATTTGTGCAGTATTTTCTAAGTTATACGTACAAACAGATAAAATGACATACAGACAAACAGACAAAAAACATTAAAACTATTTTTTTGGAGTCTATATTCAATACAAAATACGTTACAGTTATGGTTTTAAAAATATTTAATGTACAGTTGTTATTAAGCTAGGTTTTTTTTATTATATATTATATTTATTTCATATGTATGAATATGTATAAATACAATCATAATTTTATATAGATCATTACTATTATCCAGCTTAGTAAAGTTTTAATCAATGCTACTGATAACTGAACAGAGAAAGAATAGGAGTTGTAATAGTTTAACAAATATACGACTTTATTCTTTAAAATGCCATAACTTTTTTATTTATGAACCGATTGACATAAAACAAACGTTAAATGTTAAGTGAAGCTTACCATAATATATATGTGAAAACCGCATCTCAATCGGATAAGCCGTGTCTGAGATTAGCGTGCACAAACGCACAGACAAACAGACAAACAGACAAAAATTCTAACAATCACTGTTTTGGGTTCTGTTTGCATTAATAAAGGCCCCTATAATATTTTTTCTTATATATCTTCCATGTACAGACAGCGATCCGATACATTTTTATTATATGTATAGATTATATTTATTTCATAAGTATAAACATGTATAAATTTAATTATTTAAAATTTTATATAGATCATTATTATTATCGAGCTTAATAAAGTTTTAGTCAATGCTACTGAACAGAGAAAGAATAGGAGTTGTAATAGTTTAACAAATATACGACTTTATTCTTTAAAATGCCATAACTTTTTTATTTATGAACCGATTGACATGAAACAAACGCTAAATGTTAAGTGAACCTTACCACAATATATATGTGAAAACCGCATCTCAATCGGATAAGCCAATTCTGAGATTAGCGTGCACAAACGCACAGACAAACAGACAAACAGACAAACAGACAAAAATTCTAACAATCACTGTTTTGGGTTCTGTTTGCGTTAATAAAGGCCCCTATAATATTTTTTCTTATATATCTTCCATGTACAGACAGCGATCCGTTACATTTTTATTATATGTATAGATGTTTACAAAGTTAATATCTCATCGTTATGTGGTCTGTTTGTATGATGGCTAATGATACAAGGAGTGAATGGTTTCCATACAATAAATAATGTGTGAACACATATTATTATATATTAAACTAGTAATTCCCGCGTCTTCGTCCGCGTCTAATCACTATTGAAAAATAGGAATTGGTGGTAGAACGTTAAAAATTTAATAAGTATTTTATGATGACAAATCAAAGCTATTAGCTAAACAGTAGGCAAGACGGTGTGGGGTAGGGTCGGCGATTGCATCAAGCGAAGCGGCGCTTGCAGCAGTGCTTGAATTTGGGTCCGTATTGGACGCGAGAATAGAATTTTTGCGATTACTCCTCAGATATTCGTCAAAATAAATTAAAATACTTGACAAATTATATACTGAAACCTTATTCGAGAACCACTCTTTCCATTGGTGAAAACTACATGAAAATCGGTGCAGTAGTTTTTGAGTTTTGCGCGAACAGACAGACAGACAGACGCGGCGGAGGACTTTGTTTTATAATATGTAGATTCATTAATACGATATATGTATATGAAGATTCATTAATACTATATAGTACGTTACTATGACTGAGTTTATTGACATAATCAATCAATTGAAAATAGAATTTTTCTTACAATTTGCTTTGTAGAGTTTTTTTATGCTATGTTATCTTCAAGGTATATTGACTTGTAGTTGTATATAACCAGCTGTCATTATATCTCATTATAATTTGTCCAGTACTCTTCTCGTGATGCGTTCCTAGACAGACAGGTATAAAATTTTACGTATATTCAACCTTAATAACATTCAGCGAAATAAAGTTCATAAAGATTAAACACAACATTTTGCGATATGCATAAATGAAGCATAATTGTATTTTCTTAAGTAGGTATATTATTTTTAGACTCTTTCAGTTGATAATTTTCTTAATTTACTTTGTCATCAATAGATAATACCTCAAGGGCTATCCTGCATAATGAATATAATACTTTAAGAAAACATCCATCCCGACGCGACGACTGAAATGGATTCAAGTGGAATAATAACACTAGAAATGATTATGAAAGTGATGTCACTTTAAGTATTGAAATTGTTTCAAATAAAAATGGAATTTATTTTGAAGAATAAATATATTTTAACATAAATATTATGTTACAAAGTATCCACATGCACCAGTTGCAGGTATGATGATGACAGTCTCAAGACTGTCAGAACGTCACCTCGGTCTACAACAATTATAAAAACTGTATCAAAGAATATATACTATTACTTATCCTCGTTTCACTAGGTGGTAAGTGCGCTGTGAGCTTTTTGAGCGGAACTTTAGCTCATTTTCCAAAATAACTTTTTGAGCGGAACTTTTAATCATTTCCAAAATTAAAGGTAATGGAAGATACTCCCTATAACATAAGCTACCTGCCAGTGAAAGTGATATATTAATGTATAGTATAAAAAAAACTTCGGAGACTAGAAATAAAAAAAACCGCTAAAAATTATTTTTAACAAAAAACAAAAACCGACTTCAAAACTAAACAAATCTAAACTAAAAAGTAGAAAATAATACTTTTAAGAACTTCGTTAATTTTGAAGTCGGTGCCAGCCAAGACGGATAGACTTATCTTGCCTTTGCAAGGAACTTTCGAACGGTATTTTGGTTATGTTTACAAATATTATAGATATAGATTAATCGAATATGTGTCTATTTAAGGTTATTTTGCTTTGGCTGGCACCGACTTCTAAATTAACGAAGTTCTTAAAAGTATTATTTTCTACTTTTTAGTTTAGATTTGTTTAGTTTTGAAGTCGGTTTTTGTTTTTTGTTAAAAATAATTTATTTTCAAATTTTTAACGGAAAGTAGATACCTACTTATTTTGTTTATGTACAAAAAAGAATTTTCCAAATCGGTCCAGCCATCTTCGAGTAATGGGGAACATACATAAAAAAAAGTCCCCAACGAATTAAGAACCTCCCCCTTTTTTTAGAGTCGGTTAATAAGAGCCTGAAAGAATTTAACTATCGGTCTATAATTACGTATAATATTGAAAGAATTTTCCTTTAGCTCCTAACCGTTGAGGAGTTGTACCTTCCATCGTTAGCTCAACCACAGGAGATGATGATTATCAGACGCAAATACTTGAACAGCTTTAGAAAATATATGAAAAACGTAATAAGTGCCTATAAAATTTGAGAGTTGTCTTCGATTTCCCTGGGATCCCATCATCAGATCGTGACTTGGTGACTATGGGACCAACTAGAAACTATACCCTTTCAAACAAAAAAAGAATTTTCCAAATCGGTCCAGCCATCGTCGAGTAATCGGGGAACATACATAGAAAAAAAAAAAAGTCCCCGACGAATTGAGAATCTCCTCCTTTTTTTGAAGTCGGTTAAAAATATCGAAAAGATAGTTTCACTCGTATTTAACCGACATAACGATCCGTATAGATTAAGAACGAGTATATGAGGTAAAGTATTTTTTTATAATTTATTATATATTTGTTGATCAATAAATTATCAACAACATTCCAATTAATTCCATATGGCTATCAAAGTAAAAACATAGAAATTCACAGCTCACTTACTCTCGAGTCAGCGACTCCGAGCCTGGCGCCTGGCGCCGCGCACTGTTGATTCATTGTTTCTATTGTTTTTGTACGACATACAATACTTTTATAATATTGCCCATTCAAGCCTTTACTTCATCCTTTACTATGAAAAGAAATAAAGACAAAGCAAAATAAGCATTTTACATCATAACAAGTTATTAAGCAATAAGCTATTGGTTTTCTTTTTTATGTTATTTCCATGTACTCGTATATTGAAACAAAAAGACTTATAATTTTGTTTTGTAGATACACATATTATACTTTATCGTGTTACAATATTTTTAATTAGAAAGTATTAAGTTATGGTATCTATACAAGTAGTCAAATTCTAACCGAGCCGAATCTGTACAATAAATATTTATCGGTTTTACGGTACAAATTACAGACAAAATTTAGGTAGAATCAAAAGTGATGTAAAACATAATATTATTCATAACAATTTTAATTCAGAGTAATCCACTGAGGTTTTCTAGAGTTTCGTTATAAAATTTTAGAATAAAAACATTCAAAACTTGAAGTTTTTAATTTTATTTAGATACATAATGTGCATTTTAAAATGATGAGATATTCATCTACATCTTCATTTTCTCAGTTCTAAATTGCATATCATCATCATCATCATCATCATTATTAGTTTAAAAGACGTAATTAAAACTAAAGCACCTAAGAAATAAAATAAATCATATAAACTCGTACCAAAAATTTCATTGCTTCCATAAACAGAACGCTAACATGAAAGCCGCTGCGCTGTCGCGGACGCTCCGAAGCCAGAAATACCCTTCTAAATAAATAACGGGGATTAGAGGGGACGTGTAAACAGACAGACGTACCGTTTATATCATGTTAGTTGCACGTTAAACTTTATTTATTTATTCCTAGTTCTGGCGCGGGTTTATAGCTTTCCCGAAGTTACACGATACGTGGCTTTTGAATGTTTGAAATGCTCGCATAGGTAGTACTATTTTAATAGCCATATGTTTTTATAAACAGTAATTCTTGTAAGGTTCAGGAGAGCAGGACGAATACGTTGATGTCAGAGGGAGGTTCACACAAAGTATTTTCAATTGGACTGATCCAAAAATATTTAATTTTATTAAAATATTTTGTTAATAGCTTCAAATCCAGTTAAGTTCAAATAACATAGCCAATTTCCAAATGCATTTTAAGATTCAAAAACATTTACCTTAACTACCTACTAACCGAACTGGACATGCGACCGAGATATAACCGACAAGATCAACTAAGCAACACTAGAAGAGTAAATCTTGATTGAAAACTAATAAATATATTATATCTCGGAAATGACTATTTGGGTAAAATTTTATATTTGGATAAGGTCAAACTTTCAAAGTTTCCCTAGGCATAGTTGTTTATCTTAAATTTTTTTGAACAAGCGCTATTTTTTAATAATATATCGAAAAGCTCGGTCACTTAGATACTGAAATAATATGCTCGTTTATAAAAGAGGAATTAAATATACCAAATGTAGAAACGCTGTTGGCTACATTATAGCTCTTAATCGTCATGAGGTGCTTTAAGTTTCTAACAGTAAGTAAGCTCGATCATAACCGAGAGAGTCATAAAATGTACACTACATTGAGCTAAACTGAATAAGCTCTACGACTGCGGACCTGTTATCGCGTATTAACTAATCTGTATGTTTCCTTATTATTTGCGAAACGTTCACCCGAAACTCGCATTCAACGTCCGCAGTGGACTTAATTGGGTTTACGCTTTTGCCAATGAAATGTCTAAAAGCTATTTGAAATTTCGCTAAATACACATTTTGCAGCATGTACATAGATACTAACTCAATTAGTCTTAATCTTTCTATGCATACTTATAGAAAATACAAAGCATTAAGATATTTCGAATATTTGCTTAAAAATATCAATTTGTTGCAAACATATATCTGAAAAGAAAACATGTACAGCCGAAAACCATAAGAGATGAAAAAATGAACTATGAAAGGTGCGTTGAATATTAATCATAAACCTGTCGGTTGCACATTTTTCAAACATTTGACTGAAACTGTTTGAGATAGAGAACCAAACATCATCACGTAAACCTGTTCATCAATGTAATAGCTGTTCAGTTAAATAATATATTATGTTGTTAGTTCAATTACTCAAAACTTACATCATTGTCGAAGAGGTTTTGAAGGGAAGGTACTAACTAGCTCCTGAAACACAGGTTTCTAGTTCAGGAGCTAGGGCTGTGTAAGATTGTACCAATGTATTTTGTTTTTTTTTCAATAAATACTTTTGTTCTATAAATTTTTACTCATTAAATACTCGTTTTTGGTAAAAACTAAATTTAAATCAAAGTTAATTTGACTACTTGAACAATAAATAACGTCTTCTTAAATCACTGTGAGGCTCGCTGTAGATTTGGATTATAAATTATTTAGACTTAATCTTTCTCTTTAATTAATGTAGAAAGTAAATCGGATTGCGAAATCTTTTTAAAAACGAATATACTTTAAGACAGAATTGTTTATAAAATACATCTGGTATAAGAAAATTGCGAAAGCAAAATATTAGATAATACTAGTAACTTCAATAAATAAAAGTTTTTGTCCTATAAGAACATGCTTCTATCAAGCATTAATCGATTTTACAACTTATTTACTTATTGTAATGTTAATAATAAACACAGTAAAATAAATAAATATAAATTACAATTTACAAATATTTAATTACAGAAATTTTATGCTATCTATCATAAGATTCGGTCAACGATACCAAATTATTACTACTGAAGTTATAGTCGATACAGCAATAAGTTATTTTCAAAATCGTTTTCCCACATTAATTTGCGTGATTTGTTACGTATAACTGGCACTAATAAAAACATGTAAAAGTATATTAAAAACATAAGACGATGTGACTGAGAGACACACGAGCGCACACGAAAGAATTACTACAACTCGCGTACTGAAATACTTAATGTTTCGTGAAAAATATGAAACTCATTTCGTATTTCTGTTTAATGTAAGAGATTTTTGGCACGAAGTTGTTAGGATGGACGTGATCGGTCGGCCTCGGGCCTCGCCGCGCCGCGCCGCCCCTACCACGGGCAGAGATTTACAAGCTTGTTTGCTTCCTCGCAGGAAGTTCATCTGCCATGCCGAGAAGCACACAAATTTTCCTGCACTTATATTAAACGATTTGCCTAAATATTATAGACTTACACAGATTACTGAAACAGATACTGTGTCGGGATATGTAACACTGTATGTAAAAAAATAAGTAGGTACACAATGTGTACTGTGTGTAAATATATTGTTAATATTATTGTTAGTTAAGGACATGAATTGTATAGTAATAAGTAGGCAAGTGTTTGCCCTCATTTTTAAAATTTTTATAGATTATATCTAGAATTTGGAGAAAATGCATGCTTTAGAACCATTAAAAATAAGGAGATATTTCTTGAAATTTGTTCAGCTCAGTTTTAGTTAATCAACTATTAAATATCAAAAATAAATTAAATTTAAAGCAATATCTCTCGATTTTGCATTTAGAATTTCTGAAACACTACTGTAGTAGATGGCCGTATTTCACGCGGACGTGACGCGAATAGCGACCTCCCGCTTTAAACATGTATGAAGAGATGGGGATCACAGATAGCTGTTAGGATAATTCATGAAAATATGTCATGGAAATAGTAAAACTATTGTAACATCGGGCGCATTTGTTCTGAATCTCTCCCAAATTATACGTTTCCGCAAAATTTAGATGAATCGTTATTTAGTTACACAAAGTTTTGTAATTTTTTTATTAGTGGGCCACTGTTTGTTTGCAAATATTTGAATGAGACACAAAAAAAATAAAATATTTTCAATTTTCATCGTCATTTAATAAAGCATTACCATATGAGGTATCTACTGTAGTAGTAGACAGTACTGTATGCTTTGCGCAATCGCGACTTGATAAACATATAACCTAAATATTTATACAATAAGTTCGTTTACTGAATTTTTACAACTGTTTATTCGTAGATATATATTCGTAGATTCGTAGATAACTATTGCCTTTAAAAATATATTATTTTTAAAGTTCGCTTTCACAAATTTTGAAAATAAGCATTTTTATGTGGTGTGTATATTACTCGAACGGCACTGAATCACCCATTTTATCCGATAAACTGCTAACATCAAGACTGCATGGCATATGCTACTCGTAGTAGAACCTTAGCATCTTAGTCTTACAACTAGAATTTATACAGTAGAGAAATAAAAAAAATATATAAAACAAAATAATAATCAGTATAAAGATATTCATAACAAAATTGTTAAAAATTTTCAAAACTGCAACTTAATTTCATTAAGTTTTCAGACCAAAGACTAATAAAGACAGAGCTTAAAACAACGCAACCGAAATGTAAATTAGACGGAAGTGGCAGCGAACTTTCCATGCATTGCCAATATTTGTTTTCTCTAGTTTTGCATCATTACGAATGTTCTTTCACTAAACCGCGCAGGGCCGTGCTATACAACAATTCGTAAGTCCTCGTAACTCTCTAAATAAAAATTGAGTTAAAGTTTCTGTAACATTTTACGCACGCGGGCGCTAATAGGTCTGTTATTTGTGATTGTAATTAAAATAAAAAGTATATTCGTAATTTATCTTCAACAAATTGTACGTGTAAAATAAAGATATCTCAGAAAATTTTTACTTATAGAGGAAATAGAATTACTTGTACACTTAAACGAGATGTGTCTACAACCCTTACCTACTTATATCCAATACAATTTATACACAATACACAGCTAGTATATGGACAGACTGCGATGTCACGAACTTCATTGCAATACTCGTTCAATCGAGTATTAATGAAGGAGCAATCGAAATAAGCCGCGTCGGTGCAGTCGCTAGAGGACGACGCGGCGGGCATCGACTTTACTAAATTTAGTGAAGAAAACAGAACCAATATAGTCGTGAGACGGCGAATTTAATTCCCACAGACGTTAAGTATAGCTCCATTGAGAAGTTGCAACACCTGTTAAGAGGAAAGCTTATTTCAGATTCGCTTAACTCTTTTAAACATGAGACGATCTGCAAGATATTATTAGACTCTGTGGGTGTTTATGTACTTAACTATAACAGGCTTATCTCTTGTATGAGTACCTATATTTGAACATAAAACAATTTTATACCTGATATTTTAATCTCTTTTAGTTTTTACTAATATTATGAAAGTGAGAGTTTATTGGTTTATGCAAATTTTAATATTTACGTGGATATGAATTAAAAATTACTCGTAAATTACCGATAAAAATACACGATGAAAGTAAAATATTAAATGGAAAATTTTATACACATCATAAAAACCAATAATAGAGGATCATATAATCGAAATATCGGGTAATTGCATTAAAGGGCAAATTGTCTGTGAACGCGGCTGTCTTCCGAGATGAAGCTTTCGGTGGATCCAAGACGGGCTTTGGCCCGAACCATGAGAGAAAGATATGTGTAAAATTCACATTATTAGTAGCCTTGATTAAAATATTTTATTTAATAACGAGGTTAAGTGATTAAAGTTAAAATATATTAAGATTTTAACGATGTTTTAACAAATATTTGTACTATGCATAAGAGCTATGCTTAACTTTTCTCTATAACGGTGGGGTCCCACGGCGCGCCAGGCGACGGGCCGCGCCAGGCGTTGCCCCGTCCGTGTAGGCCCTTCGCGGCCGTTTTTGAGCATTCCCACGGCCCGTGCTCGCCTGCTGCGGTCTGTTGTCTGACAGTCTCCACTTCATCATGTGCGTGTACGCGCATGCGCCGCCGCAGGCGAGTGAACGATTAACCCGGCGTGAATGAGGTGAAAAATAGTTACACCAGCTGTGAGGTGGGTATGACATACCCTAATATAGAATTGTCGATTTCGATAACTGAATCAACTTTAGAATAATACTAATTACTGTAATATATTAATTAACATTAGGAAAGTGACGTTATTTGACAAAATAGCCCAGTTCTAGTAATAAAAGTCTTTTAAATACTACTCTAAAATAAAAAGTAGTATTTTTACGCACAAATAAATATAGAAACTATGACTTAATATCAAAAAAATTAAGAAATTGCGATCAACTGTGCACACAAAATTAAAGAATGTCTGTATGTCTAATAATATATATATCTAATAAGTTTCGACATAACATAAATCACTGGCATCGATTGTATTATCATTGCATATAAATTTCGACACGAGCAGCAACACTTAATTTTTTAGCATATGTTTATCAATGTAACATCCTTTTAGAATCCAAATTTTGAACTGCTAACTTGTCCGCCATTTATGGACTTCGGGAACTTGTGGATTATATTCGCGAACTGTCCCAAAATCGACCTCAACTCCTTCAAAGTAATGTCTCTCAAGTAACATACTTCTTTGTCAATGCGACACAAACACACAATCCTTCTTTAGGTTATCACATTATGTGTATATAATATGAATGTATTATTATTCAATATGGGATCTGTAATGACAAGGTTGCAATATCCATTCTCTGCTTGAACACTTTTAGCTACAGTTACACCGGCTTGATCTTGATAATCGGATTTATTCGAGGACAGGCTGCTAGCCATTTAGTTCCATCCTTGGCAATAAAATAGGATCCACGTAACTCAGTAGTGGCCTCTTCATTATCCGTAGACTATTGGATGTGACCATGAGTCTTCTTCATAAAAATTTGAGTTCAATTCCGAATCATTTTCCTCGCTACGTTGAGAGTAGTATAAATTTCTACATATTCCTTGATTTTTCACTTTCATCATTAAAACATGCTTCGAAAAGTTAAGCAAGCAGTTTCTAATTCTTCTCATTTACACACCTAATAACACAGAAATTTAGTTATTATACCCATAAAATTAAAATATAACTGAAACAAAAAATAGTTAAACCGACTATGAGGTCGGGTATAACAATCAATGTTTGCACACGTGTAGTTCACTCCACCGCCGGTGCATCCCTGTTATTGTCGCTTAAAGTCACTCCTGGCATCACTCCCTCCAGCTACTGAGCTAGCCGAAATCCAGGAAACGCACAGTCAACAAATATTTAGTGTCTTACAAATCGCCGGGTATGAGATACCCGACCTCACTCACGCCGGGTTAACAAGCAATGCAGACGCGCCCATACGGGCCGCGACGGGCGCCGACGCGCCGCGCCGCGCCGCGCCTTTGAACTTACCGACTCCCGATGGATCGGACGGGCGACAAGAGGCCACCACGGGCTTCATCGGATGCATCGGTTCCCACGGCCCGTCGGTCCGGCCCGGAGCGGTCTGATCTGTGAGAAAACGCGCCGTGGGACCCGGCTTTAAGATGTGTGCATTAAGATTTTTTTTATTTATAAATTTTTAAAATAGGTAATAAATTATTTATTTTTTTAATTTATTTTAAATTAATGTCTCGTGTTTCCACGACGTTTCCCTCGACGTCGCGGGACTAATAACGGGTCGCGTCCGCCGCACACTCGCGCCAATCAACAAAAGTGCAGTGAGCTGCCAAATTGGTGCGATTTGCCTCTGTAGCGAATATATTTGGCTGATATTACATTTGCACTCGCTAACCTAATTTGCTGCCATAACCGTCCGCCGGCCCACTGCGCACGACGCGAGCTCGTCTTGATAATTAATGTAAGTACCTTACGAAAAGGTTCGTCTAACTTAACAAATTTTTCTTTTGAAGTCAATGTTGATGTGAATGTTTACCTAAAGATTTATCTAACTTAACAATTTTTTCTTTTGAAGTCAATGTTGTTTCTTGTTACTTACAATTATTAATATCATAATACCCATACTTTGTTTAAGTTATTGTTGTTAAACACTCTTATTATTGCTATATAGAGTTCCCATAAATGCAAAGTTGTAAATTAGTTATTAATGATCATGATCGACACATAAGGCAGTGGTAGCCCAGCGGTAACGCGCTCGCTTGTATAACCGGGTGATGCAGGTTGAAATCTGGGTCTCGCACCTCTGATATTTTTATGTGCGAATCATTTCTATCCTGATTACCACTTGTCTTGCGGTGAAGGAAAACATCAACATTTGAGCAAACCTGGCAAGTTTTCGTAAGACATGTGAAGTCCGCCAACGCGCACTGGGCCAGCGCGGTGGACTATAGCCGGATCCCCCTCGTTCTGACTACTGAGGGAGGCCCGTGCCCAGCAGTGGGACGTTAAAAAGGGCTGATGACGATCGATACATGATTTATCTTTTGATCAATCATGATTGACATTATTCGTGAATTCAACAACAACAATTCGGTTATTAATAAAAATATAAACTTATTCACTAATTAAATTATTATCTAGCTGAAGGTAAGAGAAAATCAACTAAAATGCAACTCTTTCATTTTATATATTGAAGTAGAAATAAAAATAACTTAAATTCCTTATAAGTAATTCTACCTAATGAACATGAACAATAATATTATATGATATGTATAAAAAAATATATGTACGAGACCTATTCAAAAGCTAACACTAGGTTAGTAATCGGCTTTAAAGCTGTACCTATGTCAGAAAGCATCAATGGATGTCTAATTTAATAATCTCCGGTAAGCCTTATTGAACTGAAAATAGGTAATTAATTGATTATTTTTTGGACAATTTTATCGATACAGAGGTCGAATCTAAAGTTTTTTGAACTTTTGGCTGTCTGTCTGTCTGTCTGTCTGTGACCGCACCACGAAAAACCCACTGGACAGATTTTGATGAAGTTTGAGTTTGGAAATTTGTACTGCTGAAAAATATCTAATTTCTGAGAAATCTCAACTAACAAACAAACCGGCTATAAAACATCACACGGTATAATAATAATACCTATGTGAAATCTAAGAATTAGATATCCGCTCTTCATAACGCATCACGGTATGCTTGTACCAAATAAATATAAATCTATACAAATAAAAATGAATGTTGGTAAGCGCATAACTCAAGAATGGCTGGACCAATTCGCCTAATTTATTTTTTGTATGTTAAAAAAATACAAAAATAAATATTCACTTGTCATGAAGCACCTAGGGACGGACCCGACCGAAGCGAGGGCGAGTCGCTTGTATTAAATAAATATATTATCTGGACATAACCTGGTCAAGTTAAGCTACGAGCCTTATGTTATGGATACAGTATATAATATATAACTTTAACATACATATGAAGTTTGTGCTCATCACAACAAATGAATGTCCACAGCGGGGATCGAACCCGCGACCGTTCTCACAGCGTATAGGGTCATTGCAAGGTGAGTCATTAAATACAAGTATAATTTTCTCCAGTTATACAGATATTGTATGAGAATTGACTCCTTTTTTAAATTGTAATAAATTATAATTGAATTAAATAAAATTATTATAAAAAAAGCAATGAATAAAATTAATTTTTTTACGTTTTAATGATTATTTTTTGAGAGGTCTTTGCGGTTTAATGCCTTGATAGATTTGGTTGAAATTTAGTACACACAGAGTACGAACTACGACCTGGAGTATTACAGGTTATCATTAGTTATGAAAATTGCCATAAGCTGGCGCCACCTGACTGTTACATCTGTACAGATAAATAAAGCTTAGAACTTTCACTGGTACAGTTGAAGCTTGGCTACTTGAATTTTATAAAAAGAATTAATTCCGCTCAATATAATTAAGACGTCATATTGTATTCATAAAAATATTTAAATTCAAACAAGCTTTTGTCTCAACTCAACATAGCTATTCTATATTTAAACAAGCACATACTCACACACAACCGATAGGTCAAATTACGTTACTGTACACGTGATGACGTCAAGAAACTTAATAATTTCGAACTTTTTTCAAAGGTTGTCAATCCAGGTTGTTGATTGACAAGCTTTGAAAAAATTTTGAAAACGGATTTAAGACGTGTGTGCAGGACAACGTCTGTCGGATCCCCTACTAATCTCTACATATTATAAAACGAAGTCCTGCGCCGCGCCGCGTCTTTCTGTCTGTCTGTCTGTCTGTTCGCGCAAAACTTAAAAACTACTGCACCGATTGTCATGCTGTTTTCACCAATTGGTTCTCGATGATGGTTTTAGTATATAATTTGTCAAGTATTTAAGTTTATTTTGATGAATATCTTAAGAGTAATCGTAAAAAAATACGGGCGCGAGAATAAAATGCAAGCGTTGCATTGCTTCAAGCGCCGCTTCGCTTGATGAAATCGCCGACCCTACACACCCGCTGCCCACACCGTCTTGCCTACTGTTTAGCTAATCGCTCTTACAAGAAACGAAGATTTATTGGAAAATTCTGATGAATTTTCAACGTTCTACCACCAATTCCTATTTTTAATAGTGATTAGAACGCGAGTGAAGCCGCGGGAATTGCTGGTAATACATATATAACGTTAACGAAAAAAAAGAGTTGTTAG
The DNA here is from genome assembly GCA_951802675.2 of Boloria euphrosyne. NCBI lineage: Eukaryota > Metazoa > Arthropoda > Insecta > Lepidoptera > Nymphalidae > Boloria > Boloria euphrosyne. The sequence continues at coordinate 248,889 of OX637875.1, read as the reverse complement.
AAAAAAAATAGATTTATCGTTTTACATTTTACACGATAGAAATGTGACAGAAGCTAATTCAACAGAATATTTGTTTTTTTTTGTTGTTGACTGACAATTAAGAGATTAAACCAAACCAATATTGAATTTAATTTACCTCAGATATATCAATGATATAATAAATGCGTTATAAAATAAAACTATCTATTCGATTTTTTCATCGATTTCGAATACTTTACTGCAGTCAGTTATACCGGAGACAATGATTGTATTAAATACTGTCAAATATTTGTAAATCTAGAGAAAGTATAACATGCAGTGTGTGACTTGTGAGCTAATGTTTACAATTTTTGTTCCAGTTTATAGCAAACACAATTTATAAACTAAGTTTAATATATACCTGTATGTACATAAAATTTAAAACTTACGCTACTCCTACTACTACTACTTACGCGCTAGCTTTATTCAAATAAAATTTTACGATTTTTCACCGAAATAATATTATATTCATATTGTGCTGCAAAAATTCAGTCGGTATTAGTATCTTCGTTAGCTCTCGATATTGTATCGCATAACGAGGCTCGCCGCTAAAATGCTGGGTATTTGCTGCCGAGAGCGTACAATTATCTCACACTCGGTCTTCATGAATATCGAATGTGGCAACGTATAAGTAATTAGGGCACATTCAACACACGTCAAATGCTACGATCATTATATTGAAACATGTTTAATCCAATGAGTTTAAATATAGCTTTTGTTCTTCAGCTCTTTTTCCACATCGAAAATTTAACAAAAAGTAATGAAACTTTAAATATACAACTAGTGAATTTTAAAATAAAACATTCTTTAAAGGTTTCTAAGTCATTAATTAATATGAAAGGGAATATGTAGAAAATGTGGTTGTAGTTAAATATGAGTACTGTACATACTGGTATTATAAAATAGAGTTCAGAATTTGTTGAGATTGGGTTAGTTCAAGCTAATCGCAAAAATTTCTGTACATTTTTTCACACGGTTTTCACGAATAGAAAGAGAGATATCTATGAAAGGGCTCCATTCTAAGACCTTCTGCAATATTATAAATGCAAAGAACATCTACTTAACAAGCATTAGTTAATTTTAACATCAAACAATATAGACGAAGTAAGTACCGTAGAATAAGCTTTGTTACATATTGTTATCGAACGAAGCTGCAGAATAAAGCATTTGTGCGTTTCCGAGTTACGAAATAATTCAAGTACATAATATTACTTAAGGAAGGTTGAGTGTTTATATTACTTTAAAAAATGAAAGTATTTTGCTTTTTGGTAAGTTTTATTTGCAATGTCGAAAAATGTATAACATATTATTATCTATGCTTTACTCATGTCGTAACTGTTTTAAAATAATTTTAACTAGTTTTAAATAATAAGTTAAGCTCCGTTCCTCGTAAATGCATTGCACTATGTCTCAGTTCAAATGAATCATATCCCATATTCAATATCCTAATGCAGTAGTAGCATTGGCCAATGTGTGTATTTACATATAAAAGAAATTCTTAATCAACTATTTTATGGAAGTAGATAGATTAAAATGAATTTTGCCTGACGAATGTAGGTACTCGTTCGTGACGTAGTCTAGCTAAAAATAAATTTGTACCAACCAATATAACCAATAAATATAACAAAAGAGAAATAAATATTAAAAACTCGGAATATAACAATGAAAATATTAAAAAAATATATAATTAATAATCAATTATAGTGTCTGTACGTCGACGCATAAGCGTACACACATACTAGCTAGCGTATAGTAGATGGCGGCAGTGGCTCCCGTTGGAGCTGACGACTTGATTATTTGCCAAGTGCATGCACTGATTTATTTAACGAGCTTTATAAATCATACTTTGGAGTGATAAACTTAAAAAATGTATTTTTCGTTGGGTTTTGTTATCTTAATAGCTTTAAATGTTATATGTGACCATTATTGTAAGTAGTTTCATGTCGGAATGGAGCCGAAAATAAACGATTCATTCACTTATATTGCTTTCTTTAGGAATATTTAAACATTTTTGACACAATTAATGTACAATATACTAGCCAAGTTGTAGATTCTATCAACACGCTTACGTTGAAAAAAGAAAAAGTAACTCTTATGAAATTCAGTAACTTTAATAAATACGAGTATGTTTGTGTTTATATTTATGATCCCTAGAAACCATATAGTTTAGTTTTAACCCAAAAGCTCACGTGGGATAGAAATATAACTTTTACGAAAATTAGATTATTTGTATACACTAGTATTGATACTGAATAGATTATTGATATAATTAATTGTTATTTATAGGATACGTCCAGATTTACCTCAATTTGTAGGTATCTCAGAAACCCCAGAAGTTCGTTTATAAGGTTTATCAAACTAATATGTTACAACTAATGTTACCGTGACGTAGACATTCGTATACGTATTGTCTTCATGGCAACCAAAATTTCAACAAATTTCTTTATAACTATCTTCCTGTGATTTTTCATTGCAATTTATGAATAAAAAATAGCCTACGACCTATTCTCAGACCTACCAAATTAGAACTTTCCTTCATCATCACTAATCTTAAGACGTCCGTTTGTAAGACGTATTTTATTAATAATAAATGCATAGAAATGTAGAAAATTTCCCCCGACAATAGAATAACTTGTATTTGTTTAATAATAATAAAGTATTAATAATGTATAATGAGAGCTGTTGGTATCAACATTGTACTGACGTGCTCTGTAGGATTACCCCGCGCTTCACAATAATTAAATATTCAAAATTATAATTACCCCGAGGACAAATAACTTGTCTAAGTAAGCAAATATATTTAAAAAAAGAAACAAGTTAACATCGGGGAGAGAATCAATTAAAATGTACATACACATCATAGAAAAATACTGCCATTCAAAATAAAAGCTTGCTTTAAAATGTAGGCACGAGTATATTAATTTTATACTTAAAGCTTAAATACGTGTACTTCTTTAAGCCTACTTAATATTAGTATATTTTGTAGGTACGTGTTATATTTTTTTGCGAATTAACTTTGCTTGGAACTAGCAAACCTGGCCCTCTTCTCTGGGCGTAAGTTAAAATAAATTAAACATTTTTTTAAAATTTTCTAATAAAATAGAAGTAGCCTTAGTTACTTCTTATAATATTAACTATCTGCAAGTGGAATTTTCGTCATAGTCGATCCAGACATTTCAGAGATTAGCCGGTACAAACAGACAGACATACAAAATTTTTTTAAAATGATTTTTTTATGCAAGTACCGTATATTATATTTTCATATGAATTTAGTGAAAAGTTGAAATTAAAAACAGACACTTTAATTTTAATTATATGTACTGTTCATAATTAATGAGTCATCTGTATTCATAATTTCAAAATTCGAAAACCAAATATTACTAGTCCTAACATCAAACTGTTTAAACTACCTGAGTCATTAAAATTGTTCTAATTATAAAACAAAAATATTTCAAAGCTAAATTGTACAAACGAGCGCTTTGCAAACTCGCGATAAAGTTATCTTATTTTAATGTTATTTTAAACTTTAGATTAAGCCTTTTTACTGTCTGTTCGGAGTGGGGCTGAAAACGTCTCTATCAAATTTTATCATCAAAATTTAATTTTGATTTAAAAACTTAATACAGCAAGTTTACGATCAACTTACAAGCTTCTAAATAAACTTGAAAGTAGCTTAATACGAAGGCTGTACGTCGTGACACTACCGACATAATGCAATGTGCAGGGACGGGACGCGCTTAATCGTTTTTGTATACATATGTTTACTCAAAGCATGTATTATGTATGCTATGGTAAAAAATAATTGCGGATGTATATTGTTTGGTTTAAATCATTAGACAGACATTACCTCCTTAATTTTTTGTAAGTCATAATTGAACTAACCTGATTTTTTTCAATAAGAATACCTACGACCTCCAACTCTCAAGTCAATCGCTATTTTACTTTTTTATAATGGAAAAACCAGAACATATGCTTTGTTAGTCGCATCCACTAATCACGTGCACTCTCACTCAAAGTTATGACTTGCAAAAAGCATCTAAATAGACAATTGCAGTCGGGGTCATTTCTCAAGTTGCATGTCGCCATTATAAATAGCCGACATCTATCAACGCCGGATAAAAGCCATTGATATACAAAAAATTAACTTCAAGTAGAATAGTAAAGCATGTGGATAATATATATAATGTCGGAAACGTTGCCGGAATACGGTAAGGTCCGTCTAGTTTTCCGCCGGCTGGTCGTCCATTGCGCTCCGAGGTACTCCATCGACGCTTGATTGATTCACACGCGATCTGTCGCTTTGTTTGCGGCCCGGACTCGAGCCTGCCGCGTGCTGCATACCTATTGCCTATACTTTATACTGTATAAACAGTTTAAATATTAAATTGGGTCGATACTACAAGAAAACTGGGCAGTTTTAGCGAGTACTAGAGGCATTTATGTTAACTACTAAATGAGTTGGAAGTAAATTGAGTTTTAAACTGTTTTGTTTTACATGCATTTGTTATCGCTTGTTTTAATGTTGAGTTGTATTTAAATTGGAACAATACGGAGTTAATATTTGTACGAGTAATATGTAACATTTGCAAAAATAAAATACTAAAAATTATATTTTGATTTTTCGAGGAACTGAAAAATGCTATTACAGTATGTTCTCTCCGACCGATTGCGGCCATGGCGGCCAATCTCATTGAGACTAGCCAATCACGCAGGAAATATTATAGTGCAGTGTACGCGCAGACACAAGAGCACTCTCTATACCTATCACTTTCATACTCCGGTGGGACGACTACTCGACACGACCAGAGAGAGCAAAGGCGCAGGACCGACGGCTTTGCGTACTCTCTAGCGTTAGACTCAATAATTAAACTTGGCCCGACCCGGGACACGAACCCAGGACCTCTCGATGTATGACCGTACATGCTAGCCACTACACCACCGAGGCAGATATTACAGTATAAGTATACTATATAACCTCTAGTCATGATATTACAAATTTATTACAATAATAGAATACAATTAAACTTTCAACGCGATTTTGTTATGAAATACAATAATTACGTAAAATGCCTTTAATAAGTACGGGACGTAAATAAAGGTAGTTAAAGCAAAGATAGTACAAGAACAATTCTCGCTTAAAGCTGTGTCCACGCTGAGAAGTAAATCCTTGCTGTCCCTCGCTCCCTCGCACCCCGCGCAACTCCTCTCGCACGCTTCGAACGAGTAAACCTCTACTCCTCCTAATTGAATTTCATGACTTTCAGTCACTTATCGAAAAGGCGCTTTACCTGTATTTGGATTTTAAAAACACTCGAATAAATGGAGAGCTGTCTCACAGCGAGTTCCTTATCGAGGACGCCCGGCGCGAGACTGCGACTACTTCACTTGAGTGCATCAACATCTAAATCCCTCCCGAGCCGAGCGCACGTATAAAACATTGTTCGTATCCAGAGGTATCGCAGAACGTATCCACTATTGTTTTATTATTCGCTTTCACGCGTACCTGCCCTCATTGGGTGTTGAATAGATGAAGACAAAGGCTTTAATCAGACCCGGGTGGTACTAGAAATTTGTATCAGAATCACGTTAAGACGACGTACCTTATTGAATTAGATGATTAAAATAATGTAGGTTCTCAGGTCGCTCCCGCCGCCAGAGAGCTCGTTAACAACAGCTCGGAACGTGTAATTGCGGCAAATACAAGTAAACTGACGCTCGACACACTCAATGGATTGTTTTAAAATGAGTGGCGCTTCTTATCTTATGAAGACAATATTTAAATTATAATTTATTTACGATAATATAACTAATATTATGTTTTATTATTTCGTATTTGTTGAGCAACTCAACCTACCTGGAGCTACGCTCACATTTATTTCCAAGATTTTACAATTTGTCTTCATGTACTGATGTTACAAGCTGCTCGAGTATCAAATGCGACTCGACACGCAAAAGCGTTGGAGCGTGAAAACGAACCAAACCCGTCTTTGTAACACAGATCGAAATTTATTACTCATTTTATAAAATAATGTGCAAAATTTTGCAGGAGTATCTAACACTGTCCGAACATATCCAAAGTGTTCAAATGACCCTTCGACTTCATAAAGTAGTAGACAGTCATAAAGCCAAATTGGTGCACATGGTGCCAATATCCGAACCCATAAGTCTTTTGTTAGAGCATGTTCCACTGATATACACATAGTGCGGAGTGAGTCTCCCCTCCGAGTTGTTTACGATCCCCTCATTACCCCACGAGCGAGATTAATTGAGACGAAAATCTCATCATAACAGGCTTATTTGTTATATGCATATATATAATGTACTATAGAGCAAATAAAGGGGTTGTCCCTTTAGCCCAGATATAATATAAAAATTTAAAGCATCAAAAATATATTATGAATGTTATTTATGTTGCATAAGATATTTAAGGTTTTAATTCAAAACTATATTAAATCATTTTTATATCTTCCTATAAATATTATATATAAAAGTTTATTTTATGCTAAATATTTTAGCTAAACTTCTTACTTACTTTATTAATATGATTCAAAATAGCCTATCCCTACTTTATATTCAGGTCATGTACGAAAGCATCGAGCCTATAGGTTAGTAATGGCGCAATGGTCTAGAAACAAGCCATAAGTGTGCAGGTCGGAGCTCGCCAGGACGAGGGTACGCTCCGCGAAGTAAATCTTGCCACTGTTTACGACCACTCCTCATTACGACGATTGAATTCCGGCCACTTCCACTAATCACGGGGATGCAGTAAACAACAGGGAGAGCGGATTGCGCTCAGTCTGGACTAAACATGGAAATAAGTTTAGCTTACCTTTAGAAGATTGATAGAAAACAAAGTTCTCTGGGTTCTGTAAAGTTTTAAATACTTTGTAATCTACGTTAAGCGATATTGTTAATTGAACTAAAAATCTGTAAAACGAAAGTTATGTAACGCAATGAAATTTCTAAATTAACAGAAAATATTTGTGATAACTTTGTACCTATAACTTACTTTATAATATTTTGGGTAACTTGCTTTGCTCGGAACAATACGTCTTACCATAGTATTAATAAGGTCCCGTACAAGCGCAATTAAGAGTGGTGTACCTGTACATGGCTAGCTATATTTATTGTTTTTAATTATGTAATCAGATTCAAGATGATTAAAAACTATATTTTGAATATGTAGTATAATAAAAAAACACGTAAAACATAATATTATCTCTATAACATTTCCAAATTCTTTTATGTAGTAATCAATAACCCTGTTAGCAAACATTATGAATGAAATACTAAAAGCTACCAATAGATATACACCAATACATATACAATACAACTGGGCACCCTCCAAAACAAATTAAGTACGTCTGAGGAGCGGCTGACCGACGAAGATGAGAGCACTGAGATTATCTGAGATATTAAGTACCTACAACATGTGGCGTGTGTTGACGTAATATATGTTATATACTTGATGTGTTATCAATAACTGGACTGAAAGTTAATCATTTAGCGAAATATAGGAAAACTTAATATTGTATCTAATACCAGTGAGCCGCTCTCACTTAGCTTCACGCCTCACTACAAGTGAAAAATAACTTTATTCTTATATCTCATATTCCTTTTCCAAATATAGAAAGTGACTAAATTTTAACTGTCAAAAAGATTAGGCACTTTTATTAATAGGCAAAAGATTCTCTCTACCCACTAATAAATATTGCATTTTTTTTTCTTTTTCTTAAGAAACATGTCAATTGATTAGGAATCATCATCATCAATTGATTAGGAAGTATCCTTATATGGTATGGTATTATACGTTTGGACGTCGCGGAAGTATTTCAAACGATTAAAAAAAACATTTAAACGGTACAAAAGTATATTAAAGTTTAACATAGTTTTATAAAATTGAAAATGTAATATTATTTTACAAAAGAAAATACTTGATTGGTGTTTCGTTACAAGAAACTATTGAACCGATTCGTTTTGCTCGGACCCTATACTGCGGTTCCCGAACCCTCTTCAATTATGTACTTTCACGAGAGGGCGACGTGTGTCAAATTTTATAACGAACGGTTTTAGTGTCGATGTAAACAATAAAATCATTCTTATATATTTTGTACTTTAATATTGTGAAAAGACAATTTTTATTGACGCGTTTAAACCACAAAAGATAAATAAAACTATTCTCAGTAACTACTAATCCGATTTAAAATATATTTTAGTTTAATTATTTGAGAATTTTTCATCATACCTATAGGTATCGAGTAATTAGTATCAAAGTAGTATCATACTAAGTGTCAAAACGCACAGGTAGGGACGAACTCTACTTTTTTATATACTTTCGTGATAAATTCATAATTTCGTGTGAGATTAATAAGATGGTACCTAGCAATAATAAAAAATTTTTAAGCACTAGTACGTAGATGACCGTACATTTTTCTCTTTGTGAAAAATTTCTGTTTCAACACAAACCAGGTCAAACTTAATCGAAATAAGAATTTAATCGAAATCCTTAAAGCATTTTCCGACATTCATAATATAACTGTACAAAAATAATCATTTGAATTTGTAACTTAGTACAAGTATGAAGTACCTCAATACTTATAGTAGAAGACCTGTAGCCATATTGCCAGATAACACGAATGAAAGCAATATCTGCAATGCTATCGGTACTTAGGTCGATCCAACTGATAAAAAAGTCTTGAAATGAAATATACATTTGTGTTATTGAATCAGTATTCAAAAAGCGACGCGCCACATCTGGCTGAGCCCGCGATATTACCTAAAGGGCGCGGGTCTGCGCACCTCACGTCGGGGATAGCGAGCCGCCAAATGAGACGCTCAAATACTAATATCTAACATATAAATGTTTTACACTTTTATCTTTGCGTAGTTCGAAAAATATCGTATTTTAAACAAGCTTTATGATATATTGTATGTACCATAAAGACTCGAGCCAGACTCTGCTATGGACGCAAATTCTAATCTATGTATACAGCTCTTTTTACGTCCCTCTACTGGTCAAGGGTCACATTCCAATACGAGATGAATCAGGCATTGGCGAAGTGCGGGTTGGAAAGCTTCATGTCCTTCGAAAAATTGATAGATTGTCTCAGACGTACAGATACACGGTTCCTCACAATCTAAAATGAAAATATCAGAGGTATAAGTTCCGGGATTTGAATAGAACTTTAAAGCTTCACTCGGTTTTCGTACCACTATCTATTTTTGTATAATTTTAGTCATTTTAGCCGCTTTAAGAATATAGGATTCATTAGTAATAACAAACATGTAGACAGTAGATCAGATGAACTCTGCTACATTCTTCATGAACCAACGCAAGCTCAATGGAATAACAAAGTGGAATAATAACTTAATTGCTCCGTTCATTTACTTTAACTACGATAATTGAAAGTAATTGCTTCACTGATAAAAGAAGTTTAGTTTTCTAATAGGGCTTATATAAGGATATTTTAGATCTTGAAACATTTTTAAGATTTAAGTTAAATTAGATGATAAAATTGCAGTATCTCAATTTATTTTCAAATAAAAATTATTACTATTTCAATAATACTATACCTACTATAGTATTACTACCTTTGAACAATAAAATAGAAAAAGGTAAGTGAAAAGTAAAAAGTTAAGATAAGTTCTTCAAAACCAAGTAAAATTAGGAAAATGCATAGGTATGTATAATGTTCCATACTGAATATTTAGACATTACACATTCTCATTTTTACTACATAATAATAAGTAGGTAATCACTACATAATATTATAAAACAAAGTCGCTTCCCGCTGTCTGTCTCTATGTATGCTTAGACCTTTAACACTACGCAACGGATATTGATGCGTTTTTTTTAATATATAGAGTGATTCAAGAGGAAGATTTATATGTGTAACGCTTATTCTAATATAAAAAATAGTAAAAAAAATATTTAACTTAGGCAAACGTGATTTTACGTGAGTCACATTATTACCATGTTGCCTAATAACTTCACTTTATGTAGAACCTCGTCCAGTCAAAGTAATAAACATTCATTAGCGTAGTTAATAACGGTTGCAAGGAGCTGGCACTCGGGGGCGGGGGCGTGCTGCGATGCTGCGAGTGTCCTGTGCTACAGCACACTCTCTGAGAGTTATTTCCCGAGGGATGCATTACGTAACAAACGTACTTATGCCCATTGCAAATGCAACTTCAAATTATAATTTAATACCCACAATCATTCGTTTGTTTGGATAACGCTGACTCTCTGAAAATGTAATCCGCAAATGTAATCGTATATACGAGTTGCTATTGTTTTGAAAACAAGCCTTCTCATCTGTGTTTCAAGTTGCATGCGTCTGTGTAAATATTAATATTCTGATTTCTGAGGTTTCAAACTAAAGAATAAGCTAACTATACATAGATATATCTAAAAAAGAATTCTAATTAAGAACTGGGTATATATATTATTATTATAATATGTACTATTCTCGATTTTGCCGCACACATCGTGTACTTCCTTTAAAGTATACGGGATTTTAGGGTCTAAAATATTGAAAAATATTACAACATTCTTTTGTATTTTTAAGCTTTACCTAAAAAAGAGATAGCATAACATAAGCTTATTTGAATTATTTTCTGTATTATAATATGATCCTTTAGCTCTTTTTATTTATAAACATTTATTATGTATCACTCAGGTATACCTACAATGAGTCATTTGTGCACTATTTTAAACAGTATTTTTTGGCTTCATAATAAGTTCAATGACACTTTAGTATGAAATTAAAGCGTCAGAATAGGTATATATTATCAAAAACGATGACTAACAGCATGTCACGTAATAATATACTATACGATATTCGAGAACCAAATGTGGTCAGGTGGCATAGAGCTCAGTGTCCCATATAAATTACAATGTTTTGTTAGGCAAGGAGGCTGACGTCACCAGGATTGTGTAACGTTTAATATGTAAAACTTTTGATTCAGGAACTCAGCGAAACAAACGCCGGATGCTGCTTAGATGCTGTAGCCATGAATAGTACTCGTTAAACGGATGATGTGGTTCCGAGCCTCTTAGTCAGTCCTTGTAGACTGACCGAATATGCAAAAAATATGCACAGGTTAATGCACTCTAATTAGATTGAGCTTTTTCTCTTAATAAAAAAATAAAATGAATGCATATTCATTTAAATCATAAATAAACGCGTATCCTCGCGCCGGCCTGGGATTTGAGTTTTTGATGAAGTCACGGTCCCGTTAATAGCTATCTAGGGGCTTGAGCGAAATAAATAATTAAGCTTTAATAATAAATCCTTCAATGTAAGTAAATTAACAATTCAATTCTTCACTGAAACAGACGAAACTAATAAAACTTGTAAGCGAGCCGTGAGGGTGGATCGAAGCATTAACCTTGCTCTTTAAGATAAAGAGCAAGAAGTAGCTGCCTACTATTAATATTAAATTATTTTTGATAACCCTGCTCGCCAAATCCTATTCGCCCAGGGGCATTAGCGTACACGCAATTTATCCAAATCCTCAAATAATAATTGAAAAACTGTCGGATAATAATTAATAATATTAATTTGGAACAAATTTTGATTTTCATTTTATAATTATTTTTAATTGAATAAACTTAAATAATTAATGATTTTAATCGAAAGTTTGAATATTGACACTATTATGAAGTTGTAGCCAACAAAATATAACTACGAGCCTTAGAGCTTTTCGTTTAAGCCTTGACATAATTTTGTGTAAAAAGTGTTATCTTTTTTCGTCTAACGTTGCAAAATTTTCATTCACAAAAAGCCCTTTTATTTTACGGAATAACATATGGCGCGTGTTTACGACCTTAACGTACGTTTAAAATATTACTGAAGGAATTTGTGTCATTGCATACGCAGTTTGGGAGATAACCTCCGATATCTACTTACACACTTCACCTCTGTGTAAAATTAGTATAGATAAAATAAGTAATATATTGGTAATTAATATACTCTAAACATAAAAAAGTAACAAAACATTGTTATGAAAAAAAATCCAGTAAAGTTTAAAATGCATACATACGAGTACTAATATTAGTCATTAATATAACTTAGGACACTGTGGAGATAGTATGAGTCACTACGGATAAATTTATTGTACGCTAGTGGGCGCCCGCGGCTCCGTTCGCATTTCTCCGATGGAAAATAAGATATATCAGCACTGTCAGGGAAAGCCATTAAGAGACACATTAATTTTATTTACAGGTACCTAAATGTATTTTTGTACTTAACGTCAAAAAAAAATTACGGAAATTGTTTAAATTACTTTCTAATATTCAAAAATAGGATAAACATTGAACATTTAGAATGAACGAGAGTAGTAAATTCATATTAAGACAACTTGCAATGCTAAAGTTAGCGCATCTTAAATGAGTTTGGTGACGTTTGTGCAAGCATTGTTTGTTAGAACTAAGTCGGTGTTGACAAATTCTAGAGCGAGTTACACCTGGCAATCTGTCAGCGAGGAAACGAGGACGCCGGAGTCGCTCTGATTTACCGGACACCTACCGGAATGTCGCTGACACTGTGGATGCATTTCCGTATAGCACGGGGGACAGACGTCGGTTTAATGACTTCATCTGTTTTTACGCTATGGCGATAAAAATTATGTTATATGTTCAGCTAAATAATAAAATATTTTTTATAATTTTTTAATAATATATATAAAATTTGTGTATATCTAGGGGTTTTTGATAAAATACTTATAGTTTAAAAACTTTTTATTGTTACATTTTTGTAATACAATTTACACCAAAATTCACCAAAACATTTACTTACTATTAAATAATTTCAAATTGAAATTCAAGTTAAAGAAAATCAATGTCAAATAAAGCTGGTTCTTACAAAGTTTTGTATTTTCCAAATCGTGTACCTCTATGGTTGTAATTAAACCTTGGGCTTCAAAACAGCTGTCTCCTGGCCTACAATTATGCTCATGTAGAATACATACGATTGCAATGCATTCACTGTTGGAATGTTTAATCTTGTTTCTTAGCATAATTACATTAGCAAGGCGACTCGGGCGAGTGCGGTGTGCTGCGAGGTGCTGCGGGGCGCGGCGCGGGGTGCGGGGCTCGCGGGGGGAGGAGACACTGCGAAAACTAATTCCCACCAGACATAAATCAATTGGCAAAGCACACAAATGTATTGGACGCGATTTTATTACGATAGTAACATTTCTGTTTACTTTTACAAATTCTCTTTACTGCTGCTGTTTTAAATAAAAGAATGGAACTAATAAATTTTCATAGTTAAATGTTGTATTGACTGCACGTAAAATATATTTATTCCTAACTGAAAGAATTGCTTTTCGAAGAGTTTTCTAGGTAGATCTTTATATGCCTTTTTATCAACGTATTATGACGAAAGCAAAGCTGTGATCAAATACTGTCAAAGTACAACATTGACATAGGTATATGTTTATTTTAAATCTATAAAGGTTATAAGTATATCTCTAGTTGCAAACACATGCCTGTTCATTGTAGACAGTTAAATATGCTAGAAATCTTCGACCCAAATAACAAAATTCAATCTGGCCAGTAAAGCAAGTAACCCAGAGAATTTCATCAAAGCTGGCTGGGTGTAGATTCCGATGTAAGTTAAAGGGGAGCTGTTGTCGGCCACAGGGCGGCGGTTGGCCTTTGACATGCTAATGAGTCACGTCGTACATCACACGCGTCGACACCGCGATTAAATGCATTACGTAGGACGTAGCCTTATTGCCGTCGATCGGTTCAAAGCAATGTGCATTGATGAAAGGTCAATCCGAAATTGTAGCGCTATATATTTAAAGCTAATCTGAAAAAGAGGTTAAAGGTGGTCTAAGCAAGATTATAGATTTTTTAATTTAATACCTTAGAATATAGGGTCATGTAGAGAGGGACAGAGTCATGTAAATTCAAAAAGATTCATTTACAGAGTTGATATATTGTTAGTAAAGCGGTTGAATCAACTTTAAAAAAAAATACTATATTACAATCGGTTTACAGTTTAGCGACTACGATACCACAGATACACACGTCAAACTGCATCTCAATTTTTACGCCACGCGGCAAGAAGGCAAAAACTGAATTAAATCTTCATATTTATGGATTTTTCAATATTTTTAGGGTCATACAATTCACAAATAAAAAAGTCTATTATCTATGTTATATAAAAGTTCGCCTTCGTGGATTCAAGGCCCAAGTCGAATCAATTATTAGATTTTCCGTAAATAAATTCAAAATAGCAGCGTAGAGTCAAGAAGCTGGCGCTGTTATATCCCGTATCTGAAACAAAATAAAGCATGATGTTATGTCATAAATACCGACGTATCTACATCAGTCTCAGTAGATCGGTTGATTAAAAAATACAGTATGAAACTGGACAGGTTAAATAATTCCATACAGCCGGCCGCTGCTAAAGCTGCTAACAGGTACCGTTATACTCGTAGTAAAGTGTTTACAACTAAAGTGTTATAATAAAAAGAGCGGTGAAAATATTCTCGCAAACTGTAATATGAATGGTGCAATTTACATTTACTTTAATGTTAAATGTAATCATAATATTAAAGTTTCGTAATAACTTTAACAACTCGAGCGAACACTACTTTACTGAGAAATGCTATTTTGTGTGAATATTTCTATGAAAAAATATCTTTATGTGGAATATAAAAATAATTTTACAAATACAAAAATTAAAAAACATTATTTTTGTTTCGCTTATTACATACATTCAGAGCTTTTTAAGATTTTTTTAAGATAAGGGTTTTTCGGCTGTCTCAAAAGCGTAATTATGCAAATATATATTGTTCGTTATTTTTTCTTTCTGCAACAGACGGTACCGATGAGTAGTCATAATACATATTAAATAAACTATGGCACATCAAAATAATTACATGAGCTATCGTCTTGCACGTCATCTGGGCTACCAGGTAATTACCAAAATTACTTTTAATTTGTGTACATGCTTACAATTTGATAACTAACCTTATTTATTACTAAACCTGTAAGGTCCTTAACTTCCCGAACATAAAACGCAAAACGTGTAACCGCTCTGTGAGTTAAAACATTGTTGTAAAATTTATTCACGAAGCTAGAGATATCTAATTAAAGATAACTTTACGCAAGAAGTTAATTCGTGTCAGTAATTTTGTCAAACACACAGCTACCCGACAGCCGGCGGCGGCGGCACGTAGGTGAGCCTCGTGTCATTTCGTGGGGAATTTCACTAATTTACTTCATTAAGAGTTTAACCTTCAACCGTTTAGAGGTCAACTATCTGCGATGCATGTTAATAATATGTAAAATTACATTTGAGACCTTATACTAAGTTATTTGAATATGAAGGATACTACATTACATTTTATACGATCGATTGTAGCTGATCGAGCGGATCTACGAGTATGTACTGAGTTTAACATCGCAGGCGAGTGCTTTTTGTTAGCAGAATAGATTTGTCTAAACTAGCAGAGTAGCTTCGGAAACAGTAACAGCCTTATCACACTTCTTACTAGTAGTATTATAAATGCGAAAGTCGGTGTAAATAAGTTATTTTGTTATTTTTATACGTAATGAACGACGAATTTAAATAAACGAATCATAGCTGTTCTATTTACGAGAGTGAAATTATGGTAATAAAATTATCTTAATACCAAATCATCTGCAAAATAAATATATTTGAATTCATAACAAAATATTATTTTATTCGAACCCTTTTCCCCGATACGGTATGCCATATTTAATTTATATCCACACCGCCGCCAAAACCAACACTCATTCGACTCTCCGTCCGGGTCCTCTAAAAATATTTTACAAAAGTCTCGCATAGTGTAGTAACCGTGAGAGGTAGATTACTGCGCACTACTTTCTGTTATTTCGTCCTTACGAAGTATGTGATTAGACACCGTTGCTAGTGTCGTGACGCCGCGTCGCAACTACGAGCGCTCAGGAACGATTGCGGATGCCTTAAATATTTATGACTGTAGAGCTGAAAATTTGTGGTGTGTACTGTCTGTGCTTTCGCTTTGCCCCACTTTCAAGCCTCTGACAAATTTGAGGTGACAACTATTCGAATTATGTGAAACAACACATATTTTCCCTAAAGTAGTCTACTTTAGACAAGATGTTGCGGACAAGATGTGTGTAGCGCGGCTATAAAATCGGTAGTACTGGGAACGTTTTAATGTTAAACGTTATTATGTAATAATAATCCTAGGAAATTGTTCAGAAACTGGAGAATGTTCGCCTTATATTTTCTAAAGGGTAATGAGAATTATTATATTTACCTCTAACCTCGATGGAAAATAAAAATCTAAAATATATACTTTTACTTAGACAATGTTTCAAGATTTTACATTTCTAATTACTTTCATAAAATGCTTTTAACAATATTACTAAATGAATTTAATACTCATTCACTTAAAGCTCATTGGTTCACTATTTTATACACTTTCTGTTTCTGTAAAAAAGATTAAACAATTTACGATACACATTATATTAATGCATGGAATAACAAAATATTAATATTTATTTTAGAGCAAATGTAAATTGGGTGTACTTAAAAACAATGGTAGTAATTACAGAGAGCGAACAAAAACGAAGCTTTGAGGCGGAGCGGCCGCGAGGTGTTTGAAGGGCTTTTAAGATTCACTCCCGCAGTTTCCGCGTCCCTGGACAGACGAGATCATTTCACAGAATAAAGAAAAGACGGTACTGCCCTGTAGGTAACAAAGCAGTAATTTATCAGTAATATATAACATTATCCTCATTATTGTTAAAAATATTTTATAAGTATAAACAATATTATGTTACTGTCGGCCACCTGAAAATTAAAACTAATATTATGTTCTTTAGTATTATCCCATACCTTTGTATCCAATTTTACGATTAATATTATAGTGTTAATTATTTACTTATTGTTGGATGGATATCATGATGATTGATATTTCATAAGATTGTAGTCGAGATCGCAGTCGTTAAAAAATTGTCCACGTTAAATAATAAAAAATAAATGTGAGGAGACAAAAATAAATTTGAAACTCATTGTTAAGACATAAGTCGTACCACCGTCAACTCCTACTCGATAAAAATTAAATATGTATAATAAAAATTGATTACAATTCAGTAAACATATCGTATATCGTATATCATTATAAATCAAATCATATGGCAGAAATAACAACATTTATAAAACATGTTATAGTAGCGTAAAACCTCAGCTATCTAAAATTCCAGCAAAGCTTTAAATTGGAAGCAAAAAAGCGCGTCTGTACTTTGACGCAGTCACGGACAATCAACTGGCTTCGACGCGGCGCCGCGATTTACATTCTACTGTCACATGAGCTCCGACTCATCAAACTAAACCTAAACACAAAAACGTTCACTACAATATATTATAACGACCATGTCGCGCCGCGCTGTGATCCATCCGCGGGACAATAGCCGCTCGTTATTAGCTAAAGCTGTTTACATTTTTGGACTTAGATTACTTCTTACATAATTAAACAAGATTAAAATATAAAATATGAATAAGAATTCATCACTTTTTATTTATTGAATCGTTAAATGATTTTTTACATCTTTATAAGCTTTCTGCAAAGAGTAGCCGTTGCAGCCAAATCTGCTAGTAAAAATATAAAATATGCGTTCACATTGTATTAAAACGAATCCTAATAAAGCGAAGACAACTGTATTATACAACAAAATAAAACATTAAAAAGGGTTTTTATTCAAATTTATTAAGCTTAATAGTTAATATCTAATGGCGTTTCTGCAAATGGAATGTATGAGTAAATCTCGCAACAAAAGGCTTTTGAAGTTTGGCGCGTTGTTGTTCTCATCAAGCACGTGGCGCGAGCTTTGACAAACGTACAACTACGCGAATGCGAGCACGACGCGGAAACAGGGGACTGGTTTTGTCTATTTATGTAGTAATTGTTTTGTTTCAGCTTCTACCTCCCGATGTGGAGTTATAGTTTGCGGTATTTGCAGTTCCCTCGCTCAGGTGTTTCAAAGTAGTATAATTTTGTGTTTGGATGCGCCTAATATGTAAAGTAAATAAAAAAGTTCTACAATATATGCGCAGGTTGTGTTGTGGTTGTGGATAGGCAAGGAGTGTTTTAAATTTCAACTCACACATTATTCTCTATCGCTATAGTAAAAATATATTCTCTTCTATATAATAAAATCCATTTACATAATATTATTGTATAAAATATTTATTGATAACTTTACTGCTAACTGCTCCGTACTTAGTAATAAGTATGACTAAATTTTGTAGGAAAATCAAGTTCGTCTAATAACACAAATAGGGAATTAATCGATCCTAATGTTGAAGCATTAAGGAATATCAAAAGTTTATTTCAATTTTTAATTGACGATTCGAGCGACGGTTTTATAAATTAAATACATTATGAAGGTTAAGTTAAATATGATGGCTCATAAAAAAATGTTTGGTATATTTCTATAATTTTTAAAACTGCAAGAAATCTGAAGCGTATTAATTTTACCCAGTCCGAGTTTAGTGAGACAAGAAATAATAAATGAATAGAATCATTCTTTCTGCTCTTGCAATATCTTTATCTATAATCGGACGTCGGAATATCTTAGACTCGCTTCAACTTTGCATACTGGCGCGAGGTTCCCAACTTACCAAGAAATAAAGAAATCTCAAAAGATTGACAGTCGCTTCTTGAGTATCGACTTACATATATATGAGTGCCTTTGGAGTATTTCATTGATATTATCCAGATGTTCTACATTCACGTCGGCGATATTAAAATAGATGTTAAGACAAACTCCTTCTCAGCCACAAACAATTGCTTTGTGTAAAGTGAGTTGAATTTTTATGCTAACATAAAAGAACACCTTAAAGAGAGTCCTTGTGTTTTAAATCGTGTAACTGTTATCATAAAGATTTATTTTTCTTGCTCTAAATATACTTAAAAGTTTAAAATTTCACTATATTTATTTTAAACGCGCTTGGAAATAGCAAAAGCTTAATGACGAAGAAAAAATATGATCAGTTAGATTATATAACACTTTCGTTTATAAGGTTAAATAAAAAAGTCACCAGAAAACACTGTAAAGATACTGTATATTTTTATTGCCAGTGCGGCGTCGGCATTTCAGTAAAGTATCGTTGTCACCAATACTTCTAAACAAATTTGGTTCAGCTATATCAAAATTTGGGTAAGTTATATCAAAAATACAAATAATGAATTTAGACATTTTGAAGTAAAAGGAAACTATAAAATTTCGCATTCTTGTGTTCAACAAAATTGGTAATTTTTTTTACGAGAAGCTTTTCAAAGGAGTGAAAACATTAAACATGAAAACCCCAAAATATTAGACTTACTTTACAATTTTTTTTAAATATGTTCAATTATGCCGAAAATGTTTACAATAATAATTTCTCAAAATCCCGCCAAAAGTTCGCCGCATCGCCTCAAAAGTTCAGCTTTCACTCGCGTTGTAACTAGATTTATTATAATATTACGTTCTGATCTTTCACTTCGTAGTTTGGTCAACTTTGGTTTAAAAATAATAATTTAAATACGAATCGTGAAGTAATTAAATATAAAAACTGAAGGTTGAGGTAAAATAAATTTAAAAACTGAAGGACTTACTCACAGTTACCTATCAGATCAGGCGTTAGGTTTTGTTTATTTTTGTATATTTTTGACAAAGTCCTAGACCAAGTTTTAAAGTAACAGAAATTCATACTGTGTTTGTCTTGATTAATCTCTGATCATTATACGGATCTACATAATATTATAAAGGTATTGTACACGAGAGCAACATTTTCCTTTTATTACAAAGAAATAAAACAATTACTTAATACCACATATAGGAAATGCTGAGCAAATAAGAGTAGAACTTGTAGTGAACGAGCGTGATGGATGCTCCGTTTCCTCGTCAGATGGATCGTGTAATCCAATACTGTCACCGCGGAATATTATTTTCATCAATATGGCTTTGATAAATGGATCTATGTTGTATCGCGAGTTGTCGCGGAGGCAGCTTCTGATACTCATTTGTCATAAAGTGCTGATCAGAATTTTATGCGCTTCAATAAAACAAATATAGAACCTTAAAATATAAAGTTGAAATGAAAAAAAAATTCCGGATATGATTATACTAAGGTTGTAGTGTATGACGTAGTATGCTTTGAAAATGTAAAAATAAAAAAGAGTAAGAAAATTGGAAACTTTCTAGTCCGACACATTACCTGCACAAAAGTCTCTCGTCGCGACTAAGTTTGCCAATTACATTAATACCTCGGCGCTTCCAATCCTATATAAAACTAATAATTTAATTCACGAATAAGGTTCTACTCCGTTGCATCTTTCCGCTCCAGACGCGCACGAAGTGGATTACTGAAGGAAGTTAACTTTAAAAGATGTTTTTCATTAAGTGAAGGTTGAATAATTCCACTAGGAGTTGATATTAAGTTATTTTTATATTACGTTTTCTTTTAAAATGTTTGGCGATATAGTAATTTAATGTGTATAAAGTGCATGCATTATGTTATAACATACGCGTATGTGAACTTGTATGATAGTAAATAAAACAAACTCCTCATAGGTAGTAATAATATTAAATAAGATCTTTTTGGATTTTTCACAGTTTTTTTTTATTTGTAGTTTTAACTTTAAAGCAATAATGGTCACGGGAGGGACTGTGTTTTTCTTACAATGCAGAAAATAAACTACCTTATTTCAGGTTTTTAATAATTTCATCTTAGACAGAATTTGGATATGCAAGCATGTACTTCTTCGTTAATCGTAGGTATAGAAATAAGAAATCTAGTTTCTTACATTAAAATTTAACCAATTACATAGTGGCGATTGTTTGTGTAATCTTCAAAAAAAAGCAGTCAGAAGAAGGCAAAAATATTTAACAAAAAATCTTGTTATTTCCGTAAGACGTTTAATAATATCCCAGAAAGTAAAGATCATCTTTGGAGCCTCTTAGCGCGTGTCACGACATGTCCTGCGTCCCGACAGCCGATCACAGCAGCAAACACCATTAACAGCAACCAGCTATACTTAGTCGTGCTGACAGAAATGATTAAATAGCTCATCAAAAATTTCTAGCACATTTCAAATGTTAATGTAAATAAAATATCAATAAGTGTAATATTTTATCTAATTTATGATAAATACGACCTATGTTAATGTACTTACCTAAATGAAATATCGATACTGTAATACACCTGACTTATGATAAAAACGACCTGCTTGCTGCTTGCGAAAATAACAATCAATGTTTGCCAGATTTATCCTATTCATATATAACATATGGAATCACAACTCGTAAGTGCATTTCTTGGTTACTTTTTGCAGCGCACTAATATGCTACCGCGGAAAGCATTGACAATAAGACAGTCAAAATAACATAAGTCATGTTAAAAAAGGAACAACAATAAGATTCAGTGTGAAAGTGGAACGTTCCAAGGTGCACGTGGCGTGTGCCTGCGCGAGGAGTGAGCCGCGACTTTTGCCACAAATCCAGTTTGCGAACTTTAAATTAGTTCCCTCGTGCTCAGTGGCGCCTCGCGACCGCCGCCGCCGCCGCCGCCGCGGACCGCTCGCCACAACAAACACAATATTTAAACTTTTACCCAATTGGAAAGACAAAACTAATTTAAATGAACGCCCCCAAACAATAATTCAAGATTTTTTGCGCTGAAGTTTTGTGGAGCGAATTTAAATTCAATTTCGCTAACTAGCGGAGTTTTGTGAAGTTTTTATGTAGGTTGATTCATTTAAGTACGGCGCGACCGCGAGGGGCGGCTGACGGCTCTCCGCTTGCTGTTTACTGCTTACTGCGAAACAAAAAGCTTGAGGCAAACGGAGCTTCCACCCTAGTTATTGCCCTAGTTATTGTAGTATCCGGTATAAACCAATACCTTATAAGCTGTGATGTTTTAAAATTGCTAGAATAAATTATTAATCTACTACAAAATACAGGATTTTTCAATAGATTTTCTTTCAAATTTATAAATAATGTTATACAAGCTTACTAGTATAAATCTAGTTCAAAAGTATTTTAATCGGTCACGTATTTTAACGATAAAAATAGCTAAGTCACACTCACTTAAATTTTCTAACTACCCAATTACAATCAGCTGAGATCTTCGGTAATGACCCACAACAACAGACTAACAATGCTTCATAGTTTTTATGACCACCACATAGACATTTCAACATGAAGTATAAATAATTATTTAATATATTTAACTAATATATAATACAAGTAGGTAAGCAAAGCAAACACCGATATTAACAGAATCCTTAAAAATTAATGCCATTGCCTCGAATGAAATTTGACATAATTTGATTTAATAATTTGCAACATAGCACATTCATTTTTATTAAAACGACTTCAAACGAATCTTGCTAACGATTATCGTCGCTGGGTGAATTAAAATACAATTTGTCCTGTTCTAAAGAAGTTCGGGCGTAAGGCACAGTGCTAGGAGGAAATTAGGTTACATAATGAAGCCCTGGATACGCTCAACTATATTTGTGCAGCGCTGTAACACATCCGAAGCATAATCCATATGCTACATACATAACGATGAAACTAAAATGCACGTATACTTATGAAAAGCATAATATTATTATTATTATTTTAAGGCTTAAAACTTTAATATCGTTAAGAAACTACTGTTTATCAAGTTTGCTGACAAAAAAAGTCTGAGATTAACAATAAGGTACTATTTTTCTTCTTTTCAGTTTTATAATTCTTTTTCTTTTTTGCGATAAAGTAGTAAAAATCCAAAGTAGATATTTAAAGAATGAAATTAATATATTTAAAAATCTTCCTTGCTATATTCTTTGCACTTTCGACAGATGCCGGAACTAGAATCTGTCGCAAGGTCGCCAGAGCCAGATTTCGGGCTTACGGTCATGAAACCAAACCTATAATCCTATGAAAAAGAAAGCCCCGCGAATAAACTGTACGAACCACTTTAGCTCAGATATATTACAAGTCTTATTACACTCCGGGCCCCGGCGTCCCGGCGCTGCGACACTCGAGCCATCGAAACGAGACAAATTGGGTCGAATGTAAGTTTTGTTCAAACCTACATGACCTCTAGTCAACAGTTTATTTGTGTTGTTACTTTGTGTTGTACGCTTCAAGCAGTAACCGTTTTTGTCACTGTTGAAACGATTTGTAGCCGCCCTCGGCCCTCGGTTACATTGTTATAATAATTTCGTAAAAATAAAACTCACTTTCAATTCATAATTCACATTTTTGATCTTTTATTTTTGGTCATTTAATAGGTAAATAATAAATGTCATGGCAGTGGAATAAAAATGAATTAATTTTAATGATGCACTTTTACTAGTTTCACTTATATGTATGGAAAGACGAGAAAAAAACAGCCCAATGTGGGATTTTTGGATTTACGTAAACACTCAATAGAAGAAGGCAGGAGGGAAGGCAGGAACCTCTTGCACTCTGTTGAGTACCTCACCATATAGGTCCTATCTTTAGTATAGTCGTCTGCGTAGTGTCGCGTGTCAAGAGCACTCGATCACAATAATCTGTGGTGGGCTAATTACATGCTGAAAAGAGAGCTGTTCAATTATCTACCGATTTACTAGCTAAAGGTTAATGGAGGATTTGTGTTTCTTACATTGTTGATTTTGACGTGTTTGTTTATGTTGTGTTAAATACGAGTGAATGTGTATAGGACATTATAAAATTTATTTTTATAAATAATAATAATTTCCTTTATTATTTATTGATATTTTTTACTAAATATTTTCAAATATTATAACACGTTTTATAATTGCCAGTTGTAAACGTCAAGAAGAAACCTCTCCATATTTTAAAATGCGAATACAACCCGAGCGCCTCGCGACGGAGCTCGGCAAATATGTACATGGAGTTTATGCATCCGCCAGCAAAGATGATACTCGATAGTAATTTATATCTCTACGAGTGCTTCGAGAAAATATACATAAATAAGCATATTTTCATTTAAATTGTTATATTTATGAATTGTACTTTACGTCGCGGCGGAAGTAAGCAGGTGGTCGTAATCACAGATAGTGTTAATAAACACAGATGCCAATTATAAATATTAAATCTGCTATGACACGAAAAAAACAGGTACAGAGTGTTAAGTAAGGAGTAAAAAAAGTAATTGATTCATATTTTTAATAAAAGTTTTCTTAAACTTTTAACTTTACCGGTGACTTGATCCGCGTGAATAAGTTTTTTAGAATATAAAGTAACTTCATTAACTAATTTTAAGGTAACATATGAAAAAAGGCAGTGGTAGCCCAGCGGTAACGCGTCGCTTGTATAACCGAGTGATGCGGGTTCAAATCCGGGTCTCGCACGTCTGATATTTTCATGTGCGATTCATTTCTATCATGATTACCACTTGTCTTACGGTGAAGGAAAACATCGTGAGAAAACCTGCATGTCTGAGAAAACCTACCAAGTTTTCGTAAGACATGTGAACTCCGCCAACACGCACTAGGCCAGCGCGGTGGACTATGGCCTGATCCCCCTCGTACTGAGGGAGGCCCGTGCCCAGCAGTGGGACGCTAAAAAAAGGGCTGATGATGATGATGATGTGAAAAAGTTACAAACATTTACAATTAACTGACTGACTTCATATTTTTTATAATATCAGTGTGACTTTACAGACGGAGAGAAATAATTTTATTTTAAATACAATCAATATTATTTTTCTATTAAATTAAATTAAATCTGACTTTACAAAGTAAGAGATTGATATTCAAGACAATGAATGTCACTAACAAAAAAGTCCACAAGTGTGCTACACGACCTAAATTGGCATTAACGTATTCCAAATAGGCAACGTTTGAAGTCATGATGAGATAACGGAGATCAGATACTATCTAGCTAGCGAGAGCTGGCGCGGCGCCAGCGGACGGTACATTCCGGAGGTCAGCGGAAGGCGGTCAGGGGCGTTTACCTTATTTATTAAATGCCTGCTTTGAACGGCTCTACGATACCAATTAGGTCGTAAGTAAGCAAGTGTAACGTAGAATTGAAGAAAGTCTTATTTTAATTATATGCCTTTAAGGTTTACCTGCGTTTTTATGCAGCTTTTAGTGTTTCTTGACTTCTAGAGTCATTAAGCTACTTTTAGTTACTTGTATAAAATGTTTTTAACTTGTTATGCTGTTTACCTAAGGGCTACTTTTCTTAAACCTGTAGGTGTAGCTTCACTTATATAAAAAGGGGCTACCATATAAGAATATATATTATATTTCTGTTGTTAAGTTTGATTTAACTGATGTTTAGTACAAATATGCTATTTCAGAATCCTCTTTCGATAACTATACGTGTTATATAAGAAAGACTTGTATATTGGTATATTTCATCTCAAAGGGTAAAATGAGAAGATTACTTGAGACCCTGTTTGGTGTACATTGAGAATCTAAAATTAAGATGAACTCAAAAGAGTAGTTTAGCTTTCGTTGATTTCATTCTTCAGTATATTTTGAACGTGCTTATTATGTCATCTCCCTCACGCCTCCCGCACGCCGCGGCCGCCGGCAAATTTCAAAACTCAAGTAAATTCAATAACAAAGTTAGGTGGTGTTAAACATTCTCATAAATATTATACGAAGCCCTCTCATGTTTCTGCAACGTTCTATATTTGGCAATCTGATAAATTGTTACGGTAATATTATTCATTTCGTCATTGGAAATTAACTGAGTTCCAAAATATCGGCGGAATCGATTGAATGGAGAGTTGCCAATGCGGAGTTCAAGTGCAGACGTTTAAAGTCTCGAAACGCTTCAGTGAGATAAGTGTTTCAAATTATGCATGATATCGATATCGAAACTTTTTCTTCAGATACGTCCAAATCACTTTAAAAGGAGAATTTCAAATCGTTTTTACTTTCATATAGAGTGTATTTCTTCATTCGAACTGACAATGGGTTCGGTGGTGTAGTGACTAGCATGCATTTCTGGAGGTCCTGGGTTGTAGTCCCGGGTGAGGCCAAGTTTAGCTTACTCCTGCGCAGATGGCTAGTCTTTTTGAGATTGGGCCCAGTGGTCCAATCGGTCGGGAGGACATTTGTCAATTTATTTGATTGCGATGAAATTGATATCTGAAGTTATTCCATAAAAGTACGATAAGTGGCACAGGTTAAGATTGGTAAATTGAGATTTTATTAGTCGCAATATAAAAAAAACAACAATAAGTCATCAAGGTGGTAGATACCTATGTTGACCTACGTGTGTGAAAACTATACGAGCAGAGTTGTGAGTATTTACTAGTATTGTAAATTTTAATGGAAATATCTTGCCTTATAAACACGACCAATAAATAACTTCTAAATGTATTCTTGAAGTGTGGTGTGCTGTGTAATATTATTGGAGCACAACAGAGGCGTCATCTAAATTATTGACCGCAGTGCAGGCTGCAGCAGTGCCACAAAGACTAAATGAAATTCCGTGCATGTTCCCTCTGATGATAGATTGATGAGGCTAACTCACCGCCACCACCTCGAGGGGGAGGGGAGCCTCGCGCGCGTGCATCACATACCTGCATTATTAATATGCTAGTTATTAAATATTTTAATTATATAATATAACGAGAATTCGGCAAGCAACATTCTACGACCAATAAATGTCACGCCGCTTTAAAATTACATCTTTTTGAATGTAAACAAATACATTAGGGTATTTTAGGTAAGATACTAAGAAAAATGAGTTTAAAAATATGCAAAGAGTGTGTATCGATAAATCCTATGGCGTACAAGCAACGATAATAATTTATGTCTTGGCAGGGGCTGTAAGGGGTAAGTGAAGCGGACGCTGCATATTTATCGAAAACGCAGTGACAAAGGCGCCCGATGTGACGACTATCCGGAGTAAAGCGAGAATTCGCTCGGAATACCAGGGTTGCATAACTTAAGCGGAGTTTAGTCTCGAAGTAACGAGTGAATCGGAAGGAAGCCATAGCTTGTTTGAAAGAACTTGACTATCGCAAAAGTTTTTAACTTCTACGTCACCGCGCCGTCCATTTGTCTTCGAGAAGCGGAATATATAAATGTAACGTTTTGTTTCTAAACGACATTTTTATATTATAATATAAAATAAAAGGCAAAACCTCGCATTCACGAGATACGATTGAATAAAATTAAAGTTATTTTTCGTGTATAAAATAACCTGTTCGGGTGTTTACCAGTACAACACGCAGTTTATAAAGCATATGATTTTGCATACTTACTTCACTGGTAGGATGAAATCATATACGTATACGCAAGTGTATGTATAGAAAATCTTTTACATTCCGCCTCAAATCTAAAGGACTATAAGGCTGTAAACATGGATGAGCACGTTTTGTACAATACAATTTTCCTCATAAAGGAGCATTCAGATTTCGAATAGGTAGGGAGTAGTGAGGACACGCGTCACGCGTCACGCGGCGGAGCCGGCTGGAGGGCGAGGCACCTGTTGACGTGATTGACGTCAGGAGTGACATGCTTATCACGTCTCGAGTTGTCTTCTCTTGACTAAGTTTAGATCTCCTGCGTGCTGGGATTAAGTACTTGTGAATGAACATAATATGTGTTGACAAAAGTACGAGTATTTTAGTGTCATTTACTATTATATTTAGTTTTATATATATAGTACGGCAGAATTATAATAATTTGTAAGACGAATGTAAGGTTTCAATCATTTATATTTTTCTTGTAGGTACTTTTAACTGATATATTAATTAATCAAAGATTAAAGTATTTTACCTGAATAAATAGTTACTTTCACTTCTCCTACACAACATTTAATAACAAAGTATACAACTTAATTTATATATGTTATGTTCTACGAAATAGTCAGATTATCTCAAATTTTAAATTGACTTTTTCGTATAAGATACTTTAATTAATTATAATGAAAGAAAGATGCCACAAGCTAATGTATTCAGCTCTTTTTCACGTCCCACTGCTGGGCTCGGGCCTCCCTTTTTTATGAGGTAGCGAAAGAATCAGGCCATAGTCCGCCACGCTGGCGAAGTGCGGGTTGGCGGACTCCACATGTCTTCCGAAAACTTGCTAGGTAGGTAATCATGTTAGAAATGATTCACACATGAATATATCAAAGGTGCGAGACACGGTTGTACCCGTATCACTCAGTTATACATGCGAGCGCGTTACCACTGCGCTACGTGTATCTATTAATTCAGTTGTTATTTCTAGCTCCGCTAACTAGACAACGCGCACTCTCGAAACATTGTTGACTCCTCCAGTGTACTGTACAGTGTTCTTACACCGTGACAACTGTGGCAACACCTGGCTATATCTCCACGTGTACGTGTACGTCGTACAATGTACATGTTAAACTTTTCGCTTCTACTATAAAATAGCCGTTGGCAAAAAGCCAGGTTTGAAGCATTTCCTTCATTGAACGATAAAAGGCGAATTTATCGCTGGAAGCTACTGTGTCGCGAAGGCACAATTTTCTATTCATAGTAACTGCTCAAATAATGTTTATTTGTTATCTACGTTTGGAATTATGAATCTGACAAATAAAATAGATATAGTAAGTAACGAACGTATTTATTCGACAAAATGATTAATGCGTACTACGAGTGTATAATATAATCATAGCATGTCTTTTACTTCATCATTAAATATAAATTCGTAATCACACTAAAAGCAAAATACCAAGCATGAAAAAGTTAATTTGCAAAACAGTAATAATTTACAGCACTACAGCGCGGCGCGGCGCGTGCTACACGAAGAGAACGATTTAAAATACTTTTAGGTTAAGTAAAACCGGAAACATTTATAAATCCAATAAATGTATTAAACATTAGCCATCTCTAAGAAATTTTTATTTGATGTGGAATCCGATGATTGAGTCAGAGCAGTATGAGAGCAGTGTGCGGTAAAGCAATTACGTGGGCGATTGATCATAATTCTACATTCAACTGCCATCATTTTAAATTACTTAAAATACGAGCAAATAAAAGCTGTCAAACAGAACTGTTATTGCCCCTCCGGGCTTATCGCGATCGCACAAATTACTCGAAACTCTAATTAATCCATTTGTAATTAAACAAGTTGTAGTTCGAGTTACAAAATTCATAATTACGCCCAGCTCAAGTTCCGATGTTATCGATACCATAAACTTAGCGGCCTTCGGAGAGTTGCTTTGTTGAGCTCGGGTTGCTTCTTCTGGTTCCGCTTCCTGATAATAAGTTTAAGTAGCATCCCCGAATATCCGTCGACACATTCTTAGAAAATAATAACACTTAAATTAAAAATGTGTTATGTGTTATACTGCTGACAAGATTCGTTTTTGAGGTCATTTCAATGAAGTCATGCAAGATATGCCTGAAGTATTTTAGTAAGTATTTAGTTAGATACTAAACACTAGGTGATGATGATGATGATGCAGCATCGAGACCAAGGTTCCCATAACGTGGAAATGTCAGTTGATGTAAAGATATACACATATAAGGTACCTATATTGTTCAAATCGATTAGATGGTTTAATCTATTTACCATGATACAGAAATGAGGTAATAGCCTGACATCTGAACGGTATATTTTTATTTATAGATACGACTCCATCAAATCACCTTTAAACCAATAAACTTTATCTAAAATCGGTTCTTCCGTTTATGCAACAGTAAATACACACTCCCTGCTTTAAGGGTCGGGGGTTCACAAGAGATAATCGTGTAGATAGTTTAAATGAAAAATATTTTTATAAAAATACGCACGTTAAATATATTAGATCTTTAATACACTAAGGCATTATTATGAACACAAAAAGAGAACAGAGCTTTAAGCTTTTTTAAGAGTACGTTAAAAAACAGTTAAACTCTATATCTTCAAATAAGTCTTGTTTCGGCGCTCCGCGTCCGACGTAATTAGTGTCCGTCTCTTTGTCCGCTAATGACGCATCCATCGCCTCCTCCGCCCGCTTCATTGTTCACAGAACCCCAACTTCGGTAAAATGAAAAGAATTTTATTATACCGCAATAATAATCCAAAAATAAGAAAGACCTCCTTTGTAATATTTATTTACTGTACATATTAATTCTAAAGTAAACGCGATATATATTTTAAACACAATATATATATATATATATATATATATATATATATTTTAAAGAATATTTCATTAAAAATCCAATATTCATTTATGGGCATTACCTGGAACAAATTATCAAATAATGAACTTAATGCTATTAGCTTTTTCCGTATTGCAAAGGATTTATTTTGACACCTTATTTCCCCTTGCAGCCCTTCGCAGGATGTGGCTCTAACTTTTCCTTCTTTTTCCATTAAATTGGAACAGTTGGTTAAATATTAATGCTTAATCGAATTTCCAGCGCCGGAAAATATAATCGGGTGAATACATATTTCGCGTCGAAGAAAGGGTCGCGTCCCTCGCATAAGAAACTCATTACATGACAAATAGATGTCGGCGGGAGATGTGGGCAATTTGAAGACGCGGCGCAGCGGTTGCGACGACGCCCCACTATCTAAACGACTTCCAGATAATTTTTTTAACCAAATCTTAAACATGTTTGTATTTATCTCTAAATCCGCCATTACACTCAACTACAAGGATAAGCCCGTTTAAGCATCTTCATTTATCTTTTATAGCTGGTCTTGGCAACCATCAAAAATTACGTCACATAAAACGTTTGTTGAGAGCTTTTAATGGCTGGGGGCTGAAGAAAAAGATTTTATTGTACCCGGAATAAATTAGATTTACAATTTAATTTCTTAATCTATCCTTCCTGAATGCTTTAATTTTTCGCCGTTGATAATAAGTATGAAACTTGAATAGGTCCCAACGAAGTACTTTATATTTGTATAAAATATGTACGAAATCTAAAATGATCTACACATAACGCCATAAAAACCTATGGATTAGGGTTCGAGCTTCTAACTAACGATCTTAGATCGTGAATATTTAGAAAATTGTGCTGTACGTATTATGAATATAATCGTACATTGTACCTACATTCGAAAATTTTATTTTTTGTGTGTGTATGTGTCCAGACACCAGTCAATAGTATAGTAGTTTTTGTGAGAAATTATTTAGGTGAATTAACTAACCTTTTGCATACTTTGTATTTAAACATCGTCTGCGCTGTTTTCTTATTTCCTTGGTATTGGATAAACCTTGACCAAATAGACTTTTGTATTTTTTTTAATTTTAAAGGTCTAGTATTCATAAAATAGAAATTAGTTAAGCTTTTCTTTTATCTAGTTTTTGGGAAATGCCAAAACTTATTAATTATTATTAATATTACTAGCTAATTTTTCACGTAATGTATAGTTTACGTATCAAAAGTTTTGGTAGATCTTGCATGAGAAGATGTTAAACTAATAGTTAAACGTTAAGAAATAGTTATATTTCTTAGCTTGGTAAATAGATGGTGGTAGCTGTACAAAAGTACTTTCAGAATGATTAATGTACATTCTGTACCACATCACTTAAAGACATTTTAAACTTTTAAAGACAAACTTACGTTACCTGTTTCGCTCACACTTGGGTGCACTTTGAGCCAAAAAGCGGGAACTTTGAATACGGAGCTAACGCAGATAAAGCGAGGATATTCTCAGAATCCGGGTTTACGACCTTTCCCGGGGAAGATAATAACACGCTTCCGATGCTTTATAAAGTTGTATTCGAAGAAATATATTGTTCAGCTGACAATCGAGAATACAAACCTTTTATATCCTATATAACATAAATGTTATGAGTAATGTAATTTGCTTTAATTTTCGCTATGATTTGTCCGTGCCGTCCGTACCGACTGTCGGCGGAGAGAGCGACGTGAAAGTAAAATCAGGAGAATACATATAAAAAATCTTAAGCTACTAAAAATAGTTGTATTATATGAATGGCATACTTACCATGTTTTTTCACGTCCTTTTCCCGATATTTCGACATTGTTACAAACGCCATGGTCACGAGTATACTGGCCGTGACGCTTGTAATACTCGTAGTTCCGAAAGGACTTGAACTCATAAAAATATCCCGTTTTGTATTATGAGGATATTGTATTATTTCCTTTCATTTTTCCTTTACACCTATGGTACAAATAGACATTGCATGAAAATAATAAGTTCGTACCAGACAGCTTTAAAGAAAAGCTTGAAATAAATTTTATATTTAAATTATATTTATTAGGCCAGCAATTATAATCTGCGGGAACGTGACATTAGAGTGACTCCAGTGACACAAACAGCGGTCAAACATAAATTATGTAGAGACGGACGCTCGGGTAGCTCATTGAAATTCATGGAGATGTCAACAACGCTGATCGAGAGCTGAGACTACTGCCTGTATAAATGTAGCCGACGACGAAGTGTTTAAGATACAGCCGACTTAATGAGTCTTAGCCAAATGGATCACGTTAAGGGTTCAATGATTCCCAAATATGATTTATTGGAATATGTTTTAATAAAGTATAACAGTGTCCTAGATAAGATTAGTAGAGTAGAAACTAGCCCTATTTAAAAATGTTTACGTTTTGATACATTTACAAGCTTCAAAACATACGTTTACAGATCGAGTCGGAGTCAACTAATTGCCGTGCATCCAATTTAGATTACTTCATTCTATATTCATATCTAAACTCTAGCCTCTGGTTCCTTTTTACTTAAGGAAATGAAAAAAGTTGACAACGCGATTGCCGTCTGTCCATACGAATACGTACTGCCGCAAAGTTTTTTAATATCCGCATGAGCAACTATTGTTCCATCGCACTATTTGTGCAGTGACCAACAAGCAAAAATGGAGAGTCGCGAGTATGAGTTAGCGGCCCGACTTAGAAACCAAAAACTAAGTCAAGTTCTTTGCTTCTTTTTTCAAGACTGTTTGAAGTTGATGTTGGGTGTCTTATATTGCTTAGCCAAAGCTGACTTACAGATAATTAAAAATGTCTTTCGGACTTATTTACCTAGTTATATAGTTTTATTTAGTAGCATTATCAATCATTGGGTGATTCCGCTGACGTCATGGCTAGGCCCCAGAAGAAATAGAAAGGGAGAGAGGAATATCACCAGATGAGTAGATAACGTAAAAGAATCGTTGGACAATTATGGGTGAAAAGCCATGAAAGGTAGATGATTGAGAGCGAGAGAGACATTGTATCTCTGGTAGTGTCCTTCCATCAAATAATTATTTTATTTTACGTAAAATTTCTATCCTACATAAAATCACCTTATTAAATTTTGAAATCAACGAAAATCTATCATCCCTAATACATAATCGATTTATATTTTATATTTGTCCTTTATATTTTTTTCTCTAACTACTGCAGTGGAACAATAATTGTTATACAAATCAAGTGTAAACTTTATTTTTAAAAGTTCAATATTGTACCTACCCAATTTAAGAATGAATAATTTTATCCTTAAACATATAAAAAAGAAATATTAAAATTGCGTCCGAGATATAACTTCCGAAATAAAACATAAGGTTCCCCCACATACTCATTATGTAGAACCTTAACAATTCTAGAACTCCTCATGTCATAATGAATTCACGTCTTGGAGATGAGAAGCGGGTAGGAATTAAACTTAATTTCACTTTTTTCAGGTAAACGTTCGAGTCATTAGAGCCGAAATATGACCTGGGTATGAAGCCTGCGGCGCGGGGAAGTAGGTCAACCGGCAGGCTTGTGCCAATGACGTTTAAGAACTTGAGCGCTACATTAAATATTTATGCGCTGAAGCACCTTGACGGGAATGAATAAAATCGTTTGCGTTTCCCATTCAACTGGTTTAGTAATCATGATGTATGTATATATTATTCTGCATAGTGCTTAGCTCCGAACTAGAAAGGCTTGTTATCTCTTACAAAACTAAACAAATACGTATGTAAATGTATGTAGATACGACACAATCGCCCACTACATCACCGTCTAAGTACACGGCAAGCTCATAAAATGTAGCTATTTCGTAATGCCTAGTGAAATACCTGCAATAAATACTCTAAACAGTTCTAGTTTTAGCATACTCATAATAATGATAGAAAAACATACGAGTATACAAGGCTCTAATTCGTTTATAACAATAATTTTGCCTACACGTTCCATACTGTGATACTTATTTCAGTATAACGCATTTAATGTGCAATATTTATAAATTTTATGTTTTCAGGAACATATTACATTATTTTTGTTGTCGTTTTGATTTTACGCGTTTCTATCGCCCTCACAATACTCATAAACATTCAGGGCTGACCTGTTTCAATACAACAATATCACAGCTAAATGATCGCGGCGCGTTGCGTGCTCTCTTATCATGACACGGTGGAAAATGCCACTTAAACTTACGAGGCGTTCTTATGCGACAAGAAGACGAAATATTCATTAGAACTCTACATTTTTCAAGAAAAATAAATACAGAATACGAAATGATTAAATATATAAAAAAAATTAAACTGACATAATTGTCGATGGATCTCATTAAAAGTAAACCGAGAACAGGCACGATGCATGGAATTAAGTTAATATTATGGTTACGTGCGCAATTGTTGTAAATTGACAACACTGCCTAGTGCTTATAGAAACAATGTTAAATGCTAGATATAGGACAATCGTAATATTCCCTAGAGCTTATTTTATTATCCAGCTGCATTCATACATAATTATCTACAAGTTCGATTTCGTATATAAACATTTTAATTCTATACAGGTTTACAAATTTCATCAATATAATATCAATAGTCACTGAGTAAAATGATTGTGATGAGTGTATATCACAATCATTTTACTCAGACATCAAGAATGTGATTTTTTAGCTACGAAACCCTAAAAAGACGAAGAGAATAGAAATGTTAAATATTTTTCATATAGTGTTATTACTACATAATTACATGATCGATGTTGCCAACCAGACAATTTAACACTGTTGTGATATTTATGCCATATTGGGATAAATATCACTTGATACTTCATAATACGCTATTTAATAATAAAAAGAAATAACTACAAAACTTACTTTAAATCGCTTTTAGGTCCATACATATGGCACATCTCCGAGAGGTTTGGTCTAAGTAATGAGAACGACTTCCGTTTATAAGTAAAGTGCTCTCCATCTATTGAGCACGAGAATTTTATAGCTTTTTCTATTTTTCCTTTAACCATTGGACACAATATTATAAAGTAAGTCTGCACTCAATGTTAAGTATGTATTGATTCTTTTTTTACCAATAATTTTTACCACTCCATTACTTCTACACGACATTGACGAAGCAAACTATTCAAGGTGTATGTGAGAGGCAAGCAAAGAAACAAAAGTAAAACTTGAACTTTTAAACAGCATTCATTCGTTGCAAATGATATAAGTGAGGACGATATTAGTGTCAGGGAGTCATTTACCTCTCTATGATCTATATGTTAATAATAAATATATTAGGACATTATCGTCTAAGAGCTAGTAACGTCTTCGAGAGAGCATTTCAGTAAGGCCAGCTTTTAGATATGCTATCTCTCCCACTCTCCCGGACATAATACGGGCTATCTGGCTGGCGGTAGTGGTTGCGTTCATCAGTGCGCATCGTACTTGGATAGGTGAAATATCAATTTTTCAAAGAATTTTAAGAAGGTTCCTTTTGTTTTTATTATGTTAATTTACCTTTTTGCAACATAAATCTATTATTGCCAATCAGTTTCATTGTTGTTTTAACTCTGCCAGACGCTAATTTTGAATAATTTTTGTTAAGCCTCAACTTCAAAAGGCAATTATTTTGTTTAATCAAATAATCGCTTCTATTTTCTGTTAGGCGCATAGAGAAATGCATGTGTAATTTAAGTTTCGCTATTGTTATATAATTTTGACCTTGTAAATTAGTGTAATTAATAAAACCAAGAAACAAGCAAGAATTCTTTAATTTGTCTCCATTGTTAGGGAACTCCTAAGAGACATTTTTTTTATAATTATAGTATGACTAAATTATTATATGTATGATGTTACTAGCTGACCCGGCAAACGTTGTTTTGCCATATAAATATTTTTTTATTACTTAGGGGACAACCCTTATTACTTAGGGGTATGAAAAATAGATGTTGGCCGATTCTCAGACCTACTCATGCTCACAAAATTTCATGAGAATCGGTCAAGCCGTTTCGGAGGATTACGGGAACGAACATTGTGACACGAGAATTTTATATATAAGATTTAAGAATCTGAAAACCCAAAATTAATTTAACAATAATTCAATTGTTAAACCTTCAGCCAGACCGATCTAATAAAAGAAAGGACTAAAAACCATTGAGTTCATTTGTGGATTAATAAAATAAGAAAGATAAATAAATAAGATATATCTTTTCTATATCGTTATATTTAAGTATCGAAAATTGTTGTATCAAAATAAGGATAGTAATTGCCAGACAGTTTCATTGTTGTTTAAACTCTGCCAGACGCTAATTTTGAATAATTTTTGTTAAGGCTCAACTTCAAAAGGCAATTATTTTGTTTAATCAAGTAATTGCTTCTATTTTCTGTTAGGCGCATAGATAAATGTATGTGTAATTTAAGTTTCGTTACGTGTCGTCGTCCACTTCAATTATACTAAATTTGCTCATGTAAATTATTGTTATTAATAAAACCAAGAAACAAGCAAGAGGTCTTTAATTCGTCTCCACACACACACACACACACACACACACACGCACACACACACACACACACACACACACACACACACACACACACACACACACACACACACACACACACACACACACATTCGTGCTTAATAAATGAATGCCCCCAACGAGACTCAAACCCGCGACAGTCGGAGCATAAAGTAGAGTCACAACAATCTGAGCCAAGCGTGACATCGAAATACAAGTTTATATAAAGCAGGATTCTTATAAAGCAGAATAAAAAGTTTCCCTCTTCTTGAAAACAAAAGCTCACGTGGGAGTCCGTCCTAATACTGTTTACACAACTTGTTGCAGTTCGTCTACAATTGCATCTCTTTCAAAATGGGCTATCAATAATGATACTCGAACAACTCGAGCTCTGAAATGAACTGCGATACCACAATTTAAATGGTCTGTGTTCGCTTCACTGAAAACGTAAATACAGTCCTGAAACTCGTTTGCGAGAAGCGTTTTCAATTCGCTTTTAATTTTCGCACCGAGAGTGCTCAGCGGCCGCTCGCACTCGCTACCGAATATTATTTCGAATGTTTATTTATTTGCGCAAGTTGGACGCGGCGTCGGCTAATAACATTCAAAATGTTTGAAAATCAAAAAATCTTTTATTCATAAATTGCAAACGACAAGCTTTTCGCTGCAGTGATACATTTTAATTTTTTCATATTCTTAATATTATTCATATAGCATAAATAATAAACTATAGTAAAACATTTTTTTTTCAGTTTAGAAATTTATATTCTAAACCAGCTCAAAAGGTAGCGCTATTTACGGGTCATTAACTGACGTATGCCTTTTGTGTTTACACTTAAGTCGTTGCATAGAGTATACTGCTACATAGGCGTTGATTGCACCTGTCCAATGTCCATGGCAGACAAAATGTTTAAATTTGAAAAGATTCACTATATCTTTTGTCGAATCTAATATGATTAATAGGTATAGGCTATGATATTTCCACACGTGCACATTACATAGAACATATTTGGAACTAATACTATGTAAGTCAATAAAGTTCATGGATTTAAGCCGTTCATATTGCTGTGTAATATTTGTATGTCGGTCTCATTAGCCTGAGCAAGTCATCAAGAGTAAATGAGCAAGAACACTAACATCGTACTATTACCGATGAATAGCTCGAGGACAAAATAATTGTCGTAAGTAATAACATTAGAAAAAGAAAGTTATTTATGAATTTTATCTTTTATTTATTAATGTGGCTACGACATACCGTCGCTTCTTTTTTTTTCTTCTTTGCGTACGCGGATTTCGATTACAATTTCATGGGTTATAATTTTTTCGCGTGGAACTCTGTTTATTTTTCAATATCAATTAAAGTAGCCTCAGCACTCTTTACAACATCAGCTATCTGCCAAAAGTGAAAGTTCCATAAAGATCAGTCCAACCGCTTTGGAGATTACCGAAAGCATCTCAATTTTATTTGTACTTACATAATACTGAAATTGAAGTCGCTTCTACTTCATTGAATTTGAACTCAATTTATATGTTAATAGGACTAAGATGGTTTATCTTAACAGGTAGGTTAAATTAATCAGGTCAAATCTTGTGTTCTCAACCTGACCAGTTCGATGTCCTGGGTCATGTGGGCCTCTCGCCTCAAGTAGACTTCGTTGTCACAATTTGTTTTCAATGTGTATGACTTTTAACATTATTTTTCTAGTTAAAATAAAAAATATTGATACGAGTAAACGTGAGACATGATTATGAGTTGATAATAAAAGTGACATTCCAGTAGCCTCGAATTTCATAAGCATACATGTATATACTTATTATTATTGACAATGTAGTTTAGTTTATCGAAACGAAAAAGAAATATAATGTATGCCATAAATCATCAAGTTTTTACAATCCCTCCTTGCGAATGTGTAGATCACATATCGAAAGCTAAGTTATTGCGAAGAAACGAAATTATACCCCGGGGCCACGACGCGGCCGGTGTCCCGCCGCGCTCTGTCAACCGCTGGGCGTCCACGGAGTTTACGATAATTGCTCACGACTTTACCAACTTTTGATTTTAACTTTGCGAAACCAAGAAATAAATACTTTAATACATAAAATAATAATGATAACCTACAAAAACCTAAACTAAAAGTAAAAAATAATACTTTTAATTATGTAGGTAGGTACTCAGATATTTTTGGAGTCGATGCTAATTCAAATTCAATATATTATATTAGCATGAAATTATTACACAATTTTTTACTGAACGTATCATCTGTCTGTCTATCATAAGTCTACCAGTTCGGAAGGAAGAAAGGCGGACCTGAGAAGAACTGGCGAAAGAAACTCAGCGGGGCTTACCAAGAAGGACAGTTTTCGAACGTGTAATTTGATTTTGTTTACAAATTATTACATTGATCGAATACCTACCTATTATATTATTTTGCTTTGGCTGGTTACTTTGACTATTTAAAATATACACCGAACTAAACGTTTTAGTTCGGTGAAAATATACAAATCTAGAGTTTTACTAATAACTTATTTAATATTTATTTATGAGATATTATAATCATATTGACGACTCGTTTGGCTCAGTTGGTAGTGACACTTTCTGCGCCGGCGGTCGCGGGTTCGAGTCCCACTGGGGGCATTCATTTTCTAATCACGAATGTTTGTACTCCAGTCATGGGTGTTTATATTTATAATATGTATGTATTTAAAATTTTTATATGTGTAGTATATCAACTATCTGGTATCCGCAACACAAGCACGTTACGTAGCTTACTGTGGAACTAGATGGCGCTGTTGTAATAATGTCCCAACATATAAATATGACTTATTCTAAACCACTTTCATACCGTAAATTCAGATGTTTTTATAGCTGTGTGTATGAGATATTCCCCTATTGGTATAAACTAGCAATTAATGATGAATAGAGAGTTGTTTCATTGCGCTTCACGCGAAGTACCTTGATAAAGTACAGCTACAGAAATATTTTACGGCACAATAAAACCAGCCACTTTACTGCGGGGCAATAAAAGTAGTGAAATTGAAGTAACAATAGCGACGACGACGCAGGATATGCATTAGTAATGTTCGCGGGTGCGGACGGCCTGAGCCCTGAGCCTTCCATACGATTAAATAAACTAAAACTGATACTCGTAACACCCATAGTTCAGTGAAAGTGTTAGCGTCACGGTGCCTTCTGTTACAGAAGGTAAATACGTCTAAAGGTCTGGCTACCTCTCTTGAAAGAGTGTAGCGTTTAGTTATGTAGGTACATGTATATTCGACTATAATCAATGTCAAATTATTGTTAGTAACTGTTTTATTTAACTGTTGTATGATCATCAATTACTTCGTCTCTCGCTTATCTGCTTCCATTGATTTGGAATGTAGTAATTGAAATAATGTATCATCAGTTTTGACTTGTTTTTATTATTATCGTCTTTATAACAATTAATAACGTTGGTCATTTCAAAAGATTACTTTAATTAATTACAAGAGTGACAATATGTTTGCAAAGTCAATAACTTAGTTTGTAGCAAGGCAAGAGGGTAAAACCGGATGCAAGCTACGCACTACGCGGGAGCGCCGGCGGGAGGCGCGTGAATTAGTTAGTAGTTGACCTTTCAACTCGAACAAAACTAGACAATTACTAAATTATACGTCTACTTGTCATATCTTATTCCACTCTATTATTATTTGAGTTTCTTGTACAAAAAAGTAGTTTCATTAAAGTTAAGTAATAATAACAATCTCTCATACATATAACGGATGAAATTATCCTTCTTATTTTTTTATAAACAGTTAAACCTCGATGGATGTATCTTTAATCTCAGGGTAAGAAAGTAATTTTAACTGTCGAAATCAAAAGGGTAGAAATTATACGTCTTTTTTACAAACGACCGTTTACTCGTGCCCTCTGTTCCATAAAAGCAATTTCAATACAATAGGGCTTAGATAAAATCAAATAAAAATAATGTTATTGTAATAGCTTTTAACAGTAGCTTTTACAAAGCCGTTTTCTAGCCGCCGCGCTTTAAGGCACGAGTACGACTTGCACACTGTTGTATTCAGTGTGTAACAATGTTTATTTAAAACGTTAAAATTTAAGCACTATCGTTAATTAAAAAGCTTCCAATTTAACAATAAACGAAATAAGCAATTAATCCTAACAATTAAAATTGAAAATTATGTTAAAAACTAATTTCCATTTTAATAAAGTGTCATTTTGCAAATATTACTATTATAATAATATATTTTAATTAATTATAACGAGGTATAAGTTGACGCGATGCATTTGAATTTCATCGACACCGAAGCTATGCGTCACGTGAAGTATGCAATAAATTAACATTACTTGTGCTCTCGGCTATACATTATAATCTGTCTGATAAACACAATATTACGATAGTTTATATTTTTTTAACGACATGAAATAAAAAATTGCCTACACATTTTATTTAACAATAGCGACTATCTTGCGTTGATATATTGTTAAATAGCAAATTGTTGAATATTAACTTGAGTAAGATATTTTGATAACGAATAAAAGCAATTGCTCGGAGCCGAAGATATGACCTTAGTACCTACACAAAATAAATGAAACGTACTAGTATTCCGCCAGATGGTCACTAATATAACGAAATATCGAACAATAAGTCCCCTCGCGTATCACAGAGTTTATTCGAATCACAACAAAAGAAATGAACCAAGTCAGTTATTATTCCATTAAGAACATTTCTATGTCATCAAGACAGCGAGAGCCCCCCGCCCCGCACCCCGCACTCCTCCCTACGGTCGTAACTTTAACCACTCGTATATATTTCACTATTCACAGTGAAAACCCTGTCGAAATTGATACCGTGTTTTTCGTAAGCCTTTAAGATTCTATTTGCTTTACCCTTTAACGCCCTCGGGAGCGACCCGCCGTGTGTGCTCGCCGAAAGCATTATTTATACCGTCGATGAGTTCTGAATGTAATTGAAACTACAAGTCTCATCTGACCACATTATAATATTCTACTAACCAGAAACCCCTTATATAACTAACACAAAAATATGCTTAGGGCATAATTAAAAAATAATATTGTCAGTTTTAATGTGATTTTAGAAGCAAAACTGTTAGAAAACTAACGGTTTTGATGGAAAGAATGTATAAGAAAAACATTAACAGAAAAAAACATAGCACGCGTTCATTCGCAGTACCATTTGTTATAAGTAAAAGGAATGCGGTAATTAAAATCACACGGACGATCTCCGCAAGTTGGTCTCCTCGCGCCCGCACAAAAACTATAAACTATTACGTTATCTGAATTTAATTTGAAAGTATAGAAGAAATCCGAGTACGCCGTTACTGATTCTATAGGAGTATTGAAGTTTAATTGCGACTTTCTCTAACGGCACATAACGACGAATCAAAAGAAATGCATTAGAGATCATAAAGTTAGCATTTTATCGCTCGTTCCATCGCAAAAAGTAAAGCGCACATTAAAGTGAGATCAGTTCAGAACAATACCACTAATTGTACAACTTGGAAGTCGAATGCGGATATGTGAATAATATATTATATTCTAAAGTTGGAGAGAGCAATTTGCTGTCATTGAAACTGATATGTATTTGTTTTATTGCGCGGGATAATTCAAAGGTAATTAGATAAAAGGTAATTAGTATTATAGTATATGCACTATATCGCTCTGTGCCTGTGTCTGACCGCTGCCGGGCCTCGCCCCGGGCGCAGCTCGCCGGGGAATACCCCGAGACGTTGTTTGATGAGTACACACACCTAGTGATCGATTTCTCATTTGTCTTCTCATTGACAATGCCTATTGACATCAAAGCTTGTCTCTGAAATGTACACACTTTCAAAGTCGAATAAAATGATAAGCTCAGTTTGCGTGAAAGCGAGTTCTCGAAAGAGAGTCTATCTGTAAACTACTTGAGAATAAAAGAAGCAACAAACATGGGGTCTCCATTACATATTTTAAACTATGAATAAAAATTTATAATCGCATTTTTTTATATTATCTTGTACACTACTTATTAAAACATAATATGTTCTAAGTATATCAAATACAATTAAAGCAAAATGTAACTACTATATACGATTACCTAGTGACATTGAGACGTTTTAAGGCGTTATCTCTTCTGCGACCATGTTTGTCGCATTCAAAACATGGGGGGAAAACATCTTTAATAAGTCAAATATTATGTATCCCCAGATCGAATCAAGTAATTTGAAATGTCACTTTATGTTATATAATTAAGCTAAAATATATTAACCTAATAAAAATGCACCACCTAACTCATATGAATCATAGGTCGCGTAGCCACTGACGGATATCAATGGCTCTCCTTAATCTGTAGACTAGCCTACTTTAAAGTAGTGTCTAGTAGAATCGAGCAGATAGATCGTAACAAAAGCA
Source organism: Boloria euphrosyne (assembly GCA_951802675.2). NCBI lineage: Eukaryota > Metazoa > Arthropoda > Insecta > Lepidoptera > Nymphalidae > Boloria > Boloria euphrosyne. The sequence continues at coordinate 205,827 of OX637875.1, read as the reverse complement.
CAAGCAAACCCTCGATCAAGTGATCCTTTAGAAGTTTCTATGAATCTTCACCTCCTCTGGTATAGAAACCCTAATTCCTCAAAGTTTTGCCGCAGAGGCCAGAGCAGATAAAGCATTACAATGTAGACAACATTTCTTCTAACTGAAGTGCTCTAATACTTGCGTTACATCACGAGAACTTTATTGTTCCTGTAACTTTTACCCTTGAGAATACCGGTATCGAATACTTTGGTTATTTATGTTTAAATATCCCCACTCGACGAGGTCACTTTGCTTAGTTACAGACGTAGTAACTGACTGGTTGAAATGTGATGCAGAAGTATTCAAATTATCGATTGATTGAATGAATGATTGATTATTATAAAAGATTGTTATCAGTATTACTTAATTAGTATAGTGTTTTGAATACTACGATCTGTATTCGTTGGCATGCACTTAAACACTTGGCGCGCTGTTAAAGAGCGCGGGGAAAGGAAGTTTTATCTGCTCCTTTTAAGAGTACACTCCGTCGGTGGTCTCGTAAAACAATGTAATAAATTAAACCTTTTGATGCTCGAAGCTCCTTAACGTATGCCTAAAGTTTGCTGACCCGTTTAAAAACATTTTTTAATTTTACTACGTAATTTATTTTACTGCTGCATCACATGTTACATCTTTGAAGCGATAATATGACAGCGCTAAACATTGTTATGACCGCTTTGCAGCTAACTATTATTTATTAGTTTCCTTTCTCATACAATCTCGGTTGGAATTAGCCAATTGCAGGACAAATGTTCGCAACCGCTGGCGTCGACAGTTCATGCCCATTTCCGGAATTCCCTTTGTAAATAGACTCGAGTATGAGAATAGTGTGCTTGGGTTGCGCCTAAACAAAATGCGGCGCTAATCGCGGCGAGCCCGCCGCTGCCAAGCCGCGTGCCGGCCGACTCTCGGCCGTAACACAACTCGAAAGGGTGACATTTACTAAGTGGTGAAATACACAACCAGTTGGTATAATGCCAAATGAGGGAACATTAAGTATAACACCGTCCTATCTTACATAATAAAACTTTATACTGTGTTCGAGCTCTATCCTGACCGACGTCCTAACCGCTATCCTCGCTCCGCTCCTGCTGGGAACTCAATAGTTTCCTGATTATACAAGCAGGAAGCTAATGTAGTACTTAATATTTAATAAACGATCCATTCGTAGCTTGAGCACTTTATGAAAGTCGTAAAAATTGTACATAAGCTCTTACTTCATTTGCATAAATAATATCTGTAAATTGGGTTTTTCATTTAATCCCCGTCCACGCGCGCGGTGCGACAGCTACAACACATTCAGAAAAAAGCTTTAATTAACTTCTGCAGATGTACAGCTTTTTAAAGCCCGGAGCTTTAGCGTGTCAAGTCACTTAAGGGTTGCGATATTTGGTTAAAAGCATACAAATGTTTGGCATTTGTGCTATTTATGCTATTTAATTTCATAATTTTTATTCATAGCTGATAACACGACGTAAATAAAACAAGTTTAATTTAAAATTAAACATCAGAGCGGACTTTCAAATATAGATCAACGAAATTATTTAGGTACTATGTCGTTGATTTTGTCTCTCATTTATCATTTACATTGAACATCCTATAAATTTCTATGAAGTCGTGACTTACAAGAACTCCTTAAAGTCGGGTTCAATCCTGTCGAATCTTTCAATCAGTTTTCTGATAATTTTCATCAAAGTTAGCGCGCAGCATTTTAAAAGACTAAACAGATAAAATTAGGCTAAGTACCGTCTTTGTGGTGTCAGTAGGAGTGGGCCGGCGGAGCGGTCCACTTCTCTATTATAATTTAAACGCCCTACCGCGCCATTCATGGGTTTGAAGGGCTATAAACGAAGTGCCTTTGTTTATAAAACAAAGCGTTTATAAAACATTCTTCCAAAACAATTCCAATGCTCTCTAAAACATATTGTTTCACTCGCTTTATAATACATGTCGATTTCATTATTTTAAGATATCTAATTCAAGCAAAATGCATGAATACTACAGTAAAAATGGTTTTAACATATTAAGTTCCATGGTAAATACCCAATTATATAATCTACCTATATAGGACAAAAAGTTTTCAAGTATACGTATTGTAGTAACCCCAGTGCAATGACTAACTCCGGGTAACTTCGCAGTATCTATTGAGTTGTTTACATTCAACAGGTCGCAGGATAGAACTCCAATATTCAGTAAATTAGCGAAATACCGGGTTGAACATCAATTACAATCATTTCACTTCAAAATATTAATAAAGTGTTTCACAATAATTTTGTTCGTCGATTCAATTATCTCTAATTCTATTGTGACGTTAAAACGGAATCATTACCTTGTTTGTCATTTACTTCTGAGAGTTCCCGATATTGTCACAAGCGGCTTGCGCCAAGGTCACGTTATACCCGTACTTTACATCGTATTATTATTCTGTGACCGTGAAAATATGTGACCATGTATTATTAACACATTCAAAACTTATACGTTATTTATTAAAATCAAGTTTTGAAGCTACATAGCTTGAAGGAAGCTCTGAAGCAATCAAACTCGTCGAGCACCTGCCGCCGGCCGGCAGGGTCGCACGGACGGACGCACGCATTGATACGGAGCAGTCGTAGTAATAGAATTCAATTGTAATTCGCTTCCGAGAACTCGGCGGCTGCGACGAGACCGGCCCGAGCGGCCCTTCCGTGGGCTTCTATGCCTATACAATAAAAGTGATCGTAATGAACAGTTGGGAGTGACGTCACAATTGTATCGTGAAACAACGCCAGCAATGTTCCTGCTGCAGTTGTTGACATGTTTTAGCCTATTTGTTAATCGTCTGTACAATTTATGTCTTAAAATCTGAGTCTTCATGGAAATTAGTAATGAACGATTGACAGACATGAACAAATTCATTTTTGGATATTTCATAAAATTTACTTTAAAGCTCGTTTAATATCATTAAAAGTATTTATGTTATTTAATATCCTCTTATATTCATTTAATTAGTACATCCAGCAGAAGCACTGTTCATATTCAAACATTAGAACGAGCAATTAAAATAATGTGCCGAATCGAATGAGTAACTTTTTCGCTCTGCAAATGACATGAATGGATTGACATTTACAGGAAAACATTTATTCATATTGTAACTTTTCCTAATGTTATGTCATACTAGAAACTATCTTTTTAGTATAACTGAGAATTCAAACACTTGTGACATATGACAAACCTATTATTTAAAATAAAATTAAGGATAATAAAGGCGGAGACATATTATATATCCACCACATAGTCCACATGTGTTATAGCACCTGCGTGTATGTACGTCTTCGATTTCATGATACTATATTTCTTCGTTAACTTGTTCTCTTTACTATTTAGTTTACTTTTGAAAATATTTTAAGAGCTTTTAAGTAAAAGATTGTAAAGAAAAATATATATTACTGCTCATTTATTTCTTGAATATTAGTCTTAGTATACTCGTGTTGATTTTGTTAGTGAACTGCAGCATGGTATTGTCGCGAGGGGCTTAATTGCTTTCATTTCGTTTATTGGTGTGCGACATCGCGTCGTGGGCGTCTGCTCGCGTGCGGCCTCATGCTACTTAAGAGCCCCTTTAGAAAGGGATTGATGTTACGAGTGTTGCACATTAAAAGTCACGATAATAAATACTAAATATTTGGGACATTAATGGAAACTTTTGTCAAAACTTTACTTGCATGTGTATTAAAATTTAATTTCTTTCTGAATTGATTCTTACATTTTGTCGACTAGATATTATAGGATGTACTATGCTCTAAAACGCCCACTATAATGTGAGCATTTCTTAAAAAAAACCTTTGTTTTTTTAATATATAGTTGTTGGAAATTGTTGTGTTTACATTAGTCTTAATAAAGTAAACGTGTAGATATATTTTATAGTTATTAATTGATATTAATTTTGTATCTACCACAGGACCACAGACCAAGCCTAAAAATAATTATAAAATTATACATAACCATCACACAATTGCTTAACAATGTATGAATTGTTTTTAAATTGTTATTGTCGGTGAGTTCGTTCAAAAGCTTAATAAGGACTGTACATTGTACAAAATAAATTTAATGGCAGTTGTGAGTTAAAATATTTCAACTATTAAATGGCAAACAGTTTTGCAAGCAATCGGAAAATGAAAAACGGAAAACGATATTGGTTTATTCATTACAGTATAAAAACACAGATCACTGAGCGCTCATTGCTTGTCAGCTTCAGATGTATCAGATGTAGAACAGATAGTAAATAACGAAGCGCGACCAGACATCTAGGTCATAAGAGCTGAGCCGGAGCGTCTAAACATTTCATACTAAGTGTTACGAGAACTTCCAGCCATCAATAAACTCGCCCGTACTTTAAAACGAATGACTTTGTTTAAGACGTCAGACTTTAAGTTTCTTGTCTCGCGCTTACTTGGAATTTTGTGTTCAACCAAATATTTTATAGGTTGTTCTTTATCCGGCTTAGAACAATATTTTAGTAGAAGTTTTGTTGGCGTCAGCGAAATAAAATTTTACTTTTACCAAAACATATCGTAATACTGTTTTAAAAATGTCTGAAATTTTACTACCATAAAAATTAATACTTTCGAAACAATTTTCGTTTTATCAGTTATATTTGTAGTGCACATTATTTTTGGACCAACTTTAATATTGACTGAATATATTTTCCTTTCGATTCTATCATTTTTAAGTAACAAGATTTAAATATACATTTTTTATAGCTATCGCTATTACTACGCATATTATAGTTTTTTATTTGTTTTAGTATTAGTTAGTACATATTACTATATTATAATGAATTGATTGGCTATGCTGGTAGGTACTTGCAGTATTAAGTAACTACTATAATAAATAATATATTATACAAATGTATACCTAAGTCTAAGTATATATTTAAGAGGTTATACACTATACAGTTTGGTAATATTATATCATTGAAATACACAGTAGCTGCAGTAATCATTAAATCTCGTAAAAAATATTAATTTTTATGATTTGTATGGAAATTTACCCCTGAAAGATCGGAGTTCGTGCATAGAATGTTACTTTGTATAGATTTATTGACTTGAGGGAGATAAATGCTGGTTCATTAAAAGTTTCAGGTATCTCTAGTACGGCGGACCGCGCTGCGGCTCGGCGGCGTGCGGTGGCGGTGGCCTTCGTACACCTCGCTCCATATCCTGCGAAGGGTTTGATGTTTTGAAACATTCCATTCAAAGCGGTTTCCGTTACTTTATTGTATCTTTCATGTTATTTAATCTTTTATTGTATATATTTATTAAAAATGATTTCTTCCGTTTTTTGTCAAAATTGAAATTTAAATATTTCTATTAGAACCTTTATTTATAAGTAAATACAGCTTTCTTCTACATATTCACAGCAATAATCTTTGACTTCAGCAAACGCAAGACCAGCACACGGCATAATAATTATATATATACAAATCTTTTAAGAAAAAATAAATAAAATGCCAATATCAAATTGGCACCAAAAATCCGCCAAATTAGGCTACTTTATACGCTAACTTAACCATCAAGCTTAAACAGTAAAAAGGGTTATTAAGTTTCTGGTATTTTTATATTTTTTGTCGGTGATTCATATTTTTAATAAAGGTATCCTTCGCAAAATATAGTCATATAGTCTGAAATTGAACTAAAATAACGAAAGTTATAAAGATATTTAAAAGTTATTATTGCCATTTATCGTATCATCGGCGCATTTACAAATACATCTTAATTTTTCGATAGTAACAGAAAGGTGCAATACATTTGTGTAGTCTAATTAAAAGTAACTGCAGCATCGACAGACGCGACTGCTCTTAAACCCAAACTGCCACTAATACGCCAAGTGTCGACAGCGCGCCCATCATCGCCATCATCGCGTCTAAATCGTTGCACTTGTCCTCTGTACTTCATTAGAGCTTCGATGAAAACCCATAATTATTCATTTCTTATAATTAAATTTTGGAAATTGAATTGTAACGTTAGTCTTGGGGAGAACTTTATACGTAAAATGTTTTTATATTGCAATATCAGTTAACTAATGAGGTCTTATTTGATCATACGTTAGGCTCAGTATGTGTGATCCTGCTTGCTATACCAGCGGTCACGGGTTCGAGTCCCGCTGGGTGCATTCATTTGTTAAGTACAAAATATGTTTGTAATAATGCCCCAACATATTACTTAGTAGTGAAAACTTTTGCAGAATCAAAAGATAGCAATCTGATTTTCGTTTGTCATTGCCACTTACATCAATGTAAATATATTACCTAATCAACGAACTCTTCATAAAACGAGAATTATATCGCATATTTACTATTGCGTATTTTCATTTAACAAAACAACGGGAAAACAGAATAGGATATCAAAGCTGATACATCGGGATACATCTCATATGTCGAGACTTTTATTTATATAATATGGAAATGATAAATTATCTTTTTGAGAGTAATATATATTTTACGAACGTCTGGCGCCTGGCGTCGGTCGCGTGAAGTATCAGTCATTAGCTGGGTTCGAATTCTGCTCGACACAATTTAGTAGAATGTAAGGAGAAGTAATTTTTTTTTTTGATTCAAAGACTTAGACCGCTTTGTTAGCGGAAGCCATAGCTTGTAGCGTAAAAACAGAACGTTTAAGGAAGTAATGCTAACTGTATCGATGTTAAGTACATGCATGATTAAAGTAATTGTCAGAGTCGTAGCGGGAGATAATCAAAGTTAATGAGCGTCTTCGTCGTATGGACCTCGGCGTGTAGCTGGAAGCAATAAGTCCCGTACGCCTCGCCATATATTGGTATGTAAATGCGGCGTTCGTTGCGGACGCATTTTTCACTCTAAGCCTCGACCGCAGTGGCTCGAGACTCGCGCACACAACACTGCGACACTTGCCGGCAGCCTGCTGTTGTTGTCAACAACGCAGCTTAAGGTGATCTATTGGCAAAGGAACGTTTCGTTTTGGATAATAGAAATGATGCTTTTCATTCCGCATTATGGAGGGTTTCGTAACGGGAATTGGCCTTATTTATTTTGAAATCTATCAGTTACGTATATAAATTATTTATTCAATGAAAGGAAACTGATAAAATGTAATTTGACACAGTTGTGTCAAATTACATTTGATCTATTGAGGAGGAAAATATAAAAGATATAATTATCAACCTACATATTAGTATTTTGGTCGTTTTTACACATTTTATTTACAATATAAATATAATTCACTTTAAAGTTAATAATATTGTATATTATATAAAAATGAAATTAAAATATATCATGTATTACTTCTAAAATATCAGCGGATTAACTTTTATATAAAAATAACCCAAAGATTACCCAATACCTTTTAATAGTATACAAATTCTTAATTACTCGCTGAACTGAGAGCTGCGAGGCAAAGTGTAAGGGAAAATAGTATTAAAATAATGTCGGAAGTAAAATTTACGTATTTTCGAGGTCGGCAACATTAATTCCCAGCTTTTGATAGTCGCTGCGTGGAATTTTTGTGACAAAAAGAAGCGGGCATGATGAGGTGAGATTAGTGCTGTTAGAAATGTAAAGTAGACGTCGAGTGGTGAAGGGAGGAATTCTAACGAGCGAGTACTTTAAGATCGCGGCGAGTATCTCCCTTAGCGAGGCAAGTGTCTCGCTTTAATCACCTGGCATCTACGCCCGCGCCGCACGCCGCGCGCCGCGCCGCACCCGCTGCCAAGCCGACGTAAACACATTTTTAATATTAGGCGAAATTTAATAATTAGATATATAGAGAGGTACTTTATTGTACATCACAAAGCAATATACATAAGAAACCAAGGAATAGATGACGTACAGGAGATAGCCTTATCGCTATCGCGATCTCTTCTAGGCAATCTTAGGGCGAAGGAGTAATGATCTGAAATGCTATGTATGGTATTGACCAAAATACATACCAATACACATAGATGTAGATCGATTTAAAAGAAATACAATTTTAGATGGATTTCTCTTTAACCTATTTGTTCGAAATTTGACTTGAAATATTTATTAGTTTATCTGAAGCTCTGTCGGACAACATTAAACTATATAATGTTAAAAAAAATGTAGACAAGCAATGAGACAAGTAAAATACCAACATCTGATAAATTTCTAGAAAGCTACCACACTATGCGTACCCATATTGTAAATATCTCTACAATTAGGAGAAACAGTTTATTATGACTATGCCTTCAGGATATATATTTCTTAATTTAATTATATATCACATTAAATAAGTTTTATATTCAGAAGTCTACTGTATCTGTTACCTACCTATTTGGGACAGCTTTTTTGCATTAGAAGTAAAAAAAAATATGGAAGAACATTGATTTATCTGAGTTGCTTTACTTAGTTACTATTTTGAATTTGAATTTGTATTTAAATTTGAAAGTTACAGACATTCTAGGCTTTGTTGACACTTCAAAATTTACTCTTTCTACCTACATTTGAATAATAAAAAAATATAAATTATAATATCAACATTTAAATTCATTAACTGAGTTCAAAGTTTGTGCGAGAACACGCGATGTCACGGTCTTATTAATATCTTTTTATACAAAAAATAAAAATCGTATCATAAATTAAGTAATTGAAATTCAGTTTTACCAATCGCCGCACGCTTACAATTATTATAAAATATTTGTTAATTTAAACGTAATTTGACTAATTAATAGGAAAAATTACATACAATAAAGCATCCTATTACACGAACAACTTCCACTTCAACATAATTAATCATCGAAACCTAACATTTAGATTATATATATTTGACAAATGATACAGAGTAGCGATGTACGCTAGTACGTCCTAGTGTACGAGTCGTCACACGGTCGCGCCCCAGAGGAAATCAGCGCGCCAATGTGCCACTTCCGCGTCAGGCGACGTCACGTCACCCAACGCTCCTCCGACACGACACTCCGAACCTTCAGCCTCGATCTCATTTATTCGATGCGTTTCATTGAAATGGGATTGGGCATGGAATGGCAGCGATATTTAACAGCCATCTAAATATCGGGCCTTTTTATACGAGAATTATATAGCACGTTTTATAGATTTTTATCTGTAAGCTTTTCTTATAAATAGACGGCAAACATCTTTGTGGCAAAATGATTATTAAGTAATTTTGACGTTATGAGTAATGATCGTGTTTAAACAATAGAATTTATAGTAAATGTGAAGCGGCACATCAGTCGCGTCACCCTAATTTTCGTCTCACTCAAGATTATTTGATACTTAAACAATATATCAAACAGAATGTTCGCTCATTATTTTTGCCACAGCATGAGAGAGGACACCGCCTGATTTTTCTCAAATTAAGTCTAGCAAAAGGTTAAGTTCGATACTAAAATAATTTTTTCCAAATAATTGAACAAAATTTGCACACTCATTCGCCCGCTTAGTTGCATAATCATACTGTATATCTCGTTAAATTATAATATAGTATATAGTATTTAATCAGTAGTACTTGGTGTTAAAGTATTTTACATATTTACTTTCGAATAAAATATTCTTAATTCATTTATAATGTTGAAACACATTATAAGATGTAAAGGATGCTGTATCAGTAATGATCGAAATTATATTTACTGAAGTAAATTGCGGAACTCGCCGTTAACAAAAAAATAATTATACGCTTACACCACGTACGTCGTACAGGACATAATCGACTCGCAGTGAAATGGAGATTTCTCTTAATATTAAATATATTTATAATATTTGTACATTCATGAAAATATACATAGGTATTTTAAAGTAACCGTTAGACTTCGTTTAAAATTGTAAAAATGAAGATATACTAATAAGACTTCATAAAGTGTGTACACATAAGCGTGTGAGTACCACTTAGTAGATTCAAATTTAGATGAAAGTAAGTGAAGATGTTTTCTAAGGTAGGGATTTATAACAAAATAATTGAAAAAAAAATAACAATTTAATTGATATGAATTTTACACATAAAAAATCAAACGATTAACATTCAGTATAAAGCGCAACACCACGTAACCACATCCGCCAGTTGCGGATATAAACATTTAAATAACGCGGTGCACGCGCTTTGATATTCTAATTTATTGAGGCGAATGCTCTCGCACTTGAAGTCGCTATATATAACTGCGCTAAGGAAGTGTTTACAAGAACTTTCTAAGGCGCTACGCTCGCAGCGTTCACGCAGTACGACCGCGCAGCATCCCGGTCCACGCCGGATCTGGGAAGACTGTATTACCAATAAATTACTCTCCGATACCACGAGCAGATATACTCGTACACATGCTTTTCGATGTAAATATTAAATGTATGCTTTTTTGTAGGAAGCTCCACATCTGCTATGATCGATAAATCACTGCCGCTGTGTGGGACCTATCAGCTGTAATCCGCGTTACCGTTCCATAAAGAATATACGAAAATATTATTTACTCTACATTTTTTAAAATATGTTATCTCAAAAACTAATTGACGTCATTCTCAATGCTTAATAAAAGAAAATAAGCAATAAGAACAACCACCTGATTTATAATTTTATAAATATTTATTTTAATTATCATATACATAAAATTCATTTACAAAGTTAAATAGTAGGTTAAAGTGTAAAGGAAGGTTTAACACGTAGATACGCAGTGCTGCGAGCAAACACTTTCTATTTCACTTGTACGTATCTTTGTTATAACGGGTGATTTTTTAAGGGTTTGGTTTTTCATTTGAAAAAAAAAGTACCGTAACATAGTGTTAAATATAAAATGTACATTGGCAAGTTAGAAATCATTACTTGCCATTTATGTTTTAAAAATTATTTCAAGGAAATGTTGGCGTCCACTACGTTTTAAATGATCCATACGCGAAGTCAAATTGTGAGGTACTTTTTCAAGCATATCGGCTGGATTATCACGTATAACACTTGTAATGTTGTTTTCTAGTGCTCGAATTGATGCTGGTTTATCTGCATAAACCAGAGTTTTTACCGTTTCGAGTATACATAAACAAGAGTTTTCGTACCCCCATAAAAAAACCGTTCAGTCCGAAACGAGTTATCAAGCACTTGTGACCAAATTCCGCACTAATTTTACACTATTGGATATTAAACCACCCACTCGTGTGCTTAGGGTACGTACAGAAGAGAATATTTGCGCTGTAGCTGCCAGTATTGCTGAAGAGTGTCTTGTCTATTCGTCGTCGTTCACAACAATTGGGTTTGTGTTATTTCTCAACATGGAAGATTTTACGAAAAGATCTTGGTTTTAAGGTGTATAAAATACAGCTCATTCAAAAACTGAAACCAGGTGATTTAGCACAGCGTCGAGTTTTCTATCGAAAAATTGTCTTTAGCGATGAAGCACATTTTTGGTTAAACAGATATGTTAATAAGCAAAATTGCCGTATTTGGTCAGATGAGCAGTCACAAGCAATACAAGAACTGCCATTGCATCCCAAACAATGTACTGTTTGGTTTGTAGTCAGGTGGAAGCATTGGCCCGTACTTCTTTTAAGGTAAAGACGAGAACAACGTTACTGTCAATGGTAATCGCTGCCGTGCAATGATATCTAACTTTTTATTGCTCAAAATATACGAGCTAAATTTAGTTGACATGGGGTACCAACAAGACGGTGCCACATGCCACACAGCATACGAAACGATAAACTTATTGCGCGATGAATTTGGTGAAGAATTAATCTCTCGTTTCGGACCAGCGATTTTACGCTCTTGGACTATTTTTTGTGGGGGTACGTAAAAACTTTTATTTATGCAGATAAACCAGCATCAATTCGAGCACTAAAAACATCATTACAAGTGCTATCCGTGATATTCCAGCCGATATGTTTGAAAAAGTACCTCACAATTGGACTTCGCGTATGAATCATTTAAAACGTAGTGGACGCCAACATTTCCTTATAATAATTATTAAAACATAAATGGCAAGCAATGATTTGTAACTTGCCAAAGTAAATTTTATATTTAATACTATATTATGGTATTTTATTTTCAAATGAAAAACCAAACGCTTAAAAAATTACCCCTTATCTCCATCAAATCTTTCAGAGTTCACTCTGAGTTAGAGCTCAGTAATGTATGACTACATAATATAATTAGGTACATATAATTAATATTTTACTATTCCCGGAATTATTTAACTTCTAACCTAAAACTTTTTATTTATAAAGTTTAACTACTCGTAATTTCATTTTAAATGTTATGTTAATTATGTAGAGCAGGACTTCCCAACCAGGGGGGCACGCCCCACTAGGGAGGCGTAGAGAAATGTTAGGGGGGGCGTCGTAAGTACGTAATATGTAAGATTACATTGCCAAAAAAACAGTCATTACAGTTTTTTATATCTAGTTTAAAATAAATATTAATATATTATATTTAAAAAGCGTTGGAAAATGAATTTAATCGATACTATCGAGATATCAATTCCGAGTCACCAATATGGCACATGACCAAAAACCCGTTTGTTGTCGATGTCTTACAACTACCTGAAGAAGTTCAAGAAGAATTTCTAGAAATGAAGGCTGATTCGACCATGAAAGATGACTTTCATCTCTTGACATTAGAAAAATTTTGGATCAAACGATTCGTTGTTAATCCGAAAGTTGCTTCTCTTGCTTTAAAAATACTTATTCCATTTTCGTCCACTTATTTATGCGAGGCAGGTTTTTCAGCTCTAGTTTTAATAAAAACTAAGCAGCGAAATCGCCTTGCCGTCGATAGCGATTTAACCATAGCTTTAGCAAAGACTGAACCCAGAATCGACCAACTGGTACAGAGCATGCAAGCTCAAGTATCTCATTAACTAGTACTTTAGAAGATTTTATTTATTTGTTTTAATATTACTTTATATTAAAAGTTGTTTAAAAATCATATAATTATAAAAATATAATTTAAAATATAAAATATCGTGAAAGATAAAAAAAAACTATTCTAGCAAGTAATAATGCATGGTAGGCCAGTACAGATAGTTTTAAAAAAAAGTTACAGGATGAAACCTATCTAAAAAAGAAGAAAATATAATTAAAATAACAGAAAAAATTAATTACAGGTGATTTGAGGTCGGGAAGTGGGAGGATGTGGGCTTTGTAGGTTTAAAACGGGTTTATCACGATTCTGCAAAAAATCCAATGTGCCAATTACAGTGCATTTGTGACATAAAAACGAACATTTTCACAAAGTTTCATGAAAACCCGATTTGTTTTGTGTGAGAGAAAAATAAAAAACCCAAAATGTCGGTTATTTAGATTCTTGTAAAAGTACTTAATGATTCAAATATTCATTCTTTCGTTCATTATCCTTAATTAATATATTGTATCTGACAGACCTGTATTTAACCTATTTAAAATACCTAAAAATAAATAATTTAATTAATAAATAAAATATGCGTTCCTTATTTTTGTTGATACTTACCTAAGGGGGGCATGAAAATATTGTTTTTAGCTCGGGGAGGCTTGGCGAAATGAAGGTTGGGAAACCCTGATGTAGAGCAACACGATTTTTTATAGTATATTTAAATTTAACACGAAGTTCGATAATATGAGTATGAAATGTTTTTGTTTAACTGATTATTTCGAACAAATTATAAAAATATATAAATAAATTAATTCAAAAATCATTGCTTGCTACAAATCCAGTTTAAGCCAGCAAAAAATAGGAAGAGATACAATGTTTGTTCGCAAAGGTTGTGGTATCACTTAAAAAGATCTGTTCCAGTCTACTACTATAAAATAATATAATATTTTAATAAGTTATTTCTTCTTCTTTTTAACATGAATTATTGCTTACTATGTTTTAAACATCAAATATTGAAAAATATAACATATAAAATGAAACGCAATCATCTTTAATGAAACAAGAAAGTTCCGTTTTCCTCTGAAATCTCAGTAGAAAATAACAACCTGTATGTTTACAGAAACCTAATTTGAAATATAATGCTTATTTTAGTAAAAAGCCTTAATAGATTTTAGGTTTACTTTTAATTTAACTTTAAAACAGCACACATTATAAATGGCAGGTTCAAGACTTGTGTGAAAGAAAGCTAATTACTCGCTAGAACTAATAAAGTTATTTTATTATTCAGCATATTCGTAGAGTAGTTTCATAAATAGCCGTTTCGTCGTACGCTTAATGCCCGGGTGAATAATGTCCATTATCGCAGGCTCCGAAGCCGCGGAGCCGAGCCGGGCCTGCTCCGGCGGGAGACATTACAGGAGGAAGCTAGGGATGCAATAAAATTTGCACGGCTTTGAATTTCAAAGCTGTAGTCATTCTGGTAATTGAAATCGTATTTGGGAACGAGTATGCACATCCGTTATGGGAAACGACTACCGGTTAATCAATTTAATAGCTTACTTTTTGTACTGTATCGCGTGTACCTGCGGCGAGCGCACCTATATTATGCAAATTATGTCGCACCTGACAATTTAGATTTTAAACTAAAACTTGGATTTGCTGAACTGATTATACCAACTGTTTTTAACACAATATTAAAAAATAATTATAATTTGTTGTTTACAATGATCAAACTTTAAGTAAATTCCATTAAAATTCATAAGATTCGTGATTCATGTGAAGCAAAATATAAATGAATAACACACAATTCATATTTTTGTTCCGTACCTAATTCTAACTAACTGCTTATTTAAGATTAATAAATATTTTGGTATATTAACACACAGCACCATCTATTTCCATGGTAGGCTACGATGCTTGTGTTATGGATACCAGATAGTTGATGAGATAAATACAATATAAGACTTAAAAATACTAAATATAAACATCCATGACTGGAGTTCTCATCATATAAATGAATGCCCCAGTGGAACTCGAACTCGCGACCGCTGGCACAGGAAGTAGAGTCCCTACAAAATGAGTCGAATTTTTGTTTTATTTTTAGCGTCAAAAATTATTAAAAGATAAATTATAAAAAGAAAAAAATATCATGTTTATAAAGTCTAGTTGTTAGACTCGTCATATAAACAATCTTAAACCGTTACGTCATCGAGGCTTTATTTTCCTAATGTTAAAAAAACTACCTGCAATAGTTGCCACTCAGTTCTCTTCATAGTCTTATTACATTCGTTGGAGTCTTATTCACATTAGCTTTTTTGGGAATCGCGACAGGATATAATAATTAATAATAGCTTTTCAATGAATAAGAGCTTAAAAAGAATAAATATTTAGAAATACAGATTATTTAATTTTATTCATAGGTTTAGGTACATAGCTAGTGCAAATAGTAAATGTTTGACCTTTTTACAAAATATCTACGTTAGATGTAGGATATCCCATTTTTAGAACGCATATATGTACAATGTAAGTTTTAAGAATAAGGTCAAAGTCAATGGCAAAGAAAAAGATTTTGTGCGGATTAAATGGCCATTTATAGCGATCCATTCTCACAGCGGTGACACGTCACACCGTCAGCTTTGCAAAAATCGACAACGTTATAGATCAATTATACACTTGCCCTAGTATGAAACTGTTTTATATTCACGATAACTTTTTGTATAGAAAACAGCAATAATTAAAATTCTTCATATTGTCAAGGACAACGCTACCGTCGACCGCCCGCCTCTAGCTCCCCGCACGCGTACGTTCATGCAGCACACATTACAATTAGAACGAAAGTAGATTACCTACTTAGAATAGAATTTCTAATCACTTAGAAATATATCTGTGGCTTAGGAAATTTTATATAGTAATATATTTATTTACCATACTCATAATATCAATGTTGTGTACGGTGTACGATGTACGTAATACAATATGCATTATACACGGCATTATAAAGCAGCGTTAAACAGAAACTCATCTCCGGCGAGACACTTTCTATCCGTTCCGAAGATATATTTTTGAATCTATTTACGAGGACTCGCCGGGGACTTCCTACAATATTAGTTTTATAGCAGATTCAGGTTGCCTAAAAGTGACTTGAACCAAAAATATAGAATTTTTGTTACTTTGGTTTCTCATCTCATTTCATAAAAAATATAAGGACAAAAACATCGTTACTACAACTATCTTATACAACTCCGTCAAATAAATTGACTTAAAACAGCTTGAATCTGAATAAAGTTCGCAAGTAATCAACAACAAAATCACTTCTTGGAGAAGTAACTTCGTTGAACTTTCCTTCGACATATGAGCACGAAGACGTTCCTACTTGCTGATACGTTTATTACGCAGGGCTGCGGCTCCACTGTGATGACTATTTATTACCTAATGTCTTAGCCACCTAGTGTCACTAGAAACAAGCACATTTTAAATGAACCCAAGACAGGATTTATTTCTCATGTAGTTTAATAAGCGATTCTCGCCTCATGCAAATATAAAAAAGACAGATTTAAACACATAGGTACGAGTAAATTAAACATATACACTACAGTTGCAACTTTATTATAAGTTTAAAATTTTTTAAATTTAATACAAACTCTTTAATAATATAAAACTTGAAAAATAAGCTAAAAGAACAAAATTAATATTCTTATTTGTAAACAATATAATCAGCTCTTGCTTTCACTTCTGCGATGCGTAAATATACATTTTTGTGTCCAAATATATTATATACAACGTCCCGGAATCACACACGCATCATGTAAAGCCTGACACAACATAATATCAAAGTCAATGAAACTTTATATTTCTAACTTTTCTTTACTAACTTTTCTTTACGCTGTGATAATATTATAAAATCTTAAATACATATAATTAACAAAATCGTAACGACGAGAGCGGGGAAATCGTTTCTCTATTATTTCAGAGAGTGTGCGAGTGACGCTCGCTCGTCGATACTTGACCTCTACAGTCTACGATCGACGCCGTGATTACTCAATTGAGCACTATTACTCCACTCGACGCGCGCGCCATTACGCCGACCGTGAAGTTACGTCGCGTCGTTAACTCGGGATGTTTGCCTGAAATAAATACTTGATTAATTGAACATTTCTATGTAAAATATACAATAAAATACGTGTTGACAGTCAGTTCATTATATTTCTTAGAAATTGTAATTTTTCCCCGCAGTAAAAAGTATCCTATATGTTGATCCAGATGACCACCTATGAAGATGGACATCAAATTTCATCAAAATCGGTCCAGTGAATCGGTCACAGACAGACAGACAGATACAAATACTGACGTTAATCTGTCAATGTTTGGTCAATATATTAAAGATCTATCACAGTATTTTGAGTCTTCAATCTCATTCAGTCACGTTTCATAATATGAAAAAAATTATAAAACAAACACTTAAACCTAAGAAAGTATTATATTATACACAAAATGTAAGTTATGTTTGAATGTAATATTA
Source organism: Boloria euphrosyne (assembly GCA_951802675.2). Classification (NCBI taxonomy): domain Eukaryota; kingdom Metazoa; phylum Arthropoda; class Insecta; order Lepidoptera; family Nymphalidae; genus Boloria; species Boloria euphrosyne. Next base: position 188,487 of record OX637875.1, on the reverse strand, counting down.
ATTCTTAACTTACTATTGAAATTTTGCGCGCAAAGTGTAACAGGCGAATATCTGAAGCTCTCCTTACTCAGGAAGTTGCGGGAAGCCCACGACCGAACCCAAGTAACTAAATCCTCACTGGGGTTGTTAAGGTAATTTTAGACGATCAAAGTTATCGACGTCATTTTTACCCCATCTAGTAAATATTTCGTAACAATGCTAAGGCTTAGGGCGGGCTGAGAGCGGCGAGGGCGGCGAGGGCGCAGAGCGAGCTTCTCAATTATGCACATTAATTCGCGCGTCGAAGGCCTGCGTCAGCGTAACGGCGTGTCGGAGCCGGGACGTGCTCGTTGTCCGCTACATTACATTTAATATCCTCGCAACAGCGCGTCGGCCGCCCTCCACGTTATGCGAGTGCGTGGGACTTCTGCTTACGTCATTAAACATTATTGGGGTCATTTTTAAGGTCCTTACTTACGACATAGTAATGTACTTAATTAATTAAGAGCCTGTCCATATGACGCGTTTTACGCGCGAGTGAACTCGCGCGTTTCAATTTATATTGCGTCCAGATAGCACGTTTTACGCGCGTTCCTACGCTGGGAAGGATTCAGTTCAGTTATAAACATGGACTCGGATACAGCTGTTGTGTTGTGGTTTGCATACCATCGATGGAAACGTCGTAAACGAAGAGAAAGTCGACGATCTAATTCTATAAAATCACAAAAAATGTCGACTATTTCTTCCCAGTTTCTACGTTTTATTACTCTATTAGAATAGTCTGAAGATTCCATATCCCATATGGCTACTCTTTTTTCAATTTCATCTATAAAAAGTACGGTATCGAAGTTATCATGCTCCATTTTGTATTTTGTAATACGTCCACTCGCTACGTATTCGCGCGTAGTCCTGGGCCTATAGACAACCGGCATTCGTTATGAAGCGATTCGATTTCTACAATCGTCATCGCTTAAACGCAGCGTATGCATCTTGAACTTTAATTCACTAATAATTGAAATGAAACTTCATTGTCTACCATCATCTGATTCGTTGACAACAGATCACGTGACATATCTAAGTCATATGTCAAACCCATACATTTTGGACTTTTCTACTGTCGCTTTCGCTAATCGATTGTTACATTGTCTAGGCCCTCTGGACGCAGTAACGGCCCCCGAGTATCTCGACTCGCGCGGCGCTCGCGCGTAAAACGCGCGAGTCGAGAGTCTCGCTCATTGCCAGCGTTTTACGCGCGAGTGAGGCAACGCGCGTCATCATCTGGACGCAATATATAGTAGCTGTAGTATCTCGAGAACGCGCGAGTGTCTACGCGCGAGTCGACTCGCGCGTAAAACGCGTCATCTGGACAGGCTCTCATCACTAATTTATTAATGTTGATCAAAGATTATGTTAAAAATAAAAAAAAGTGATCTTAACATCAATACTTTAATGTGTAATGAGTCTAATGTGCTAACTTCGCAAGTACATATGTAAATATATTCCCTGCGGATGCAGTAGAGCAGCGCTGATGGAGAGAAGTACAAACGCTGTCGTGACGCTTAAGATCATAATAAATAGTATTTAATCAAGGGGATTTACTCGTAACATGTTGAATAATTCAGCGAGTCGAAATTGTTTACGATGCTGTTAAACTCGGTGAATAGTATTTGCGTTGCTTTATGTAGAGCGGAATACAGAGTGAGAGTGTCGGTACGTGCGTGCAAATTGTTTGTCGGCCGGCGGTCGCGGCTCGGCGTGACGTCACGCGGCGCCTGGCCCGCCCGCTAAGAACTCCATAAGAACAAACGACGTGAAAAAACGGCGTCTATACGACGTGAAGGTTGCAACCAGACATCTTAGGTCTTACTTTATTACAAAATAAATTTTGTATAGGTACTTTATTATTCAAATCATATTGTTATTAGAGACAACTTTTGCAAAAATAGTTGTATATATCAAAGAAATTAATAATTATTAAAATAAAACCTTATACTGTTGAAGCAAGCAAATATTCGAACCTAAAATCGTAAATTGGAACAACCCGAGCCAAACGCGTACTTCCAAAAGAAATATAAGCTATCAAGGTGCCATAAGTTTTAGGCTTGCACCTTTACCTCACCTATTTAAGTGCTCTTATCGCTGAAAGTACTAAATTAGGGCGTAGGTATTAACTAAGGCGCCTGGATCCCGGACCATTAGATCGAGCGAAGAGGCCGGAGTCGATAAGATTTCCGCTCGTCGCTTCGCCGTGTTAATTTCCTGCACCGCCGATAAATTGCCACCGAATAACTTCAAAGAAGTGTACTGGTTTCGAAAATGGGTTCACTGATCCCAGTTAGCGCTGGACAAACAAGAAACAAGAGAACATTACTATGTACTTCCATTCCTTTTGTAAATTGTTTCACGTGTTGAATTGTGTGTTGTAAATTTTCTTGTAAGAACTAATAGTGTTACGAGTGTATGAGGTCATTCGCTTTTAAATAAATGATGTCTTATAATTCTTTTCTAAATAATTTGCTGACAGTGTTGTTATTATTTTATAGTTAATTAAAATAAGTTCAAAGTATCTCAGTCATATTTTACACACAACACGACTCTGTAGGTTTTAAAGTACATAATTATCATAATATGTGTATATAATATCAATGTTCTTTTTAAAAAGTGTGTGACGATTGATTTTTTAATTTTGTTCACAACAAATGTCGAAGGAAAGCTTTTCTCGTTGGAATGTAGAAGTGAACGCCTAAAAAGCTCGTCGGTTTTAGGCGCGGTGGGAAGCACTAAACGTAAACGAAAATTATATTAAACCCCTTGTTCTAAATTATCTGCACCTTTGTACGTACGCGCCGCCGCACCCAAGATTAGTATCGCATCCGAAGAGGGCGACTGTGCCCCTTGCGACCCGGGGGACCATGTTATAGCGAATTATACGGATTAATATCAACTCTTGTTAATGGCTTCTAAGCGTACCAGTTGAGCACAGATTACTTCGCCAATGTCACGTAGGTTGGAGGAGCCGGGACTAATGTCGTTCGTGGCCGTAATGAAAATGTTTTCATGTCATGTGGCTACGACACTATAATACATGATTTTTACTTCTCACTAACAAACACTAACTTCAAATGATAGTAAACAATAATAAATGTAAAAATACTTTTAATAGGTCTTCTCATGTTTAAATAAAAATTACTTTCCTCTGTGGACTACTATTTTTTTTCATCATCAATAGCTTACAAATTACAATTATTACTTATACAAAGAGTTATATGACAAATCCTTATCTCTATGGCTTTATTTGATACAAGTTTCCAATGATATGTGTATATTTAACCTATAGAAGTTTGGTTAATGATATATACTAAAAAGTTGTAGGACTTTCGTACATAAAATAACACTTATAGAGTAGTAGCGGCGGCGCGGGGCTCGTTAGCGTGTAGCCGTGACCGTGGCTCTATTTTCGCCCTCATTGATTTCCGTCGCGTCCGCGTCCTTGCCGTACTGAATAATTTGCAGGTCTGATGCTTCTCGTACAACTTTTCCTTCCGTGTACACTCTCACCGCTCGCTTACACCTCCCTGGTGGTTTTAATTACGACTATATATCTACATGTAATATGTATACATTTTTATACAGCATTCCTAAAATTAAATATTGTCATATGATTTATTTAATTTTTATAAAGATAGAGAACTTTAATAGAACTAAAACATAATTTTGGAGAATTTGAACATAATTTTGCAAATTCCTCGTTTCATAAAGCCCGGCGTGCCTCCCGACCTCGGCTCCGACCACAGCGGGCACTACAGGTGCCCTCCCCGCCTACCCTCTAACTGCCTCGTGCTCATTTCGCTGTGACACCTTGTTAGCCTTTGACCCACTACATTTCGAATACAAATAACGTTTATGATAGGCTTAATCTAACCCATGTATTTACATCAGTCTTGATAGTGCGAAGATAAACGTAAACCAGCGACGTTAATGTGAATAACGCTTATGTACTCCGCAGTGTATTAACCAAATATGAAGCAACTTAGAAGCAATGTTCAATTATTACACCTCTAAATACCAAAAGGGCGCCCAATTTAGATGTAAATGATGTACGCTCTACTATAATGTAGATTCTATTCAAACGCTTTCATCCTTATCCTGTAAAGGCTTTTATGATGGACTTATTTTGTGTGTGAGACAGAAATTCAAAGTGATTATATTTGTGTGTAGTGTGTATGATGGCCGCTGACAGACGATATTATGATTTTCAGTGCTTTTACGGTTAATTGGTACTACGTACGAGTATGTATATAGTACATTTACATTAATTGGGCACCTATAATAATATATAATAGAAATATTTACTAGTGGTAGTGCCATGCTTGATACCTTCGGGTAGCAGCTGAATGGGCCGGCACGCCCCGTATAGTACCACTCTCTCACAGAAGACTGGCGTGAAGTGGTAGCTATGCTGTCGCGTTTCGTCCGGTAAGTGAGAGTCCGGGAGGCCCACTCCCCATCCCTCCTCCCATCCCTCCTACCTTCCCCCCTCACTCCCTCCTCCCTTTCCTGAAAGGCCGGCAACGCATCTGCAAGCAGTTGCAGATGTCCATGGGCGGATGTAATCACTTTCCATCAGGTGAGCCTCTTGCCCGTTTGCCCCCTTAGTCCCAAAAAAAAAAAATTACCAATAATATTATAATATTTCAACGCTCTGGTATTGGCCAGATCTCCGGCTGGCCGGTAAAAATACGCATGTGTGTTGGAAGCTTTGTCTTCATCAGATCAATAAGTATTGCGTACTCTCAGTGCAAATATTCGGTTCTGTATCCAAATAGAGCTCGTAATACTACATAAAACAATTTTTTTATAAGGCGTAGACAAAACTACGTCTTTGTAAATAACCCTTAGTCGGTCGGTTAGTTTAGTTTAGGTTAGGTTGCGTGAAGTTTTTCAACTATCCATAAAATACCTTGAAGACGACCACTTCATTGGAAAAAATATGTGGGTATAATCAAAAACATGAACTTACTAGTAGGTACTTTATTTTAAAAACTACGACTGCGGTTAAGCAGTAAGCACTCAGTGTAAACATGATGAAAGCAGTTGAGCTACGTCTACATCTTTATTACGTTAGCAAATAAATGAATGTTTGAATTTTCGTCGTCGCGTGCGTGAAGGCTGTTGTGTTCTCGTACTCATAATGTACACATTTTTACATATTCGTGTTGCGTGTTGCGGGGATGTTAGGCGCAAATGGACGTCCGCTGCCTCGCCCGCGCCCGGAGATCGCGGCGTGCGCCTCGCTTACTATTCTACCTAAACATTTCCTCACATATGTAAGTTTGTATCTCGCTGCTGTAAGTTATACATACATATTCATTTCACCTGAGATTTGGCAGGTGCTATAATTTTTAACTTCTAATGACTTCAAATAAACATGAAAGTCTTTTCCAGCTTAAATATTAATAAAATGTATCGAAAGCTCTGCCGTCTAACCGGAACAGTGAGAGAGGGTACTGAACTTCTGTTGATTAGATATTTAACGTAACTAATCCGTCTCGAATTCCTTTCAACGTTTTCTAAGGGATTTTCATAAACCAAATTTTTCCTCAGAAGTATTCAAACCTCGCTTTACGATAGCACAAGATTGAACCTTTTCACCCTTTGAAAATCAAAGAGAACCTTCCGCTTTACGGCGATTATATCTCAAACTATTCAGTATTTGTGCTATTCAGCGTAGATTCGAGTTGAAATTCACCTTTATATGGGCATAAGCGCTCTCCATTATTGCAATGGGTAGAGATGTGGATCATATTTCTGTACCATTGTAATTGCCTCATTGTTTGCGTGAAAGTCCCGGCGGTACGCACTAACGTGAAAGAGAAAAATCGCAATAAAGTACTGGTACGTGCGTGAGATACAAGCGCGACATCACACGCGCCGCCGCGGACCTATCGGCCGTCTACATCGGAATCTAGGCCGAATGCTCTGACACGCTAATCTTCAAACAAACTCATCTACTACTAACAAAACTTACAAGTAGATTAGTTTGAAGCATATTGATGTGAGGTGAATTCTCTTGGATACGGGTCGATTCAGCGATATAACAATGGTACAAACTACGCCTGTTCCCACACGTGATTAGAGGAATACAGAATATTATATTGGCGTTGTTAACTAACAACTAAGCTTAAGCAAGGAATAAACTTATTGCACTATACGATAAAATAAAATTTTCTTATTCATAAACGCAGCTTTACCCGCATAAAAAGCAATATCTGCTAATAAATGTAAATCTAGAAGTATCTTAATTAATGTTTAACATTGTACAATAAAAACCATCTGTATGGTATATAAATAATATAATATAATCTAATATATAAAAATCTCGTGTCACAGTGTTTGTTATCGAACTCCTCCGAAACGGCTTGACCGATTTTTATGAATTTTTTTGTGTATATTTGGTAGGTATGAGAATAGGTCGTAGGCTATTTTTTATTCCCCTATGTGATAAGAGTGGCGCTCTGCAGATTTTTTATTTTTCATTTTTAGACCAATATTTTATTTTGTATTTTTTTATGATTTAGTATCAAAAAATACATATAACCCTAAATTATTAGGCTTCTACAACCAATCCCTATTTTTTAATATTAAGATTAGTATTTTGAATTAATTGAGTGCCGTCCATTATTATTCTCTGTGCATCGATCGTAGCATTGACGTTTTACTTTGTCAGTACAACTGTCATGTTTATTATATTATCATACAAAATTTATTATTAATTTGGAATGCTATTACTATTAATCTTAGCTTTATTTTGCAATTATAAAAATTGCTGGTGATTGTTCTCAGTTTTAGTTATTTAGTGACTTCATAAAAATCAATAGTATTCAATTGAGTCAGGAGCTTCCGCCAACGAACCACCAGGTAGCTACTAAACAACCCGTTTAAATCATTCCAGAAAATTTTCATATATTTATCAATTAGTATGTAATTATTAATCTATAATATATATAAACGCGAAAAACACTCACTCACTCATCACGAAACCTCGAAAACCGCTGGACGTATAGAGATGAAAATTGGCAGGGAGGTAGTCTATAAATAGTAGATGTCCGTTAAGAAAGAATTTTGCGACTGGGCCGCATTAAGGTGGTCTAAGGGCTCTTGCAAGTTTGTATGAAAGTTCTTCATTTTTTGTGCTACAAATTTTAAACTTGGCAGAAAAGTAGTTGATACTTAGTAGATATCCGCTAAGAATCAATTTTGAGCCAGAACCTCCTCCTTTAATTTTTTATGCTACAAACTTTAAATTTGTCAGGGAGGTAATGTGTAGTTAGTAGACATCCGCTAAGAACGGATTTTGCGAAAGGGCCGGATCAAGGTGGTCTAAGGGCTCTCGCAAATTTGTATGTAAGTCCTTCATGTTTTGTGCTACAAACTTTAAATTTGGCAAGGAGGTAATGTGTAGTAAGTAGACATCCGCTAAGAACGGATTTTGCGAAAGGGCCGGATCAAGGTGCTCTAAGGGCTCTAGCAAATTTGTATGAAAGTCCTTCATGTTTTGTGCTACATACTTTAAATTTGGCAGGGAGGTAGTTAATTGTTAGTAAACGTCCGCCAAGAACGAATTTTGCTACAGGGCCGGATTAAGGAGGTCTAAGGGCTCTCCCAGTTTGTATGAAAGTCCTTAATTTTTTGTGCTACAAACTATAAATTTTCCTGGGAGGAAGTTTATCGTTAGTAGACGTCCGTTAAGAACGGATTTTGCGACTGGGTCGAATTGAGTTAGTCTAAGGGCTCTTTGTATGTTTGTATGAAAGTCCTTCACTTTCTGTGCTACAAACTTTAAACTTGGTAGGGAGTTACTTAATTGTTAGTAGAAGTCCGCTAAGAACGGTTTTTCGATATGGCCAGATTAAGGTGGTGTTAGTGCTCTCATTATTTCGTATGAATGTCTGAAAATAACTTGATATAACTTTAAGAATTATACAAATCGGACACTCCATTCAAAATATAATACTGTACAAACTGTTAAAATGACTGTAAAAATGTTAATCTAAACAAAATACTAATGGAAAAATAAAGCGCAGCTCAGTGGGCAATTAGGAGAGGAAGGGGGTTTCAAGAACGGGCGAGGGACGTGAACATATTATATGAAATAAATAGCCGCGCGACTCAGGAGTATAGTAACGATGGGTACTAAAATAGCTGGAGTAATTTTGGACAAATTTTCAGGTAATCTACAGATCAACCTAGCGAGTGATCTAATGAAGTTCAGTAGCGATTAAAAAAAATAACGCGGGCGAAGCCGCGGGTACAGCTAGTATTAATATAATATGTTGGAACATTATTACAACAACGCCATTTAGTTCCGTAGTAAGCTACGTTACGTGCTTGTGTTGCGGATACCAGATAGTTGATATACTACACATATAAATTATTAAATACATACATATTATAAATATTAACACCTATGACTGTAGTACAAACATTCGTGCTCAACAAATGACTGCCCCCAGCGGGAATAGAACCCGCGACCGCTAGCGCAGAAAGTAGGGTCACTACCAACTGAGCCAAACGTGTCGTCAAATAAAAAAGATATAATAGCACAAAAATTTTTTTTTTTTTGAAACATTCATTCAAATCCATTAAATCGAATGGATTGTTTAATTTAATAACTTGATAATTTTTAAAACTTGATACGAGAATCAAACTTAATGTTTTGTTATTTAATAAAATTGACATTTCTATAAAGTGGTAGTGCCGTGCTTGTTACCTTCGGGTAGCAGCCGAATGGGCCGGCACGCCCCGTATCGTACCACTCTCTCACAGGAGACCGGCGTGAAGTGGCAGCTATGCTGTCGCGTTTCGTCCGGTAAGTGAGAGTCCGGGAGGCCCACTCCCCGTCCCTCCTCCCGTCCTTCTCCCTCCTCCCTCCCTCCCTTTCCTGAAAGGCCGGCAACGCATCTGCAAGCCCTGTGGTGTTGCAGATGTCCATGGGCGGAGGTGATCACTTACCATCAGGTGAGCCTCCTGCCCGTTTGCCCCCTTTGTCCCATAAAAAAAAAAAAAATTCCTTAACATTGAGAATAAAACAAATATAACATTTACAGGTGCAGGCCGTAAAAATGTAAGCTTTGACGAGAGCAGCGTCACAGAGCACGTCTGTCCGATGTTGACTCCGGACAGGATACGATGACAGGTGATAATTGTTACAAAAAACGTAAACATAAAGTTCACGTTTCATTTGTTTTAATTAAAAGACCCAAATAGCATAATGTCTAAAATTTTCGTAACACTGTATATTGCCACATTTTAGACGACTTTACGACTGGAGCTCGGAGCCACGAGCATGTAAATATTTTTACAAACTTTGCTCTTGTCGGCTGGACGTCATCGACCTTCGCTTACGACTATCTAACTTATCTATAATATAATACTTCCGTAGATTTGAATATTTAAACATCTATTATTTAGATATTTTTACGAATTCATTTTGATTTTTTGTTAGTAAATTTAATTAAAACTTTAAAACGCTTCATATAAACTCACTTTTGAAAAGACTTTAGAGTTAAAGAAATCTTGACTTTACAAGACGAAGGAGTATCGTACACTGGGGAGGTGCCTGCTTACGACTAAGTAGGTACATTCATTATTTTAACTAATTACTGTTCCCGGCCACTGCTGCGCTCCATTCTCAGTTATGAAATTAAGTTGTTGTACAAGTTGTTGGCACAACTTGTGCCACTTCGTCCACATCATACTAAATGTTACCTTGTGGTTCACTATGGTGTGTGTTAGCTTTAAGTATATTTGCCTATTACCACAATGAAATAAATTATTATGACCTCGTACAATACCACGATAAGACAATTTCATCCACTGCATCACTCTGAATTACTATTAATCGGTGTACGTGGATGTAATCTTCGATACTAACACATGAAGCCGTCTCAAGCGACTGAACTGTATTGCTATTAATATAAATCTATTAAGTATTAAAACGTTTTAAAGCTCTCCGTGTATTTTATTGGACATATCGTAAATAGCAACAGCTGGCTCTGTTTAGGCTTCTATTACAAGCTGCTGTCCGAGCGCGCCCACGCGCCGCACCGGTCACTGAACCTCGCCAATTAACACCAGTTAGCGGTCTCCTGCTCGGTGGTCTCTTGCACGGCCTGTACAGAATATACCGAAACGAGTGTAGCTATAAATTTGCTTTACAGTGTAAGTTCCTCCATAGAGTTGCGCAACATTTACAACTCGATGCACTCACCTCCGTCCAGTAAACAAAACTTATTTAAGTTATCTAGCTACCAAGAAAATAGAATGCATAAATAAAGCTAACCCAAAACGGAATACAACTGTGGAAATAACTTTCAAGAGTCGGCGAGTAACGAGCGGGCAAGTTTCGAAACACAAGTATGAGAAAGCACAGGCCCTGGCGACAAGCAATTTGCAGCGAGAGCGAGGTTAAGCATTGCATGCGCTCCTGCGTGCAGTTCCTAGTTCCTACACTGTGCTGTGACGATGACAACTATAACATAATATCTCATCAAAAAATAACAAAACCCTGTTCATATGGATGATTAGAAAACTCTAACTTTGTACGTTACATTGACAGGATTTAGATTCCCTTGTTTGATATACGAGTAAGATTGTAATTTTAAAATAAAATAACGTATACTTAATACTTTGTCTGAGCTAATCAGTTTAAAAAAGTAAACGGTACTAAAGTTTTCGTGATTCGTGCATAAAAATCATCGTAACAGTAAGCACAAGAAAGTGTTCAATGAGGTGAAAGCTTTAGAAATTTAAATAAAAAATAAACCTCCTTTTTGCATAGTCGAATATTTAAAAATTTCAATGAAAGTGATGTCATCGTGCGTGGTTATAATGACGATTTTAAAAATTCATATTAGTAATTTAGTAAACATTCCTTTTCCAGTATTACTAGTTGTAATTTAATGTTTATGAGAAGAGTTGCAAAATAAAACTTTTTTATGTTTATTATACTCATAACTATCTCATTCTATACCACCTTTAAATGTCTCGTACTATAAAGTAAATATTACGTACAATATAAACTATTTGCAAATTGTATATCATTAAGTATGTGAAGCTTGCACGCGGCGGGCGCACTGCGGCGGATAGAGCAGGAAATGAAGTAGCTCTGAAAGTAATTCTACATCCATAATATTTACTTTGCGTTGCGGAAAATATTTTAATTTGTTTTTACACTTCCAATTACCATGTTTTGTTTAGCGCCTGTACCTTTATCATTTTTAATTATAGTTTCAAAAAAACACTATAACTTTTTTTTTATATAACTCTACGGCTTTTTTTTTATAATTCCGGCTCCGTCGTCGCCCCTGGCCGTTTCGTCCCCGCGCGGCCGCCGGTAATCGACACGAGATAACAATATCAGTGGACCTATATAAACTCAATTAGCTTGTAGTGTAATCTTGAAGACATTTCATTACTTTTTTAACCATATTATTGACTACCTCGCCAGTCAATCAATCAAATCGTCTGGTAGCTTCTAAGTAAAATATCTGTCCTCATTTCTCTGCTAATAAAACCATTGACACTTCTAATGTATCTTTATGAAGGCCCTCCCCACTCGTAAAAGGAAATATTATCCCAGTGATCCTAATGTTTAAAATACCACCTCTCAGCGGTATTATTAGGTAAGGGGCTCGATAACTTTACATTTATTTGAATATACTTCTTTCACGAAGCTTTAAACTGAGATGTATAGTAATGGCTCAATATAAATTCCTCTCCAGATGTGATTCAGGCACGAGGCATCTCATTGCAGTGAATTACGATGTTCGGTTTGTCATTACAGAGTGCGTCGCGCCGCCGCTTCCGACACTATTTATATCCTTCTACGACATTCACTGGTCCTTATACGTAGGTATATAGTATTTTAAATACACTTCCTGAATAAAAACAAAATAGGCTCAAAATTTTAAATTTATGTATTGCATTCAAATATGGTTCACGATTGTTTTTACGATATGCATACTACAACTACTATTAAAACTACCGATTTATTGATATAATAGATATTTAACGTATAGCAGCGTTAAAACAAAATGTTCACCCCTTCTCATAAACATAATACAAAGCTCGGGCGGTCCGCTGTAACCGCTTTTCTTTTCCGTGACATTTTCTGCGTTGAATTTCAGACCACAGTCTTATTTCTTTGAATCGAGTCTCTCGTTAGAAAGTTTTATAGTCGACCGCCGGCCGGCGCTGAGAGACGCAATTCTCACATAAAAAATATACTTGTATTTTCCAACTGCTATATCTATTCTTGAGAAAAGTTAAAAGCAAACCACTACGAAGCTTTACTTAGCGCAGAAATTGATTTAACGCAAATATTGCTTTCACTGAATTGAAATAAGCTTCCTAAATAAAATTTTCTTATTTTATTTCGTAGAATGTAAATAGTCCGATTAATTAGTTTTATATAAATACCCAAGACCAAAAACGAGCTTTGTACAGAAATGAATATATATATTTTTTGTTTTGAAGATCAAATATAAAGTATTATATATATTCAATATTAATTGGTTTACATTTTTACCTATTGGTTTTGTAGACGATTTTTTACTTTTAATATAAACTTACTCTTATGTTCTTGTTACTTACATCTGTGCATCGACGTTCAATGTGCTTAATTAATAACGTAAGAGTCAAGAGCATAATAAGGATATTTATTTAGCGATGCCTCTTGTTCCAAATAGTAGTTTGAAGCTTTGCCGGTTGTGTCATTAAAGATTCCTGACTAGAAATTAAAATTTACACGATGCAAATTTACAGGTAAAACTTTAAGTTTGTAGGTTCTGACGAGCAATAAAATGTTTTATATATTAGGTATAAAATATTATTATATATGAGACATGTAAGAAGTTGTTTCACCCTCATTAAGATTATTTTTACTACATCTACAAGACTATTACGATAGTAAATAAAAACAATAAAAAAGTAAGACTGTCTCAACACACGTACAGAGCTACTTGATTATTATTACACATACGATTACATTATTGTATACCTACGTCCTACTTTAGTTTAGACTACTGTCACTTTGGCCAATAGCTTATATATATCTAGCTATGATAGGTACATTATTTGTAAGCCATCGTCAATGTTGCGACCTAGTACGCACTTCAAAAGCTACACACACGCACGCACGCACGCACGCGTACACACACACATACACACACACACACACATACACACATACACACACATTCGAGCTATTACGTTTCTTCAGAGTTAGTGAAGCTCTGTATCTACTATCTGGCGGGCACCGCGCGGCGCTACATCTGTCCCGACAACAGATGCGCCATGTAACGTATTTACAAAACAACGTTTCTGAATATCAATTTGAAAACGTGTTGTCGTTGTAATTACCTTTTATTACTTTGGAATTCTCGCCCATTACGCAAGAAAGCTCTCTCTGTGCTACATGATTATAAAATTTTATTAATATTAAAGTTTTTGATAGTCTGTAGGTGTAATAAAACGACAAAATATTCCACGATATTGCTTTTTAACAATTAAATAATATTTAACCGCTATTAAAAGATTTACTATTTGAAACTCTGAGCACTTCATTCACTTTTGTTTGTTCTTTACATTCTTTATTAATAGTAGGTATTGTCCGTTACATAATTAAGCATATCATTTAATAATATATTTGTAGTGAAATATATTGAGTAAATTTATTTATGAGTCAATATGTGGGATGGTTATTGTTCGAAGCTCTGCTGAAATATTCAATAACGATCTAAACAAGCTCACGTTAATTACCGTTACTAATTATTCAAATACAGATTAATCCTAGAGTGAATTAGGGATTACTCGCTCTTGTTCTGAAATATTACAGTGTATGTACACTGTACGTGTACAGTGTGTATTATCATACTCGGTGCTAGAGATCAAACAACAAAGTGCAACCTCGAAGTCGTGTTAGTAAAACTATTTATGTATTCATGAGTATATTAATGATATTTTTATATTGCCGCCATTTAACGAACATGTTGAGACACAAATTAATTAAAAATCCATCGCAAAAATGTCATATACCAGTTCTATATGTGATTGAAAAAAATAAACCACGATGAGTGTTCATCTTCAGACACGCGCTTGTCGCTTCCTTTTGCTTTAGGACTTCTGGAATCTATTTTCGAAGCGTCCGCGTCGCGCGCGGCAGGTCCTCCCCGGCGCGACGTGGCAGTGCGGGGACACTTGCGTCGACGACGCGCACGTGTCGCCACTGATTGAGATTTCTCGTATAATTACAATGACTGACTCCAATCTGCTTTTGATTTACAATATACAACAAGAAACAAATGAAAACATTCAACTGCGACTGGACTTCGCCTTGTCAAGCTCATAAATAAAAAATAATTGATACGATAATTCAACTGTGACTAACTAGATTCTTAGATTTTAGGCTAACAAAGCTAAGTACATTCCGATCCACTCTAACAAATAAAGTAGGTTGGGACGACTTCCCCTTTATAGCGCAGATACCGACCGAGGTATATTAACATAACCATTTCGTAGGCATTACAAAGAGAAGAGCGCCTGAGTTATGTGCTTATTAACAGTAAGACGGAGCTTGGTTTTTGTTGTACTCTATGGTAAGTAAAGACTAAAGATTAGCTGTGTTAATACAAGGATAGGCGGCGGCGTCGGCGGCGGCGGCGTGTAGTTACGCGAGGCGCCGCCCGTACAAATCTAGTCTAATTGCACACGTCCGCTCTACTTGTACAATTGTACACACGCCCAATTACCGTCATCAACACGCTCTCTATTTTTTGGCTACATATTTACCCAGCACATTTCCTGGAAAAACGAAGATGAATCATTTATTATAGAAATAGTCACAGTCACCGTGACAGTGAACATTGTCAAGTCAGGCAAGTACATGTACTATTACACGTATGTATGTTTTAAAAAATCTATTTATCGATAGATATTTGGTAAATATTAAAGAATGGCGGTCATGAATATAAACCGTGACCGCTATAACTTACCCGCTACACACAACAAAGGTCGCCGAGGCACGGGATAAGTAAGTAATACTTTTTCTCAATAATTTTATTAGGAAAATGGTCGCAGATGTGGGCCGCCTTACGCCTCGCACGGAGCTCGCAGCGGACTGCCAATATCACGTTTTATCGCGAATCAGTGACGAGCCGAACCCGCGAACATCTGCTGACTGCGCCAGAACTCTTTCCGGTGATCATTCATTTTCTTGAAAACATTGCTCAGCTTGTATTCCGAAAGTAATAGAGACAAGGTACTTAACACTACCGTAACATTTTTACTTCATTTGCTTTTTTAAAAGTGATGTTTTACATGAATAAAGAAAATCTGATGTAAGTACCTCATTACGAACTAACTTATCCTGGTAAATAATTCAATGATGATGTTCTAAATAGTCTACAATATATGCTTAGTATAATAAGATAGTTCTAATATACGTATTTTATCTTAAATATTTAATTATTTTGGCAGATAAAATATATTTTTTATATAAAATACGATATTTAAGAATATCATACTTTATATAAAAAATACATTTTATCTGCCATCCCTTCTATGTTTTAAAAACGCCATGTTTGTCGAAAAATCATCGAAAAATAAATTTTACGGATTATGCGACTGACACATAAAGGTCATCTCGCGAGAAGAACTTCTTTTCTCAGCACGAAACGTAGCTCATGTCGTCTTTGCTTCAATTAAAGCTATTAAAATAATAAAATCAGGCCAGGGTATATAAAAATTAGTGGATACAAAAAGATAAAGAAATCAAAAAAAGTGCTTTTTAATATCGTGCAAAAGTATAATACTTTCTTAATAATTTCATTTATAATGTCGTGCAAAAGTATCCAACTACAGAAGGGGTTAGAACGACCCTAATCCCTATATTAGTAGATATCTATTTTATAAAAAAAAATGTTTACACAGGGCATGTAAAGAATAGCACTATGCCCTCGACAAGCACCTTGGATCAATCCCTTTCGGCTTTTGTAAATCTTCAGTCAGCAAATCGAATTCAACAATTTTCAATCGTTTAACTTATATTTTTATTGTAGCATCCATCGCAGCTCGAGCACCGGTCTGACCTATCGCTTGTTTCATTAAAAACCAATGGAACCGGAGCGAGGAGAGACCGACGCGAGGATTGAAGCAAATCCTTTTGCAACAAGATTTCGGAATCTCGTGATCAATGAGCGTGACCAACGCTGACACAAATCGTATTTTTGCAGAGCTTTTATTGCTCCTATAAGTTTAAGCACTGTAAATACCCATTTTAACTATTTTAAGCACACATGCCGAGTGGTGGTTTGTTGTTTTTAGCGTGCGATGTTACTGTTGTGCTGCATCGATTACATAAAAAAACAAATCGAGTGTTTTATTACAGTTTTATTGTGCCTTTATTGTATCACTTAGTCTGTAATAAAGAGGTGTCATCTATCCAATAAATTGAATAAGGTTTTTAAAATAAAATAAAATAAAAATAGCCTTTATTCTCTGACCAATTATACATACACTGTAAATTTTAAGAACACTTTTACAAATAATTGTGGTTTACATTTTATTTTTATTATTCTTTCTTTTTTTTTTATGTACTCTTTCAACAACAAGGTCAGGTTGTCTTGTGACATAGGCCTCCTCCAATTCTCTCCATTTATCTCTTTCTTGCACAAGTCTCCTCCAATGTTTGGGTAAGTCATCTTCCCATCTTTTAATTTGTCTACCTTGTTTCCTCTTCCCGTCTCTTGGGTACCACTCAGTGACATCTTTTGTCCATTTTTCTATTTTTGCTCTCATTATGTGTCCTGTCCATTTCCACTTCAATGCGCGTACTTTTGATATAACATCTTTTATTAATAAGGTTTTTACTACAGTACAAAACGAGTTAATCAAAACTTACATGATACTTTAGAAACAAATGCTCCATCGTTTCTACAGGTGCACATTGGTTTTAAATTTAAAAGCTGGCTGCGGTTGCCCCACACTCACAGGGGCAGTTTCCGTAAAAATCGTCTAAAAATATATTGTTTTAACAAATCGTCCTCTCATTTACGGTAAGAAAATAAAGATTTTGACTGACAGTGTGTATAGCATTTTACACAAACGCTTGGGTTTGAAACGAAGTACCCGTGGACTGGGTCCCCAGAATGCTTACCGATGCACAAAAACAAACCAGGCTAAACATTTCTCGAGCTTCTTTAGCACTGATACATGATCTGGAGAGTTTTTGTCTCGATTTATAACCATGAATAAAAAATCATGGCTTTGGTATTACAATCCAGAAATAAAAATTACAATCTATGACTTGGAAAAGATTATCGTCTTCAAATCTATGAAATTTAAGGAATTCGTTCCTCCAAAACCTACTGGTATAAAGAAGTGGTCCATAATTCATGCAGCTACTATAACAGGCTCTATGCATACAGCAAAAAATTGCGTATCGAAAATTGTGAGAAACGGTCCATCATTGCAGCGTGCAATTCGAGATACTGACTTCGAAATACTTGAGCACCTTCCATATAGAGGTTGAAAAATTACAAAGCAGTAATTGATGCAAAGTATAATTTGTATGCGCTCAGGATAAAGAGCTTTTTACGAAAGAAGTTTAAAGGCAAAATATGTTGGAAATGTGCGCTAAAAGTCCGAAAAATAATATAACATTATACAAAAAATTACGGAAATCATTCATTATCTTTTTTAACGCCCTCCTTATTCCGTCTATAGAAACGGTTTTTGCTAAAAGATTTGCCAGTTTAGTCTGAAAATACAAATGCTTTAAATCTGTAACTCATCTATAAATATTTACGTTTGTAATTTTTATTCATTTTTCCACTATACTTGTACTGTAGCTTTTGTACAAATGAACATGTCAATGTTATGAATATTTCAAACTAATTTACTCTCGCAGTCTCCGTTCACATTTTTAAACATAAAAATAGCTTATACCACATTGACTCAAATTTTTATAAAGCCGTTCATAAAGCCCTTTTAAAAAGATTTTGTTTTTAATTACCGGTGCAAATATATTTAAAGACCAAAATAATTACCAATTGATTAATTTTAACGTTATACAAGAGATTCCGTCACGACGGCTAATCATTGAGACTAGCCAACTACGCATGAGATATTATAGTGCAGCCCGTGTACCCGCAGATACAAGTGAACTCTCTGTTCCTAATGCTCCGGGGGTCGATTACTCGACACAAACAGTAAGAGCTAAGTGAGAGGCACGGGGTAAAACACCACCAACTTCCCAACTCCGGGATAATACTTGACTGACTAGGCTTACTAAACAAAAAGACTCAATAACTATACTTGGCCAGACCCGGGATTCGAACCACTATACCACAGAGGCTATCAAATTATGGGTATATCATATCAATGTAGAGATTCTAATGTACGTATGCACAACGTCAAAGTCTAAATACGGAAACTCGATCTCCATTTTTAGTTACACTTTTGTAGTTACTTTCAGCTCGATAGCACACCGGCTATTACAGAAGCGAACACCGGCCAGTACCGGTAGCATAAAGCATTACACGCCCGATTCTACGCACGCCCACTCTAACAAGTATCGAATTTAAAGGATTACCGTAAAGTAACACGAAACCGCACCATTGCGTACATTTTACGGCTAACTCCCCGTAATATAAACTCTGAAGTATGTGTGAGTCTGTGTACACAAGTATACCTATACTAAGCTTTTCGATGATTGTGTGTCGCGGTTACTTTGTTGCCGACGACATCTTTGTTACTGGCTGCAATGCATTGTTTGGGTTTCATTTTGGTAGTCGTTTTCTTTTTTAAAGAAAACATTTAAAACCTAACTTATATTATTTGTCGTAAGTTTGGAAATTACCGACATAAAAAGCTCTTTAATGATCTCTAGAATAAGACACATTTAAGAGAGTAGAATCTATAACATCTGTTGTGATAGAGAGCTATGAAATGTTCCTCTTGAGTAAATTCGGTATCGGGCTGGTAATGGTACGTAATTTGAGGCTTCAAACTGAATTCTCAATTCGCGAACCAATTCAACTTCCATATATGCTTTCGTTTATTTCTTTTCGGAGGACACGTTTGTGGGAGCGATGAACTCTAAATAACTAAGTAGGCAAGTCAAACAAATTGTACCGATATTACGCATTATCGGGGAAATTACACAGTGATATAAAAGTGGGAGCGCTATTTGGTATTTACTCGCGCGGTAATCAGTCGGTACACTAAACCTACTTTGCTTTATTGCTTATTGATAGACGCGCCCACAGTCCGCTGCCGAAACCCTCCCTCCTCCTCGCGCTCGCCCGGATACCTCCGCATGGCGCTATGTTATCTGCTGATTAGATACGATAAAATGCCGGTGTTTTTCATTTCTGTTAAATTCAATTTAAAGATTGTACATTGTAGAGTCAATGTTGATCAGGTATTTTATCATAATATAGTTTATTAAGTAAATCCACAAGAAATCCTAAATGTATATAGTTATGTATATATATCTATGTATTTAAAATGTCTTGGATAAAGTTTGTACATATTGTATCAAAAACGCAGCAATGGCCTCTTACCCGACATTTTCTGATAGTGCGACTAGTATTTGCAGTGGAAAGTCACGGCGCGGCGCTAGCTTGCGGATGTTTGCGGAACTCTTGACGCGTGCCATCAGCTAAGATAACACGCGCCGAGCAGCATTATGCTTCGACCACATCGAAAATGATAATATTTTTACAAAACGATTGATTTTCGCTATTGAAACGAGTGAATTTTCACTCGTATATTAATTCACATAAATTCGAACTAAGACGAATAGAGGTATAAAAATAAATTAAATGCGTATTTATTTATATTAGCTAACTTCTGCCCACCCATATATCGCTTTAAGATTGAATAAACTTTTCCAGATTCTTCTTATCCGCCAAAAAAACAAACATTTTAATAATTGTTGTGCTTTTAGTGCGGTATCTAAGAATAAAAATTGTATTATCATACGTACCTTTTTTAATGGAGGTATACTTATAAAAGAACACCTATTGTAGTTACGTTATTCATTATACATGTTATTACAACTTAGTATAATGACTTATTTGTTGCGCATTGGAAACATATATCATTGTGTCGGTCGCGGGTTGACCTTACCAAAGAAAGTTCAATTAGGCGGCTTACACTTGTGTGTGATCACGTGGTAGCTTCGCTGCGTTATTTTGAAACGCATTGAACGATTTCAGTGCGGCTTTTAGTGCAATCGAAATGACATTTTTTTATTTGATTAAAATTTTCCGTATCTATTACTAGAGGATTACTTTATTGGTATAAAATATTCAATTTCTAAGAATTTAATGTTATAGGTGTAGATTGTGCATGTTCCATGGCGATAACGCACGTTGAATCAACATTTCGTCACGTTCGATTATAAAGTGACTAACAATAGCTGAGTGGTGTTAAGAATAAGCATTAATTATTATCAATAATATTATTTGTATAAACTAGGAGTACTCATAAAATACGAGCTCCAGTAACCACATATAAAAAAGTGTCCCATATCGTAATCAGTTGAAAACACGTATT
Source organism: Boloria euphrosyne (assembly GCA_951802675.2). Classification (NCBI taxonomy): domain Eukaryota; kingdom Metazoa; phylum Arthropoda; class Insecta; order Lepidoptera; family Nymphalidae; genus Boloria; species Boloria euphrosyne. The sequence continues at coordinate 167,886 of OX637875.1, read as the reverse complement.
TCCACAGAACTTATAGTTACTATTATGAAAATGAAATTAAATTATTGACTTTGTTTAATAAAATATAACAATGTTTAAGTAAAAGTTGTAAATATGTTAATACAACTCAGGCTCACAAAGTTATGCTTTTATGCAAACTTTTATACGAACGCCTCGCAGATGCCGGGCGCGGCGCGGGTGCCGTGAGAACCGTGGACTCGGCACCGGCTTCGCTTCGCATCTGCCATCTGCCTGACACGATGTAGGTACTCGCTCGAACAGGTAGAGACCTGTCTAAACGCACTTAAATATGTATGCATTCGCATCTGCCACCTTAACCAATAACAATGCCTCTAAAGTAATTTTCGTTCCTAAATGCCTTTGTGAAATAAAATGATGCTAACTATATTAACATTATAATAATTTTTTGCTAGTCCAAAAAATATCAAGATTTTTGTGGCTATAATAAAAGACCTTGTCCCAATAATAAAACACGAAAATTTCAAGAGGAAGATCTTAATACCGTAGAATGGAAGGGTTCGTGAAAGCAATAAATTAACTCTGCTATCTCTCTAAGCTCAAGTGCGTGATAAAGGTTGGAGGAAAACGTCCAAATATTTCCTCAAAACCATGGGTCAAAGGAACAATAATTTTAAATAGGTTTTAAGTTTAAACAATGACTAGAATTTTAACAATGGATACTCGCGTAGTTGATAGTTCTAGTAATGTCTCCAAAATAATATATTTTTACAACAAAACGACAGTTTGACTATCCAAAATAATCGTTAATGCAAAAATTTTGTGTTCGATATACAATAGATATGATTTACTTTTAAGCTTCTTCAAGAAAGCATAGAATGCATAATATATGCCTAGTATAATGCATAATATAGGCTAATGCATGTACTGTAGAATGTATCCCTGAGGCATTCGGAATGTTTTATTGTCAGAAAGTCTGTGAGTGGTGGCGGTGATGGCTGTGTCACCGCTGTTATTAATATTAATCATGAATCAGTCCTATTCCCGATAACACACCGGCGAGCGTCGCATTGTGGTACGCACTAGAGCTACTAAGTATGAAAACAATTGAAAATATATCACGCAATTTTATACGCACTTCGACTTGAACTACCCTTGGTAGAGTCCTCACAACTGTGAGGCGCGGCGTTCGTTGGTACGTTGTACTACAATGATTGACAATAATTACTATACTTATAATTAGACCAACGCCTGATTGGTCTAGTGGCTAGCCGGTACGTTTGCAGAGGCGCAGGTAATAGGTTCCAGTTTTAAGTCAGACTAAAGATATTTGTTTGGTATTTTATTAAGAAATTCTTAGTAACAGCGCTAACTTGGGAAGTTGGCTTACTCTGAGACACTAAGTGGCAAGGCAGTGTTTTATTCTCGCACCTAGGATGACATGTGTAGCTGTCGATCCTGCGTTAATCTCTCTGACGTTTGTGCCTAGCTCTCACCTCATTGGGATTTTGAGTATAAAGGGAGAAAAGAGTACTCCTCGTGTTTGCACGTATACCTACTTGTGTACTATGATCAAATCAAATCAAAATATACTTTATTCAAATAGACGTTCACAATCACTTTAGAATCGTCACTTATTACATGATTATAGTATAGAATTTAAATTTAATGTAGTGCACATAGCTCTCGTTAAAATTGGCCGCTTCATTGAAATTAAATTTTAAACAAATCTCAAAACATGTCAAATGCAGCATAAGCATAAAATCACTGATGATTTTATAACTGAAGAATATGTTATAGAAAATGAGGTTATCTGTGCTCTTGAATACGTACGCATATTTATCTTGTACATTGCTTAATCCAAGCGATGTCCTCAAATACAATAATTGATGACTATCGAATTAACCCGCAGCTCGTATTACATCAGCTAATGCACAAACAAAACGGAAACGTGAAGCAATGGCACATAAAACATATCAGATTAAATGGAACATTTACTATCACATCTCATTTCATGTCCAACTAGAATGTTTACGATTTGTCAATAAACACATTTGTTTTTGCGAATATAATAGATATATTTATTATTTAGTAACCCTCCCTCGCTTACCGTAGCTCTATTATTGCTCTATTACTCTTTAAAAAAAGCAAACCGTCAACTATACTTTTGAATGTATAATATCAGCAAAGATAATATTAATTTGATAATATCATATTACGTGTATTGTATATAGTATACTCGCACTTATGACGAACTAACGGCCCTCTCGTGTGCAGTTTTTAACGTACCTATTTTATTTATGTATGACGCATTTCCGAGGCAGATTGATGTGGTAAAGACCAAAGCAACCTGTCTTTTGCTAGCCGGTGGATTCCGAACCTAGAGCAGTGGGTCAGAAAAAGGCATTGAGCCGTGACGAAACTGTCCAATCTCGGTGACCTCAAAGCTGCAGTTCTCGGATATATATACTTTAGTGAAACTTTAGCTTTACTTGGTTTGGAGAAGAAAATGCTACAATTCATTACTTTGATACTCAGCATTGTAACATCTACTATAGGTATAATGATCTAAGCGTTTGACACGTAAATATTTATCTAATTACTGCTCTTGTTACGTAAATTTCTATGTTCGTGTGTATAAGTATTTTATATAATGTCATTTTTATATTATATTGTAATTGTTAGTTTTAAAAATCGATTAAAAAAGTTTTAAAATTCATTACTTTTATACACTGTAGAAATCAACTTTATCAATACTTTAGCGAACCAGGAGACATGTCGTAAGAATTCTGTTACTCAACCCGAGCGCCCACTCGCGGCGGCGGCGACCGTCGCAGGTGGGAGCCCCGAGCCTGGTACACGTGGCACCGAGCAGTGCCATTCAAAGCTGCACTCATTGCTTTATTTCTAGTAGTCTTACGCCTGCCTGGTGCCTACGCACCGGACCCCATTCAGCACTCGCCTACGAAAAGCTATTCGTGCATACATACGTCCATACGTGTCGTGCAGAACACACTCGACTCTACATAATTTGTTAATATACATAAAAATATCATTTGTACTTATTTGAACTAAGTAATATATTTTTTACTTAGGTGCCCCCTGCCAAAAAAGTATTTCGCACAAAAATCCGCCACGTAGTTACTTCTTATAAGATAACCTGCGAGTGAAAGTTCCTTCAAAATTGGTCAAGCCGATCTTGAAATTAGCCGAAACAAGCAGAAGGACAGACTGACAAAAATTTTCAAAGAGAGATTTTTTGATTTAATTACCATATTGTGGAATATGAACAGAAAAGAGGATGTTGGAGTGGGGAAAAAACTATAAAGTCGATGCATAACCGGCATCGGGGGGTAGTTGTATCTTGACGCTTGTCGTGGTTGCATTGTTAGATCGTTACTCTGTTGGTTTATTTTTTTAAAATATCATTGTTGGTAGCTTAGTTGTCTTTTTGGTTAGTTTAATTGTGTTTTAGCGTTTTCAGATACTTCCAATAAATTGAGGTCGATTTAGTATGCTTGTTTTTTTTAAAAGAAAGCTCACTTCTGGTCTAAATTCACAAGATCAGAAGTGGGATAGGTCCTGTTTCGCCCACAACTTTTGTTAACATGAGGTATTTGTAGGTTGTATGTGTTTAAAAGTTTTTTCGGAGGGTACCGTGACTTTGGTGAATTTTCATTGATTTTGGTAATTCGTGTTTTGTGTTGGTCGCTGTGTATAGTTTAGTTTTGTTTTGCTTGTCAGGCTTAAATTAGAAAATTAAATTATTTGAATTAACGGTGATTTTTAGATCGTATTTTTATTTTGTTGTAATGTCAGAAAACCAGCGAGATCGTAGCGAAAGTCGCCGATGTAGTTATAGTCCTCGTCATGAGCGTTGCAATAGTGCGATAGTAGGTGTCACGCCTTTTTCCGGGTCTGTATAGAAATGTTAACTGTAAAATTTTTATTTTATTTTTTACTGTGTATGTAAAAGACGCTTATTTTGTGTTTTCTCATTGGGGATGACACATTCAAGGGAAGATGCATCTTGCGGTCGGGGTTAGCATGTCTCGCAGGTCTTTGTACTCGGATATGCTGTCCTGGTCGAGAGATGCACTTCAAGTGGGGTACGGTTTCATATTATTGGATGCTGTCTTGGAGTGCGCTCAGACATGCGATCCTAGTATATGGGACATACCTTGTGTAGCTTAAGATTAATGTGTGTGAGCTCGGATAGTGTCTTGGAGGTTACTCAGACATGTCGTCCTGGAGCTGTGATCATACTATGAATTGGTCGTTGACCGTTGCATATGTTTGTGTAGCAAACATTAAACGTACATTTGGGGGTAGGTTGGATTGAAACACGCTTTTATAGGTACTGATTTACACACGCAAAGCTATGACATGGTTCTCTGGCGAGTCGTGAGGGTGCACTCCCCCGACGGGTCCTGCCCCGGGTAATTGGTACAGATATCGGTTTGTTTCACATCCATTGTGCTTAGGTTATGCTAGGTGAGCTTAGCCCACGAATGAATCAAATTGAAACCTTAATATAGACCAGCAATTTTTAGAAATGTACTTTGTGTTTTTTTTCTGTCTGGAGATTTTATTGTTTATACGGCAGCAATGATGAGAGTGTGATGTCTATAGCTCGTAGCGTCACTCAGGTTTTCGATGTCGAGGTTCTGAACTCCAAGGTTAGAAGATGAGGGAGCCCGAGGACGGTCTCCTGTCAGGAAAGGCCGTGTGGAATATGAACAGAAAAGAGGATGTTGGAGTGGGGAAAAAACTATAAAGTCGATGCATAACCGGCATCGGGGGGTAGTTGTATCTTGACGCTTGTCGTGGTTGCATTGTTAGATCGTTACTCTGTTGGTTTATTTTTTTAAAATATCATTGTTGGTAGCTTAGTTGTCTTTTTGGTTAGTTTAATTGTGTTTTAGCGTTTTCAGATACTTCCAATAAATTGAGGTCGATTTAGTATGCTTGTTTTTTTTAAAAGAAAGCTCACTTCTGGTCTAAATTCACAAGAATATAATATATTTTTATATGAATTTAGTGAAAATCTGTTAATTTATTATATATATATATATATATATATATATATATATATATATATATATATATATATATATATATATATATATATATATATATATATATATATATATATATATATATATATATATATATATATATATATAATTTTTAATGGTAATTTATAAAACAAATTATTCTGATTTCTGTATTGTGTACATTATATTATGTACTTACTTTATACAAATACAATGGAAAGTGAACCTAAAACTTAAGTCTGTATTGTACAATGTCAAGACTCTCCTTTTGTAGAGCTTCGACAGCTTAGTAAGTAACAATGTCAATCTATGAAAAAATAATGCGGGACAGATTACTCAATACTAAAAAACAAGTTATAGAGAAGTGTGTAAACTTCATTGATATGTGTGTATCGAGTGCGAGCACGACGATGCAATTTGCCTTTCACAAAACTGCATGAGGAGCCGGCCTACTCGCGGTATGAGAGCGGGCAAAAAGCAAGTTTATAGGGCAAGCTGCGGGGCAGGTCCTCCCCCCGCCCCTCAGGCGCTGGCCGCCCCCCGCGCGCCCCGCGCCCACGTCGCCCGCGGTGCAGTCCAGTCAGCCGGCGTGCGTTTCAACAGCCGTACGTTCCCCGCGCGCGATCCCCCCGCGCCCCGGAACAAATACACGCGATCTTCTTCCCGATTGAAACCACTACTTGTGAAAACTTCCCAACTTGGAATTCTTCAATAAAGTGTCGAGTGAATCGTGGTGGAAAATACAAGTGCATTATTGTAAAGTGGTCTGACGGCAATACTAGCCGGTTTCGTGTGAGTGCCGAGTGCCGGGCGGCCCTGTGGCCTGCTGCTGCCTGCCTCGCCGTGCTTTCTAAACGCTCCCGCGCGACGGCTGGGCCTGCCTTCGTTTTATACGGATTATTTAAAGTGAATTATTAATCTGGATTCATACAGGTGAGCGCTCCGGAGAACTCGGATACGGTTTACATGTATCATAAACTTGTATTTATCGACGTGTTTTTGTATCTTATGAACAGATATAACGGCTATTATTCGCTAACGATGTAAACTTACAGAAACGCAAACAAAAATTATAAAGTTAACATTCGGTTAAGTCATTTGAAGATAGAAGAATTAATGGTAGTCTTCTGTATCACTTTGTATATAAACTTATGGACTGAAGTAATAAGAACACGTGATTCAACAAAAACTTACCTATTCAGGTGTATAATGAAGGCTCAATTCTACGAAAGCTACAATGCAGGTATATGATACCCGCACAGTGCACGCCATCGAAAATGGAACGAAGCTTATTAATACTTAATACTTACTTCAAGTCAAAACACAAGAAAAAGCATAACTTGTGTTAGGTATAATAAATAATATAAATATGTAAACTATTGAGATCATTATAGTTGGATATACCTACCTGGATCCATATATAAATGAATTTGACGTGTACTTACAATCTTGCAAGTAAAACAAACAAAACAAAACTTTTTGTAAAAGTTTGTTCCGTAGAACGAGCTTTTTCTTAGCCATGTTTTTCATCTTTTACGTTAGTTCTTGGTTTAGTTAGACACGTGCGCTGATCATCATCATCGCTGTGAAAAAGATTCCTGTTTTAGTTTCCAAACCTACATAATATTTAAATAATATGTAAACTATTTACATACATATTGGAAAATTGAAAAATAATATAATATAGTTTCGGCGATGAATTAAACATGAAAAAGTTAGGAGATTCTGAAGATTTCATTTAATATTAATTGATTACTCTGAAATAATATTTTATAAGAAAAAGAAGCTATTCACTTTATAATAATTACTAGTAGTTGACCTACGTACATAATACCTATAAAAAATAAGTCGTGCACAATTCGTATTCATACGAGTACCGTGTTCGCTAACTCCAGTATTATAATTGACATTTCTAACCAGATCGACCTCTCTTAATAGCTCGCGTAAATACTGTGGTGACGACTGACTGCTGACGGCATCTTCGCAGATCTTAGGTATTTAAGCTTAATTATTGGAATAATTGTAGCTGGTAAAGGTGAAGGAAGGCTTCAATGTTGCCCGCTGGTGACGCTACAATGAAGTAAACATGTCATTTTAAGACTTATTTATTTTCAAAACACAATGTTTTAATCCATCATTCGTATTATAATTATTAGTTACAGTTTTCATTATTTAATATATATCTATTGACGTAGATTGTTATTAAACATAAACATTTGATTTCTTATTATTCAAAATATAAGTAAAGTACCTTATTTATGTAAATTATGTATTTCGATATAATAGTTAATCCATGCCTAAGATTTCGTCGCTCATTTCCTACCGCTCTCGTTGCTTATCATACTAACCAAGTAAATAGCTATGATAAGATATCGCTTCTATTATAAATGAGGTCACTGGCTTTTTGAATTTTAATTTTTTTACTTGACATTTTTACTTTAAATTTATTTAAGTTTTTTGAGCGGAGCGTGAACTCTTTTTCTAAACTAAAAGTTGCCTATGTTACTTACTATCAACTATATCTGCCCTGCTATTGAAATACCTTTGAAAATCAGTTCAATGGTTTTGGAAATTATCCGGAACTGTCTGTTTAGACAGGCAGACCAAAATTTTGCGATTGTGCTTTTCTTATTACCGTACCTATACAAATTCATATGCATATAGTAAAAGCTGTAATTTTGAAATAACGAACAGGCACTTCAGTTTTAATACACCTATCTGTAGAGACTAGCACACAACAGCCGCTAGAAAATAGGATTCCCTAAGTTAATTACAAGAACCTAAACCAAATAAATCTAAGTAATTCTCTACCATCTAAGTCATAGATAATAAGCGAAGCCCCTTTATTTCAAAAAAGTTATAAACCTGAAAAATGATTATTTTTATTAAAATTACAAGTCTTTAATTATAACGTAACTTTAACATTACATTCCAAAGAAGTACACGAACCATATTTGCAACCGTTTTAAAAGCTCAACGTCTTCTTATGTATACAGCACTAAAATAAGTGCCTGGCATTTGTGTCGCTTTTATAACCCGGGCGTAATTGTGTACTTGTGACACTTCATATGTGGGACAGTGGATCTACTTTATGTACCTATATAGTTATATCTCCAGAATATTAATCAAAGTTCATTGATTATTAGAAATAAAATACCTAATAAAATATTTCTTGCTCTACTTATTAATTAAAAATAATCCAGGAAACGGCTATACGATAATAACTAAGAACCCCGTGGGGTGCGCGGCGCGAGCACGCGGGCAGCCGTACTAGTGCTGCCTGCAGGCCGCCGCCCATAAATAACGCTCGGCAAAAAGTGCCCCTTCATTTGATGCCATATGGTATTGGAGAAGTCAAACAGCTGTAGTATTGTCGAATTACAGACAGGCAGTATCAAGTTTAATCAAAAACACATAACAAACCAAACATATTTAAAATACAACCAAACCAACCAACCAAACATATTTTTTAAATATTCGTTATTTTACTTTATGTTTTATCCTACTTAAGGCCCTTCTCCACATATAATAAATAATTAGAAAAACTACCCCACATCTCAACTGCTTATAACATTTGCTAAACTTTAATAAATTCAAAAACCCCTGGACCGATCCGAATAATTCTCTTTATATTTTCATGAACGTGTAATAGGAGGGATAAGGGAGGATAGGTACAAGTATAGCGAAATTAATATTTATATTTCATACTGACCTGTAAAAATACCTTGGGACGAATACGGGCGAAGCGTGGGTATTGCTAGTATTAGATAATTTTGTGATTGATGCTATATTGACGTTGAATGTGCCAATTAATCCGCATCCTTAATTCCGAATTAGAGTAGAGTCCTAGAATTCAAGTTAAATTGACTTTCCGGTGACTTAATTTTTTCCTCTCCTTTTTTTCCTTTTAAACTCGTTAAATAAGTGCTCCAAAGTAACACAAAACGACTCTACCATAATCATTAGAAATATTTATCCCCAAACATTATTTTTTTTTTTAACAGTGTTTCGTTATTATCATTCTTAAATTTCTCATGTCACGGATATTTAGATTTTTGGTACTCGACGTTTCGAATGTTTTTCAGCAATCATGGTCACGTAGACTAACGTTTGTCTTAGAGGTGTTTATATAATTATTACAGACAGTGCTTACCCAAAATTTAAAAAAAAAATCAAAAACCCTCTTACCCGTAGTCATAATGGCTGTAAAGCATTCGAAACGTCGAGAGCCGAAATTGTAAACAGATAAATTCGCGACAAAATCTGAAAAGATACTTAGTTTCATTTATAATGTCAATTAATATTCGCGTAAATCTAAGAAAGTACCATTGTTAAGCTTTCAAATATGAGGTGCGAATAAATCGGAATATCTCCAAGCATAGGTGGGGCACATCTATATTACACGTAAGACATTCATTGTACTGCGAGTACCTACCTATTTTGATCTCGATTACGCCCGCTGCGCATGAAAGTACTAACATGTAATCCATTTTATAAAATATAGACGAATTACGAAATACATATTTACTAAGTACATACTAAAATAAAATCAAATTCAATGAGCTTCCTTCATTTTCAATTTTCAATTTACTGTACTTTTACTGGCACACATACCTATCATTGCAAAATTTTAAGACACTATAAACAGTAGGTTAAAATAAACTTACTAGATTGACTGTTAACCTATATTGTAGGTACCTCCAGTCTCTTTATTAATTTTTCAGTGATTTATCTTAATAGAAAACATTTATGATAACCAAATCAGTTTTAGTAGGCTGTTTCTAAGAAAACGTTGATAGTATCAACGTATGAATTATACATTTATGTACACGTCAAACCTACCTGTTTTTTTCGGTAATATAGATTATTGACATTGATTACTATTATGTTTAATATTTTTTGGCACGTTATATTTTTTAAGTTATATTTAGTTTTTTGTAGTGGGTATTTGTGATATAATAATAATATTATATCTGTAAGTGTAGTAAAACCGTCTCAAAGAACATCCGCGTGAACTAAAGCTGACCGGTCCTGCAGCGAAATAACAATTACTGATTTTAAGTAAATCTCTTAGATAGGATATTCCACCCTCGCACCTCGTACCTAAGCAACGCTATTCATTATTGACCGCATTCAGCCCGAATAAAACTATGCAGCCCACTCGTTTCCAGTTACAACCACAACAACCGGTCGACGACAAACCCCTGCAAGTTGCAACATTAGTACATTTAACACATCTCATTGTGGTATTACAGCGAGGAGCTTGCGTTAGTACGAGACAATTATTATGTATAATATTCTGATACAAACGAAGTTGACGTGATTGGCGACAGTCAGAATGTGTACATAATCATTAATTATACCAACTTTGTGAAATTCAATTACTGTCCGATGTTCACTTACACGTTTGCGTCTTGGAGCAGAACGTAATGGTTTGAGTTGAATTACTTTTCATGAGCAAAAGTCTCTCGTTGTTTTAATAAGAACCAATTGGTATGTCGGCTGAAGTAATTTGGGTATTGCAAATGTACTCAATTGTTAAATAAACTATACAAAATGTAGTCACAACGTTAATCACCATAAAAACTAAAGTAAGTAATTCAAATCAAGTTCTTTTTCTCGGAATAAACACGTATAAACGGTATCATGGTCATTAGCAATGAAAACTCTGCAAAGAAAATACTGGAAAATGCACATCAAAGAGAATTGCCACAAAAGCGTGCAACCTTCACGTGAATTATTTAAACAGCATAGGCTTTTGAAATTGGGCGGAATGCAGCTGTTTATTTGACTGACAAAAACCTAAAAAAAAAAACTTGGTAACAAAGATTTTAAATTAATTTCAAAATCATAAAAACGTAAGTTAATAGTAAAAAAATGAAAGTACGGTACCTATACCTTATCCCTAAAACGATATTTTAGTTTATAGAAATTGAATACAAACGAAGAGTCAGTTTTATTTTCATTTTTCTTAGGGCAGCCCTATTTTTTTATCCATTTACTTCTCAATGTTTTTTCCGGTCATCCTTTCATCATTCATTCTTTCTCTTTGTCCAAACATATTTTTCTTCAGTCTGAATGTGAATTTCTTCATTATGGTTTTAATAGGTTATAAGAAAATATATTCCTTACTTGCTCTACACATTCCTTTAAATATATATATATATATATATATATATATATATATATATATATATATATATATATATATATATATATAAATTATATTCCTTACTTGCTCTACACATTCCTTTAAATATATATATATATATATATATATATATATATATATATATATATATATATATATATATATATATATATATATATATATATTTAAAGGAATGTGTAGAGCGTACGAGGTGATGTTTGTTTATTGCTATAGGCTTGTGACACGACACGACGCGGCGCCCGCGCCGGCACCGACCCCTCCCCCCCTCCTCCCCGCGCGAGGGAGCGGGGAGATCAACTTGTCTGTTGAACGCTGGTATGTCGCTATGAACATCTGTCGTTGTTCGGAATACTGATTGTTGAAAAAGAGTTTATTACTCGTATGCTTGCTTGTACATACAAGTTATCGTCAGAATATTCTTATTTAAATTATATATATATATATATATATATATATATATATATATATATATATATATATATATATATATATATATATATATATATATATATATATATATATATATATATATATATATATATATATATATATATATATATATATATATATATATATTTAAATTCAGATATCAGTGCATTCTTGTGTTTAGATGTTATACCTTATGTGTATAGCTCAATATGCTATTTTTAGAACGACACTCAGTCACAGCCCTGCATATAACCCGAGTAGATGCGATTATGCATTCGCAGCGAAAGCGTAAGGTAATGTTTACAAAAGCTCAATATGGCAGTTAATGTGAAGACGTGACACATACACAAATGTCATAACTTTGGAATGAACTTTAAAAGTGCCTCATTCTGGAGAATCATGATGGGCCTGAATCGGAGTCGCCGGGTGCAGGTTATCGTTAGCCCATAAGATATCAGTATTATGCCTGCGCGAGCGGCCGCGGGCCGCAGGCCAGCGTCGAGCGCCGCCTTGCTCTCCACTCGCAATAATAACAGTGAGTTATCGAGAGATGTAACGGTTGTGGAGTTTATCTCGGCTACATGAATCAGTGGGCTACTTAGCGCGTATCTCTAAAGACGGTGCGAAGGTTAGGCCGATGACCGGCGCCGCGCGGCCGGCAGCCGCCTGCTGACATCATCATAATTTTTTTGCTTAAAGACCTATTATTAATATTATAAGCTTACCTGCATAATTTAATTAGGCCAATTAGAAAATTAAATCTCTTGTTTCTGCACTTCATTGGACTTAATATGTACATTGTTTTGATTCTTATTACACGTAAAATGATGAGGGCATTTATTTATTAATTTAAAAGAACACTACATCAAACACAATTAGGTATGCTTATTTTTTACAAATTATAAAATTAAACCTGAAGTTATGAAATGTTATATTCTTGTTGTGTGAAAAAAGAAAAGCTTTCCAAAGTTTCCAAGATGAAAGCTTCACAATTACTTTGTTACTGCGGAATTTATTACAATTTGCTGATGTTGTTACTTATTTTATCGTAGTAATTCCAAAATGTTACGCATTTGGGTCTATATTTAAGAAACCTGTTCTCAGTAGTCCTGAAGAGCAGGCAAACACCGGGTATACAGTATTATAGTTAAATTGTTATTATATAAAGTAGGTAGGTACCTCATTTGTTGTAACACGGAACAAAAGAGAATGCTTTTGTATTTTCCTATAAAAATAGAGATAAAGTAGCGAGTTTTACTCGACTTGTTCAGTGTTCTATACCCCAAATATGATGTAGTAGGTATTTTTAGAGCATTTGTTTGTTTTTGACATTAAGCATTATAGTACGCGTTAAAAAATGTAGTCCGCTTAATTTATTAATATTAAACTCAAGAATTAAGTACGTAAATCTTACTTAAAACCAGTATAATACACTTATATTAATATGCACATACTTGACCCCATGCATTACTTAAAGTTATCATTTTCATAAAACACAAGTTGAAATTTTGATATATGTATTTAATATTGAAAGTTAAAAGGCAAGTTCTTAATCTATGTACATATTATAAAACAAAGTCCTCCGCCGCGTCTGTCTGTCTGTCTGTATGTTCGCGATAAACTCAAAATCTACTGCACCGATTTTCATGCAGGTTTCACCAATGGATAGAATGGTTCTCCAGGAAGGTTTTAGTATATAATTTGTCAAGGTTTTGTATATATTGGCTAAAATATAATGATATATGTTGGAGGTGTCAGAAAAAAATAAGCAGTGTGGGAGCTTTCAACGAAAACGCTGCCTAAACCTTTGAGATATAACAAAACGATGTATGGTGGAATTGTGTATCTCGCTCTACAAAAAAGTCCGCGATGGCATATGTCTATCTCTTAAGGATAAAATACTATACCGAAAAAAGTTAGGAAATTTAAATAAGCTTTATAAAATTAACGGCGTTTGACGTATCATGTTATGACTGTTGCCATGGTGCGTGCAATGGTAATTCATATAAACAAGTCAAATATATACCGGGCGGTGCGAAGTAAATATATACTCGTATACAACACGTACCTAGGGACGAACCCGAGCGAAGCGAGGGTAAGCCCCTAGTATTACAGAAATCGTACCATTCACTTTATCTTTATTAAAATTCTAAAGGCTTACATGTTAAGTACCACCTACTTATCTGTTTACAGTCAATGATATTTTAACTATAGATATGTTATGAGCGCGCAATCGTGAAAACTCGAAAACATCCTAATTAGGACGTATTGCCTTTAGTCAATGTCACCGCATGGCGACGAGTGGTACGCTGCTACAAAATTTAAAAAAATGCCATCCTGTGTATTTAGAAAATGTACTAATTATGATACCAAAGTTAATAAAACTCAAGGGATCTCATACCACATGTAAGAACGCAGTATACTTCGATTTATTAATATATTTCCATTATTTACCTAATATTCTGATATGTCATCGGTCGCTAGACTAATGTTTGTTTACATTGACGCGCAATTGACAACACTAGCTGCCTCTTTTTTTCTTATTGATTTTATCGACTATCCCCTTTCTATCACTTTGACTTGTAGTGAAATGTACATTGAATGAAAAGTGTGTATGTGTGCAGCGCGGGAACACTTTTTTCGGTTGTTTAGTGAGCGTATAACATATCTATAGTTAATAATAATAATAATAATAATAATAACTTTATTTCTTAAAAAGGTTAAAATAAAATATCATTGATTACAGTGCTATATTGCTACATCTAATGTCCCATTGTGCTTATTTAATCGTTATTCTTAAAGTGCATTGTGTCATCATAAATTAACAACGCACTTTATGACTAAAAATAATAAAATTGTATACGAGTAGTCAGTAGATATCAAAACTTGAATGTCCATTTACGGTGAAACCTTAGCATGAGGTGTAGCAATGGTAGCTCTGTCATTACTGCTATTCGATTATTACTCTTGATACTTTTGATTATAATATAGAGCTTATAATGCTTGCATATTATCACCACTAATAGGAGCCCACTAATAGGCGATGGTCGTTTTTGGCAGCAGGTATGTTCTTTTATACATAGGTATATTACTGAAAATCTTCACATATTGCGAACGTAGAGCTTATCGTATACGTAAACCGTTTATTCGGATGCGTTTTTAAAAGCTCCAATACAGGTGATTCGCGTTGACATTACCGTATTGGTTAGTATAAACGCCGCAACTCGACAATGGCGCGCGCCTTACTTCTCATTTTGCTTTCAACCTGCATCGTTCACGATTTTTTATTACTTTCGTTCTTGTTTATTCACATTATCATCATAACGACGAATTATCTAGTTTTGATATTGTTTTTTTTTTCTTTTGAATTGAAAGAACTTTTCTGACTCTATAACAAAAAAAAGAAGCAATGGGCGTTTACACTTGAATTTTACAAAATTAGCACTTTACAAGTATAGGTAGAGAGTAAGTAGACTGAACTCTAAAGATCAACATAATGTCCTATGTATAATCCTTGCCGAATTACAGCTTTCTAGTACGTATTAAGTGTCTCTGAACTAAGCTGCGGACAGCGTACAGACAAGTTGTTCACTACAGAACCCTAAAAAAATAATAACCTAATCGAAATTCGAAGGTCTGCCCGTACTTATGTCTACTTTCTCATAATTACGGCAAATTAACCAACCATTCTTATTTCATTCATTCTTATTCATTTTGGGGATAGTGTTCTTAAGTCAATGCCTATTTATACAGAGTTTAGGAATAAAGTATAAACATTCCAAAATGACACAATTCTTCGTGTCCGTAACACTCACCTGCTTACCTCGGTTACATTACTTTTAACTTTCACTTATATTTTATTGAGTATTTATCTTTACTTCCACGTTTCTATTAGCACTGCTCGGTTAGTGATATCAATCAAACGCAAGATAAAAATATAAAAGTATACCTAATATGATATTTAAATCATCATTATACTATGAAAGTAATACAAAATTGCTCATAATAGAGCAGCTCTGAACAGTAAACAGTCACCGGCGTGATCTTTGAAGCGTGGACGACGACAAGCGCCGCGTGCGCATGACTCACCGATGACGTCACGCTCCGCGCCTTCGCCACAAAAACAGTGTATTCTCTCAGATGTGATCAATGCTTTGTTTAAGTCTATGTAAAGTTATGCGCCTGATGCGTCGCAGTCGGTCAATAAGTCAGGATTACTGATTAGGAATTAAATACACATCCAGATATACTTTACGCACAGTTCTCTTTAGAAAAAAAAACATAGCAAGTATAATAATTGAATGGTGAATTCATCATCCACGTGATATGGTATGAATTAATTTTGACAAATTACAGATGCTCAATTTATGCTCTTCACTCTATGCTCAATTTATCTTCAAATATTATATCATGAGCTGGCAACATACGAGGCACGCATTTTGGCCTCTTGCCTGGCTCAATGAACGCGATTTGGCCTTAATGAACTTCACATATTAAGAGAGATTATTGTAATTTGTAAATATGAGCATAACAGCTTATAATTTCATTTTGTTTTATTTTAATAGATCACTTCTTCATTATTCACTATCCAGCCATCTGCTACACAGCTTAAGTTAATCAGATAAAAAGCTTAAAACTGGTCTTCAAATACGCTAGAAGGACTAAAATTTTGCCTACAGGATTTATTCCATAGGTACTAATTTTTGTCTGCGGTTTTGCTCGCGTGAGACGGAGATCAAGGTAGTGTATGTCCGTCTCCGGGTGTAACTTATGCACTTACCAAGCTTTATCAATATCTGTTTCAACGGTTTAAGGTAAAAACTAGGTAGCCGAAAGAGGTAAATACTGTGGAAGTAATCAGTTGCTGCAGACTTCGATTACCTGGAAAATATGCGATCTCAAAACAAAATATCCTATTTTAGAATTCATTTACTCCCTTGTCAGCTCCCTCATTTACTCCATGTATCTCATATTATACATATCAATTTCTTTGAATGGATGCTAAGTTCCTTTCAATAAATACGTTCAGGAAGTGTTTCTATAAAATGAAATCTAAAATAAAAGTACCTCCTAACATTAGATTATTTATTATTTTTTCTGTGGAAAGGTAGCATCTGTGTAACGTAAGTAATAAGTCTGCTTGTACTAGTAGTGTACGAAAAGGAGCTTGATAACAATGCGAGACTACCTGCATTAAAATGCGAGGCCTACGACGCGCGCTGGCACTAACAACCGCTCTCGAGCCGTCCCGCCCGCATTACGTTTAATCCTGCGAATAAAAAGAGATGTACAATGAAAAGACTTCCTTTCTTTAGAAATGAAGACGAGCGGCGGCCGCGCGGGGACAGCCCTGCGCAGGCCCGCGGCACACGCACGCATTGTTGATTCTCCTATATAGGATTCGAGCCCACTTTTAAATAAAGTTACATTTTCAGGCAGGCAATTTATATCTGTCGCAGAGTAATTTTGATGATGTAGCCGTAACAGTCGACGCAACGTACTATATGATAAAAGTGGCCTCTCCGCTGCAAAGTATTCGAGAAAAGAATTTTAGTAAATGGGATGAACACGAACAATACTTAGAGTAACAAACAAATATTAATAGTCGTACTTAGAAAAAGGTAACCCGGTGTTATCCGTTAGCAAAGTATTTGTATTTATAATACTCGCTTAGCATAAGATTTTTAATGGATCCGTGGAACGCAGTAAATATTTTTCCAATCGATTTGAATTCGTAGAGTGTATTGTATGCGGATAATCGGTAGACCACATGATGTGTTGAATCGTGCGCTCGGCTGGTGTTCTTAGAGTTGGATAAAGAACCCCGCTAAATGTTCGAATAATTAATAATTAGCTCAGTTGGTAGTAACCCTACTTCCTGCGCCAACGGTCGCGGGTACGAGTCCCGCTGGGGACATTTATTTGTTGAGTACGAATGTTTGTTATAATATGTATTTATTTAAAATTTATATGTGTAGCATATCCACTATCTGGTATCCGTAACACAAGCACGTAACGTGGCTTACTACGGAACTAGATGGCGCTGTTGTAATAAT
The DNA here is from genome assembly GCA_951802675.2 of Boloria euphrosyne. NCBI lineage: Eukaryota > Metazoa > Arthropoda > Insecta > Lepidoptera > Nymphalidae > Boloria > Boloria euphrosyne. Next base: position 150,214 of record OX637875.1, on the reverse strand, counting down.
ATCCCAAGAGTTTCGCTCGGGTTCGTCCCTAGTATAAGTTTGATTTTTTTCTTTTTTTTTTAGTACATATTAAAACCTTCCGTGGACTTTAAGGAACATACTACGATAATATTTATTATCGTCTGCCGTGGAGCAGCGGCAATCAAGAATACTGCTCCTCCCTCTCATCCCGTGGGTGTAGTAAGAGTCTACTAAGGGAACAGGATGGGTCACAAAACAGAACCTTGTGGCAATCCAACCGACGGATGGCGGTATAACCATCAGTAAAAGCCATAAGGCGCTAAATTCTAGGGGCAGCAGCCTCACTGGCTCAAAAAAACCTTATGGCACTGCGCTCACCAACCCGCCTGCCCAGCGTGGTGAGTATGGGCAATAACCCCCCATGCAGCACTCCAATAATGGAAGGCCCCGAGTTCCTGGCGGCACCGCTGTTCCCGGCCACGGTGACGGTCGGGGTAACAGCGGTGCCAGGGGTGCGAAGAATCTCCAGGAGCGGACCGAGTCACCAAAACTACTGACCCTGGCGACGTTTAATGGACGCAGTCTCCGGCTGGACGAACATCTGTCCGAACTGGAGGTAGAACTGAGCAAGATACGATGGCACGTCTTGGGTTTATGCGAAGTCCGAAGAGAGGGGGAGGACTGCATAACCTTGAGCTCTGGCCATCTGTTCTACTTCCGGGAAGGAGACCGCAAATCCCAAGGTGGCGTAGGTTTCCTGGTCAATAAAGCCCTCTGTAACAACGTTGTTGAAGTCTCCAGTGTATCGGCAAGGGTAGCGTACCTCGTACTTAAACTCACCGAAAAGTACCGAATCAAGGTGATACAGGTATATGCGCCCACGTCGGCACAACCGGATGACGAAGTAGAAGCCCTATATGAAGATATAGGGCGAGCCTTAAACACCACCACCAAGGCCCACTACAACGTTGTTATGGGGGACTTTAATGCAAAAGTCGGAAATCAGATGAGCGGAGAATCGGTCGTGGGACCCTACGGCCTAGGCAACCGTAATCCGAGGGGACACATGCTGGTCCAATTCCTTGAATCCCAGGGGCTATACTTGATGAATAGTTTCTTCAAGAAGCAGCCCCAGCGGAGGTGGACCTGGGAAAGTCCCAACGGTAAGGCAAAAAACGAGATAGACTTCATCATGACGGACAAGAAGCGCATATTCAGGGATGTCTCGGTGATGAACAGGTTTAAAACCGGTAGTGATCACCGACTGGTCCGAGGCACCCTGAATATAAATTTGAAGCTGGAAAGACGACGTCTGATGAAGTCTACGCTCCGACCCGAACGGTTGCAAGTGGCAGCGGGTTCCACAAAGTTCCAATTGGAACTTCAAAACCGATTCGCCGCCCTGGACACGGCTTGCGACATTGACCAGGACCTCGATAATGTGGCTGAAATTATCTGCAGAGAGGGCAAGAAGTTCTGCAGGATGCGGACGGCCGCCAAGAAATCAAAACTCTCGGACGAGACTCTCGAGCTGATGAGGATTCGACGAGAAACTCCACTGGCTACTCCTTCGGAAAAAAGGGCGCGAAATAAGAAAATCAGGAAAGCAATACGGCGTGACCTGCGGCGCTGGAATACGCTCCTCATCGAGGAAGCGATTGAGCGGAACCGCGGGGCACGCGTATTTGCCCAAAACCTCGGACGCAGCCACCTCACGAAGTTGAGGAAAGCTTGTGGAGACATGGTCACCTCAAAGCCAGAAATTCTCTCCGAGATTGAAGATTTCTATGGCCGACTATACCGTTCGCACCGAAACAGAACAGATGCCGACCCTGCAGATCCAAGAGCCACATTAACACGCCACTTAACGGAGGACCTGCCTGACATCTCCTTGGATGAGATAGAGATGGCCCTGAAGCAACTTAAAAACGGAAAAGCTCCAGGCGAAGATGGTATTACCTCCGAGCTCCTAAAGGCTGGCGGTAAGCCAATCTTGAAGGAACTCCAGAGACTATTTAACACCTCCCTCTTCTCTGGAAGAACTCCCGAAAGCTGGAGCAGGAGCGTGGTCGTACTGTTCTTCAAGAAAGGGGACAAAACCCTTTTGAAGAATTACAGACCGATATCGCTCCTGAGCCACGTGTATAAGTTGTTCTCTAGGGTTATCTCCAACAGGATCTCTCCAAGGTTAGATGCCTTTCAACCTCCAGAGCAGGCCGGGTTTCGCCGCGGATTTCGCACTCTGGACCACATACATACGCTGAGGCAGGTTGTACAAAAAACCGAAGAGTACAACCGACCTCTCTGCCTCGCGTTTGTGGACTATGAGAAAGCTTTTGACTCGGTTGAAATCTGGGCTGTTCTCGAATCCCTACAGCGATGCCAAATTGATTGGCGATACATCAGCGTGATGAGATGTCTTTATGAGACCGCGACGATGACCGTCCAGCTCCAAGACCACCAGACGAGACCTATCCAGTTGCAAAGAGGTGTTAGACAGGGGGATGTTATATCCCCGAAACTGTTTACCAATGCACTGGAAGACGTCTTCAAAACACTGGACTGGACTGGGCGGGGAATCAATATAAACGGCGAGCACATCTCACATCTCAGGTATGCTGATGATATTGTCATCACGGCAGAATCGCTGGAAGATTTGGAGGGAATGCTGTCTGATCTGAACGCTGCTTCTAGGCGTATCGGTCTTGGGATGAATTTGGATAAAACCAAAATCATGTTCAATGAACATACCCTTCCGAGACCGGTAATGCTGGAAGGCTCACCACTAGAGGTTGTTTCTGAGTACACTTACCTGGGCCAAATAATTCAGCTTGGCAGAAACAACTTCGAAAAGGAGTCCAATAGAAGAATTCAGCTAGGATGGGCAGCATTCGGAAAGCTGAGGCAGGTCCTCACGTCGCCTATCCCGCAATCATTAAAGACCAAGGTCTTTAATCAGTGCGTGCTCCCCGCTATGACCTACGGTGCTGAAACGTGGACACTCACGGCAGGGCTTGCCCACAAGTTCAAGGTCGCTCAGCGTGCTATGGAACGGAGGATGTTCGGAGTCTCTCTGATGGACCACCTCAGAAATGAGTATATCCGTCAGAGAACCAAAGTGACCGACATTATGCGTCGGATTAGCACGTTGAAGTGGACATGGGCAGGCCACATCTGCAGAAGGACTGATGGACGTTGGAGCCAGAAAGTCCTTGAGTGGAGACCGCGTACTGGCAAACGTAGCGTGGGACGCCCACCCGCGAGATGGGAAGACGACCTGCGCAGCCATGCTGGCATCGAATGGATGCGAACGGCAGCTGACAGGAAGAAGTGGCACGCCTTGGGGGAGGCCTATGTCCAGCAGTGGACTGCAAAAGGCTGTTGATGATGATGATGATGATGATTTATATTATAAGGAAACAATGAAGTAAATATTGAATATCACGTACAAAGATCCTGAAACAGGTTGGCATGCATAATAATAATGGATCTATTCATTCTAACCCTGGGTTTCAATGAGAACAAAATAGGATCGTAATCTATTTTAAAATAATATACGTATTGTTAAATACGTATATTATTTTAAAATAAACCTTGTCTAACCATAATTTAGTTTAAAAAAATTTAATAATTTTGCTAAATTGTATGTGATAGCCGTTTCAATTCCGTTTTATGAAAATTGGAGTTATATCTGACTTCACAAAAGTTCCACAATTGAATCGCACGGAAGCTTATGATTTCAGTGTACTATGTACTTACTTGTACATGTAGGTATATCCATTTGTTCCTGTTATTTACACTATTGTATTGACACTATTCATCGTGAATACTGGAAACTATCTTTTAAAAATAAAATATACCTTTTAGATATTAAATTTAGTATTCTACAATATTGCCTTTAATATGTTAAAAATATTCATGAATGCAAATATGTAGGAGTACAATTGAATAAAATAGCGTCTGCCTTTGCATATTGCTAGCGTTTAAGGGGCATCCAATTTGGATCCTTGACCGTTGCTCCATTCATTACATTAAGTAGCGATGTAGATTTGAAAACCTTTCAAAAATACAGTAAATAATCTTGTGTATAACCAGGCTTCCGTCACTCGCCTATACCTACCGCGATAAGTATAGTACCCGGCAATAAATATTGCACATCGACCGTAGGAAAGAAACCGTCGGCTAATTTCGGCTTTGTAGAGCGTTATTTCATTCGCACGAAAAATGTCGGCCCGGTATATATTAGGAGCTGTAAAACAATTATGATTTTCTGTGTAATTGGATTAATTTAAAATACATACATTTTTTCTACAAGTGTTGTCCTTAAGTTGTGGAAAAATAAAATAATAAGATCATGTTTATGTACTTTTTTATTCAGAATTAGCGTTTTTAGTAGAGGTATTCAATTCGTTTGAGACTTTCATCTTGCTTTTCCCTGAGAAGTTTTCAATTGTTTTCCATTTTAGTGAACCGAAATCCCAACTCATGAAGTATTTATAATAGGCTCAGATAATTTAGCCTTTAATGATTTTACAGTCGTACACCATTCTTCAAATAGCATCGTAATCAAAATCGTCTATAACTAAACGAAATTGCTTTTTCGGCTCTACCTTTTTTTCGGAGAGCTGAACACAATTATTGCAGTAGTGCAATATAAACACCTACGTGTTTCAATATTAAATTCGTTTAATATATTGTTCAAAGTTCTTCTTGAAATTTCAGTGGCATTTGCAACTTGCTCTTGAACCTTCTCGAAATAATTACCTACATTTTCAATCTAATTTTTTTAATCTGTCAGCATCGGTTACAAAATATTTATAAACATTGAAGATAGTTTCGCGTGATTGGTCCGTAAAGGTTTACCTCATTTTCCTAAAAATGCCATCGTACAACATTAAATTATTAAAAGTTGGGGTTTTAACAACTCTATATTATATATTTTTGACTGAACGCGTCTGTACTCCACCGCAGTTAAATAACGAGTGACAAAGGTCACACAAATATTGTGATAACGCTCTAGGAAACCGAAATAGGCCGACGGTTTCTTTCTAAAGGTCGATGTGCAATATTTATTGCCGGGTACTATACCTACAGCGCCCGACAACTCGGAGTTGCTAATCTGTCGGGGCTATCACACGCGTACGTAAATGACCGTCAGTCGATCATCGTCGCAACGCAATACAATCAAAAGAGTGCAACTTCTGTTATATTATATATTCTGTGGTATTACGAGTAAAACGTATAAGTAACTAAATTGTTTTGTTTTTGTCATAGAACTGTGGAGAGGACGGTGCTCCGCACCCGCGCCCTGGCCAGCGTCTTCACGTCTCACACATGAGGTAAATTTTATGTCACTTTTTTTGAAAACACTGTCTTTATTTTCCTTAATCATTTGTAAGTTTAAGCTTATGCAAGCTATGACGTATTTAAGTGTGTCATTATAAAGGAGAAGGTTAAAATAAAAGAAATACACACCATGCTGGCAATGATTTTTTTAGAATTCGTGCTAGTGATGAGCATGTGTAACGTTTACTGCCTATATACGGTACCCGATGGTAATAACGCCCATTTAACAGAAACGTTTATTTATTTCTATAATTGTTATTTAAATGGAACGAGTAACTAGATTAATAGATTTGACATAGTCTTCTTAATCGAAATATAATAGATAAGAATAAGACGTGTTACACTTTATGATTTTTCGTGCTAATAAGATGTTTTTAAAAACGTTTTCTTGGGCGTTATTAAACATACTAAACGTTTAATACCGCCTGTATTTCGCTAGACGCACAAAATACAGTATTAAGGGTTATACGTATATATTAAGTAAAATATAGCAGTCATATATAAATATCAGTATTACTTTTACTTAAAGAGAACGTAAGCTATTAGAATTCACAATAATTTAGGTATTGTTATATTTTTATCATGGTATAAAAACGCCCACGTGATGGTTAATAACGCCTGTGTATTCGTCAATAGCACCCAACGGTAATATGACTGGGGGTTATTGTCCGAAGTGGACGTTACTGTCATTAAAAACCTTTTTCTCAAAAGTACGTAAATAGACTTAAAAATAATAACGAAACATGAATGGTAGTTACCAACACAATAATACAAATGTATAATTAAAACAAGAAATATATTAAAATAGGTAACTTAAAACATAGAACTTGAAATAGAGTTGATACACAGATTGTCTCTGGTAAGATAACGGATCCCGAGACTTACGTTCACGCTAGGCGTGTATCTATTAGTTTGGTTCAGTTGATAGTGACCCTACTTTCTGCGCCAGCGGTTGCGGGTTCAAGTCCCGCTGGGGGCATTCATTTGTTCATCACGAATGTTTGTACTCTAGTCATGGGTATTTATATCAACTATCTGGTAACACAAGCACGTAACGTAGCTTAGAACGGAACTAGATGGCGCTGTTCTGTCCCAACATATTATTATATATATTATGTGTACGCGAGACATGACGTAGCTCATTCGAATAAAACCATGTCTTTTGTAGTTTGGGCGTTGTTAAACACAAGTACCTTAAATATAATTGTTAAGCTATGATAATTATGTAGCTATATACTCGTAAAATGAGGACTACAACAACAACTAAAAACATTACGTTTTACAGAACGCGACAGTGGCGATGGAAAGCGCGCGCGCGCTGGTGGTGCTGGCGCTGCTGTGTGGCGCGCGCGGCGCCGGGCCCGGCCCGCCGGCGGCGCAGCCCGCACTGCAGTTCCGGCACGCCCTGTACAACGTGAGCGTGCCCGAGAACAGCCCGCCGCGCAGCTACGCCGCGCAGCCGCCCGCTGCCGACCCGCTGGGGCTGCGCCTGCCAGCCCCCGACACACGCATCCGGTACCGCATCAAGCACGGTGACCGCGATAAATTTTTTAAAGCAGAGGAGCGTGTCATTGGTGACTTTTGTTTCCTTTCAATACGAACGAGAGCTGGACACTCTGATGTTCTTAATAGAGAGCGAAAAGACAACTTTAGATTAGAGATTAGGGCGACAGCCCAGCTGCCTAATGGACGCACACTAGAGGCGGATACAGTAGTAGCGGTTGAGGTTACAGACGAAAACGATCTTAGTCCGCTCTTTTACCCCACTGAATACGAAGCTGTAGTACCAGAAGATGCGCCCTTACATTCAAGTATAGCGCGAGTATCCGCGGAAGATGCTGACCTTGGTATAAATGGAGAAATATACTATAGCTTGGCAGAAGCAACAGATCGTTTTGCCGTTCACCCAACTAGCGGAGTAGTCACGGTTACCCGTGCCTTATCAGTAGCAGAGAGTTCTCGCTATGTAATAACAATCCTAGCACATGATCGCGCATCTTTAATAACTCGAGGAGATAATGCACCCGCAGCACGGGCATCGTTATTAATTCGAATTATCCAGGCAAATCTCCATGCTCCTGAGCTAAAAGTGAGACACTTGCCTGAACTGATAGAGAATTCAACAGCTGAAATATATGCAATTGTAGAAGTAACAGATCGGGATGCTGGAGAGCATGGTCGTATTGCTGGGCTTGAAATTGTTGATGGTGATCCTGATGGACATTTTCGCGTACGGAATTCTATACAACCAGGAAAATATGATATATTAGTACATGCTCTTCTTGATCGAGAGACCGCACCTCGTGGCTATAATCTAACTTTGCGTGCTACAGATGCAGGGAAACCACCTCGCTCATCTTATTTAATATTACCTGTATTAATAACAGATACTAATGATAATGCGCCAATATTTAGCCGCGAAATTTATGAAGCGAGTATTCCAGAAACTTCTCCACCTAACACTCCAGTTATTCGGCTTAAAGTTAGCGACCGAGATGAGGGTATAAATGCTCAAGTGTACATTGAAATAGTAGGCGGCAACGAAGGTGGAGAGTTTGTCGTTAATCCTGAGACTGGTGTTTTATACACTGCAGTAGAATTGGATGCAGAAGAAAAATCTTTGTATACACTTACTGTGTCTGCTATAGATCAAGGTAATGCTGGAACGCGTAAACAATCGTCAGCGAAAGTAAAAATTTCCATAGTAGATGCTAATGATAACGATCCTGTATTTGAGCGAGAGCAAATAGAAGTTACGCTTCAAGAAAATGGCCCGACGGGTGCTGTCGTAGCACGAGTCGTAGCTCGTGATGCCGACTCTGGAGAGAACGCTTACATATCATATAGCATCGCCAACCTACAACCAGTGCCATTTGATGTTGATCATTTTTCGGGTGCAGTGCGGACTACGCGGTTATTAGATTATGAGAGTATGCGTAGAGAATATGTTTTACAAATACGTGCTAGTGATTGGGGCTTACCCTATCGACGTCAAGCAGAGATGCGACTAACAGTGCGCCTTGAAGATGTTAATGACAATCGGCCACAATTTGAACGAGTTGATTGTGTTGGGTACTTATCACGTCGATTGACCATTGGATCTGAAATCGTGACGCTTTCGGCAATTGATTTTGACGCTGGTGATGTAGTTTCTTATCGTATTATTGGTGGTAATGAAGATAATTGTTTTTCTCTTGACTCTAACACAGGTGTGCTGGTTCTATCATGTGATCTCAGTGATTTACGAACAGAAACACGTGTGTTAAATGTTACAGCTACTGATGGCACACATTTTGCTGATGCTGCTACATTAACATTACATCTTGTGAGTGGCAGCGGAAGTGGTGGTGAATCAAACTCTTTAGAATGTCGCGAAACAGCCGTAGCTCGACGTCTAACGGAGCTGTTAGCTGCTGCAGAGCGAAGCAATTCACCTATTGATTTTGCAGAAGATTTTCCTCTGGCGCCTTCCCGTTACGGTGAAAATTTGCACTATCCAGAGTTTGTTGATTTTCCTGTCGAAGTGAAAGTCAATGAATCTGTAGCATTAGGTACATCTCTCGTTCGCCTACGTGCCCGAGATCGAGATTTAGGATACAACGGCCTACTAGTATATGCAATTTCTGGTGGAGATGCCGATTCAGCGTTTCGCATAGATCCAGATACTGGAGAACTTAAAGTTATTGGTTATTTAGATAGAGAACGTGAAAATGAATATTATTTAAACGTGACTGTTTACGATCTTGGTCATCCACAACGCACAGCTTCCCGCCTTTTACCTATCACTGTACTTGACGTGAATGATAATGCACCCCGATTTGAAAAGACACTCGCAAGTTTTAGAGTAACCGAAAATGCCATAAATGGGACAGCTATCTTTCACGCAAATGCAACAGATCGCGATAGCGGTGATTTTGGTTATATTACCTACAGCCTAAGTGGAGGAGGTGAAGGCGAGTTTTGCATTGACAAATCCACCGGTATTGTATCAGTCTGTGCAGCACTGGATCGCGAACGACGTTCTCTTTACGAGCTCACAGTACGCGCTACAGATGGCGGCGGGCTAAGTGCAGAAGCTTTAGTGCGTGTCGCTGTCGATGATGTAAATGACAATGCTCCTCGCTTTGCTTTACCAGCATATAGCGCCCGCATTCGTGAAGACGTGCCAAATGGTACTCTCGTCGCTGTACTAGAAGCGTTTGATCCAGATTTAGGTACAGGTGGAATTGTTACTTATTCACTGCCTGATCAATCACCTGATGATGTTGTTTTTACAGTAGACGTTACTTCAGGCACGCTACGAACAGCTAAGCGCTTAGACTTTGAAGAAAGACAGGTAATTTTAGTTATGTTATAGTTATAATATAGTATATTATTATGTACACTTGATCATAAAATAAGTAAAACCTTTTTATGTATTGGTGCATAGGTTTACGGCGTGACAGTGCGTGCTACAGATGGCGGTCAACCAGCACTTTTCGCTGAAGCGACACTCATCGTGGAAGTAGTCGATGTGGATGAGAACGCTCATACACCAGTGTTCGCCGAGCGCCAGGCGTTCGCTGCGAGCGTGCCCGAGGACGCGGCGCCGGGCACGGTCGTACTCACAGCGGCCGCCAGCGACGCCGACGCACCCGGCCGCGACTCGCGCCTTGCGTACTACATCGTGGGGGGCTCCGGCATGGCCTTATTCTCTATTGATGACACTGGTACATCTTTTCTATTTATAATCAAATAAAAAGGATTATCAATTTACATTCACATAAGTATGTATATTCAAAAATAATGGCAATTTAAATTTATTCAATAAATAATATCATGTAGGTACTTATCTTAAAAATCAAACACTATCGAGCCTTAATCTAAGCAACGGCTATTAATGCAATTATCATGCAAAGATTCTGTTTCTCTCTTTGATTTGATTTGATTAATTTATACTATAGGTACTTAAATCTTAATCAGAGCATGATTCTTCACAATGCAATGAAAATACCCCAATTCATTCAATGAATACGTGTTTTTATTTTTAAATGAAATAAGTTCTTTTTAACCGACTTCAAAAAAAGGAGGAGGTTCTCAATTCGTCGGGGACTTTTTTTTTTTTCTATGTATGTTCCCCGATTACTCGACGATGGCTGGACCGATTTGGAAAATTCTTTTTTTGTTTGAAAGGGTATAGTTTCTAGTCGGTCCCATAGTCACCAAGTCACGATCTGATGATGGGATCCCAGGGAAATCGAAGACAACTCTCAAATTTTATAGGCACTTATTACGTTTTTCATATATTTTCTAAAGCTGATCAAGAATTTGCGTCTGATAATCATCATTTCCTGTGGTTGAGCTAATGATGGAAGGTACAACTCCTCAACGGTTAGGAGTTAAAAGAGAATTCTTTCAATATTATACGTAATTATAGACCAATAGTTAAATTCTTTCAGGCTCTTATTAACCGACTCTAAAAAAAGGAGGAGGTTCTCAATTCGTTGGGGACTTTTTTTTATGTATGTTCCCCATTACTCGAAGATGGCTGGACCGATTTGGAAAATTCTTTTTTGTACATAAACAAATAAGTATCTACTTTCCGTTAAAAATTGGAAAATAAATTATTTTTAACAAAAAACAAAAACCGACTTCAAAACTAAACAAATCTAAACTAAAAAGTAGAAAATAATACTTTTAAGAAATTCGTTAATTTAGAAGTCGGTGCCAGCCAAAGCAAAATAACCTTAAATAGACACATATTCGATTAATCTATATCTATATTATTTGTAAACATAATCAAAATACCGTTCGAAAGTTCCTTGCAAAGGCAAGATAAGTCTATCCGTCTTGGCTGGCACCGACTTCAAAATTAACGAAGTTCTTAAAAGTATTATTTTCTACTTTTTAGTTTAGATTTGTTTAGTTTTGAAGTCGGTTTTTGTTTTTTGTTATATTATGACACTTTTTTATATTTATTTTCGCGGTTAAAAAATTATATGTATTGTCCACAGGTGTGATAAGAACGCAGACACCGTTGGACCGTGAGACGACCCCGCACTACTGGCTGACAGTGTGCGCCCAGGACCATGGTTTGGTTCCCCGCCATGCTTGTGTCGAGGTGACGAATGAAAAATAAGAATATCGTTTTTTTTATGTCAATATTTATTACCCGTGAACGTATGAAGTAATAAGGCAGTGTCTACTGTGGTCTGTGGTGCAGGTTTACATCGAGGTGGAGGACGTGAACGACATGGCGCCGTGGCCAGAGCAGGCGGAGTACGCGGTGGAGCTGCCGGAGCACAGTCCGGCGGGCACGCGCGTAGCGCGCGTGCTGGCCGTCGACGCCGACGCCGCGCCCGCGCCCGCCGCGCTGCGCTACTCCATCGTGGCCGGCAACCCCGACGGGCTCTTCTCCATCGACGAACATACAGGTTCGCATTCGTACTTTAACACTAAGTTTTTCTTAGTCTTTCATCATCATCAGCCCTTTTTAACGTCCCACTACTGGGCACGGGCCTCCCTCAGTAGGAGGGGGATGAGGCCATAGTCCGCCGCGCTGGCCCAGTGCGTGTTGGTAGACTTCACATGACTTACGAAAATTTGCTAGGTTTTCTCAGACATGCAGGTTTCCTCACGATGTTTTCCTTCACCGTAAGACAAGTGGTAATCATGAATCAATGAAATGATTCGCACATGAAAATATCAGAGGTGCGAGACCCGGATTTGAACCTGCATCACTCGGTTATACAAGCAACGCGTTACCGCTGGGCTACCAGTGCCTCTCGTCTCAGTCTTTCGTTCTAATTAATTACACTGTTAAATTTAGTTCATATGGATCTCGTGTCATCAACTATTATGTCATCGAAATACGAAAAATACCTTTAACATTTTACGTCCTTGCAGGCGCGATCACGACTACGGGGCGCGCGCTGGACCGCGAGGCGGCGGCGGCGCATGCGCTGGAGGTGGCGGTGTGGGACGGCGCGCTGGCGGGTGCGGCGCGCGTGCGCGTGGCGCTGCGGGACCTCAACGACCACGCGCCCGCCTTCACGCAGCGCTTCTACGACGTGCGCGCGCCCGCGCCGCCCGCGCAGGTACTGCACTGGAGACACCGGTCTAGGCGGGTCGATGGCAAGCCTCGGAAACGTTATTTAAAATACCGTTTTTAAAATGTTCCGAACAGTTCTTTGATTTTTATATACAACATTTTGTTCGGAACGAAACCGATACGAGAACATTTTCAAAAACCGGTTTATTCCGCGACCGCGACCGCGCATGGACAAAATTGTCCAGACTCAGAAAAAGTTCTGGCTGGAGGGTGGGGGTGGTAATACACATGTTATTAGGGGCTTGTACTCGTTTTTTGAGATTTTATTTACGATATTTTGAATGGTTTGGCACTGGTCTTTATGCCGTATTTATTAAAGTGAAAAAAAAAACGTTTAAAAAACGTTAAAAACGTTTTATTAACCGAAAACGATTTAAATTTTGTTCCTCTTCAAAAACGTTTTATATAGCGTTCTGTTCAAACGAAACCATTACTAATCCGTTCTTAGGTTTTTAAGTCGAAAACGTTTCGAAAAATATACCGGTATCCGAGCCCTGGTCGATGGGCTTCAAATATCTTTAAAATATCTTTACAATTTTACCCTCACCCGATATTGATTTCTTCGTGATTTTGTCCTTTGTATTGTATGTATTCAGCCCTTTTTAACGTTTCACCGCTGGGCATTGGCTTTCTTTCTTTACAACACACGTTACCACTTGGCTACCACTGTCTGTTTATTTGTTAAGTTAGACCATTACTGTAAGATAATAATTAGTGGTAATCTAGTTGAACATAATTCACACATGAATATATAACGTTTCTTTGTATCAAAAACTGACGTGACTCTTTAGTACTGACACAGGTTACGTATCTGACACAGGACGAAGAGGCAGTTCTGGCAGAGGAAGAGGAGAGTAGCTCAGAGGCTGAGAGCGAGGCGGAGACGGAGGACGACGAAGAGGGCTCCGGTGCGCGCCTAGAGTGGGATTTATGGGACGAACCTGAGCCCATGGGCACATATATCGTCACTGTATGTTTGAAATAATTATATAATCTTATTGTACCATGAGTATATTTTGTAAATAGACATCAATAATTTCGAAACCGTCACTTGCGCGCAGGTGGTGGCGCTGGACAGCGACGCGGGCGAGAATGGCACGGTGACGTACAGTGCTCGCGCGCGCGGCGCGGCGCGCGGCCTGCTGCGAGTGTGCGCGCGCTCCGGCCGCGTGTACGCCGCGCCGCGCCTGGCGCTGGCGCCGCGCCGCAGCTACGACCTCACGCTGCGCACCTGCGACGGCGGCGCTCCGGCGCGCTGCAGCGTGGCGCGCGCGCGCGTGCGTTCGGCGCGAGCGGGAGGCGGCGCGGCGCCGCGCGTGCGCCAGCTGGCGCCGCTGCAGGCTGCCGAGCTGGATGCGCCCGGCTTCCTGCTGGCGCTGCTGCAGGCCTCCGACCCCGACGGCGACGCGCTCTACTATGATATAGTCGGTGCGTCACCATCGAAATATATGTAAACTAAAATGAAACAAGGACAAGTGATTATAAACATATAACATTAATAATCATTAAACAAACACAGATAAAAATAACACTCCTCCTGTTTGGAAGTCGGTAAAACATATTAATGACATATAGTTTTGTATGGATGATGATAGATGGCGACCCGCGGCATCAGTTCTATATAGGCCGAGAAGACGGCAGCCTGGTGCTGGCGCGCCGCCTGCTGTGGGAGGAGCAGGCGCAGTACGCGCTCAACGTCTCCGTCACCGATGGACTCAACACGGTCTACACTATAGTACGTACAACATATTATGCATCACTAACTATTATTTACTACATTCCTGAGTTGAACATATTTTAATGGACCATGAGTTTACTTCCTAATTTTATCTAATTTCAGAATTATCCAATATCCATGAAAATGATTGTATCAAATATAGTTACTGTTTTAAAATATACATAGGAACTGTACCCGAATTATCAGAACTTCCAGCGGTCTCTTTTTGTCAAAAAGATTCTTGCTATATTTCCAAATACAAAATGGTTTTTTTGGTGAAAAAAAAAACCTGTTTTTGAACACTGACATGGCTAACGTTTAACTAAGTCTTAAACATCAAAACATATTATGTTTATCGAAGCTTCATTAATTTTCACTACTGTTTTCACTAACGATAGTCACTGAATACATAACCACATTGCACTTCACTATCATCACGTATAGACAATACGAAACGAGAGACAAATTCAAATTCAAAATATTTTATTCAGCATGAAATTATTACAATTTTTTACTGAATGTCATGAGTCTACTACCAGACAATCCTTTGTTAAGAGATACTGATCCTCAGCAAGGCTCAAAGCCAAGTCCCCGATCCTTTATAGCCCTCTTCACATGCAGGCTCCGTTGTAGCACGAAGTTTGGCGAGTGTTGACGTAATTGTGGACGACGCTGCCTTTACCCTGGTTAGTCGTACTTCGTTTAGTGTCCGTATTCATTGGAGACGTTAACGTATTAACGTTGGAGAAATGCATCCACGTAACCCACCTGTATGGCTCTCTAGCTAGAAAAGCCAATAGAACTTGGGGGAAGTTTTACTTTAATGACTTGTTGATGTATCGATGACGCACTCTTAATCACGACATACAGACGGCTCTGGTGAAGCACACCACACAATCAAAATGGTTGGATCGGGTCCAGTTTGCTGTCAGAGGAATAACAGGCGCAATCTGCAAGATTCATCGAAGCGACTCGCCACCCAATTTTCCTTGCGTATATGTTAGAAAGTAAAAAATCCTGACAATTCCGCGCAGGTGAACATAACAGTGATCAACGACGCCAACGAGGGCGGCGTGACGTTCTCCCGCCGCGAGTACTCCGTGGAGGTGTCGGAGGCGGCGCGCGCGGGCGACGCGCTGCTAACGCTGGAGGCGCGCGCCGGCGCGCCCGGCCGCCCGCCGCCGCGCCTGCTGTACGGGCTGGCGGCCGCGCGCGCGCCGCGCGACCTGGCGCTGTTCCGCCTGCACGAGCTATCCGGCGTGCTGGAGCTGGCGCGCCCGCTCGACAGGGAGGCGGCGGCCGTCCACGAGCTGACGGTGTGGGCGCGCGACCAGGCGCCGCGCGCGTCGGTGGCGTTCGCGCGCGTGACGGTGCGCGTGCACGACGCGGACGAGCACGCGCCGGAATGGGGCCGGCGGCTGTGGGAGACGCGGTTGCCACGCGGCGCAGCACCGGGCGCGCTGGTGGCGCCGCTGCGCGCGGCCGACCGCGACGCCGGCGACGGCGCGCGCGTGCTGTACGCACTGGCGGGCGGCGCGGGGCAGTTCGCCGTGGACGCGTTGGGCGACGTGCGCCTGGCGCGCGCGCTGCCCGCCGCCGGCCCGCGTGACTACACGCTGCACGTTAGAGCTTCCAACCCGCCACCCAGCACGCGCTCCTCCACGCTGCCGCTGCACATCGTCATCGTCGAACCTGATGACGCTCCGCCTAGGTATCGATATTTTTTGTCATAATCGTTCATTGATCGTTGCGTACATAAATTGGCACTAAAGATAACACATAATCGCGACGCCACCTCAACTGCACCGTGACCGCCAGGTTCGCGTCGGACGAGGTGGTGTGCGAGGTGTACGAGAACGAGCCGGCGGGCACGGTGCTGGCCACGCTGGAGGCGCGCAGCGCGTCGGCGGTGTGGTACTCGCTGCGCGGCGGCGCCGGCCTGTTCGCGCTC
Source organism: Boloria euphrosyne (assembly GCA_951802675.2). Taxonomy (NCBI): domain Eukaryota; kingdom Metazoa; phylum Arthropoda; class Insecta; order Lepidoptera; family Nymphalidae; genus Boloria; species Boloria euphrosyne. Next base: position 134,149 of record OX637875.1, on the reverse strand, counting down.
AACCCCGCGGCCGGCGTGCTGTCGCTCGCGGCGCCGCTCGACTACGAGGCCGGGGATCTGTACAATGTCACCGTTACGGCAGTCAATATGGTAACTAATTAGTGAAATATAATTACTATTAGAAATCACATATGGAAACGAATGTGACACAACATACTAAAAAACCACGCCTTTCTATTCTTTTATGATTGAACCCATAAATGTGACATCATAAATATCAGGCGATCATATTATTAATATTATGTAAAAATTGTATGTTGTAAAAAAACCATTGCTTGTGAGAAAACCACGTTTCCGTTATCAGATCACGACATTGGCAGACGTTTGTTATTGATAAAATATTTTATACTTTATAGGGCGGGGGCAGCGCTGAAGCACACGTCACAATACATGTCCTAGATCGTAACGAATTTCCACCGGTTCTACTTCGCCGAGAGTATCACGGACGAATATCAGAGGTCAGTAAACAATTATGTTAATTCTAAGCTACTGTAAATAATTATAGCGAATTTATAGTTGTGAATAGCAATAGAAACTTAAGCTCGTACTTGCAGGCGGCTGACGTGGGCGCGCTGGTGCAGGACGCGACGCGCGAGGCGGGCGCGCCGCTGGTGCTGCGCGCGGCGGACGCGGACTCCGCCGCCAACGCGCAGCGCGCCTTCGAGATCCTCGAGCCCGGCGCCGCCGCGCTGTTCCGCCTCGACGCCACCACCGGCGCGCTGCAGCTCGCCGCGCCCTTGGACTATGAGACGGCTCAGCTGCATCGCTTTACTGTCAAAGTACATACCTTCGATATGTCACTAAAATAAAATCAAAGTTTCTCATTTCTCTTAACGTAAAAAACCATAAATATTTTACAGGTCGTAGACATGGGAAATCCGAAATTGCCTTCCGACAGTACCGCTAAAGTAACCGTGGAAGTGATCAACGTCAACGACTGCCCGCCGACGTTCGAGCAGGCGTCGTACGAGGCCACGGTGCTGCTGCCAACCGCGGCCGGCGTGCGCGTGCTGGCGCTGCGCGCGCACGACCGCGACGGCGACGCGCTCAAGTACGACATCATGGAGGGCGACGCGCGCGGCGCCTTCGCGCTGGCGGGCGGCGAGCTGCGCGTGGCGGCGCCGGCCGCACTGCCCGCGCCGGGCGCCGCCGCGCGCCTGCGTCTGCGCGTGTCCGACGGCCGCTACTCCGGCACGGCGCGCGTCGACGTGCGCGTGCGCGAGCCCGACAACTCCGGCCTGGCTTTCCAGAAAGCGGACTACTACGGATCCGTCGTCGAGAATTCTACTAAGCCTGCTACCATTGCCGTTCTGAACGTACTCGGGGCGGCGCTCAACGAGCACGTCGAATTCCACATATTAAATCCTATAGAAGGCTTCGAGGTATGCAATCCGATTAATTAATAAAAAAAATATTTTATATGTAATAAACATATCGTCGGCCCCGGGCAATAAAGCGGTTATATCAAAAAACAAATTTTACAGGAGAAACAATTAAAGCTAATTTATTTATATTTTAGTGTACAGTCATTTGAAATAGGCGTTTAATATCTCAATCGAAAGGTATTTTTTTTCCTATTAATCCCTTTTAAAATATATATATATATATATATATATATATATATATATATATATATATATATATATATATATATATATATATATTTTAAAAGGGATTAATAGGAAAAAAAATACCTTTCGATTGAGATATTAAACGCCTATTTCAAATGACTGTGATGATTATATATATATATATATATATATATATATATATATATATATATATATATATATATATATATATATATATATATATATATACATATATATACATATATGTAAAGAAAAATACATTTCTCTAATAAGGTTATGTATGTTTTGATACTACGAGTATATTATGTCAAGCTGGCATAATAAGCATTATAAAAATTATATTATTTTTTCTTAAAAAAACGTCAATTGTAATTGAGAGAATTTCTCAACTATTAATATCTTTTATAATTATTTGCCAACATATAACCTGAAATAGACTTTAAATGTTGTTTCTTTTATCTTACAGGTTAGTAAACCTTTGTAAATAAATATTTAATGTAATTTTTCAGTTAAGTAGATTCGTAAAATATGTAACTAATGTAAATAAACTTTTATCTTACAGAGAAACGCATTAAGTCTTGGTTATTTTTCCGCAATATTACTGAAGAATAAAATATATTATTATTATAAAACAACATTTTTTTTCTATTTCAAGAGTCATGGAAAAATTAAGGTTTGATTTTACAGTAAAGTCATCAGATGATGGTAAATCGAATATCTTATGCATAACATCAATAGCAACACCTAATGGACAAATTTTTAGTATACCGACTGAATATCAACCTATAAATTTACACCATGAAATTATAAAGACTTCCAATTATGCCAAGGTAAAAAAATCATTAAGTAAAAGATATCAAACTAGAAAAATATGGATAACCATGACAACTGACATTTCGAAAATTTATTTAGATGAAGAGAATAACTTACAATTTAATGATATTTATTTAGAAGAAATTTTAGAAAAGAATACCAATGCTGAATCTATATCTAATGGCTCAAATCAAACATTAGAAAAACTATTAGAGAAATTTCTTGAAGATAAACAATCAAAACCAGAGATTCAAAATTTAAGCAAAATTGCTAAGGATTATATGATAGAGAAATTCACTGGTAAAAATTCAAATGCCTTTCAGTGGATTAATGATTTTAATAAAGAATGTGAACGTTTCAAAATTGAGGAAGATAAGAAGAAAATTGAAATTTTAAAATACTTTTTGGAAAACTCCAGTGTTGATTGGTATAACTCCATGCTAATGAAACATACAGTGGAATCAGAATGGAACAAATGGGAGAAAAATTTTTGTGAGACATTTGCAAATAAAGGATGGTCTCCTATTAGATATGCTCTTGCCTTTAAATACCAAGCAGGTACATTACTGGAGTATGCTTTAAAAAAAGAAAAATTATTACTGGAAGTAAGAAAATCAATTGATACTGGGACACTTATAGATCTTATAGCATTTGGCTTACCTAATTATGTAGCTGATAAAATTAACAGAGAAACTTTAGATGGAACGGAAGATCTGTACAATGAAATAGGAAGATTGGAACATCTTGTTCGGAAGTATAAATATGGTAAAAAAGGTATTACTGACACTAAATCCAAAATAATGGAAGTAAAAATACCGTGCCAAATTTGTCTAAACAAAAAAAAAGGGAGACGTTACCACCCTGAGGAAAATTGCTGGTTTAAAGGGAAAATTCAAAACGCAGTTGTAAAAACCGTAAACAACTCAGAATTGGAAATTGAATTGAACGAGAAGAATCCAAAAAACTAGAAGTACCACCATTAATAGAAGTAAAGTTAATATTAAATGATATTTTAAAAGTTTCTGGAATTTATGATTCAGGTTCAAATGTCCTATTAATTAATGCAAAATTATTGAAGATACGGCCAAAAAAAAATTCTAATAATATACAAATTATAAATTTAAAGACTATTAATGGTGAGAAGAAAACGAAAGGTATGGTAACACTAAAAATAAAAATAAAAGATATTGAGAAGACTATGGATATTTTTGTAGTAGATAATGAACATTTTAATTACGATTTTCTAATTGGTTTGGATTGTATAAAAGAATTCAAATTAATGCAGAATGAAGAATTGAAGATTATACAATGTAACAAATCAAAACCAAAGAATGAAATCTCAAATGTCAATATTCCTGATGTACTAGGTGACATTAATAAGGAAGAATGTTTTGTACACTCTGAGGTATTAAAACATGAAACTAAACACTTAAATAAAAGTGAAATAAATTTCAATGAATATATAAACTCAGATAGTTTTGCAGTTTTAGTAAACCATTTAGATTTAGGTCAACAGTCAGAAATTGAAGCATTGATAGAAAAGTACAAACCAGTCTTCGCTAAGGATAAATATGACATAGGTACTGTACGAGACTATGAAGCTCATATTGACTTAATGGTGGATAAATACTGTTATAAACGTCCATATAGATGCACTTTTGAAGATAGAAAAGAAATAGAAAATCAAATTTCAAAACTACTAGAGAAGAATTTGATTGAAGAATCTTATAGTCCATTCGCTGCTCCAGTAACTCTAGCATATAAAAAAGAAGATGGAAAAAGAACAAGATTATGTATAGATTTCAGAGAATTGAACAAAATTATCACTCCTCAAGCACAACCTTTTCCTTTGATTGAAGATTTGATGGTAAAAACAGTAAATTGTAAATATTTTTCTACCTTAGACATAAATTCTGCATTTTGGTCAATTCCTTTAAGAGTTCAAGATAGATACAAGACTGCCTTTGTTACACAAGAAGGCCACTTTCAATGGACGTGTCTCCCATTTGGGTTAAAGACTGCTCCAGCCATTTTCCAAAGAATATTGAGCAACATCATAAGAAAATATGAACTCTCTAATTTTGCAGTAAATTTTATAGACGATATTTTAATTTTTTCTAAAACTTTTAAAGAACATATAGAACATCTATCAAGACTACTGGAGGCAATACAAACAGAAGGCTTTAGATTAAAATTTTCAAAATGTACTTTTGCAAACAATTGCGCAAAATATTTAGGTCACATAATAGAAAACAATTCAGTCAGGCCTCTAAAGGATTATTTAATTGCTGTCAAAAACTTTCCAGTTCCAGAAACAAAAAAAAATATACGTCAGTTCTTAGGAAAAATTAATTTTCATCATAAATTTGTACCACACAGTGCTATTATTCTGGATCCTCTACACAATTTATTACGAAAAGATGTGAAATTCATATGGTCTCCAGAATGTCAGGAATCTTTTGATAAAATAAAAGCATTGCTATGTTCAAAACCAATTCTTAATATCTTTGACCCTGAACTACCAATAAAAATTTACACAGATGCTAGTATCAAAGGAGTAGGAGCGGTGTTGAAACAAGAAGATAAAACTGGAGACAATAAACCAGTTGCGTATTTTTCAAAAAAGTTAAGTGAAGCTCAAAAGAAGAAGAAAGCAATATATCTAGAATGTCTGGCAATAACAGAAGCTGTGAAATATTGGCAGCACTGGCTTATGGGAAAGGAATTTATAGTTTACACAGATCATAAACCATTAGAAAACATGAATGTCAAAGTTAGAACTGATGAAGAACTAGGAGATTTGACCTATTACTTATCCCAATATAATTTTATTATTAAATATAACCCAGGAAAAACAAACCAAGAGGCAGACTGTTTAAGCAGGAATCCAGTTCTAGAACCTTGTGATAATACTGATGACATCTTAAAAGTCGTTAATTTAATTAAACTCGAAGATATAAAAAAAGACCAACGCTCAAATTTAGACCTACTAAATGGAAAACTTATATTGGAGAATGAAATTTACTACACAAAAAACAAGAAAAGGAAAAAAATTATATTATCAGAAGAACTTAGCAAAACTTTAATAAAAGACGTCCACGATACATACTGTCATATTGGGAGAACCCAGATGATAAATAAAATAACACCTTTCTACACAGCAAAGAATATAATCGCAAATATTAAACAAATTTGTGATGAATGTGAAATTTGTATAAAAAACAAATCAAGAAGAAAGGCAAAATATGGTTTAATGTCACATTTAGGTCCAGCAACACACCCATTCGAAATTATATCTATTGATACTATTGGAGGATTTGGCGGATCACGATCAACAAAAAAATACTTACATCTTCTGGTTGATCACTTCACAAGATATGCATATATTTCCACATCGAAAAACCAAAGTTCAAATGATTTTATAAAGCTAATAAAAAATGTGACACAAAGTTACAATATTCATATGGTATTGACGGACCAATATCCTGGCATAAATTCTAAAGAATTTAAAGAATTTTTGAAAAATCAAAATATAAAAATGGTTTTCACTGCTGTGGATGCACCATTTTCAAATGGTCTTAATGAAAGGCTAAATCAAACTTTAGTAAACAAAATAAGATGTAAAATAAATGAAGGTGATAAAAAAACAGCATGGACCACTATTGCACGGAAATGTGTAGAAAAGTATAACGAAACAGAACACACAGTCACGAGGTTTGCTCCAAAATACCTTTTGGAAGGCGAAAGTGTGAACATTCTTCCAATAGAATTGAAATCAAGATGTACAAAAGAGGATCTAAAAAGAGATAGGAAACTAGCGTTTGACAACACGATAAAATCTCACAACTATAATAAAAAAATATTTGACCAACATAGAGAAGAATATAAATTGGAAGTGGGAGACAGAGTCTATGTAGAAAACGGAAATCGACTAAATAGGAAGAAAATGGAAGAATTGAGAATTGGACCGTACAAGGTTCTGAAGAAGATATCTAATTCAATTTATGAAGTTGATGTCGGACACAAGAAAACGGAATCAAACATCTACCACATTACAAAATTAACACCAGTAGTTGTTGATAAATAAACAATTGCATACATTGTTATTTGCAATTGTTTACTTTCTGAGGAGGGGAGATGTAAAGAAAAATACATTTCTCTAATAAGGTTATGTATGTTTTGATACTACGAGTATATTATGTCAAGCTGGCATAATAAGCATTATAAAAATTATATTATTTTTTCTTAAAAAAACGTCAATTGTAATTGAGAGAATTTCTCAACTATTAATATCTTTTATAATTATTTGCCAACATATAACCTGAAATAGACTTTAAATGTTGTTTCTTTTATCTTACAGGTTAGTAAACCTTTGTAAATAAATATTTAATGTAATTTTTCAGTTAAGTAGATTCGTAAAATATGTAACTAATGTAAATAAACTTTTATCTTACAGAGAAACGCATTAAGTCTTGGTTATTTTTCCGCAATATTACTGAAGAATAAAATATATTATTATATATATATATATATATATTTTTATATATATATATTATTATATATATATATATATATATATATATATATATATATATATATATATATATATATATATATATATTACATAAATAATTGAAGAGATAATGATAAAAATGTATAATACAAATTATTTACGTTGCAGTTCTAACTGCAATACCATTAACGCGCCGAATCGTGTCAATACTTGTATGAATTGTTTACCTAAACATCATGCTAAAAAGAAAGGGGTAATAATTTATGCGTAGGAGTGAAAGAGATGGTGTTCAGCGTAACATGGCTTACGTCGTCGCTAGAGCTATAACAAATTTACGAGAAATAAGGCGTAATAGATTTTTACAAAATGAATGATTGAATGATTACTTCGTATTAAGTATTTACATATCCATGTTTATAAATATTTATTTCGGGAAAAGCGGTTAACGGATTTATTGTTAAATTTTTTAAAGAAAAATAGAGTAAAGATGTTCGCCGATTTTTTATTTTATGTTTCATGAAGTAAGACCACATCACATAACTTAATCTTTTAATAATTTACCGTACAATAAAGCTGTTAATGTCATTAAATATATTTAAATGATGACAAACAAATCTGAAAAAAAATAGTGGTATAGATTGAAGAACAGAGAAGCCAAAAATCTAATAAAATTAAAAAGGGCGTAACCGCCGATTACCGCTTTATTGCCCGGGACCGACGATATCATTATTCGAGTATTTATTATTTCGATGCAGGTGGGTAAGACATCGGGAGCAGTGCGCAGCACCGGTGTGGCGCTGGACCGCGAGCAGCGTGACTCGTACACGCTGCTGCTGCAGGCGCGCAGCGCGGCGGGGGGCGCGGGGGCGGGCGCGGTCGCGGGGGCGGGCGGGGGGCGCGTGGCGCACGCGCGCCTGCACGTCACCGTCACCGACGTCAACGACAACTGCCCCGTGTTCACAGAGCAGCCCTACGTGGCGGCGGTGCTGGCGGGCGCGGAGCCGGGCGAGCCAGTCATACGAGTGCACGCCGTCGACGTCGACGCCAACGATAACGGAGAGGTATGTAATATTGCTCAATAAGTAACCATAAAATTAGTGCTTGAATATTACAATATTATATTTTCTATTATTAGGTTCGGTACGAGATGAAACGAGGACACGGCGAGCTGTTTCGCGTGGATCGGCGCACCGGTCAAATAACACTAAAGCAGACTTTAGACGCACATAACCAACTGTATACGTTGGTCATCGCGGCTTTTGACGGTGGTAAGAATATTATGATTGTGTACCTTCGTCAGAACATCTTGTGTGAACTACAGCTGTATAACGAGTGGTCCCGCAGGCACGCCGGCGTGCGGCGCGGAGGCGGCGGTGGCGGTGCGCGTGTGGGGCGGCGGCGCGGCGCCGGCGTGGCGCGCGGCGCACGAGGCGCGCGCCGTGCGCGAGGACGCGGCGCCCGGCAGCGCGCTGGGCGCGCCGCTGCAGGCGCACTCGCCGCTCGGCCGCCAGCTCATCTACACGCTGCAAGACGGCGCCACCGACCTCTTCGAGATACACTTCGACACAGGTAACAGATTGTTCGCATTTCAACGGGGAGGCCGTTAGCTATATTCCGGTCCGTACTAACGTATTGATTTTGTCCCGCAGCGCCCGACAGAGGGAGTGGTTCGTGTGAGTATTCGCCGCGCATTGTCGTTTGTTGTGTTGGACGTCGTCGGGCGAATATGTGCTTTGTAGCATGCTACCATCCGACGACGTGTGCTCATCGCTAGCCACTGTCCCTCGAATTTCACCGCTATTGTACATTTTCACGCCTCATTAAAATCAAATCGTGCAATTAGTTGTTTTGCATGTTTTATCCCGTTTTGTTACGTCGTTACTAAATATTGGGTACAATAAAATCATTTCTTTGTGTCTTTTGAGCAGGATCGTTTTAGACGTCGATTCGTTATTATTTTTGGCTTTTGTGTAACATTGATCTAGCTTTTGTCACTAATAACGGGTTCGTACGTTAACATTTGCACTTGCTGTATATTTTGCAACATTCATTATCGTCGTCCCCCGAGCGTTCCCCGTCAGCGTTATCCTACGCGCAGTCAGCTAACCAAGTAAAGCGAGTGCTAACGCTGGGTGTGCGCAGGCTCGCTGGTGGCGCGCGCGGCGCTGGACCACGAGGCGGCGCCGCGCCACGAGCTGACGGTGCGCGCCACGGACGGCGTCACGGGCGCGTACGCCGACCTCGCGCTCACGCTCACCGTGCTCGACGTCAACGACTGCGCGCCCGAGTTCGAGCGCGACGAGTACCGCGCCAACGTGTCCGAGGCCGCGGCCGTCGGCGACCTCGTGCTGCGCGTGCACGCCCACGACGCGGACAGCGGTCAGTACTGGTTAATGTGATAATTCAGTCAAGTCAAACCAGGTAAAAATTATTTACCAGTTTGAAGTAAATAGTTAAATTTCAAAGATATTTATTCCGGTATTATATACAAATCTCACTTAGTTCTTCATAATGGTGCAAATACTGCAACATGGAAATTTATCATTTTCACATCATATTATGAGCATCAAATAAAACGGCTTTATGAGCGAAAACCAAGATGATGTCATCGTAAATCCAATATGGCGAACTCCCAACAAAGGGTTTGTTAAGAAGAATACAGTAAATAGTTGAAAGCGTTTAAATATTCAAAAAAAACTTAAAAGTATAACTTTTCCCGTGCGCACATTCGTAAGTACGTAAAAATACACTTTTTTACGAAATGTTATTTTATTCTCATTTCAATTAATTTTAGGTGCAAACGGTGAAGTAACATATTCCCTATCGTCGTGGGGTCCGGGCGCGGCGGACGAGGCGCAGCCGGCGTTCGCGGTGGACGCGGCGACGGGCGACGTGCGCGTGGCGGCGCCGCTGGACCGCGAGCGCCGCGCCGCGCACCACCTGCTGCTCACGGCCAGCGACGCCGGCCGCCCGCAGCTACTCACTACTGCGCATCTCTTCATAATCGGTAAAATAGAACACTCTCAAATGATTGATGATGATGATCTCCAGGTATTTATTTTCTATACGTACATATTATAAAACACAGTCCTCTGTCGTGTCTGTCTGACTGCTGTTTGCGCAAAACTCAAAAACTACTGCACCGATTTTCATGCTGTTTTCACCAATGGAAAGAGTGGTTTCGAAAAAGGTTTTAGTATACTCGTATAATTTGTTAAGTATTTTAATTTATTTTGTCAACATTGGCTAAATGTCGCAAAAAAAAAATATGGACGCGAGAATAAAATGCAAGCACTTCTTCAAGGGCCGCTTCGCTGACAGACTGATCATGACATTTCAGTGGACGACGTGAACGACTGCGCGCCGCACATGGAGCGCGGCGTGGTGGCGGCGCTGGTGTCGGAGGAGGCGGCGCGCGGCACGGCGCTGGCGCGCGTGGCGGCGTGGGACGCGGACGCGCGCGACGCGGGCGCGCTGCGCTACGCGCTGGCGGGCGCGGGCGCGCGCGCGCTGCGCGTGCACCCGCGCACCGGCGTGCTGGCGCTGTTGGACGCGCGCGCCGCCGCCGCGCGCTCGCTCAACGTGTCCGTGTCGGACGGCGCGCACGCCGCCTTCGCGCGCGTCAAGCTCTCGCTCGCGCCCGCCAACCGCGCGCCGCCGCACTTCCCGCACCTCGTGCACGAGGCGCGCGCGCTCGAGAACCAGCCACCGCCGCTCCTCCTCACCACGGTCGGTGCCAGCTTTAAGCATTTGAATTAATTATAATTCTAAACAACATATGTAATATATTTCGAAACTACATTAGCTACTATTTTATGGTGGCGTATACAGTAGGCGTTAAAAGGACGTGTACGGTGCAACCGTCCGCAGTTCGCGTATCGCTAGGAAGTAAGACGCGCGTGCTCACTATTACCTATCAAGTGGTAATTTCATTAGTTATCACTTCATTATTAAATGGTCCTTTGAGGTATCATCAATTGACATAATATCAATATCATAGTATAAATTAATATTAAGATGGTGTGCCGAATAACTTACTCAACTGACCTCAAGATGCAGCGTCAGTGAAATCAGGAGCCTAATATCAAAATCAATGACATAGTTACGATTAACGACGCAAACTAACTTCAGGCAAGTGGGCTCTAGGCCGCGTCTTAAAAAGTAAACATCAAAACTATTTCAAACGAATGATAGCCACTGACTACATGACTATATTTAACATAGCACTAGAGATACTGCTGATACTCAGCAGGGCTCAGAGTTATCTTCCATCCCTCATATCCCCCTCCATGTCCTAGGCTCCATCGTAGCACGAAGTTAGCTGAGTTATGACGCAATTATGGACCGCGCTGCTTTCTCTTGGGTTACTTGCAGCGCTTCGTAATTGTTTAGTGACCGTATTCATGACCACCTCCGATTTATGTAATGTGAGAATGCCTGTCGTAACAGGTGAAGGCGTACGACGACGACCTGGGCGAGTACGGAACCATCACGTATTCCATCCCGTCGGCCAAGCTGCGGGAGACGTTCTCCATCGACGCGCAGAGTGGCGCGCTGAGCACGCGCGTGCCGCTGGACCGCGAGCGCCGCGCGGAGTGGGAGGTGCCGGTGACGGCCAGCGACGGCGGCGGGCTGCTGCGCCACACCGCCGTGCGCGTGCGCGTGGCCGACCTCAACGACAACGCGCCCGAGTTCCCGCTGCGCGAGTACCGCGCCGCCGCGCGCGCCGACCGCGCCCCGCGCGCGCCTTTCCTCACGCTGGCGGCCGCCGACGCCGACGCCGGCGACAACGCGCGCCTCACCTACTCGCTGTACGAGCCCGAGCCCTCCGACGCCGCCGGCCTCTTCGCTGTGGACCCGCTCACCGGCGCGCTCTCCTTCGCGCGCAACGCCTCCGCCTTCGGTGAGATACTCTACTCACTTTACAAGAATTTTGGAAGAAATATGTTGTATTTAACATCCTATGCCTCCATAATTGGCATAAAGTATGTTACTCAGCTAGTCGGTTATAATCATAACAAATCTTATTAGAATCTGTAAAGATTTTCTTTCTTGTAATGATTTTTCAGACAAGGACAGAAGCCTCTGTATCGGCAACAATATTCATTTTCAGACTAGTCTAGTTACCATTTTAGTATAGTTTTATAATAATTATAATTAAAACTAAAGTACAGAGTATATGAATTATGAGTGAGCAATGCACGTGCGGGCAGGCGGGCGCACGCTGCAGGTGTGGGTGCGCGCGCGCGACGGCGGCGGGCTGGCGGGCGAGGCGGGCGTGGCCGTGAGCGTGCTGGGCGCCGGGCAGCGCGCGCCGCGCCTGGCGCCGCCGCCGCCCGACGTGTTCCTGCCCGAGGACGCGGCGCCGGGCACGCTGGTGGCGCAGCTGCGGCCCGCCGGCGGCTCCGCGCTGCCCGCGCTGCGCCTGGCGCCGCCCGCGCGCCCGCGCGACCTGTTCGCGCTCGACGCCGCCGGCCGCCTCGTGCTGGCCGCGCCGCTCGACCGCGAGACTGCGCAGGAACACGTCATCGGTAATATACACTTGCATATTTTTCATTATTTAATAGAGATTTTTTTACAATATCATGAAACCCAAATAAATACATTGACAATTACGAGTATGTTTCAAAACAAAACATTGATTATACATTTACTGTTGCCACTGTGTACGTATCATTTTAAAATAATACAACCGTGATTTTAAAATAGTTCGATGAATAACTTCTAAACGCTGATCACACCATGTATGCGCGCAGGCATCATAGCGGAGGGGCCGGGCAGCCCCGCGCCCGCCACCATGGTGATCACGCGCCTGCACGTGCTGGACGTCAACGAGCACGCGCCCAGCTTCCACTCGCAGCCCTACGTGGTGCAGCTCGCCGAGAACACGCCGCCGCACTCCAGCGTAGTGCAGTGTAAAATTCCACATTGATATTTATATTATGTCATATTACAATTGTACACTGTTATTCGGGAAACTTTTCCTTGATTTATGTACATGTTCATAACCTCCTCTTTTTTAGAAGTCGGTTGAAAATCTTATACGAGGATAATATATTATAGACAATAACTGAAATTTTAATTTTCCCTGTATAACATTTTTATACCTAGTACTCTGAGCTATAAGTCATATTTTAAATAGTACATAATATGTGTGATCAGTGATGGCGGACGACCCGGACTCGGGCTCCAACGGCGAGGTGAAGTTCTCGCTGGGCGAGCCGGACGAGGCCGGCGAGGCGCCGCCCTTCGCCGTGGACGCGGACAGCGGCTGGGTGACGACCACGGCGGCGCTGGACCGCGAGGCGCGCGCCGAGTACCGCGTGCCGCTGCTGGCCGCCGACGCCGGCGCGCGCCGCCGCTCCGCGCGCGGCGAGCTGCTCGTGCGCCTCGTCGACTACAACGACTGCCCGCCCACCTTCACGCAAGACACCTACACGGCCGAGGTGATTATGTAATATTTTAATAGCGGCTGTCACATTCCTCACCAGATTTTATTTAATTTTTTTAGCTTATTTCGGTGAGCTATTTCTCCTTTAATACCCGAGTTATCTTCCAGTATTAATTTAAAAAAAAGAGGTGGTATGTCAGATGTAGTCTTGTAGACGTTTTGCTCGGGTAAGAATCTTCTTCCAATATGATATGAAACGAACGTGCAGGTGCGCGAGGACGCGGCGGCGGGCACGGTGGTGGTGCGGCTGGCGGTGCGCGACGCGGACGCGGGCGGCGCGGGGGGCGCGGCGCTGCGCTACTTCGTGGCGGCGGGCGACGCGCGCGCGCGCTTCCAGCTGCGCGCGGCGGGCGAGCTGTACGTGGCGCGCGCGCTGGACCGCGAGGCCGCGCCCGCCTACGCGCTGTCCGTGGCCGCCACCGACGGCAAGTTCACCGCCTACACCGCCGTCAACATCACCGTGCTCGACGTTAACGGTACGTTATGTGACGTAGGTCAACACGAATTCTCACCTGGATAAGACGGTATGAAATTCCGATAGTTTTATCGATATTTTAAGACGGGAAAAAAACATATGACCTGAAAAAGTTTGTGTTTGTGTGCAGGAGAATGGTCTATTAATATTTAGAAAATCTATAATAGAATTTTTTTTTTGATAAATTCAGAGAAATATATTTATATATAATGTTTTACCACCTGTTACTATCATAAATTACACAATAGTTGAAAAAAGTTTAAAAGTGACCCTTGTTACTATTTATTTCATATTTATAAAAAAGACGTGTGGCACTCGGAGACTGCCGCGGTAAAGCTATTGCATAGCTGTTTTTATCAAATTATGCAATTATAATTATTTATTTATTAAGCTATTGCATAGCTTCTATCGCGGGCCTTGAGCGTGGCGACAGAATCCAGAATTCCGTTACGAAAATAAAGTGATATTTCATATTGTTATAATAGTAGGGGAGCCCACGATGCTAAATGGGGATTTACTCGAGCGTCGTAGAGACCTATTGGGATGCAAAGCTTAGATGTTAAGAAGAAAAAAATGTTAAATGATATATACCTTTACATCGGTGGGGGAAGCGGCTATAGATTTTTAAATATGTAAAAAAAAACTGTTGCATGGACATCCTCGAGCGCGTCAGATATTGATAGTATCAATGCCCTACGTATTTTTAATAATGTACGTATGTTAATCTGATCGTTTGCATGATGCGGATGGCTGTATTTAAGGGTTGAAAATGAAAAAAAAAAAATTTTTATCGAGCGCGTCAGATTTTCTAAGGGAGTGTTAAGTACACCAAAAAAAAGCTCTCATTCACTAATCTGACGATTTCGATGGGACGCAAACTCGCGGCCATTTTCATTATGTGCAAAAAAAAATCGCCATTTTGAAATACTCAAGCGCGTCAGATTAAGATATATATGGTTTATCTTTATGTTCTAAACGTACTGTCTCATAATCTGACGATTATCTAGAGGGATTCGCCTAATCTGACAAAAAAAAATTAGAAAAACGGTTCACCTTAAAGGCCATCCCTGCAACTTCCCGCTAATTCCATTCCTGGGCGCTTAAAATTGTACTTCATAAGTATTTTGAGCTCAAAATATAATTTATGTGATATTTTGAGCTCGCTGAGTTCAAAGAAATAATATTTCTATGCATTTGAGCTCTCCCAGCTCGAAAGTCTGATAGAAGTTTCATAGAACACTATTTTTGGAATTTTCAAACCGCAATCACTTTTGAATGGATCAAGAAATTTTCACGCGGTTGGCGGCATTCGAAGCAGTTTTATCATCCTCATAAGTAATTTTGCAATTTTAATTGATCGAACCATAAATTTCGGAGTAATCCCGAAAAAACACTTTTTCGGGTTTCTTTCGTTCACGATATCTCTCGAACGAATCGACTGATTTTGACCAGCTTGGTTTTTGAAGTTAATCGATAAGGCCGGTTAAAAGTTATTCCAAAAAACCACTTTAAAAAAAATTCTTATTTATTTTGAGATTTTTCAAAATTTCTCAAAATCTAACGGTCCGAATCGGTTCAAATTCACAAGATTGTCATGTTCCACTACACTTTGATCTTGTAAATACTGAAAGTCTCGCGGTATTTTAATTGCAGTAAATAATTTATAGCACTGTGCGTGATATAAATCATTTAATGATGATTCCATCGACAATTCGAGGTTATCATATGTTCCTCGAGACTTTCGGATAACCGGCTTGCTCCGACGATATTCCAAAATATTTACACATTTTTTTAATGTTTCTACCGTAAGTTTAATTGTTTTTTGTAAGGTACTTTCACCACAAAATACACATTTCAAATTAATATCACTCATATTAAATATTTATAAACTCTAATTCACACAAATAATATTAAAATAGCAAAAAAAATTATTATATAATATAATAACGAAATATTATTATATAATATTAAAATAGCAAAAAAAAAATTCGGCTTGCGGAAATCGTCAGATTATATATTTTTCATTATTCTTGAATTATTTCCTTCAAAATAAAAAAAAATTTAGCTACGCTCGAGAATGTCGAGAAGACGTTTTTTTTTACAACTTTGTTGCCCTCCCCTTTTTTTTCGTCACTCTCAAATTGTCAGATTAGTGGAATATACACTTTTTAGGATATAATTAACTCACCCTACCTTAATCTGACGCGCTCGAGAATTTGTGATGGTCAATTTTTTTTTTACTAATCTGATCCTGTATCCTTTACGGGCGGCCTTATATATGGACCTCATGTTTTGTGGAGGTACTTAACCGGGTACAAGGTATCCCCCTGTATATTAATCTGCCGCGCTTTAGTAAATCCCGAAATCCCCGCTTGGGCTCCCCTACTATAAGTAAAGATAATTCCAACAAATTCGAACAAATTTGTGAAGTGTCGGTGGCTCAGTCGGTTTGGCTACAACTTACATTTTTCGTACATGCGACACGAGTTCAAATCCCACGCGCGGTTTACTTTCTGCATTTTGTTAATTATTGGCTATCGTGTAGGTATGTGTCTTTTGACTATTATTTATATATTTACTATTATATTAAAGTAGTGGCAATGTTATAATAAAAATAAGGGTCAGCAGAATATTGGAGGGTGAAATAGTATTGTCAGCCAAATATTACATTTGATTGCCTTTCGTTTCGTGAATTTTTAACTACACGATTTTAAATCCTTATTTTGTTAAGGATAAAGTTTATTACGACGATAGCGTCATTAGGAGTAAAAAGTGGAATATCTATGGTTTATTTGTACTGGTGTTGTTTAGGTCTGACGTTACCCATAGTTAATAATTAATATAGATGGCGCTGTAGATTAATAAATCGATTTTAGATTGACAGTTTTTTTTTCAAATAATGACATGGGTGTCATTTTCGAGGTTTCTCGGGGTGCTGATTGCGTAAATGAGGTCTATTTTCAAATCCAAGATGGCGGACATCCGGTTTTTTTTCAATAATGACATGGGTGTCATTTTCGAGGTTTCGCGGGGTGCTGATTGCGAAAATAAGGTCCATTTTCAAATCCAAGATGGCGGACATCCGGGTTTTTTCTCAATAATGACATGGATATCCTTTTCGAGGTTTCTCGGGGTGCTGATTGCGAAAATGAGGTCCATTTTTAAATCTAAGATGGCGGACATCCGGGTTTATTTCAATAATGACATGGATGTCATTTTCGAGGTTTCTCGAGGTGCTGATTGCGAAAATGAGGTCCATTTTCAAATCCAAGATGGCCTTTGTTTTTTTTCTTTGATATTATTTTCTTTGATATTAAATCAAGTTACACTTTTTGAGCGTATGACCGATAAGAAACATTTTTTTTTCTTTTATTAAATAAATGAGAAGTTAATATTGTTCAAAATATTTTTATTATCTATTGAATTATTATTGCCTCGTTCTTCTAAGTACCTCCTAAGTATGTTTCTTTCAAATTAATCAAAATAAGCATACAGCATATTATGGCTTTAGAGACGTTCATCGTTCTTCCTTTTGCAACCCATGTCTTTCAAGTCTTCTAATATTACCTACTACCTCCCGATAATTTTCTTCTTAGTTATTCCCTAAATACCCAGAAACTACTCCTTTAAAACTAATCGAACATTTTCTTGAGTACTAGTAATTAATTATTTTGAAAATTCTTCAAAATTTATTTGATTTGATGTGGACCAATAAAGTTTCCAGCTTTACCTTTGCTTCTTTCTGACAACTTTAGTAAAATATTTTTGAAAATATATAAGGTGCAAACCTTCATCTAGCTTTTTTATAAAATGTTTTATAAGTACTAACTTGATGCATAGTATAAAGAATAACAAGTAGGGCAACTAGTTACGTTTGGAGGCAGCCAGGGGATGCAGAGAAATTCAAATTTACTTAGAATTAATTTATTAACTAAAAGTCCTTAGGAACTACTATAGTCTACCTAAGTGACTATCCATCAAAGTTAGATCAATGAGTACGGAAGGGAACCTGTAATGCCTTTTTATACTGCATTTCTTATAGGAAGTTGCAGTATTGGCATAGATTAAATGTAGGTAAGTGCTGCGCTTGCACCTGCGTGTGGCGGCCTTGTCTCTTCGTCGTCGAGGTTTGTAGGGCGACGCTTATGCGGCGATTTACGTAACAAACTTCATACAAACGCACCGCGCGCGGCTTGTATGTGTGCGTCATAGTATCTTTACGTTGCAGCACGCACACTCAAACAATATCTCGAACCGTTTATCAGTGCGCTAGTCAAGGCTAACGCCGCACAAGTTTCGCGCGTCACGGCTTTTCACTATATGAAAAATGTGTGATATTCGTAGAAGAAATTATTGCTGTGTGTTTGGATGTCTAAATTCTTCATCGATTCCAGAGTTGTCTTTGTTCAGACAACCTTCTGAACAGGAAAGGAAAACAAATCACTTGTTCTAGCATATAATTTATACTTGATGATGAAATACTTATGTAGGTACTTTTATTTTTGTTGTATTAGTTTATTATTTTAATAGGATGTGATATGATTTTATTAATATATTATACTTTTATTTTTTTTTATTGTTACTAATAGCATATTTATGTTTTTGTAAACGCAAGAAATTAAAGGATTTATTATTAAAATAAAACTTTTCAAGTACTAAACAAACATTTTTAATACTATTTTTTACTCATATATCAGTTAAGCAAGTAACTACAGGCCTAATAAAAATAATCATAAACATGTAGAAACAAAATATTTTACATTCTTAAATGTATATAAATAATAAATATTTTTTAATAACACACTTCCCGGCCCTTGTCAATTTCTGAGCACTGAATTAAAATTTAGCTAGAGTGACAACCCTGTGACAGGCAACTACGGTAGGTAATTATATCGCGGATTGTGCCGAAGTTGCCCTACTTCTTCTCTTTATACTATGCTTGATGCGTAAGATCGCATTAACATATTTTCAGATTCGACAATTGTTTTGTATTCATCCTTTAATCTCAACAAAAATCTTAGCATTTTAGAATTTTTAAATCGTGTACTATAATAAATAATACCACATATTATATAACAAAATCCATCAGCACCATATTTACACTTTCTGGACGACATTTTACTCTCTTTGAACCTTTTACACAACAGTTTTTGTTTATCACATTATAGACATCTGTAGACGTTGTGTAATAGTTCCATAAATACCAGAACTACTTATTTAATATTTCTCTTCTAAACTAATGACTGACAAAAAAGTATTATTCTGAAAGTTATCAGTTACCGCAAAAACAAACTTATTTAGTAATATGCGTATTTTTCCTTTATTATGGAGCATACTGAATTGAAAAATTATAAAATAAATTCTAGGCCAAAGAAAAAAAAAATATTGACTTGTGTTGTTTTATTATTCTTCTTGATTTCTTATTAGTATTTACCGAATCATATAAAATGGGTGTATGTTGCAGTGGTGAATAGTATATAATGTAATAATTATATAGGGATTGTGATTTAAACAAAAACCTTGTGTTGCTCTATAAAAACAAAGTATTTTATTAGAACAAACGATCGTAATATTTACACTGTTAGTACTACTATTATTTATCTATTACAAATATCTTATCTGTAAAAACAAAGAAACGACGACTTAGTACGACGACGACGATATATTTTTTATTTACATACTAATTTTACGCGTGCTTTGTTTTTCAGTCTTGATCAATCTAAATCTAAATAATAGCGCCATCTATGTGGTATTTTCAAAGTATTGTCAATAGATGGTGTTATGATTAATAAAGAAAATATATTTTCTTTACATATATATAAAAGTATCTCTGAAAACGGCTTACGAGTACATTAATATGAGTGGTGGTGCCCGGCAGACAACCCGCCGTACTGCGTGCGGCACCGCTACCGCGTGCGGCTGGCGGAGGACGCGGCGCGCGGCACGCGCCTGCTCACGCTGCTCACGCGCGATGACGACGAGCCGCACAACGCGCGCCTGCGCTACTTCCTCACCGGCGACCACGCCGATCACTTCACCATAGACAAGGTGCATCATTAATCTACTTGTTTTCTTTTCTTTCTAACTGGACGGCGCTAACAATCAAGAGAGTTCAGACGAATAAGGTAAACTGCATATGCGTCCGATGCTATATTTACAAATAGGAGCACCAGTTTCACTCAGTCATACCTACTAAATATTGTTAATGGCATCATTGATTGCCCTGCTTTGCTGGATAAAGTTAGCATCTGGGTTTCACGCAGATTACCAGCTAGACGTACCCAACCGCTAACAATTCCTAAAGTTAATACTAATTATCTTCACAATTCATTCATTTTTCGAGCGAGTGACTTTTTAACAAATTGTCAATAAATAATTAGAATTAGAATTGTTCCGTACTAAGCCTCAGAATGTCAATAGATTGTTTGCTTTGGAATTCTTTGACCCCGCGTCGGGGGTGCAACAAATTCTTAAATTCTAAATTCCTCATTTTCAGGGACTTTGTGTTTTTTTTGTGTTTTTGTTTTATTGTTTTTTTTGTTTTGTTGATTTATTGTCATTGTTTGATGGTCTCTTCATTTAAATAACCATATGCGAATACCTGTAAATGGCTTAGTCAAAGTTTTCCAATTTGTACTCATATAATGTTTTATGTGCTGTTGGTGTTACAAATATAATAAAATAAAAATAAAAAAATAAAATAAAATAAAATGATGGAAAGAACTGGAGATATCATTGGTAATTTTCTTCATCGAATATGTTTGACTAAATTGGCCATTGCAGTATCTTAAGTTATAGTAACTACCAGAAGATAACATAATACTTTCGTTACACTTTTACTCTCGATTCTTTTGTACATTCTGTCTTTCACGTAACTGCAGGAGACGGGTGTGGTGAGCGTGGCGGCGGCGCTGGACCGCGAGGCGGTGGGCGCGTACCGGCTGCGCGCGCACGCGCAGGACCGCGAGCGCGCGGACTGGGAGTGCAGCTCGCAGGTGGAGGTGGCACTGGACGACGTCAACGACAACGCGCCGCGCTTCTCCGCGCCGCTCTACAGCGTCACGCTGCCCGAGGACGCCGAGCTCGGTACGCTCGTCGCTAAGGTGTGTGTGTGGCCTTTTTACCCAACCAACCACTTTTATTAAATATTTTAACTCCTGAAAAGCAATGGTCAATCGAATCAATTTCGAAAAAATGTAACATTTCTTTTTCTTTATATTTATTATGTCATCAGCCTTTTTTTTAACTTCCCACTGCTGGGCACGGGCCTCCCTCAGTACGAGGGGGATCAGGCCATAGTCCACCGCGCTGGCCTAGTGCGTGTTGGCGGATTTCACATGTCTTACTAAAACTTGATAGATTTTCTCAGACAGACAGACATACAGGTTTCCTCACGATGTTTTCCTTCACCGTATGACAAGTGGTAATCGTGATAGAAATGTATCGCACATGAAAATATCAGAGGTGCGAGACCCGAATTTGAATCCGCATCATTCGGTTATACAAGCCAACGTGTTACCGCTGGGCTACCACTACATTTATTATATTTGTATTTTATTTATCTTTTCGAAGGTGCACGCGACGGATGACGACTTGGGAGAAAACAGACTGATTCGGTACTCGTTCGCTGAAGAAGTGAACGACGCATTCGAGCTCGCGGCCGATAGCGGCATCATCACGCTGCGCGCGCCGCTGGACCGCGAGACGCAGGCGGAGCACCGCCTGGTGCTGCGCGCGAGCGACGCCGGCCGCCCGCCGCGCTCCGCCACCGCCACCGTGCGCCTCACCGTCGCCGACGTCAACGACAACCCGCCCGAGTTCGAGTTCAAGCAGTACCGCGCCGTCGTGCCCGAGTTGGACGCGCCCGGCGCCGAGCTGCTGCGCGTGCGCGCCACCTCACGCGACACCGGCGTCAACGCCGACGTCTACTACTCGCTGGTCGGCGGCGACGATCGCGACGACTTCGCCATGCATCGCTCCACCGGCGTCCTAACCATCGCCAAGTCGCTCGACTACGAGCGTCGCAAGGAGTACTTCCTCACGGTGCAGGCGGTGGACGGAGGCTCGCCCCCTCTCAGTGACCACGCCACCATCAACATCACCGTGACGGACGGCAACGACAACGCGCCCGTGTTCTCGCAGGCGTCGTACGGCGCGCGCGTGCGCGAGGACGCGGCGCCGGGCACGCGCGTGGTGCAGGTGCTGGCGGACGACGCGGACGCGGGCGCCAACGGCCGCGTGGCGTACTCCATCGCGCGCGGCGACCGCGGCGGCCACTTCGCCGTGGACGCGGACACCGGCTACGTGTCGGTGGCGGCGGCGCTGGACCGCGAGGCCGCGGCCGCCTACGTGCTGGAGGTGCGCGCGCGCGACCGCGGCGTGCCGGCGCTGGAGGCCACGGCGCTGGTCAACGTCGAAGTGCTGGATGCCAACGACAACCCGCCGGTGTTCGAACGTAACAACTATACGGCCATCGTGCAAGAAGATAAGCCTTTGGGACACACCATTCTCAAATTCGTCGTCCAAGATGCGGACTCTCCTCCTAACGCAGCACCATATACATTCGACTTTCAATCTGGCAACGAAATGGGTGCATTTCGCTTGGAGCAAGATGGCTACTTGCGCTCGGCGACACGTTTCAACCATCGCATCAAAGATCGATATATTTTACAAGTGCGTGTATTTGACAACGGAACACCGCCACTGTTTTCTGACGCGTGGGTGTATATAAAAGTAATCGAAGAATCACAATATCCACCAGTGGTGACTCCTCTCGAGATAGTTATTAATTCGTACCTCGACGAATTTCCAGGCGGTGTTATCGGACGCGTCTATTCTTCAGACCGTGACGCCTACGACTCCGTTTCGTATGCACTAGTTCCAGTCGATGGCGCTCCGTACCCATCTAACGACTTATTTGAAATCGACCCTCAAGATGGCACACTACGTGCCGCACCTCGCCTCGACGTCGGCGACTATCGTCTTAACGTAACCGTTTATGATGGGAAATTTACCGGTTTCGCGATCGTGCGTATATCAGTCATCTTAATATCCGACGAGATGCTCTCTCAAGCTGTCGTAGTGCGGTTCCGAGCAGTTACAGATCGAGATTTCGTTTTAAGTCATAGGAAGGGATTCTTGAGAGCTGTCAGCGAAGCGACCGACTGCGAACTGAATGATGTCATTATAATTAGTGTTCAGCAGTCGGGGGAAGATGCAGAGACGGAACCTGCAAGAGTTAAACGCCAAGTGGCTCAAGACTTAGACGTAGCTTTCGCAGTGCGCTCGCCCGGCGCCGACGGCTTCCTGCTGGCCGACGCGCTGCGGCGCCGCCTGCACGCGCACGTGGAGCGCCTGGAGGAGCGCTCGCGCCTGGTGGTGGAGGAGCTGGTGCGCGCGGCGTGCGGCGGCTGCGTGCACGGCGCCTGCGCCGAGCGCGTGCAGCTGCGCGCCGCCGTGCGCGCCGTGGCCGCCGACGTGTTCGCGCTGGTGGCGCCGCCGCACCGCCTGCGCGGCGAGTGCGCCTGCGCGCGCGGCTACACCGGCGACCGCTGCGAGCGCGCCTACAATGAAATCGAAGGAATCTCAGGCGGGGCTTGCGAATGTGATGCCACGAGCTGTGACCCTGCTCTGGTACCTCCCGGGTATCGCTGTTGTGAAGAAGGCTGTCGACCGCCAGCCTCGGTGGCGCACCTCGCCGGTGACGGCTATCTCGCCTACCGGTTAGAACGAGGCGTCGTGGAAGGCTCCCGTTTACTCGACGACGAGCTCGTAGTGTCTCTACGGTTCCGCACGCGAAGCCCGCGCGGCACGCTGCTGTACGCGGCGGGGCGCGTGGACTACGCGGTGCTGGAGGTGGTGGAGGGGCACGTGCAGTTCCGCATGGAGCTGGGCGGCGGCGAGGCGCGGCTGCGCGCGGGCGGGCCGGTGGCGGACGGCGCGTGGCACGAGCTGCGCCTGGAGCGGCGCGGCGCGGGCGCGCGCCTGTCCGTGGACCGGCGCGCGGCGCAGGCGCAGGCGCCGCCGCCCGCCGCCGTGCTGGACGCGCGCGCCGACCGCCTGCTGCTGGGCGCCATGCTGCAGCGCCATGCCCACGCGCTTGCTCCGGAACAGGTGACATGACTTTACTTTTTATTTCCTTAAAATCACGTTTCGCTTAATTCTTTCTCTCTTATGTGTACCCGAAGATTTAACATTTTAATATTCTCCCGTTACCGATGATTATTCTGCAGCAATAGAAACCTTCGAGAATCAATGTTTAAAATAAACCCGTGAAAAAATCCGAAAAGATAATTTTACTTATAATTACACTAGCAGTACCCGCGGTACTTCGCCCGCGTTCATATTTTTAATCGCTACAAAACTTCATTCGATCACTCGCTGGGTTGATCTATAGATTGCCTGAAATTTTATTAAAATCAATTTCAGAAATTGATCGGCACGGCTACATACTTCGTATTTGCACGCCTCTCTCCCACTCTTCGGCATCGCGTTTTTAACAATGAATTAATTTACCTCTAAAGAAGACTAAAGAAGTGTTACTTACAGTAAAAAAATTTTTTTCAGGTCACCTACGGATTCCACGGCTGCATTTCGGATATAAAGCTCGGAGGAGCGACGTTGCCGCTGGACGAGGGCGGCACGTCGGACGACGGGCGCGCGCAGCTGGTGCGGCGCGTGCGCGTACGCGTGGCGGCCGCGTGCCCCGCGCTGGCGCCGCCCGGGCCCTGCGCCGCGCAGCCCTGCCTCAACGGCGGCTCGTGCCGCGAGGCCGGCGCCGCCTATGAGTGCGCCTGCCACGAGCGCTTCCGCGGCCGCCACTGCGAGCTGGACGCCGACCCGTGCGCGGCGCAGCCCTGCCTGCACGGCGGGCGCTGCGCGGCCGAGGCAGGCACCTTCCGCTGCGCCTGCCCCGCGGGGCTATCGGGCGCGCGCTGCGAGCGCGGGCGCTGGTGCGCGCCCGGCGTGTGCGCGCACGGCGGCGCCTGCGAGGAGGGCGAGTGGGGCCCGTCGTGTCGATGCCGCGGCTACTACGGCCCGCGCTGCCAGTACGACGTGGACGAGTGCGTCGGCGAGCCCTGCCTCAACGGCGCCACGTGCCTCAATGAGCCGGGCTCCTTCCGATGTCTCTGTCCGCCTGATAAAACTGGTGAATGTTATTTCTTAAATGTTATGTTATGTATGCTCTTGTGGATACATTCTGCACTATATCTTATAACCTTTACTTCACAATTGTGAATAATAGGAATATAACGTAATTTGACAATTTTAAGCAATTTTGCAATCAATTGGTATGACTTTAAGGTACTGTCGATAACTAATACAAGAAATTGTTAAAGTATTTTCTTTTAATTTACATTTTGAATGCTCTCATAGAAAATTATTTTACTTTACCACTTAATTTCTCCGAGGTATGAACTGTGGCAACCCATTATACTCTGACGCGGTGGTGGCGGGCGAGGCGGCGGGCGGCGGGCGCGTGCTGCGCGACCTGTGGGCGTGGGCGCTGGACGCGCGCTGGCCGCTGGCGGCGGCGGCGGGCGCGCTGTTGCTGCTGCTGCTGCTGGCGCTGCTGCCGGCGGCGCGGCGCTGCCGGCGCGCGCGGCCGCCGCCGGCGCCGCTCAACAGCGCCGTGGACAAGCTGCCGCCGCGCGCCTCCAAGCTGTCCAACCTGGAGGCGGTGCGGCGCGGTCGGCCCTCCTCCTGCGCTGACCCGCCGCCGCTCAACAACATCGACACGCTGCGCTCCTACGGCTCCGCCGGTGACGAGCTGGAGGGCATCCCCCCAGACTATCTGCGCAATTTGAATATCGAACCGGTCGATCGCAAGCCCTGGTCGGAGCAAATGCATCTGCAGACATTTGTAGACAATAAAATATACAACGGTGAGCAAGCTCAAATAGTATCCTTCCTATGATTAATATTATGTTTGAAACATTTGATATTTCATGACAACTTTGATTTTTCGAAACTTACTCATATATGTGTTCGTTAATTCAGTATATAAAAGTGCATATGAAAATATTGTTTTGAAGTAACTATTGAAATATTGTCATCAGATTTGAAGGGCTGCAACACGCGCGTGCGCGCGGTGTCGCCGGCGGGCGCGCGGCGGCCGGGCGCGGGCGCGGAGCCGCACCTCGTGGGCGGCTACCACTGGGACTGCTCGGACTGGTGCGGCGGCGGCGGCGCGCTGCCCGGCATCAGCGAGGTGGCGGGCTCCGAGCGCCCCGACTCCTCCTCCGCGCCCTCGCCGCCCTCGCCGCGCTCCCCGCGCTCCCCGCGCCCGCCGCGCCGCGCCCGCGACCTCGCCTTCGATACCGACTCGGCGACCGACGATCACGATCACGATCCTTTACGTTTTACTGATGGTCAGTATCCCCTCGACATGAATAAGGTACTGTCAGGGCAGCTGAACTTAGATCGCTTTTCTTCTTTACAGCATCATCATATCTACTCAACGTAGGAGATTACTCTCCAACCGGCGACGATGGTACACTACGTGCCCGCGTCGTCCGAGAGCCCGACGCGCACAGCCTCATCACGATGCTCGGTAATCATTTTTACTTAAGCTTAGTGCTATTAGAAAGAGGTCATTATCAGTTAGGTCATAGAGCTTCACTGTTTCCCCACAATTGCAGAGGAGCGTCACTCCCTGCTGGGCGACGGCGGGTCGTGCAGCGACCTGTCCGCCAACCTGTGCGAGATAGAGGACTCGGAGGCAGAGGGCGAGGCGCCGGCAGTGCCGCCGCCGCCGCCGCGCCACACGGACGTGTGACGGCGGCGCGCGGCCGCCGCGCCGCCCCCGCCCCCGCGCGCCCCGCACGCGCCCCGCGCACGCGGCTTCTAGCGCGAGCTCGTCGTGTGCTCAATTGCACACATCTAATCGACGAATTAAGGACGATTTATGGACCACATTGTGCAAATGTGAGGCAATGATAGTACCTAGCAAAATAATTCTTTCTTGGAAAAAATATCCTAAAAGAACCTAATAATTGTGTGTGGAGTGAGTGTGACAAAATTACTTTAAAAACAATTAGACATAACGTTCCCTGTACAAAATACGAAACAAAATGTACCTAAGTGAGTGCCGGCTCGCCTGGGGGGCCGGCGACGCAGCGTGGTGCCCGCCGCCGCCGCGGCGCTCGCGTGTACATAGCAGGCGACGAGCGACTCTCTGTATATATGGCAGCGGCGCGCGGCGAGCGGCCACTTCGTATGAATAAAAATATGGTGCTCCGACTATAGTTTCATATCATGAGTAAACTATGCATTTACAGACCTCTCTCCTTCTAGGTTAGTCGTCGTAGTTAAGGAATCTATTTTTATATGTGTACAGTAGGTTAGGGCGACCGCCGGCGAACCCGACTGACTGCTAACGATCGCCGCCCGGTGCGCGTCGATTTTGTTACTGCTGATATTCGCGAATATTGAATGATTGATAATTTATTTAACTATTGTTATAAGATTTGACACGACTAATGATGCGAATAAAAGTACAAGTAATACTTTTACAATAAAAATATTTGTTTTATTTAAATTTTCCTACATTATTTGTTTTATAAATTCGAATTTTTATTTATATTTAAATACACATAATATTAGATCTTATATTATTATTTTAATATTATTTTAAATGAGTATATTAAAATACAATTTACATTTTCTGACAAAATTACCAAAACGAGAAAATGTGTGACATTTCAAAATATGACAACATTAATTTTATGATTTTTCTCATAATAAACATTTAAACATACATCAACATACACTTTATGATCACAAGACACAATCCGCAACATAACAAAAAAACAGTAAAACGGGCACTGTCGAACGTAGCGAGTGTCTGTAGTACTAAAACTAGTGATGTTGATATCAGCGAACAAATATCGATAAAATTACTTTACAGTAAACAAACACTTCTCTCGCAGTCATTTGTAGCGATGAAACGATACGAGTAAATACAAATACATACTCTATACTTTTCTCCGATACCAAGTACTTTTAGTATCGATACTATAAAATTAAGTATCGAGTAGGTATCGGTCAAAAGTACTTATATCAGTATGCCAATATCACTATTTCATTTTAAGCGACATTGTCAACCGGTGGGTCTAAAGACGAAACCGCCAACGAAGATTTTGATTTGTGTGTGACCAGTCGCATCACAAACAACTCACACTTGGCCAGAAGCGAAAGCGCACTTCCTTTAAAGCTGATGAAGTGTCAATTTATTTGGCTAATTCAGTCTGCGATTTAAAATCCAACCCATTACAGGAAAGGGAGAATTTCAAGCCCGTATTCTCAGTGTTTAGCATGCATAATATATTTGTACGTAGTAGGTATCTCTGTACCTTACGAAAGGCTGTTATCCAAAGCTGGCGCAACATTCACTGCTTCCAGAAATCGCCTAACATGCAAACATTTGGCAAATTAATATTTTTAGGAAGCATTACAAGCAGACTTTTTTCATAAATTCTAATAATTTTGTATTTATAAAATTAAGAATGCCAATACTTACTTGTAAAAGTTTTTGCTCTAAAATTTCCATAAACTATTCGATACGAGTAAGTATCGATACTTTTCAATTGATACCGAGTACGATACTTGACGACCGATGTAGTATCGAGTAAAAGTATCGATACCTCAATGGTATCAACCCTAGCCATTTGCAATATACATCAAATTAGTTCTCTGTACATTCGTTACAGAGCGCTTCAAATGGACACAAAAAAATTGCTGTCAAACGTTTGGAACAGCCTGTCCAGTGGTATTATAGAGGTCAGTGCTTATGTATGTAGCAATGCTATGCAAGCGTAGACAGAGAATGTCTACGTATGCAAGCTATGCTCTTATTTTAAAATGTGTTGCCAACACCGCGGTTCACTTAAACAACATGTAGAGTAGTTTTATCATAATAATTATAACTAGTGATGTGCATCGTTAAAAATGTATATCCGTGAACACGGATCCGGATACGGATCTTTATTTTCTCATTCAATCGGTGCCAAATATTTGATTTCAAGAAATAAAAAAGTTGCTTGTTTTTCATTCTCTTAATATAAAAGTAATGTCATAACTTTCTGTGTCATAAGTAATAGTCATCTCATAAGATAGTTCATTTAGTATCTTTCAGTTATATACTATTTATATATTTGTTTATGTTTATTTTATTCATAATATTTTGATTTGATTTTGATTTGATTGATTTGATTGGCAAAGTCAATGAAAAATTATAATATAGTCAGCCAACGGAGGCGGTGAGAGAGGGGCGGTAGCCGTACCGAACTGCCATACATACGCTCAGTACGCGTCAACTAGGGTTGACGCTTTTTAATTTGATTGTTTTAATTGTTTCAAATCAATATGACTACAGTAGTATGAGAACAGATCCTGGATGGTTCTCAGTATCATTTTCTGAGTACCAATTAAAGTAAAATATTTTATTTTACAGTCAATATTAAATATTGCCTATTGTAATGAACCAATAATGATTGTTATAGATTCGTGTGATTTTATAATATGCAAATTTATATCACCGCAATATCACCGCATTTATATGGGTTCATTTCAAAAAAGAACAGATTTTTAGAAAATACTTTTATTAGTTAATTTATTACTACGACGTGATAGAAAAATCTATGTGTGTTACCTCACCCCCCGCTGAAAGCGGCAGAATTTTTTGCATAGGAATTGTTGCGCGTGTCGTCTCCTGCTGATTAATGCTCTAAGCCTTTAATTTGATTGTGAAATGTAGTGGCGGTTACACATTTTATTACAACAAATTCATAAACTATTCGTGCAACTTTAATAATGACTTTGTGATTTTTTATCTTTGATTATAATAATTTAATTCCAGAATTACCTAAGACCTAACTAACCTAATTAATAAAAAGCCAAACGTAAATGTCGAGGTCATAGACTATATAGTACGAGTATATACGGTTAGTGTGTAGTCTCCTTAATCTGTGGGTTAGTGTCTCAAATCTAAATAATATTATTTTATCTGTGACGGTGAACGACGGGGAAGTACTTTTCAATGTTTCAATTTTTTGTTCTAGGTATTTTGATATTTTTTAAGTATACTTTTATAGTTTTATAATAAAAACAAAATCGCAATCATTTATGCAATGTAGTATTTATTATATAAAAAAGCTGTAAAATAAATGTTGTTGTTTTACAATTATATGTGCTCGTAATGTAGACACCGCACTGTTTACTTAGGTTTTAGCCTTTAGGTAAGTTGGTATATTTATTTTCATTCTCATATATTCCGAATTACCATTACACATATATTTTGAAAGATTACACTTTTTCCTTGTTGGCCTTTTACTTGAAAAAGATATTAAGCTACACTATTAATAAATTCATAATATAAATTCAGGCATCATATTTATGTCACACATTTAAAATTGTGTTTTAATTTAAATATTGGACCCATATTGGATGAATAATACCCGCAACATGAAGTGGAAACTCTGGCTCTGTTCATTCCTGTCGTAGACACATATTTGTTACTAACCTGTGCAAGTAAATTGCTACTACCTTAGTATTGTTACACTATTCACCTTTTTACCTGTTATTTCATAAAACGAGTGACTCATGCTTTGTTTTTTTTTTCATGTTTAGAGAATCTACTAAGCAACTATGAATTTACAGATCACATTACCAAAAGACCAGAGGATTATGAATTAACTCTTACCACATTGAAGATGCCCATGCCCGGTAGTCAAATATTGTAAAGAATAACTCATTGTATGACTATGGTATTCCACAAAAAACTTCAAGAATAAATGTAATCTGTGGACTGCAAACTGTGGTAAATATAATAAATAAACAAGGTGTATATTTTATTAAAATAATACACTCTTTTATTTTTTTTAAATAGAGCTACTTTAAGATGCTGAATGAATGAGACAATAAATTATGATTACTCTATAGATGGACTTATGTTATGCCTGTAGGTATGAAGGGAATATGAGTATATAATATTTTTATAGTTATTGTTTTAATACATATTATATAAGTATAAAAATTATAAGATACATAATAATTATGATGATTTAGTTTCCAATAATTTTAAAATAATGCAATACTCATAAATTTTGATGACACATACGGCTCAGTTGGTAGTGGTGCTATTTTCTGCACCAGCGGTGGTGGGTTCGAATTTCACTGGGTGCAATCATTTGTTAGCACAAATGTTTGTACTCCAGTCGTGGGTGTTTATATTTATAATATGAAATATATGAACTAATAAGTATCCATAATACAAGCCTCATAGCTTACCACCGAACAAGATGGCCCTATTGTAATAATGTCCCAACATATTTATTTATATTACTTTATAAAGAATAAAGTCAACAATGATAATATATACCTAATACAGCAATGTAAATAATTACTATAATCATTTATTCAGAATTTACCAATTTACCTATTGATAATGTACTAATGGCAAGCAGCTATAACCACAAGAAATAAATAATAACATTTATCTTAGATTGTTACAGACTCAAAAGAGAAACTTAGAAATCATGTAAATCTCATAACAACAGTGTTGTGATATTTATATTTTTAATAATAAATCCACCAAGTGGATTACCTTACATTTTCACATGCACTACATTTAGGTACTTCCTTTATTTTTCCTTTTTAAAAATAAGTTCCTGTATATTAAAGTTTAATCTAAAAGAAACTATATCTATAGGAATAGATTTAAAGTATTACATTTTTTTTTCAGTTTCATCTCAACGAGCAACAAAGACAACAAGTCATCTATTGCTTTATTTGAATAAGAAGACAATTAAATATAGAACCTAAGGGCTATAATATAATAAACTATATTTTTTACTTATGCATAATATTCAAACTTATGCATGAATCAAATACTTAGTTATATCATTGGATCTACTTAAGTGTTAATAAAAATGACAATATTGTACCTATTTTTATTCCAATTTTTATTTTTATTACTGGGTCATATGAAGATAATTAAAAGCTGGTCACATTATTGATGTATATACTGTAAACATTTTTTCTGTTGCATTTTATAAGAAAAGATTTTGTTTTTGTTTAGATTATTTATGTATTATAGTATTTATGTATCTGACTAAATAAGTAATTAAGTACAAAATTATAAAAAAATTAAATATAGGTAGATAAATGTTTTAGTAGATAAATAATTATTTAATTATTAAGTGTATCAAAGATATGTAAGAAATACTTGTATACTACAAAAATATGTAAAAACTACTATTAAATTATAAGAAATGTGAACACTATGTGGCATCAAATTATTAGTTTATGATTAATAATTCAGTTTTATTTTTATATTTATATTAATATTTCGATAAATTACATTTTTTTTACATAGCCCTAGTGTGTGTCTGTTTTCCAGAAACTTTGCTATCTTGCTGCTATAAAATAAAGTCGAAAAATTAACAATTCACAATTCCTAAAAATGTCACTAAAATATTGAATGTATTTAAAAATTCATTATTATGCACGTAAGCTTAATTTAATATTAAAATAATATTGTTCTGTTTTGTAATAATATTGTCTGACCGAGTTCTTATGTATAAAGAATATTCTATACCAATAAACAATTTAAACGCTTGTCTTTTATTTCGTCAACAAAATACACTTGAAATATTACCATTGACATCTAATGTCATGCGTAACGTCAAATGTCAAGATCGAGTCTGGACAAAAGTCTGTAGAGTGTTGAGTCTATGGATATTGTCTCTATTTAGATAGGTTCTAACGGATGTCAAAAATATTGTTCTACATCTAACGATACACGCGCTCTGTCTACGAGAGCGGTCCACATTTTAAATAATATGCAGGTACATGTAACCTAAACGTAACAAGTACACAATAATATAAATAAAAAAATACATCAAAACGGGATATATTTTGTGTTAATATTACATGTAACAATGGCGGGAGAATAGTATAACATAGATGATGCAAAACGTCATTCGTCTCCGAGTGTCGTTTAAGACGTTAAGTTGAATGTATAAGGCGATTTTACTCGACCTAGTCCTATAATATTCATACATGTTATAAACTTAACGTAGTCCGCTGTCCGCCGCTAAAGTACCTATTATTTATAATTATGTATTGGATTTACAAAAAATTATACCATTCCTAAAAATTAATAGTTACTTCTCTTAAAATGTTATTTTTAATAATATTGATAAATGTAAGTTTTAATAGTAGGTATTAAATTGTAATCTTTTATTGATCTTAATTATTGTTTTTTGTTAACCATTTATCAATATCAAATATATCGTTATGTATTTATTAAAAACTACCTCGCATCATATTATTCTGTCTTTTATTATACTTGTAACTTATGTGTATTTTTTTTTTATATTTCTTACGTTTTAACACGAGCAAACAGCGTTAAAGAATAAAGAGATAAAGTTGTCCCCTAATAAGATGTTACAAAAATTCTTTCCTTTTCCTTGCTCTGGAAAACATTGTCCGACACCTATTTCGTTTTCTTACTTCTCTTTTCTTTTCCAACTTTTGGAAACCTAACTTTTCGAAACCTTATTATCTCAAACCTAACTTTTCTAAGCCTAACACTCTGAAACCTAACTTTATCAAACCCAACGTTTCGAAACCTAACTTTACAAAACCTAACTGTTTGAAACCTAACATTCTCAAACCTAACGTTTTGAAACCTAACTTTAACAAACCCAACGTTTTTGAAACCTAACATTACAAAACCTAACTGTCTGAAACCTAACTATTCAAAACCTAACTCACTAAAACCTAACTTTTAAAACCTAACTGTCTGAAACCTAACATTGTCAAACCTAACTTTATCAAACCCAACGTTTCGAAACCTAACTTTACAAAACCTAACTGTCTGAAACCTAACTATTCAAAACCTAACTCACTAAAACCTAACTTTTAAAACCTAACTGTCTGAAACCTAACATTGTCAAACCTAACTTTATCAAACCCAACGTTTCGAAACCTAAATTTCAAAACCTAACTGTTTGAAACCTAACATTCTCAAACCTAACTTTAACAAACCCAACGTTTTTGAAACCTAACTTTACAAAACCTAACTGTCTGAAACCTAACTATTCAAAACCTAACTCACTAAAACCTAACTGTCTGAAACCTAACATTGTCAAACCTAACTTTAACAAACCCAACGTTTTTGAAACCTAACTTTACAAAACCTAACTGTCTGAAACCTAACTATTCAAAACCTAACTCACTAAAACCTAACTTTTAAAACCTAACTGTCTGAAACCTAACATTGTCAAACCTAACTTTATCAAACCCAACGTTTCGAAACCTAACTTTACAAAACCTAACTGTCTGAAACCTAACTATTCAAAACCTAACTCACTAAAACCTAACTTTTAAAACCTAACTGTCTGAAACCTAACATTGTCAAACCTAACTTTATCAAACCCAACGTTTCGAAACCTAAATTTCAAAACCTAACTGTTTGAAACCTAACATTCTCAAACCTAACTTTAACAAACCCAACGTTTTTGAAACCTAACTTTACAAAACCTAACTGTCTGAAACCTAACTATTCAAAACCTAACTCACTAAAACCTAACTGTCTGAAACCTAACATTGTCAAACCTAACTTTATCAAACCCAACGTTTCGAAACCTAACTTTACAAAACCTAACTGTCTGAAACCTAACTATTCAAAACCTAACTCACTAAAACCTAACTTTTAAAACCTAACTGTCTGAAACCTAACATTGTCAAACCTAACTTTATCAAACCCAACGTTTCGAAACCTAAATTTCAAAACCTAACTGTTTGAAACCTAACATTCTCAAACCTAACTTTAACAAACCCAACGTTTTTGAAACCTAACTTTACAAAACCTAACTGTCTGAAACCTAACTATTCAAAACCTAACTCACTAAAACCTAACTGTCTGAAACCTAACATTGTCAAACCTAACTTTATCAAACCCAACGTTTCGAAACCTAACTTTACAAAACCTAACTGTCTGAAACCTAACATTATCAAACCCAACGTTTCGAAACCTAACTTCACAAAACCTAACTGTTTGAAACCTAACATTCTCAAACCTAACGTTTCGAAACCTAACTTTTCACCTAACCGTTGAAACCTAACTTTTGGGAACCTAACAATAAATGTTATTTATTTACTAGCGGAAAAAAAAATGGTTTTATGCTATTACTTATGATGTAACAACGAATGGCCATTTAAAGGTCCACCACCCTCTTTTATGAAGACTACTGTATACAAGCAGGTATTTTTTTTTTTTTTTTTTTTTTTTTTTTTTTCTTTTATACAGACACTTACTATTTCAAACATTTCGGTAGACCTTGTAAGATCACAATACTCTAAATTAATACATAATTTTGATGTAATCTTTTAAGTTTTGATAAGAGTTAGTCATATTTTGTTGCCCTTATCCTTATCGTTCAATAGAACCAGTTATTGGGCTCTAACGTTTGAATGAGAAATGTTACTTCAATAAAAAGAATTTTAAATTTTATTGAAGAAATTTATTTTTTTTTTTTTTTTTTTTTTTTTTTTTTTTTTTTTTTTTTTTTTTTTTTTACACGTTGTAACTGAGAACGGGTTTAAGCTGTAACATATACGTATAAACTGTAGAAAAGTTAGGTCAAATCAGTAAAGTTCTGCTTTTTGCCTGAAATGCTTCCATCTATATGGAACGTTTAGGTTTACCGTTTAGGTTTACCGTTTAGGTTTACCGTTTAGGTTTACCGTTTAGGTTTACCGTTTAGGTTTACCGTTTAGGTTTACCGTTTAGGTTTACCGTTTAGGTTTACCGTTTAGGTTTACCGTTTAGGTTTACCGTTTAGGTTTACCGTTTAGGTTTACCGTTTAGGTTTACCGTTTAGGTTTACCGTTTAGGTTTACCGTTTAGGTTTACCGTTTAGGTTTACCGTTTAGGTTTACCGTTTAGGTTTACCGTTTAGGTTTACCGTTTAGGTTTACCGTTTAGGTTTACCGTTTAGGTTTACCGTTTAGGTTTACCGTTTAGGTTTACCGTTTAGGTTTACCGTTTAGGTTTACCGTTTAGGTTTACCGTTTAGGTTTACCGTTTAGGTTTACCGTTTAGGTTTACCGTTTAGGTTTACCGTTTAGGTTTACCGTTTAGGTTTACCGTTTAGGTTTACCGTTTAGGTTTACCGTTTAGGTTAGGTTAGGTTAGGTTAGGTTAGGTTAGGTTAGGTTAGGTTAGGTTAGGTTAGGTTAGGTTAGGTTAGGTTAGGTTAGGTTAGGTTAGGTTAGGTTAGGTTAGGTTAGGTTAGGTTAGGTTAGGTTAGGTTAGGTTAGGTTAGGTTAGGTTAGGTTAGGTTAGGTTAGGTTAGGTTAGGTTAGGTTAGGTTAGGTTAGGTTAGGTTAGGTTAGGTTAGGTTAGGTTAGGTTGACGGGCCAGTTGGCGTAGTGGTGAGCAATGTACGACCCACGCACTGGTCCCCGGGTTCGTGTCCTGGTCCGTACATAATTTAATAACTTATATATGTTCGGGGTCGGTGGTCTATAGCGAGTACAACCACCCCCGCATAATTTGGGGGTGGCTACGAGCTATTGGTGGCATGTTAGAAAGCTCTAAAGTCTCGACGGGGACTGTGAGTTAGTATAACATACATGGCGGTTGACCGAAAGTTCACTGCCTCTGAAGTCCTAGGCAGACGGCCCATAATGGACGGAAGTTGCGGAGAATTAGTAGGTCTGAGGTTGGGAACGTGTAGTTCCAAAGAGATGGAAGAATGAGTACTACCTTAGGGTGGGAAAATTCGAATCTCTGACGGGCCAGTTGGCGTAGTGGTGAGCAATGTACGACCCACGCACTGGTCCCCGGGTTCGCGTCCCGGTCCGAACATAATTTAATAATTTATATATGTTCGGGGTCGGTGGTCTATAGCGAGTACAACCACCCCCGCATAATTTGGGGGTGGCTACGAGCTATTGGTGGCATGTTAGAAAGCTCTAAAGTCTCGACGGGGACTGTGAGTTAGTATAACATACATGGCGGTTGACCGAAAGTTCACTGCTTCTGAAGTCCTAGGCAGACGGCCCATAATGGACGGAAGTTGCGGAGAATTAGTAGGTCTGAGGTTGGGAACGTGTAGTTCCAAAGAGATGGTAGAATGAGTACCACCGGTGGAGGCCGGTGGGAAAATTCGAATCTCTTTAACGGGCCAGTTGGCGTAGTGGTGAGCAATGTACGACCCACGCACTGGTCCCCGGGTTCGTGTCCCGGTCCGAACATAATTTAATAATTTATATATGTTCGGGGTCGGTGGTCTATAGCGAGTACAACCACCCCCGCATAATTTGGGGGTGGCTACGAGCTATTGGAGGCATGTTTAGAAAGCTCTAAGCCCGACGGGGCGGTGAGTTAGTATAAACATAACTCTGTGGTGTGTGACCGAAAGTTCACTGCTTCAGAAGTCCTAGGCAGACGGCCTATAATGGACGGACGTTGCGGTGGATTAGTAGGTATGACGGTGGAGCCTAGCTCCAAAGAGATGGTAGAATGAGTACCACCGGTGGAGGCCGGTGGGAAAATTCGAATCTCTTTGACGGGCCAGTTGGCGTAGTGGTGAGCAATGTACGACCCACGCACTGGTCCCCGGGTTCGTGTCCCGGTCCGAACATAATTTAATAATTTATATATGTTCGGGGTCGGTGGTCTATAGCGAGTACAACCAACCCCGCATAATTTGGGGGTGGCTACGAGCTATTGGAGGCATGTTTAGAAAGCTCTAAGCCTGACGGGGCGGTGAGTTAGTATAAACATAACTCTGTGGTGTGTGACCGAAAGTTCACTGCTTCAGAAGTCCTAGGCAGACGGCCCATAATGGACGGACGTTGCGGTGGATTAGTAGGTATGACGGTGGAGCCTAGCTCCAAAGAGATGGTAGAATGAGTACCACCGGTGGAGGCCGGTGGGAAAATTCGAATCTCTTTTTGACGGGCCAGTTGGCGTAGTGGTGAGCAATGTACGACCCACGCACTGGTCCCCGGGTTCGTGTCCCGGTCCGAACATAATTTAATAATTTATATATGTTCGGGGTCGGTGGTCTATAGCGAGTACAACCACCCCCGCATAATTTGGGGGTGGCTACGAGCTATTGGAGGCATGTTTAGAAAGCTCTAAGCCTGACGGGGCGGTGAGTTAGTATAAACATAACTCTGTGGTGTGTGACCGAAAGTTCACTGCTTCAGAAGTCCTAGGCAGACGGCCTATAATGGACGGACGTTGCGGTGGATTAGTAGGTATGACGGTGGAGCCTAGCTCCAAAGAGATGGTAGAATGAGTACCACCGGTGGAGGCCGGTGGGAAAATTCGAATCTCTTTCGGGGGAGAGGCTGACTCCTACCGGACGCGTCCCCGGGTGGCGGATGGGGGAATGCCACTCGCACCTGGCCCCAAACGGGAGCGAGTGGTAGCGGGGAAACCCGCCGCGGACCAACAGCCAGGGTGGGGTGTCAGGCGGACACCCGGGCCCACCGGAGGTAGCGCGGTGTCTCTGGCCGTTTTCACGGTAGGAGGCACTGCGCGGGCCGCACTGCCGGGACTAGCCCGTCGGTGCGGCGGCTGGAGCGGGGCCACTTCGGTGGTCCTGCGTCTAGCGAGGGGTGTCGGCAGCCAGCTCAGTCGGAGCTGGGCCGACGGTAGGGGGGCCGCGGGGGAAGAGGAGTGCCGGTATTGCGGTGCGCCGCTCGTCCCTATCTCCCGCGGCCTAGCGGGGCCACCACCGTTTTGATGGTGGACGCGGTGGGGATGCAGAGGAAGAGGAGCTACGGTATTGCGATGCGCCGTACTCCCTATCCTCTGCAACCGTTTGGGTTTGACGGGCCTACTTCGGTGGGCGTAGCGTGGTCGGTGGGGCCGCTCCGGGTACTTCTCTGCTGTTATCAGAGTGGACTGGGAGCGGCCCCGCCGGCGGGGGCCTTTGGTGGCCATTCGGGTGGGGTGGGTCGCGGGGGACAGGGAAGTCGGCGTTGTCACATCCTTGTCCCCTGCGATCCTTTTGGGGTAGTGTAGGGGCGGCTTTGGGGGAGGGAGATTGTTGACGTTTTGTCACATCTTCCTCTCCTGCAGCCGCTTCTGGGAGGGCTCAGTTTTGGGCAATAGACGGGTACCCAACTTGTTGGGTGGGAGGTATAGGTGCCTAGGGTTCTGCTCGTAGGGTAGGATTTTAGGCACCGCTTATTTTGGCAGGTGCCCACTTGTGGGCGGAGTGAGGTCTGCACCGGGGTCTCTTTGGCCAGTGGGTGGTCGGGGAGGACTCGGTGCTGGTGGGGCTGGGCTGCGGGGGGTGGGAGGAATTCACAGTTCTCCCCGCCCTCTGTGGTTGTGGCCAAGCGGGGGAGGGGGAGTGTCGGCGTTGCCGCATCCTCTTCTCCTGCTGTCGTGGTTTTTTGGGCTGCTCCAGGGACTCTCTGGCCTGTGGATGGTCGGGGTGGACTTGGAGCAGTCCTTAGTGGTTGATAATTCTTCCCATAATGGGGCTGCCCTTTTCAGGGCGGCTTCATGTTGGTGGCTTCGGCCAACCGTCGGGGCGTCACGGTTGTATGCGAAAGCGATCCCGTGGCGTCCCATTCATGGCGGCAGGGGTTCGGGAGTTGGGTTTTAGTGGGTATGCCGGATGCGTCCGGAGAGTCACCACATAACCCCCAGGGGAAGTCGGGGGTACCCGTAACAGGGTTTCCCAACTATAAAAAAAAAAAAAAAAAAAAAAAAAAAAAAAAAAAAAAAAAAAAAAAAAAAAAAAAAAAAAAAAAAAAAAAAGGTTAGGTTAGGTTAGGTTAGGTTAGGTTAGGTTAGGTTAGGTTAGGTTAGGTTAGGTTAGGTTAGGTTAGGTTAGGTTAGGTTAGGTTAGGTTAGGTTAGGTTAGGTTAGGTTAGGTTAGGTTAGGTTAGGTTAGGTTGACGGGCCAGTTGGCGTAGTGGTGAGCAATGTACGACCCACGCACTGGTCCCCGGGTTCGTGTCCCGGTCCGAACATAATTTAATAATTTATATATGTTCGGGGTCGGTGGTCTATAGCGAGTACAACCACCCCCGCATAATTTGGGGGTGGCTACGAGCTATTGGAGGCATGTTTAGAAAGCTCTAAGCCCGACGGGGCGGTGAGTTAGTATAAACATAACTCTGTGGTGTGTGACCGAAAGTTCACTGCTTCAGAAGTCCTAGGCAGACGGCCCATAATGGACGGACGTTGCGGTGGATTAGTAGGTATGACGGTGGAGCCTAGCTCCAAAGAGATGGTAGAATGAGTACCACCGGTGGAGGCCGGTGGGAAAAATTCGAATCTCTTGTTTGACGGGCCAGTTGGCGTAGTGGTGAGCAATGTACGACCCACGCACTGGTCCCCGGGTTCGTGTCCCGGTCCGAACATAATTTAATAATTTATATATGTTCGGGGTCGGTGGTCTATAGCGAGTACAACCACCCCCGCATAATTTGGGGGTGGCTACGAGCTATTGGAGGCATGTTTAGAAAGCTCTAAGCCTGACGGGGCGGTGAGTTAGTATAAACATAACTCTGTGGTGTGTGACCGAAAGTTCACTGCTTCAGAAGTCCTAGGCAGACGGCCCATAATGGACGGACGTTGCGGTGGATTAGTAGGTATGACGGTGGAGCCTAGCTCCAAAGAGATGGTAGAATGAGTACCACCGGTGGAGGCCGGTGGGAAAATTCGAATCTCTTTAGACGGGCCAGTTGGCGTAGTGGTGAGCAATGTACGACCCACGCACTGGTCCCCGGGTTCGTGTCCCGGTCCGAACATAATTTAATAATTTATATATGTTCGGGGTCGGTGGTCTATAGCGAGTACAACCACCCCCGCATAATTTGGGGGTGGCTACGAGCTATTGGAGGCATGTTTAGAAAGCTCTAAGCCTGACGGGGCGGTGAGTTAGTATAAACATAACTCTGTGGTGTGTGACCGAAAGTTCACTGCTTCAGAAGTCCTAGGCAGACGGCCTATAATGGACGGACGTTGCGGTGGATTAGTAGGTATGACGGTGGAGCCTAGCTCCAAAGAGATGGTAGAATGAGTACCACCGGTGGAGGCCGGTGGGAAAATTCGAATCTCTTTTCCCGGGGGAGAGGCTGTCTCCTACCGGGCGCGTCCCCAGGTGGCGGATGGGGGAATGCCACTCGCACCTGGCCCCAAACGGGAGCGAGTGGTAGCGGGGAAACCCGCCGCGGACCAACAGCCAGGGTGGGGTGTCAGGCGGACACCCGGGCCCACCGGAGGTAGCGCGGTGTCTCTGGCCGTTTTCACGGTAGGAGGCACTGCGCGGGCCGCACTGCCGGGACTAGCCCGTCGGTGCGGCGGCTGGAGCGGGGCCACTTCGGTGGTCCTGCGTCTAGCGAGGGGTGTCGGCAGCCAGCTCAGTCGGAGCTGGGCCGACGGTAGGGGGGCCGCGGGGGAAGAGGAGTGCCGGTATTGCGGTGCGCCGCTCGTCCCTATCTCCCGCGGCCTAGCGGGGCCACCACCGTTT
Source organism: Boloria euphrosyne (assembly GCA_951802675.2). Lineage (NCBI taxonomy): Eukaryota > Metazoa > Arthropoda > Insecta > Lepidoptera > Nymphalidae > Boloria > Boloria euphrosyne. The sequence goes on along the minus strand of OX637875.1, from coordinate 92,787 downwards.
TGATGGTGGACGCGGTGGGGATGCAGAGGAAGAGGAGCTACGGTATTGCGATGCGCCGTACTCCCTATCCTCTGCAGCCGTTTGGGTTTGACGGGCCTACTTCGGTGGGCGTAGCGTGGTCGGTGGGGCCGCTCCGGGTACTTCTCTGCTGTTATCAGAGTGGACTGGGAGCGGCCCCGCCGGCGGGGGCCTTTGGTGGCCATTCGGGTGGGGTGGGTCGCGGGGGACAGGGAGTGTCGGCGCTGTCGCATCCTTGTCCCCTGCGGTCCTTTTGGGTAGTGTAGGGGCGGCTTCGGGGGAGGGAGATTGTTGGCGTTTTGTCACATCTTCCTCTCCTGCAGCCGCCTCTGGGAGGGCTCATTATTGGGCAAAAGACGTTTACCCAACTTGTTGGGTGGGAGGTTCAGGTGCCTAGGGTTCTGCGTGTAGTAGGATCTTAGGCACCGCTTATTTTTGCAGGGGCCCACTTGTGGGCGGTGTTTAGGTTCGCACCGGGGACTCTTTGGCCAGTGGGTGGTCGGGGAGGACTCGGTGCTGGTGGGGCTGGGCTGCGGGGGGTGGGTGGAATTCACAATTCTCCCCGCCCTCTGTGGTCTAGTTCAGGCGGGGGAGGGGGAGTGTCGGCGTTGCCGCATCCTCTTCTCCTGCTGTCGCGGTTTTAGGGCTGTTCCGGGGACTCTCTGGCCTGTGGATGGTCGGGGTGGACTTCGGAGCAGTCCTTTTGTGGTTGTAAATTCTTCCCATATTGAGGCTGCCCTTTTCAGGGCGGCCTCATGTTGGTGGCTTCGGCCAACCGTCGGGGCGTCGCGGTTGTATGCGAAAGCGATCCCGTGGCGTCCCATTCATGGCGGCAGGGGTTCGGGAGTTGGGTTTTAGTGGGTATGCCGGATGCGTCCGGAGAGTCACCACATAACCCCCAGGGGAAGTCGGGGGTACCCGTAACAGGGTTTCCCAACTATAAAAAAAAAAAAAAAAAAAAAAAAAAAAAAAAAAAAGGTTAGGTTAGGTTAGGTTAGGTTAGGTTAGGTTAGGTTAGGTTAGGTTAGGTTAGGTTATCCGTACTCCCGTGGGAGTTGCTGGGTCTTCTATCGGGCGCGTCCCCCGGTGGCGGATAGGGGAATGCCACTCGCATTTTGCGGGTGGTACCGGAGTAATCCGGCGCGGACCAAAACCAGCAGGTATGGGCGTACCTTTAGGGGATTGTTATCCCCACGGCCTAGCGGAGCACACCGTAAACAAAGCCGAAGCTGTGGATCAGCACCGAGGCGGGGCGGGTCCGGTGGGTGCTTTACTGCGCAGCCGGGCTGCACTTCCTGTGCAACGCCCTCCTCAAATCTCGTAATCCCGGTAACTGGTGCCGTTGTCATGTCTAGCGGCCGGGAACTGGGACCGAGGGCCTTGGCTTAACCGCCCGGGCTGCGAGGAAGAAAACCTCTATAAAAAATTACCCCGAATCTCAAGCGGCGGAGCAGCGCGAGGGGATGCATGGCTGATGGGTAGTTCAGTCGCTACTGCTTTCCCCCGTTAAAGTACCGGCCGACACTTTAACGGGTTACGCTAGGCTTATCCGGGTGCAGGGGGCACCACCCGGATGGACCATTTATTTCCCCCATGCTCGTGGGATCAGCATGGAGAAAACTAAAAACAAAAACCCACACGACGTAGTGCCTGAGACGGGCGGAGCTGACGAAGGGCCCGAGATGGGCGGTGTAGATGTGGTGCCCGAGAAGGGTGGAGAATTGAGGAGGCAGGCGAGCGTAGCCGGAGTCGTAAAGGACTTCGAAGCCCGAGTAAAAGTTGCTGCTAAGAGCACGGGGATAAGTAGTCAGACAACATCACCTGACGACGAGAAGGGCCCCAAGGGGAAAGTTGTTGCCAACCGAGGGCGCGGCCGTCCACCAACAACTGGACAGTACGTTGGGCTAGCTGAAGCCCAACGAGCCCTTAATGAAGCAAAAAAGGAGGAGATAAGGCTTCAAGCACAAAAGGAGGTCGCAGAAATGATGGCGTCGGCTCTAAAGATCAGAGCCAGCCCACGCGTCTCAGGAGGGCCTACTTCTGTTACCCCGAGAGACAAGGAAGCAAACTCCGTAGCCGAGCTTCAGGCCAAGGTTAGAGGCAGCCTGGAAGTAATTGAAAAGGTGGCTACTAAGTCAGGGAACCTAAAAGGGACATTCACAAAAGCCTTAAAAGATGCGGCAGCAGCAATCGCGAGTGCCGTGGATGTCCTTGCTAGGCGCACTGCTTCTGAGGAGGCGGCACAACTTCGGGTAGCTAACACCAGGCTTGAGAAGGAGGTGGCTGACCTCAGAAAGGAAGTGGCTTGCATGAGGTCGGAGCTAGAAAAGTCTAGAACAGCGCCGACACCGCCAACCCCAGATGTACCGGTGCAAACCTTGGAGGGCAAAGGAAAGGAGACAGAGGAGCTGGTGCAAACAATAGTGGACCAGGTGGGGACCATTATGAATGCCCGGATTGAGTCCCTGGAAAAACGACTCCTATCGAATGAGGCACCTCAGTCTTCTAATAATACAGTAGGTGGGTGCAATGCGAATGCCGTAGCGGTTGGAGAAACAAGGGTGCCGACCCTCACAGCTCCCGCTAATGCAACTAAGCCGCTGAGCAAGAAGACAAAGAAAGCCAAAGCCAAAAAGGACACTAGCCAGCCTGGGAAACAACCAGTTGTGAAGGAAGCTCCGATTGACGCGATTCCATCCGCATCACATCCTCCTAACGAGCACCAAACCGAAGGATGGAACATAGTAGCCAGGAAACCTAAAAAATTAGCGAAGAAAACGGTTCCTAAAGCAACGGAGTCAAGGACTGGTGGAGCACTGCCCAAAGAGCCAAAGCTGCGCCCACCGAGATCAACAGCGGTGGTGTTGAAGCTGCTACCGAACGCCGCTAAACAAAATATCACCTATAGCGAGGTGTTCGCCCGGGTCAAGAAGGATATAAACCTGAAGGACCTGGGTATTCACGATGTTCGGTACAAAGTGGCGGTTACCGGTGCGAGAATGCTTGAGCTGCCCGGCAACGACAGTGCGGATAAAGCAGACTCTCTCGCGCGCCGTATTCGAGAGATATTCGCGGACGACGAGATGACGGTGTCCAGGCCCGTCAAATCCTCGGAAATCCGAATTATTGGCCTAGAGGACTCTGTTACGCCGGACGAGCTAGCCGAGACGATTAGTCGAGTTGGTGGCTGTGCAGTGGACTTGGTACGAGTAGGAGAAGTTCGCCGCAACTATGCTGGTCTTGGCACAGCATGGGTGCGCTGTCCAGTGGCAGTGGCTAAAAATCTGGTGGACGCGGGACGTCTCTGGGTCGGATTTACGTCAGCCAAAGTGACTCTCCTAAAACCCAGAACACAACGCTGCTACCGCTGCCATGAGCCTGGCCATGTTGCAGCGAGGTGCTCAAGTTCTGTTGATCGCAGCGGCCAATGTTTCCGGTGTGGAGAGGCGGGCCATAAGCGTAATCAGTGTGTTGCCGCACCCCATTGTACAGTGTGCGATACTGCGAAGAGACCTGCGAATCATCCCTTAGGGAGCGCAGCTTGTATTCGGCCCCAACAAAAAGGACCGAAAAGGGTGGGAACAACTCATGGTTCAGTAGGCCAGAAGTCAGTTCGCCGTAAGGATGCGCAGGAACGAACTGAGAATTAAACATGGCTCTTAAGTTTCTGCAAGGCAATCTAAATCACTGTGCCAGGGCCCAGGACTTGTTCGTTCAGAGCATGGTGCAGTGGGCGGTACAGGTTGCAGTGATTGCCGAGCCATATTCGATACCTCAAAGAGATAACTGGGCAGGAGATCATGACGGTCAGGTCGCTATCGTGACTCAGGTCGCCAATGGCGCTCCACCCTTTTCACGTGTGGTGAAAGGGTCGGGATGCGTCGCGGCACTTCTGGGTCAAATGGCTGTAGTTGGGGCATATTTCTCCCCCAATAAAACTTTAGCTGAGTTCGAAGAGTTCTTGAACGAGTTGGGGGAGATTATTGCTAGGTTTGAGCCCATGGAAGTCCTTCTTGCGGGGGACTTAAACTCGAAGTCCACGATATGGGGTTCCACTGTGGAGGATGCTCGGGGGAGAGCCCTCGCGGAGTGGTTAGTTGCCACCAATTTGACTGTCCTCAACCGGGGGACGACCAACACGTGCGTGCGACGGCAGGGAGGGTCCATCGTGGATGTTACGTTCGCGAGCCCTGCTGTAGCACGCCGTGTTCAGGACTGGCGAGTGCTGGATAATGTGGAGACTCTCTCGGACCACCTTTACATCTCGTTTGAGATCTCCTCACATCCGGCGGTGCCGCCAAGTCCCAGTCACAGCTCGGGAGAGGACGGTCCGAGGTGGCAGCTGAAGCGCCTGAACATCGAGGTGCTAAAAGAGGCAGCAATAGTAGCCTCATGGCTGCCCCACGATACCAACAACATAGATGACGCTGCGGAAAGGCTGACGGAAGTAGTCACAAGAATCTGCGACGCATCTATGCCTCGCTCTAGGCGACGCCCGTCTAGGCGCCAGGTGTACTGGTGGTCAGCTGCGATTGCGCACCTGCGCGAGCAATGCGTGGCCGCTAGACGCCAGTACACGCGCTGTCGAAGGCGTCGTTTTAGAAGTCGTAATGGGGAAGACAGGGAGCGGCATCGAGCAGAAGAAGAAAGGCTCTACTCTTCTTATGTCGCAGCGAAGACCAGCCTGCAGATAGCGATTGCCGAGTCGCAGACCATTGCAAGAGAACGGATGCTGGATGAGCTCAATCGCGATCCCTGGGGAACACCCTATAGAATGGTCAGAAATAAGCTCCGTCCTAGGGCCCCTCCACTTACGCAATCTCTCCAGCCCAGCGTAGTCCGAGAAGTGGTCGCAAGTCTATTTCCCTATGGTGTGCAGGCAGACCATCAGCCACCACCAATGGCCCCACGGGAAACAAGGGAGGGAGACAGAGAGTTCCTGGAAGTTCAACAAGAGGAGCTAACGAGCGCAGTTGCTCGTCTCCGGGCTAAAAATGTTGCTCCGGGCCCTGACGGTATTCCAGGGCGGGTATGGGTGCTAGCCATGGAATCATTGGAGCAAAGAGTTCGAGGACTATTTACTGCCTGTCTGGCTCAAGCCATAATTCCACAGCGGTGGAAGACAGGCAGATTAGTCCTCCTCAAAAAAGAAGGACGGGATGCGGAATCTCTCTCTGCCTACCGTCCTATCGTCCTCCTTGATGAAGTGGCCAAACTCTTCGAGCGTATCGTGGCCGGGCGTTTAGTAGCGCATCTAGAGGAGGTTGGTCCAAACCTCTCCGACGTGCAGTTTGGCTTCCGCGGTGGACGTTCCACCGTGGATGCTATTCTGCGCGTCCGTTCCAAGGTGCGGGGGGCAGTGTCTCGGGGTGACGTGGTTATTGCGGTTTCGCTGGACATCGCGAACGCCTTTAACACGTTACCCTGGAGCTGCATTAGGGAGGCACTCCGCTATCACGGGGTGCCGAACTATCTCAGCTGCGTCATTGGGGCCTACCTGTCGGAGAGGTGGGTGACGTTTCCAGTACAAGATGGCTCGGAACGGCGTGAAGTTGTGTGCGGTGTTCCACAGGGGTCGGTACTCGGACCTCTCTTGTGGAACATCGGATATGACTGGGTGCTCAGGGGCACCGTCTTGCGTGGGGTAGATGTCACTTGTTATGCCGACGACACGCTTGTCACGGCCCAGAAGGGTACTTTTAGGGAAGCAGCGATTCTGGTGACGGCAGCAGTTGCACACGTGGTAGCAAGAATCCGGCGGTTAGGACTACAAGTGGCCCTGGAAAAATCGCAGGCCATATGCTTCCACGGACCTAGAAGGGCGCCTCCGTCGAATGCGCACATAACTGTCGAGGGGGTCCACATCGGTGTGAAGAGTACGATGAAGTACCTGGGAATCGTACTCGACAGCCGGTGGGACTTCCATGCGCATTTCGACGCCCTTGTACCTCGCTTGCTGAAGGAGTCTGCGGCGCTGAGCAGGCTCCTTCCCAACATTGGTGGACCGAGTGTAGTTACACGAAAACTATACACAGGGGTGGTCCGGTCTATGGCCATGTACGGTGCCCCCGTTTGGGCGGATGCCCTAGATCGCGAAAACATCGCTCTGCTGCGGAGGGCGCAGAGAGTGATGGCGATAAGGGTGATTAGGGGGTACCGTACCATCTCAGGGGAGGTAGCATGTATGCTAGCTTGTAGTATTCCCTGGAACCTGGACGCGCATTCCTTGGCGTCGATTTATCGTCGGCGTCGAGGCCTAGCGGCTGGGGAACCCAGCACAGCGCTGGACGAGACTGTGGAGCTAAACGAGCGGGTTGCCGCAATCGAAGAGTGGGAGTCCAGGCTGGAGCACCCTTGCGCTGGCCGACGGACGATCGAGGCGGTCCGTCCCATACTTTCGCAGTGGTTAGGCAGACGGCATGGCGTCCTAACCTTCCGCACCACGCAGATCCTCTCGGGGCATGGTTGCTTCGGGGGGTACCTGTGTCGGGTCGCTGGGAGGGAGCCCTCTCCGCGTTGCCACCATTGTGACACCTGTCCCGACGAGTCGGCCCAGCATACGCTGGAGGAGTGCCCAGCGTGGGCGACCGAGCGCCAGGCGCTCGTTAGTGTTGTGGGGGCGGACCTAACGCTGCCGGCTGTGATCTCTGCCATGGCCGGTAGTGAAAGGTCCTGGGACGCCGTCCTGTCCTTCTGCGAGACCGTAATGTCGCAGAAGGAGGCGGCGGAGCGAGAGAGGGAGGCGACTTCGGATCTCGCTATCCGCCGCAGAAGGACCGGGCGCCGGAGGGCGGCCCACGATCGCCACCTCCCCCCCTAACACTGGCCAGAGGGCGGTAGGCTTGGGGAAGCCTGCCGTCTAACCACCTGGCCCGAGTAGGCGCGCGCGGAGTCCACCGCGCGCCACTCAAGAAGGCCGTCAGGGGTATTAACACCTTTGCCCCTGACACCGGGACGAGCCTTGACAGGCCTTCGCCGCTGGGGTCTACAGACGAATCTGGATACCTGTGGCCCCAGCACTAAGGCGACAGAGTGGACACCGTCAGGTTTTAGTGGGTAAACTGCCGTGCGCTTACCATCTCTAGCACGGCAGGAGTCCCACATAACCCGTCGTTCTTCCCCAGGCGGCGGGTACTCGTAACGAGTTTCCTGACGTTAAAAAAAAAAAAAAAAAAAAAAAAAAAAAAAAAAAAAAAAAAAAAAAAAAAAAAAAAAAAAAAAAAAAGGTTAGGTTAGGTTAGGTTAGGTTAGGTTAGGTTAGGTTAGGTTAGGTTAGGTTAGGTTAGGTTAGGTTAGGTTAGGTTAGGTTAGGTTAGGTTAGGTTAGGTTAGGTTAGGTTAGGTTAGGTTAGGTTAGGTTAGGTTAGGTTAGGTTAGGTTAGGTTAGGTTAGGTTAGGTTAGGTTAGGTTAGGTTAGGTTAGGTTAGGTTAGGTTAGGTTAGGTTAGGTTAGGTTAGGTTAGGTTAGGTTAGGTTAGGTTAGGTTAGGTTAGGTTAGGTTGACGGGCCAGTTGGCGTAGTGGTGAGCAATGTACGACCCACGCACTGGTCCCCGGGTTCGTGTCCCGGTCCGAACATAATTTAATAATTTATATATGTTCGGGGTCGGTGGTCTATAGCAAGTACAACCACCCCCGCATAATTTGGGGGTGGCTACGAGCTATTGGAGGCATGTTTAGAAAGCTCTAAGCCCGACGGGGCGGTGAGTTAGTATAAACATAACTCTGTGGTGTGTGACCGAAAGTTCACTGCTTCAGAAGTCCTAGGCAGACGGCCCATAATGGACGGACGTTGCGGTGGATTAGTAGGTATGACGGTGGAGCCTAGCTCCAAAGAGATGGTAGAATGAGTACCACCGGTGGAGGCCGGTGGGAAAATTCGAATCTCTTTTGACGGGCCAGTTGGCGTAGTGGTGAGCAATGTACGACCCACGCACTGGTCCCCGGGTTCGTGTCCCGGTCCGAACATAATTTAATAATTTATATATGTTCGGGGTCGGTGGTCTATAGCGAGTACAACCACCCCCGCATAATTTGGGGGTGGCTACGAGCTATTGGAGGCATGTTTAGAAAGCTCTAAGCCCGACGGGGCGGTGAGTTAGTATAAACATAACTCTGTGGTGTGTGACCGAAAGTTCACTGCTTCAGAAGTCCTAGGCAGACGGCCCATAATGGACGGACGTTGCGGTGGATTAGTAGGTATGACGGTGGAGCCTAGCTCCAAAGAGATGGTAGAATGAGTACCACCGGTGGAGGCCGGTGGGAAAATTCGAATCTCTTGTTTTGACGGGCCAGTTGGCGTAGTGGTGAGCAATGTACGACCCACGCACTGGTCCCCGGGTTCGTGTCCCGGTCCGAACATAATTTAATAATTTATATATGTTCGGGGTCGGTGGTCTATAGCGAGTACAACCAACCCCGCATAATTTGGGGGTGGCTACGAGCTATTGGAGGCATGTTTAGAAAGCTCTAAGCCTGACGGGGCGGTGAGTTAGTATAAACATAACTCTGTGGTGTGTGACCGAAAGTTCACTGCTTCAGAAGTCCTAGGCAGACGGCCCATAATGGACGGACGTTGCGGTGGATTAGTAGGTATGACGGTGGAGCCTAGCTCCAAAGAGATGGTAGAATGAGTACCACCGGTGGAGGCCGGTGGGAAAATTCGAATCTCTTTGACGGCCTAGTTGGCGTAGTGGTGAGCAATGTACGACCACACGCACTAGGTCCCGGGTTCGCGTCCCGGTCCGAATGCAATTTATAATTTAATATGTGTTCGGGGTCAGTGGTTAATGGCGAGTACAACCCTTCCCGCACATTTGGGGGGGGATACGAGCCATTGGTGGAATGTTAGAAAGCTTACTATCTCCGTCGGGGACGCCTGATAGAATAGTGAGTGAGTATAGCGGACCGCTGTGGCCGAGCGTAGTACCGCGACGGGGGACGCCCTGACGCGGACTGCGGGTCGGGTCTGTGAACGCGCCCCACTCCCCGCAGGCCGGGGGAGAGGGGTGCGGGAACGGGCAAACTCACGCGATTGCGCCTTCCTCCGCAGGCCGGGGGGGAGGTGTGAGAGCGTACTGTGGCGTGTTCGAGATTACACTTGTGACCGGGGTAAACCTGGACACGAGGTATGATCGATAATTGCGATTGCGCCTTCGGGTGTAAGAGCAACTTGTATGGTGTTTCCGAAAGTCTGCCGCTTCCGTCGCGTTGCGGTGGGCAAGTAGGAACGACAGGCGAACTAGTACGGCCGGTCGATAAGTCTGAGAAAGTCGGTGGGTAGTTGGAAGCCGAAGGTTGGCCGGGAACTAGATTCGCCTGCTAATTCGGATCGAAGGCTGTTGTTGTTCGATCTGCCTGTACCGGAATGATGGTGGGGACCGCATGATGGTGGGACGCCGGGGTTGCCAAATCGGACCGGTGCGGGTAGCATCGAAGGGACAGCATCAGATGGGCCTGTAGTGGGTGTTAGATGGCTGCCGGGCACTCGCGGAGGTGGACGACCACCCTTAAACTCCACTAATTCGTAAGACTAGCCGGAAAGTTCAACTGTGATGTGTAGACTGCTGGGGCAGTATAAGAATGAGTACTACTGTCGAAAGGCGGTGGGAAAATTCGACCCACATTTTGACGGCCTAGTTGGCGTAGTGGTGAGCAATGTACGACCACACGCACTAGGTCCCGGGTTCGCGTCCCGGTCCGAATGCAATTTATAATTTAATATGTGTTCGGGGTCAGTGGTTAATGGCGAGTACAACCCTTCCCGCACATTTGGGGGGGGATACGAGCCATTGGTGGAATGTTAGAAAGCTTACTATCTCCGTCGGGGACGCCTGATAGAATAGTGAGTGAGTATAGCGGACCGCTGTGGCCGAGCGTAGTACCGCGACGGGGGACGCCCTGACGCGGACTGCGGGTCGGGTCTGTGAACGCGCCCCACTCCCCGCAGGCCGGGGGAGAGGGGTGCGGGAACGGGCAAACTCACGCGATTGCGCCTTCCTCCGCAGGCCGGGGGGGAGGTGTGAGAGCGTACTGTGGCGTGTTCGAGATTACACTTGTGACCGGGGTAAACCTGGACACGAGGTATGATCGATAATTGCGATTGCGCCTTCGGGTGTAAGAGCAACTTGTATGGTGTTTCCGAAAGTCTGCCGCTTCCGTCGCGTTGCGGTGGGCAAGTAGGAACGACAGGCGAACTAGTACGGCCGGTCGATAAGTCTGAGAAAGTCGGTGGGTAGTTGGAAGCCGAAGGTTGGCCGGGAACTAGATTCGCCTGCTAATTCGGATCGAAGGCTGTTGTTGTTCGATCTGCCTGTACCGGAATGATGGTGGGGACCGCATGATGGTGGGACGCCGGGGTTGCCAAATCGGACCGGTGCGGGTAGCATCGAAGGGACAGCATCAGATGGGCCTGTAGTGGGTGTTAGATGGCTGCCGGGCACTCGCGGAGGTGGACGACCACCCTTAAACTCCACTAATTCGTAAGACTAGCCGGAAAGTTCAACTGTGATGTGTAGACTGCTGGGGCAGTATAAGAATGAGTACTACTGTCGAAAGGCGGTGGGAAAATTCGACCCACATTTTGACGGGCCAGTTGGCGTAGTGGTGAGCAATGTACGACCCACGCACTGGTCCCCGGGTTCGTGTCCTGGTCCGTACATAATTTAATAACTTATATATGTTCGGGGTCGGTGGTCTATAGCGAGTACAACCACCCCCGCATAATTTGGGGGTGGCTACGAGCTATTGGTGGCATGTTAGAAAGCTCTAAAGTCTCGACGGGGACTGTGAGTTAGTATAACATACATGGCGGTTGACCGAAAGTTCACTGCCTCTGAAGTCCTAGGCAGACGGCCCATAATGGACGGAAGTTGCGGAGAATTAGTAGGTCTGAGGTTGGGAACGTGTAGTTCCAAAGAGATGGAAGAATGAGTACTACCTTAGGGTGGGAAAATTCGAATCTTTTTCCCCGGGGGAGAGGCTGTCTCCTACCGGGCGCGTCCCCAGGTGGCGGATGGGGGAACGCCACTCGCTTGTGGCCGTCATCACAAGCGGGTGGTAGCGGGGAAACCCGCCGCGGACCAACAGCCAGGGTGGGGTGTCAGGCGGACACCCGGGCCCACCGGGGGGTAGCGCGGTGTCTCTGGCCGTTTTCACGGTAGGAGGCACTGCGCGGGCCGTGCTGTCGGGGCTAGCCCGACGGTGCGGCGGCTGGAGCGGGACCACTTCGGTGGTCCTGCGTCTAGCGAGGGGGGCCGCGGGGGAAGAGGAGTGCCGGTATTGCGGTGCGCCGCTCGCCCTATCTCCCGCGGCCTAGCGGGGCCACCACCGTTTGATGGTGGACGCGGTGGGGATGCAGAGGAAGAGGAGCTACGGTATTACGGTGCGCCGTACTCCCTATCCTCTGCAACCGTCTTGGGTGGGTTGGGGGGGGCCGCGGGGGCGGAAAGAATTCACAGTTCTGACCGCCCTCCGCGGCCCCAGCGGGGCCGTCACCGCTGTATGGCGGCATGTGAGGGGGCGGCAGGGGAAGGGGAGTGTCGGCGTTGTCGCATCCTCTTCTCCTGCTGCCGTTTTTGGGTGGGCCCGTTTGGGCAATTTGAGGTTTGCCCAATTTGTTTGGGTGGGAGGTTTTTGGGTGTATACGTATAGACTTATATACGTATACACCCCTTCTTTTTTGCAGGTGGCCCACTTCGGTGGGCGGTGTTAGGTCGTGTGGGGCTGCTCCGGGTACTTCTCTGATCAGCAGAGTGGACTTGCGAGCAGCCTCACGTTTGGGTTGGGGTCTTCCTGACCACCGCCGGGGCGTCGCGGTTGTATGCTAACGCGATCCCGCGGCGTCCCACTATGGCGGCTTGGGGTTAGGCGTTGGGTTTTAGGGGGTATGTCATCGAGTCCCTCACAGTGCCCCCTGGTTAGCAGGGGGCCCGTGCGAGAAATGCATTTCCCAACGATAAAAAAAAAAAAAAAAAAAAAAAAAAAAAAAAAAAAAAAAAAAAAAAAAGGTTAGGTTACGTTAGGTTAGGTTAGGTTAGGTTAGGTTAGGTTAGGTTAGGTTAGGTTAGGTTCCCGAGGGAGTTGTTGGTTCTCCTACCGGGCGCGTCCCCAGGTGGTGGATAGGGGAATGCCACCCGCTTTTAGTGGGTGGTAGCGGGGAAACCCGCCGCGAACCAAAACCAACAGGTGTGGGCGCACCTTTAGGGGTTTGTTAACCCCACGGCCTAGCGGAGCTCACCGTATACAAAGCCAAAGCTGTGGATCAGCACACCTTCCATCATGCAAGCTGACAGTAAAGAGAGTCTACCCCAGGAGGGTACCGGCGTGATAATCCGCCGGGAATCCCTTCATGCTACGGCGTGCTGCCCCACGAATTCTGGGGGGGGCAACTTCGGCTTCTGTGATGTCCGGGAGGAGCCCGAGAAGGGCGGAGAGTTAGAATTTAGGGATGTGGTGCCCGAGAAGGGCGGAGAAGTAGCTGGAAGGAGAGATGCGGGGCCCGAGAAGGGCGGTGTGGTGAAGAGGCCCGTGAAGGGCGGAGTTAGTGTTGGGGCAGAGAGAGGAGGAAGGCGAGTTGGACTCGCAAAGGCTGTTGGCAGTGTGCCTGCTAAAGGTACTGCAATACGAGGATGCCGCAGTCAATCATCGACGCCAGATGAAGATAAACGGCCCAAGGTGAAAACAACTATCACCCGTGGCCAGTCCAAAACACCGGACGAAGACAAGAGGCCACAGACCAACATGGCAATTAATCGTGGAAGAGGTCGCCCACCAACAACTGGGCAATATGTGGGACTCGCGGAGGCCCAAAAGGCTCTTAACGAAGCCAAGAAGGAGGACCTGAGGCTTAGAGCGGAACAGGAAGTGGCGGACATGGTGTTAGCACTGAGGACTAGATCCAGAGCCAGTCCACCACACTCAGACGTGTCCACCAACCCAATTATAGTGGATGGGGAGGGAAACACAGTGATAGAGCTCCAGGAAAAAGTAAAGTCCAGCCTGGAGATCGTCGAAGCAGTTGCAACAAAATCAGGCAACTTAAAGGGCACGTTTGTCAGGGCACTAAAAGATGCGGCGAGTGCGATTGCGGGTGCTGTAGAGTTGCTCGCCCAGCGCACAGCAACGGAGGAAGCGGCGCAGCTCCGAGCGAGCAATGATAAGCTTCGGTTGGAGGTGGCTGACTTGAAGAAGGAGGTGCAAGACATGAAGTCAGAGTTGGAACGGGCTCGCGCAGCACCATTGCTACCACCACTTCCTGCGACACCAACATTGAGTGCGGATGAGCTAGTCCGAGCGGTTACAGTCCAGGTGGAGTCCACGTTAAATGCACGTTTCGGAGTACTTCAACATCAGCTCCTTGAGCAGCGTGCCTGCTCCTCATTAGTGGACGGTACGAACACCGAGACGATACCACTTGATCGAGTGGAGTCGGTTACCGCCGCGACCACTCTGGTATCCAAAGTAAATCCTCCAAGTAAGTGGAACAAAAAGAAGCAGGGGAGGAAACTGAAGGCCAGGGCATCTCAACCGTCGGTCGGACCGGTCGTACCAGAGAGCCCCCGTATTTTACCCCCTGCTCCCGCCACTCTGTCGGAGGAATGGAAGGTGGTGAAAAGAAAGGGCTCGAAAAAGAAGGAAAAGAGCAAACAAAACCAGCCGAGGCCCAAGACACAGAAGCTTCGCCCGCCAAGATCAGCGGTGGTGGTTATTCGGCTACAGCCAGGGGCAACTAAGCGCCTAACTTATAGCGACGTATTCGCTAGGGTGAAGCGTGATGTTCGCCCGGAGGAGCTGGGGATCAAAGATCTCCGGTTCAAAGTAGCAACCACAGGGGCCAGAATGTTAGAGTTGCCCGGCAAAAACAACGCCGAAAAGGCGGACGCTCTGGCATGTAAAATAAGAGGCGTGCTGAGTGAGGAGGATGTAGTGATATCCAGGCCGACAAAATGCGCGGAGATACGAGTTGTTGGTCTGGATGACTCCGTGACGCCTGACGAACTGGCGGAGGTTGTTGGAAGAGCAGGTGGCTGCTCGCCCTCATCAGTGAGAGTTGGAGAGATACGTCGTGACCGCATAGGATTAGGGTCGGCGTGGGTGCGGTGTCCAGTAACTGCTGCCAAGAAGGTAGTGGACTGTGGCCGCCTGAATGTAGGACTAGTGTCTGCGCAGGTTAAGCTGCTTCAGTCACGACGACAACGGTGCTTCCGCTGTCAGGAGGAAGGGCACGTTGCGGCGCGATGTACGGGGCCAATAGATCGTAGCGGCCTCTGCTACAGGTGTGGACAGTCAGGCCACACCCGTAACCAATGCACATCGAAACCCCACTGCGCTGTCTGTGAGACGGCAAACAGGTCAGCAGACCACATTGTGGGGAGCAACGCCTGCACCCGTTCAAGAAAACCGACTGGACGGAAAGGAAGGAGAGCTATATCTGGACTATCGGCCCAAGGACAGCCTACCCAAACTAGGGAAGAGGAGGATAAGGGCATCGGTAAACAATGACGACCCTAAGAGTTTTACAGGCGAACCTGAACCACTGCGCCAGGGCCCAGGACCTGTTTGTCCAGAGCCTGGTTCAGTGGTCGGTACAGGTTGCGGTAGTTGCGGAGCCATATTCAGTTCCTCCGCGTGAAAACTGGGCAGGGGATACCGATTGCCAAGTCGCCATCGTGACCCAGGTCGCCGCGGGCGCCCCGTCTTTTACTCGTGTGGTAAAGGGTTCGGGATGCGTTGCGGCACTGCTGGGGCAGATGGTAGTGGTTGGAGTGTATTTCTCCCCCAACAAAACTCTTGCGGAGTTTGAAGAGTTCTTGGATAGGTTGGGGGAGCTAATTAATAGATTCCAGCCGGCGGAAGTTCTTCTTGCCGGGGACCTGAACTCCAAGTCCTCAATGTGGGGTTCGGCAGTGGAGGACGCGAGGGGAAGGGCCCTTGCAGAGTGGATAGTTGCCACCAACCTGACCGTCCTTAACCGAGGTACGGCCAACACGTGCGTGCGACGGCAGGGCGGGTCCATCGTGGACATCACGTTCGCGAGCCCAGCCTTAGCACGCCGTGTTCAGGGCTGGCGAGTGCTGGATGATGTGGAGACTCTCTCGGACCACCTTTATATCATTCTCGAAATCTCCACACATCTGGCGATGCCGCCAGGCCCCAGCCGGAACTCAGTAGGCAACGGTCCGAGGTGGCAACTCAAGTGCCTGGACGTTGAATTGGTGAAAGAGGCGGCATTAGTGGCCTCATGGCTACCGCAGAACACCGAGGCTATTGCGGACTCTGCAGAACGGCTCAACGAGATTATAACGCAAATCTGCGATGCCTCCATGCCTCGGTCAAGGCGCTGCCCAGCCAAGCGCCAGGTATACTGGTGGTCGGCGGCGATAGCGCAACTGCGCAAGGAGTGTGTGGCCGCCAGACGCCGATATATGCGCTGTCGAAGGAGGCGCTTCAGAAGCTTGAACGAGGTGGATAGAATGCGACACCAGACGGAGGAAGATAGGTTGTACCTTTCCTACACTACCCTGAAGACCAACCTGCAGATCGCAATCTCTGAGTCGCAGACTATGGCTAGGCAGCGCATGCTGGAAGAACTTGACAGCGATCCCTGGGGGACACCTTATAGGATGGTGCGTAACAAGCTCCGTCCTCGGGTTCCCCCACTCACGCAGTCTCTGCAGCCTAGCGTAGTACGGGAAGTAGTCGGAGCCTTGTTCCCACATGGTGCGCAGGCAGAACACCAGCCGCCACCTATGGGGTCACCTTCAGATCACACGGAAGGTACCAATGAGGTACCACAAGTTGACGAAGAGGAGATGACAGCAGCTGTGGCGCGCCTCCGGGCGAAAAATGTTGCTCCCGGCCCTGATGGGGTCCCTGGAAGAGTTTGGGTTTTGGCCATGGAGTCTTTGGAGACGCGAGTTCGAGAACTATTCACTGCCTGTCTGGCTCAAGCCATAATTCCACAGCGGTGGAAGACAGGCAGGTTAGTTCTCCTCCAAAAAGAGGGACGACCTGTGGAATCTCCCTCTGCGTATCGTCCCATTGTTCTCCTGGATGAAGTGGCAAAACTCTTTGAACGTGTGGTTGCCGGACGCTTATTGGCTCATTTACAGCAGCGTGGACCAAACCTCTCAGATGTCCAGTTTGGCTTCCGCGGTGGACGTTCTACTGTGGATGCCATTCTGCGCGTCCGGTCCCAGGCGCTGGAGGCAGTCTCTCGGGGCAACGTTGTTATTGCGGTTTCACTGGATATCGCGAATGCGTTTAACACGTTGCCTTGGAGCTGCATTAGGGAGGCACTCCGCTACCATGGGGTGCCAAACTACCTCCGCCGCGTGGTAGGGGCCTACCTGTCTGAGAGGCGAGTGACGTTCCCAGTGCACGATGGATGGGAAAGCAGGGAAGTCGTATGCGGTGTTCCGCAGGGGTCGGTACTTGGACCACTCTTGTGGAACATCGGATATGATTGGGTGCTCAGGGGCGCCGTTTTGCGAGGCGTGGAGGTCACCTGCTACGCCGATGACACGCTGGTCACGGCGCGACAGGTGACTTTCAGAGAAGCGGCGATTTTGGTAACTGCAGCGGTCGCGCATGTGGTGACTAGAATCCGGCGACTGGGACTACAAGTCGCTCTTGATAAGTCTGAGGCCATTTGCTTCCACGGTCCTCGAAAAGCGCCTGCATCGGATGCGCACATAACAGTGGAGGGGGTCCGCATCGGCGTGAAGAGTACGATGAAGTACCTGGGAGTCGTACTCGACAGCCGATGGGACTTCCATGCGCACTTCGAAGCCCTTGTGCCGCGATTATTGAAGGAGTCTGCAGCTCTGAGCAGGCTCCTTCCCAACATCGGCGGACCGAGCGTGGTGACCAGGAGGCTCTACACAAATGTGGTGCGTTCCATGGCCATGTACGGTGCCCCAGTGTGGGCGGATGCCCTGGATCGCGGAAACGTTGCTCTGCTGCGGAGGGCGCAGAGAGCAATGGCGATCAGGGTCATCAGGGGGTACCGTACCATCTCTAGTGAGGTAGCGTGTTTGTTGGCAACTGTCATACCCTGGGACCTGGATGCGCTTTCCTTGGCGTCGGTATATCGTCGGCGTCGAGGCCTAGCGTCCAGGGACCACAGCACAGCAACATGCCCCATCGAAGTGGAGAACGAGCGGGTTGCCGCACTTGAAGAATGGAAGTCCAGGCTGGAGCACCCTTGCGCTGGCCGACGGACTATCGAGGCGGTTCGTCCGATTCTTGAGCAGTGGTTTGGCAGACGGCATGGCGTCCTAACCTTCCGCACCACGCAGATCCTTTCGGGGCATGGTTGCTTCGGGGGGTACCTGTGTCGGGTCGCTGGGAGGGAGCCCTCTCCGCGTTGCCACCACTGCGACACCTGTCCCGACGAGTCGGCCCAGCATACGCTGGAGGAGTGCCCAGCTTGGGCGACTGAGCGCCAGGCGCTTATTAGTGTTGTGGGGGAGGACCTGACGCTGCCGGCCGTGATCTCTGCCATGGCCGGTAGTGAAAGGTCCTGGGACGCCGTCCTGTCCTTCTGCGAGACCGTAATGTCGCAGAAGGAGGCGGCGGAGCGAGAGAGGGAGGCGACTTCTGATCTCGCTATCCGCCGCAGAAGGACCGGGCGCCGGAGGGCGGCACATGATCGCCACCTCCCCCCCTAACACTGGCCAGAGGGCGGTAGGCTTGGGGAAGCCTGCCGTCTAATCACCTGGCCCGAGTAGGCGCGCGCGGAGTCCACCGCGTGCCACTCAAGAAGGCCGTCAGGGGTACTAACACCTTTGCCCCTGACATCGAGACGAGCCTCGACAGGCCCTCGCCGCTGGGGTTTACAGACGAATCTGGATACCTGTGACCCCAGCACCAAGGCGACAGAGTGGACCTCGTGTGGTTTTTAGTGGGTAGGCTGCCGTGCGTTTACCATCTTTGCACGGCAGGAGCCCCACATAACCCGTCGCTTCCCCAGGCGGCGGGTACCCGGGAACAGGGTTTTCCACACGTTAAAAAAAAAAAAAAAAAAAAAAAAAAAAAAAAAAAAAAAAAAAAAAGGTTAGGTTAGGTTAGGTTAGGTTAGGTTAGGTTAGGTTAGGTTAGGTTAGGTTAGGTTAGGTTAGGTTAGGTTAGGTTAGGTTAGGTTAGGTTAGGTTAGGTTAGGTTAGGTTAGGTTAGGTTAGGTTAGGTTAGGTTAGGTTAGGTTAGGTTAGGTTAGGTTAGGTTAGGTTAGGTTAGGTTAGGTTAGGTTAGGTTAGGTTAGGTTAGGTTAGGTTAGGTTAGGTTAGGTTAGGTTAGGTTAGGTTAGGTTAGGTTAGGTTAGGTTAGGTTAGGTTAGGTTAGGTTAGGTTAGGTTAGGTTAGGTTAGGTTAGGTTAGGTTAGGTTAGGTTAGGTTAGGTTAGGTTAGGTTAGGTTAGGTTAGGTTAGGTTAGGTTAGGTTAGGTTAGGTTTTTTTTTTTTTTTTTTTTTTTTTTTTTTTTAATAGACCGGTTTCCCCAAAAAGAGTTCTGGGATCTTTTTTACATTTTTCTATTATTACAATTTTAATTTTAGAACCTGAAGGGTAGGTAAGTTTTTTACAATTTTTATATACATTATTTTGATGGCAATATTTATTCAAAAAGGCTATGCGTTATACATTTGCTATATTGGCTAATATTTACAAGAATGATCTTTTATATTTACTAATTTTTAACTTACTTTTACAATTCCGGTTTGTATTTACATTGTTCTTATTCTCTATATACTAATTCTAGATTAAGTTACAATTGTTTGAGGTTTTACTATACTTATATTTATTTAGTGTCTACGTTCTTTTTAATAGATATTTATAAAAGTAATTACAGTATTAAGTGCATGTAATTAAATCCATATTGATTTAATACAATACATTGAAGTGAAGCAACAGAGTATATACTAATCTTATATCATTAATGTATATCTTATATATTATTCATAATATATAGTTATACTTTATTCCTTACGCTATTTTATTACTATGTTTTGTACTGTTGGTTTTTTATATATATATATATATTTTTTTTTTTTTTTTTTTTTTTTTTTTTTTTTTTTTTTTTTTTTTTTTTTTTTTTTTTTTTTTTTTTTTTTTTTTTTTTTTTTTTCAGTACTAATTTTTTACTTATTTTTACTTATACTCTATACATGGCTGGTTTTATTGTTTGTTTGTGTGATGTGTAATGATTGCTTGGTGAGTGTTTGATGAAGAGTATGTAGTTGGTTCGATCGATGGTTTAGCTTTTCCGACCAGTACTCCACACTCGATCGGGCCAGTGCGTCCCATTTTTGTCTAACCGGGCATGCTGTGTCAAAGGCGTTATGGTTGTGGTTAGTGCCGTGCTTAGTATGCTGACAGTTCCTGCACTGCGGCAGCTCCCCTGCCAGTTTACTAGGGCATTGGTCTCTCATATGCGGCCCTCCGCAGTGGCTGCACAGGTCGATCGTCTCTGTGCACCATTTTTTGCCATGGCCGAATTGTAAGCACCTTGAACATTGCACCAGCGGTGACAGGTCGTATACAGGCACTCGCTGGATATCCACATACATTTTCCCCGCTGAGGTAAGCCTCTTCCACACAAGTGGAGAGACTTGCAAAACTATGTGGTTCTCCTGCGGATTCCGTGCTTTTCTTCGATGCCTCACTTTCACTCTATACTCCTCGTCCGATATGCCTTGAATTAAGTCTGCGTTCTGTAACTTAATCGCGTTTGTAATGTCGTCGTCTGTGTTACTAGTATTTACATTCCTCACTATAATTAGAGGGTCTTTATTTGCCTTTTCCTCGATTGTGAATTTTGCCTTTTTGAGAGCCGTCTTAATTGTGTCAAAATGTTCTTTGTTTTCACTACCAATGAGGATTTTCTGGTCTTTAACCTTTCGGAGCTTAGATATCTGTAGCCCGGTTTCCTTAGCCTTTAAGACCTTTTTAACTTTGGTGACTACATCCTCACTGGTATCCACTACGTCGTCCGTGCCTACTAAGAGGCAGAGGGTAGGCTTAGGTTTAGCTGCTATTTCCGCGTAAGTTCTGGGTGCTATGGTGCCATGCGGTTCATTATGAAGTACCTCGCATGGTTTGGTCTGTACTTCTTTTACTTCCTTCAGGTCTTCTTTAACTTCCTTAAGTTCCTGTTTTGTCTCCTCCTGTATAGTTTTCTGTATTTCCATTTCTTCTAGTATTTTGTCTAACTTTTCCTTTGTCTCAACATTCTGTTTCTGTACTTCCAGATCTTGTATGGTTTGTTGTTTGGTAGT